>WNWU01000017.1:24282223-24332417 GCA_012654045.1 Ptyas mucosa
GTGGGGTGGGAATGGAGATTTTGCAGTATCCTTCTCCCAGGAGTGGGTGGGAATGGAGATTTTGCAGTATCATTCCCCCAGGAGTGGGGAGGGAATAGAGATTTTGCAGTATCCTTCCCCTGCCATGCCCACCAAGCCACATCCCGCCCACCAAGAACTGGTAGTAAAAAAATTGGGATTTCACCATTGTGCAAGACCCAACTTGTCATTGGCTTTAAAAAAAAAAAGAACACATTTTCAGTCCTCAGAATCTGTGGGTAGAATGAGCTCCAAATTTATTCAGACCTCATAGTCTTTATATGTTTTGTTAAAATCTCGCTGCACGTCACATTATAAAAATTGATGACAATTTTTCAAAATTGCTCTGGATTCTGTACTTAACATTTTCAGAGGCTGTGTGCAGCCTTGGGACTTTGGACTATATATTTAAGTAAAGGGTGGTTGCAAGCTAAGGTGATGCTACCCAGAAGGGATGAACTCTGATTAGCACTTCTGCTTTGAGTGCTACTGTTTAGCTAGGTGTCGAATAGACAAAAGAAACAAAGAAAACCTTTTAGCCATATCCAGGCTGTATGACAGATTTTGCTCTTCTTACCATAGGCCTATTGCTGAAAATGGCAGCCTCTCCCAAGACTAGCATGTGCTCCGAGTCTAAATCACAGCCACATAAAAGTCAAGCATTTGATTCAATGTGACTGTTAAGGTTGATGATTATCTGAATTATCTGGGTCGCTGTTTTCCTCCCGAAACAGAATTTTAATGCAAGGATTTATCCTTGCCATGTGAAGATAATGTTGTGTCGCTTTTGTTCATTTCCACAGTGGAAAATTAGATTAGGATGCTGAAGAATTGGACTTACTGAAGGGGGACGACTCTCACCCTGGTCATTACTTCTTTACCCTCCTACCATCGGGAAGGAGATATAGAAGTAAAGCCAGCCGCACAAACAGGCTGAAGAACAGTTTTTCTCCGTGGGCTGTCAGACTCCTGAATGATAAATAACATCATAACTACATAGTATGATGGACTGTAGGGCCGGCGCAATGTGTAACATGTTCATGCTGGTGCAATAGGACCGGGTGTTTTGTTAATATGATTTATTGGCTTAGGGATTTTCTGTCTTCACTGTGAGTTGTATTGTGTTGGGGGGGTGCACTGCGGGAGCTCAACCAATCTCATTATACATATGTTATGCACTGACAATAAAGATTTGAAATTGAAATTACTCATATGGTACAGTTAGATATTTGTAGGACTGGGCTCTATCTCAGGGAAAAGGTCAAGCACAAGGGAAATTGAGACAGAATTTTACTCACCCAAGGCAAGAGAAATTATCCCAATTTGCCCCTGTTTAAATTCTTGCCACAATTTCTCAGTTGGGCCCCAGGGCAATAGCCATGGACAAAGAGGGGAAACATTAAAAAAAAAAAGTTTGCTGCTGGCTTGTATTAAACACCTGCAGGAGGAGGATGGAAGGAAGCACTGAATTCTGAAATCAAGAAATACATTCTTCTACTAAAGTGATGCTTCTGGGCACATCATCATCAATTGCCCAATCCCAGCCTTTTGGTGGGCAAGTGAAATTGTGGGAAATAGCAATAGCCCTTAGACTTATATATCGCTGCACAGTTTACAGCATTCTTTAAGCAGTTTGCAAAGTCAGCATATTGCCCCCAGCAATCTGGGTCCTTGTTTTACCAACTTCGGAAGGATAGAAAGCTGAGTCAATTTTGAGCTTGTGAGGATCAAACTCCTGGCAGTGAGCTGAATTAGCCTGCAATACTGCATTTTAACCACTGCGCCACCATGACTCATGGCAAGGCAGTAGGGGAGGACTCAAGGATGATGAGAGTGTTGTGGTCCGCCAGCAGCCTATGGAGCTGGTAGAGGAGTCGGACAGCAATGAGGCTGAGGAAGAACATGGGCCAGTCCTGGAGGCTGGGGAAGGCCCAGATGAGGGCTCTGTGTCAGAGGCAGAGATGGGGCCAGGGCCATCGGGGAGTGAGGTGTGGACTCCAGAGCCTCCAGAGATTGATAGGAGTGAGGCAGAGAAACAGAAGGAGCCTGTTCCTAATGCACTCATGAGAAGAGCTGCCAGAAGGCAAAAGCAGCTAAAGCAAAGAGGACAACTCAGGAGTAGCGCCAAGAGATGATTGGCCCCTCCCATAAGGCTTAAAACAGACCAGCAATGGTGTTTGGGCTTTGCCGGAAAACAACGTTGGTAGCTTCGTCTTCTCCTTCGTCTACGTCTTGTATTTATTTTTGTGTCTGTGACTTCTGAACGTTTGCCAAGAAAGGCCTTTGGCAGTTTGCCTAATTGGACCAAGGTTTGCGATAGGACTGAGGAATTTGTGTTGGGAGGAATTTGCTTTAATTTAGTTGAACAAAGCTGGGAATGAAGTAATTCTCAGCTGTTCGAATAAAGTTTGTTTTTTCACTGACTGATTTTCCTTTTTTTTTTTTTCATTTTTATTAATCAAACAAATAAACAAAGACTAACATGTATACATACAATACACAACTAAGACTAAATACAAATTAAAATCAAGCTATGGCTTGAATCTTGAAAAAGAAGAGTGATACATCGGTATTCTATATCTATTTTGCGTATATACATATGTACATCTCTAATTCCAGCATTATATAACGATATTTTTTTAATTTAGGTTCTTTTTGGTATTCCCTTCTTGTTTTATATGTTTTATTTTTGTTGCGTTTTCTTTTTATCTAACCAATCGTACCATTTTTGCCAAATTAAGTAATAATCTGTCTCTTCTTTGTCTTGTAGCTCTTTGGTTAATCTGTCCATCTCGGCGCAATCCAATATTTTTTGTATTATTTTTCCTTGTGTTGGCGTCTCTTCCTGTTTCCACATTTGCGCGTAGGTCATTCTCGCGGCCGTTAAAATGTGTATTATTAAATATTGTTTTTCTTTGTCGTATTGTTTTGTTAATATTCCTAAAAGATAGGTTTCTGGTTTTAGAGGCACACTTTGAGAGATAGTTTCTTCCAATTGTTTCTGTATTACTTTCCAGAATTCTTTTGCCTTTGGGCACGTCCACCACATATGATATAGTGTCCCTTTGTGTATCTTACACTTCCAACAGTTTGGTGATATATTGGGGAACATCTTGGCCAGACGTGCGGGCAGAGGTGCCATCTGTAGAACATCTTATATGTGTTTTCCTTGTAGGGTACAGACATTGTTAGTTTGGTATTTACTTTCCACATTCTTTCCCATTTGCCAATTTCTATACTATATCCAAAATTTTTAGACCATGAGTCACTGACTGATTTTCCTACTACTTACTTGGGCCTGGGTCACAACAGAGACCGAGGCAGATATCCATCAAACTCTGCTTCCTCAATAGTGTTAGGATTTTTGGGAATATGACGGACATAGTTTGAGGAAATAGCTTGTCCAATCTCCAGGCAGAAAGAACAAGATGCCTATTATGGAGCATGAGGTCATTGATCCAGCTTGGAAGCCATCAGAGTCCTTGTCATAGGACCAGGAGACTTGAAAGACTGCCTTTCTTCACTTGTTTCTCTATATCCTATCAGATGTAGCAGGAAGGCACACTTTGGGTCTTGTCAAAAAATGCCATCTTGCTTAACCCTAGAAAATCTAAAAGTTAGGCATAACAAACAGCTTGAAAGGAAATTTGGATCATACATGTTGACAGTGGTCAGAATCTTAAATGCACAAAGATGGAAACACTAATCCCCACAGTGGAAAAATGGATGGTGAAGGTGATGGAATTGGTGGAGATGGCAGATCTGACTCTTCTAATTAAAGAGAAGAATTTATCTACATTTGGAAACCACTTCAGGATTTTGTATCCAATTTTTTTTTAAATGAACCCGTAACTTTAGGTTTTGAAGATTTAGAATGGCTTTAACTGTGTAGAAATGGCTTGAAATACTTGGAAATGCAAAGCAAAAATAAAAAATGAGGCTATAACTTTTTTGTACTCTACTGCATTGAAAAAAGTGGGAAGTCACTCCTTTTTTTTCTTTCTTTTCTACTTCTTTCTGCTCTTCTCTTTCCTTTTTCCTTAAATTTTGTTTCTTTTTGTATTTTATCTTATAATAATCTGTAAAAGAAAAAGTTGTCATCTTACAGGGTCCAGGAAGCAAGCCTTTTTGGTCCAAACTCCTGCCCATTAGAACAGGGGTGTCAAACTTGCATCGTCACAGCAGTGTCACATGACGTATGGGAATTTTTTGCCATTTGCTAAACCGGGCAGGGGCGTGGCCAGCACGTGACACATCCAGCCCATGGGCCATGCATTTGACAGCCCTGTTCTAGAACAGGGGTCTCCAACCTTGACAACTTTACGACTTGTGGACTTCAACTCCCAGAATTCCTCAGCCAGCATGTGTATGCTGGTTGAAGAATTCTGGGAGTTGAAGTCCACAAGTCATAAATTTGTCAAAGTTGGAGACCCCTGCTCTAGAACATGTCACTAGCAGAGATGAGATTGGCCCTAGTGTTTCCAGAAAACCTTTAAACATGGTGTGAGGGTCAGGAAGTTAGTGAAGCACAGGTGGTTTACCACAACTTTAAGGGGAGGGGTGTAATTTTGGCTGCCATTTTATTTTCTTTGGATTACATGGTGTATGTTTGCTATAGCTATCCATGTTGCTGTTTTGACCCCAAACTCTGCTCATCACCCAGAGTCACTTTGGTAAGAATGGTGAGTACCTAAATCCAAATAAAAACATTAATTAAAGTGTGAGAGGAAATGGCCAGAAAAGTTGGCTATGGAGAAAATGGAAAGAGATAAGTGGCTACAAGTAGATTATTACCATTTTACCAGTTAAAGAACAAAGGAAAGAAATTGGCAGCAATGTTGTTACCTAGTTTTTAGAGAAACACCTATTTTTTATTTTATTTATTTATTTTATTAAATTTATATACCGCCCTTCTCCCCGAGGGGACTCAGGGCGGTGAACAGCCATAAATAAAAACATATATACAAAATTTAAAAACCAAATAAAACCGAATTAAACATTGGCCCCAATAATTTAAAATCTCAATTTACAATATTAAAATATTAAAACCCCCAGATTAAAATATTACAATTCAAAATTTCTAAAATTATTTTACGACAGAAGGGGAAAAGGGAAGAATTAGGCCAGGCCCGCCTGGTGGAACAGGAAAGTTTTTAACTCACGGCGGAAGGCACGAAGATCCGGGATCCTCCGTAACTCTGGGGGGAGCTCATTCCAGATAGTGGGTGCCCCCACAGAGAAGGCTCTCCCCCTGGGGGCTGCCAGCCGACATTGTTTGGCCGACGGCACCCGGAGGAGCCCCTCTCTATGGGAACGTACCGGTCGGTGGGAGGCTATTGGTGGTAGTAGGCGGTCCCGTAAGTACCCGGGTCCTAAGCCATGGAGCGCTTTAAAGGTGGTAACCAACACCTTGAAGCGCACCCGGAAGACCACCGGGAGCCAGTGCAGCTCGCGCAGGAGAGGAGTAACATGGGAGCGCCATGTCGCTCCCATCACCACCCGCGCGGCCGCACTCTGCGCCAGTTGGAGCCTCCGGGTGCTCCTCAGGGGGAGCCCCATGTAGAGAGCATTACAATAGTCCAGGCGAGAGGTGACAAGGGCGTGAGTGACCGTGTGTAACGAGTCCCGATCCAGAAAGGGACGCAACTGGCGAATCAGGCGAACCTGATGAAAAATCCTCCCGGTCACGGCCGTCAAATGCTCCTCAAAAGACAGCCGCGAATCCAGGAGGACGCCCAAGTTGCGCACCCTCTCTGCCGGGGCCAATGATTCACCCCCGATAGTCAGCGATGGTACCAGCTGACTATATCGGGACGTCGGAAACCACAGCCACTCGGTCTTGGATGGGTTGAGTCTGAGCCTGTTCCTCCCCATCCAGATCCGCACGGCCTCCAGACACCGGGACATCACTTCAAGGGCATCGTTGGGGTGGTCTGGGGTGGAGATGTACAGCTGGGTGTCATCAGCATACTGGTGATATCTCACCCCAAAACCACGGATGATCTCGCCCAGCGGCTTCACATAAATGTTGAACAGGAGGGGCGAGAGGACCGACCCCTGAGGCACCCCACACATAAGGGGTCTCGGAGTCGACCTCTGCCCCCCTGTCAACACCGACTGCGACCGGTCGGAGAGAAAGGAGGAGAACCACCGTAGCACAGTGCCTCCCACCCCTAACTCTTCCAACCGGTGCAGCATGATACCATGGTCGATGGTATCAAAAGCCGCTGAGAGATCTAACAGGACCAGGACAGAGGAACAGCCCCTGTCCCGGGCCCTCCAGAGATCATCAACCAACGCGACCAATGCCGTTTCCGTGCTGTACCCGGGTCTGAAACCCGACTGGAACGGATCCAGATACGTCGTTTCATCCAGGTACCGGGGAAGCTGTTGCGCAACCACACTCTCAACAACCTTCGCCAAAAAGCGAAGGTTGGAGACCGGACGATAATTTACCAACATTGCTGGGTCCAGGGAAGGCTTCTTGAGGAGAGGCCTCACCACCGCCTCTTTCAAGGCGGCGGGAAAGTCACCCTCACCCAACGAAGCATTTATAATCCCCTGGAGCCAGCCGCGTGTCACCTCCCGGGAAGCCAGTACTAACCAGGAGGGGCACGGGTCCAATAAACAGGTGGTCGCGTTCAGCCTGCCCAGAATCCTGTCCACGTCCTCAGGGGTCACAGGATCAAACTCAGTCCAGATAACACTGACAAGACCCGCCCCTGTCCCTCTCCCCGGGACTACCCAGTCAGAGTCCAAGTCTTCCCGAATCTGAGTGATTTTGTCATGCAGATACTGAACAAAATCCTCAGCTCTACCCTCCAAGGGGTCCTCCCGCGCTTCCTGATGAAGTAGGGAGCGGGTCACCCTGAAGAGGGCGGCTGGGCGATTATCTGATGACGCAATAAGAGCAGCAAAATAGTTGCATTTAGCTGCTTTTATCGCCACTAAGTAATTCCTAATATGGGATCTCACTAGTGTCCGGTCAGATTCAGAACGACTGGTTCTCCAACTACTCTCTAGGCGTCGTTTCCGGCGCTTCAACTCCCTCAACTCCTCGGAAAACCAAGGAGCCAATTGAGATCGGCGCCGGGTCAGAGGCCGCAAAGGCACAACCCGATCCAGAGCACCCGTAGCCGCCCTGTCCCAGGCGGCCACCAGGTCTCCGGTCGAGGCGTGTGCCAGAGCCTCAGGAAATGGCCCAAGCTCCATCTGGAACCTATCAGGTTCCATCAGGCGCCTGGGGCGGAACCAACTAACAGGCTCCGCCTCCCTGCGGCGGGGTGCAGCGGTTTGAAAGTCAAGACGAAGGAGAGAGTGATCTGACCATGACAAGGGCTCGATGACTAAGTCCCCTATCTCAAGGTCACTCAACCACAGTCCAGAGGCAAAAATCAGATCCAGTGTGTTTCCCCCCATGTGGGTAGGGCCATGAATTAACTGGGTCAGGTCCATAGCTGTCATGGAAGCCATGAACTCCCGAGCCACCTCCGACGTCTCGCCGACAGATGGGAGGTTGAAATCCCCCATGACCATAAGTCTAGGGGTTTCAACTGCCACCGCGGCGATAACGTCAAGGAGCTCGGGCAGGGCTGCTGCCACGTGGCAGGGAGCCAGGTACGTGACCAGCAAACCCATCTGAACCCCATGACCCCACTTCACAAGGAGGGACTCACAGCCGGTCGTCTGAGGAACTGTGGCCTCCCTCGGTCTCAGACCTTCTTTAATAACAACCGCTACTCCCCCGCCCCTGCCCTGTAACCTTGGCCGATGGAATGCGAGGAAACCTGGTGGGCACATTTCAACGAGGGGGACCCCCCCCTCCTGGCCCAACCAGGTCTCCGTAATACCTGTCAGGTCCGCTCCCCCCTCACAAATAAGATCACAAATGAGGGGGGCTTTATTTACTACGGACCTGGCATTGCATAACATCAGCCGAAGGATCGGGCCCTGAGGGTCTGTGCAACCTGGGGAACGGGTGGAGTCTTGGGGGCCGGAGCGCGCCACCGCTCGTAAACAGCGGGTGCGCACTCCCCTAACTCGATATGGCCCCCTACTCCCGCCATATCTACCCCTCCCACTCACGGTAGTGATGTTCCAGGCACTATCCAGACAACCTCTAGCTCCCCTCTCAACCCCAGGGTCCCCTCCTCCCATGCCATGATTCCTTACCAGGCCTGCCCCTCCCCCTCCCCTCCCCTCCCTCCCCTCCCCCTCCCCAGAACCCCTTAAAAATTTAGTTAATTTAGTTAAAGATGATTTTAAAAAACCCCTTAGCCCCCTCTTGGCCGCATGCCACCTCTCGGGGTTCCAAAACCCGTCATCGAGGTAGGCCCTTGATAAAATAGAAGGCCAATCCTGCGAGAGGGGGGAATCTCGCAGACCAAGAAGTTCAGCTGCCGAATACATGTTGCTTCAAGAGGATAGGTGACCACATCCCCGGGTCTACATAAAAAAGATAAAAAAGGTCCAGGGGAACGCAAATAAAATGGGGGCATCCACAATCCGAGTCCCAGACGACTGTTCCCTCACAACAGTGAACAGGGTCTCTAGCCAAGTCGACATAGTTCAAGGGGGATACAATCCAGCCGCCCTCTCACAGTGGTTGGTCAGATGGTTAAATGATCAGTCCCCTCTACTGGTGCAAGGCAGTAATAAACCAGTGCTGGCTATCGAGCACAATCCAAGGGGATTAAAGTCCAAAACCGCCCTCTCACGGTGGTTGGTCTGATGGTCAGTCCCCTCTGGTAGTGAGATGGAAGAATACACTGGCTCCCATAGCAACCCCACATAAGTGACAGTTCCCCAACGACTAGGGGGGAGCTAAGATGGAAACAAGCCATGGTTTAGGTATCAGCGAGTCAAAAGGCTCAGATGGAAATAAGCCATAGTCTAATGTCAGAGAGTCGATAGGTGGCAGCTGTTCCAGGATGGACAAAGTCCCCGAGGGGAATAGTAGAAAATAGGGGGAAGAAAAAGACTCCCACGCCAGCCTCCATAATCACGATGGAGACCTCCCAAGATTTACGGGGGGTTGTCCCATCCCCTGGGTAGCCCTCCTATAGGTCCTAATCAGTCCGGACCATGAATGTATGTCTGCCACGTTTTCTTCTTGTCTCGGCGATCCCATCGTCCACAGCAGCCAGGCTAACCAAACTAGGAGCAGGCATTCCCCTCCCCACCATCACCGGCCGGCCACCATTTCGGCTGTAGCAGCTGCAGCCAAGAATCGCCGTTTCCCATTGCTGCTATCGTTGCCTGAACCGAAAAGTTCTGGCAGCGCCCCAGGTCTCACAAGGGAATCCAGCAGTCCCCATGGCATCCAGAAGAAACCCCCAGAGCCTAAGGGGGAAAACGCCGAGCAGCAATGGCCCCAGCAGATCCATAGGCTGCCGCCGCTCCAGCTTCAGAGAGCCTCCGGCTCGGAACGCCGCCAACGCCCAGCTGATGCGGGCGGTGGGATCCACCCTCCGAAGTCTCGCCGATGCTACCGAAACCGCCACCGTCACGTTCTTCTCCCGGCCGCACCGCACCGATGTCCTGGGGTGTGAAACCCCTCCCGGCCGACTGGCTGAGAGCTCCCCTAGCCGGGCCACAGGGCCGAAGATGTCAAAACGACCCCCTAGAAGACCTGCGGGGGTAAAAGGACCCCATCCTCAAGCCGCGATTCCGGCAAGCACCACCATCTTGGAGCATGCGCTTTCCATATGTCTTGTGCTTTTGAGTCAGTGCCCTTTTCTTGGCAATATTTCAGGCAATATAAGCAAACAACCAAGTTCAGAGAGCAATAAGGACTCCAAAGAAAAAAAGGAGGCAGATTTATTTACTCACTACACACTACATGAGGAATGCCCTTAGCAAAAACAGAATCCAGTTTTTCCTAATTCATGCTGGGAAGCAGGAACAGGTCCAGAAGTCTACCAAGTGTCTTAAATAAATGACTTGAGCTTTTTCAGGAGCACCAGGTCTGGCCACAAAGGATCATGGCTGATCTTTGCACAAGCTGAGATAATATTTATCTATACCACAAGCAAATCTCTTTTGTCTTGCATTTAGGGTTTGTCAAAGTGAGAAAGGCTAGTGATGAGCAGGGTAGTGTTGAAAGCACCCTAATGCCTCGACATCAGGGCTGTCAAACTCCCAGTCCACTGGCCAGATGCGTTTTACCCTGGCCATGCCCAAGCCCGGTTTAGCGAAGTGGGAAAAAGTCCACATAAGTCACATGATGCCACCATAACAACGTGAGTTTGACACCCCTGTTCTACATCATCGCATGGTTTCCTTCTGTGTAATAATTGGGATTTAGTTCTAAAGATTAAGAAAGGGATTTAGTCTGAGAATGTGAGACAGGTGGCAGCATAACAGGTATTCTGAGAAGCAGCTTTAAGCATGGAGAATGAGTGGAATGCAGTACTTGTGAGTGAAGTACTCACTGTTCACCTTTGGACAGCTGAAGTTGGTGGCTGTGGCTCTCAATGAGTGAAGCGAAGATCACACATGAGGGTATATCAAGTTATAAGAACCCAGATATAAGCAGGAAAGGCAAAGGCCATGAAATTTTGAAAAGGAGAAGCAGCAGCTTCTTACCTGAATCTTGCTAGAAAAAGAGCAGTAGAAGAATTTAAATTGCCATGTGACCAAGACAATTAAAGAAGTAAATCATTTGGGCAGCAGAGTATGGAATAGACATTAGGGGATCATGAAGAGACAATAGACAATTAGTCTAGATGAAGGGAGACTAGAAATTGTAATGGAGCAAAAAGACACAATTTCATATTCGACTGGATACAAACAACAATGAAGAGCAGTTTCAAATAGAACCAAAGATACCTTAATCTTAGTGTGTTTAATAGGATGGTTGAATAATAGAATAGAATAACAGAGTTGGAAGGGACCTTGGAGGTCTTCTAATCCAATCCCCTACTTAGGCAAGAAACCCTACACCACTTCAGACAAGTGGTTATCCAACATCTTCTTAAAAATTTCCAGTGTTTGAGCATTCACAATTTCTGCAGGCAAGTTGTTACACTGGTTAATTGTTCTAACTGTAATTGTTCTCCTTAGTTCTAAGTTGCTTCTCTCCTTGATTAGTTTCCATCCATTGCTTCTTCTAACCTCAGGTGCTTTGGAGAATAGTTTGACTCCCTCCTCTTTGTGGCAACCCCTGAGATATTGGAACACTCTATCATATCTCCTCTAGTCCGTCTTTTCATTAAACTAGACATACCCAGTTCCTGCAACTGTTCTTTCCAATGTTTTAGCCTCCAGTCCCCTAATCATCTTTGTTGCTTTTCTCTGCACTTTTTCTAGAGTCTCCACATCTTTTTTACATCATGGCGACCAAAACTGAATGCAGTATTCTAAGTGTGACCTTACCAATGCATTATAAATTGGTATTAACACTTCACGTGATCTTGATTCTATCCCTCTGTTTATGCAGCCTGTGTTGGCTTTTTTGGCAGCTGCTGCACACTGCTGGCTCATATTTAAATGGTTGTCCACTAGGACTCCAAGATCCCGCTCACAGTTACTACTATTGAGCAAGGTACCACATATACTGTACCTGTGCATTTTGTTTTTCTTGCCTAAATGTAGAACCTCACTTTTTTCACCACTGAATTTCATTTGTTAGATAGCGACCAAAGTTCAAGTCTGTCAAGATCCTTCTGTATCTTGAGCCTATCTTCTGGAGTGTTGGTTATTCCTGCCAGTTTGGTGTCATTTGCAAATTTGATGAGTTCCCCATCTATTCCCCTCGTCCAAGTCATTGATGAAGGTGTTGAAGAGTACTGGGCCTGAAACAGAGCCCTGGGGTACTCCACTGCATACCCCCCTCCATGTAGATGCAGTTCCATTGAGGACTACATGTTGAGTGCGATTGGTCAGCCAGTTCCAAATCCATTTGGTGATGATGCTGTCTAATCCAATTTTTCTACTTTATCTAGTAGTAGGTTATGGTCTACTTTATCAAATGCTTTACTGAAGTCCAAGTAAATTATATCGACAGTATTCCTCTGGTTCACTAATTTTGTCACTTTGTCAAAGAATGCAAACCCGTGTTGGCTTTTGGTTATTGCTTGATTGTCTTTCCCAGAATCTTCCCTGGTATTGAGGTCAAGCTGATAGGTCTGTAGTTTCCTAGAAAGACACATGGCATTTAAGTCTGAGACTATGATGAAACATTCAAGCAGAGTATTCAAAGAAGCAGTTAGAGAAATGGGGATTAGAGGGAGGAAAGGAAGGAGGGTTGGGGCTCAAGTGATAATGTTGGTAAGAGTGCCTGGCACTAAGAGTGCACAACCTTAGTCTCCAACACTATTTAATGACATCAAAGTTGACTGTTAACCAGGCCATGGTCCATTTTTAGTACTTCTGCCCCTCTGCTTCGAACCATAAAGGATTATTCTCTCAGATGCACACCACTGAGCACAGGTCTCCAATGGCTGTTTTGTTCATATGATCTGGGACACCTTCAATTCCACCTTTCGAATTACAGTAAATTGTCACAGTTCTTGTTAAAACCAACCTGTATACAGTACATATAAACAATTTTAAAGCTAGCAGGCAAACAAGGTCAGGCTTTGCTAGCATTTGGATAGAAGATCACAAGGAAATTCTGAGGCTTCCAGCTAAGAGCCGCAGTGGTGCAGTGGTTAGAGTGCAGTACTGCAAGCTACTTCTGCTGATCACCGGCTGCCAACAGCTTGGCAGATCAAATCTCACCAGGACCCAGATTGTTGGGGGCAATATGCTGACTTTCTAAACCCCTTAGAGAGGGATGTAAAGCACTATGAAGTGGTATATAAGTCTAAGTGTTATTGCTATAGCCAGATTGGGAAGTTGACAAACACAGAAAGGGGAAGCAAATCCCTTCCATAATGTTGTTTTATAAGCTGCATGGATAGAGTCAACAGGAGTTAGACTTTTTTCTTTTTTAAGATACAGAATATCTTGGAAAAATATGGGATCACAAATAAGAGGACTAACATTATTTCCTCTTTTTCAGTGCTTACCCATTTTAAACCAATGCACTCAGCCAAAATAAGGACTTAAGGGAAGAAATAAATCAGCCTTACCTCTATGTCATAATAAAAATATAGCATCGGTATAGAATACCACTAATGCTATTAGAGATGGATGCTTGGGATGGGACAAAGGAAAAAAAATCTTCATAGTAAAAGTTATATAAATATCACAAAAGCAAGATTTTAATTGGTCCCATGAATAACATGGCAACTCAATACAGCTTGGCAAAATGGCCGCAGAAAGAGAAAATGCAGCACAAGAGAGACCACTTTCTCTCCAAAGATAAACGTACCTAATTATGCTGCATGCTGGTGTGACTTTATGGCCCTGAAAGAGGCCTAAGCGGCTGTGTGCCATTGATTTCTGGATTTCATACAAGCCGAGGGATAGTACGGTTGCCTTTAATTTGACAGATAATAAATGACGGTGCCTGAAAGGCACCCAAGTGAAAGCTAGCAATTCCTGTTTCTCTTTCAGATGGGCTGTTTAGCTTCATGTACACCTTTATTTGCTACTCCTGGGGTGGGAGGACTTCAGGCTTGTCAGTTCTCCATTATTGTCTTAATATGTACCAACCACAGCCAGGGGCAAAAGAACTGCAAGCAGCCTTACCCCTGAGCAGCTGGGAGCATCAAGAATTTGTCTTTGGAACCAGAATTGATCTGAGCATGCAAACATCCACTCCTGGTGATCTCAAACTCTCTTTCTTCCTATAACTTAATGCTGGTGGAGAAATCCTTTGGCTGCTGTTACCAAAAAAAAAAAGTCATTGGGAATCAGAAACATGACCTGATCTCCTGCTAATCTTCCAGAGATTCAACAATTAGTTCTGTCAGAGTTTGCAGTAAAAATGCAAACCCACAGCCAGACTGATGCAGCAGGATTCATTAACTTCTTTATATACATAGTAACAAATGTACAATACCAATACAGATTCTTCTTCAATGTAGTAGCAGTTACAAGCAAAACACAAGGCAGGAGAGAACAGATAGTTTCATTCAGGGTGAAATCTAAAATTTGTTACTACCGGTTCTGTGGGCGTGGCTTGGTGGGGGGGTAATGTGACTGGGTAGGTGTGGCCAACTTTAAAAAAAAAGCTTTTAAAAGCATTTTTTCTACAACTTCTTCAGCCGAAGAGGTTGCAGAACAAATGCTTTTAGAAGCCTCTAATGATCAGGCAACTCAGCTGGGATCGCCAGAGGCTTTTAAAGGCATTTTTTTTCTACAACCTCTTCGGCCAAAGAGGTTGTAGAAAAAATGCTTTTAAAAGTTAAAAAAAACAGCCTCTGATGATCTCGCAGCTCAGCTGGGCTGAGGGAGCGCATGGATTTTTGCTACCGGTTCTCCGAACTACCCGCCACCATCACTACCAGATCGGGCAATCCGGTCCAAACCGGGAGCATTTCACTCCTGGTTTCATTTCAGCAGAGCAGAGTAGTTTCAGTTGCTCTGCACAGACTCAGAAGCTGCAGATTAAGACACACCCTGGCTCCAGTCTGTCTCAGCTCCCATTGGCTGATTTAGTTGCTATGCCTATTCATTGGCTGACCTTGTTACCATGTCTCTGCCAGTTCATGAATAATCTGACAAATTCCTACCTACTGTACATTTTTCTGGCCATCTCTATTCTTCCGATCGCTATCAAATTCCAGTACTACTCTCGCCTGGATGGATAAACCACATATCCTGATTAGCATTAACCAGCCAGACCAAATTCCCTGGCTGCATTTTTGTTATGGTATTTGAGATGTTTTTATTTGGCCATAGTATTGAAATGGAAATTTTTCTGAATTCAAGTGTATAGTTCACCTTTTATATACCTATCCAGCTTTGGTCTCTCTCTTAACTCTTTTATATACCTATCCATCTTTGGTCTTTCTCTTAACTCTTGTTGGAAAAAAGGGGCAGTTAATCCTCTGCAATGCCCCTTTCAAAAGTGGAAACAGTACCAAAAATATTGGTCCTGCCCATTCTGGGGGTACTACTAGGGCAGTGATGGCTAACTTTTTTGCCATCGCGTGCCAAGAAGGGGGGGCAGAGGTTCACGTGCATGTGTACCCACACCCATAATTCTATGCACCCTGCCCTGTGCATGCAACCTCCCACCCCGCTCCTAGCACACGATGGCCCGGTAGGCCCGTTTTTCTTTCTCACCTTGCTCCAGATCCTCTCTATGCATCTGGGGAGGGCGAAAACAGCCTTCTCCACCCCCTCGGAGGCCCGAAACAGCTCATTTCCCAACTTCTGGTTGGACAGGAAGTGATGTTTTTTGCTGTCCCCAGCCTCCAGAGACTCCGACACATGCGCACCAGAGCTGAGCTGGCGTGCCAGGCGACATAGCTCCGCGTGCCACAGGTTCGCCATCACGGTACTAGGGCATGCTCGGAGGACTATTAAAAATGTCCTGGCAGTTGCCCATTCAGGCACTTTATTTAAACATTTGCCCGAATAGTGATAACAATGGCTCCAGGTCTCTAGGCATAGGCAGTCATATTCTGGTCTCCCCTTTGGTTTGGCTCATCTTTCAATTTCATTATTCGTTTCAAAAAGGTGCCCTCTTATTTCTTTTTTTTTCCTCCAAGAATTTTAGCTTTATGCTTGCAATTTTCAGACCTGGACAATGTTTTTTTTTCTTTTCTTGAACATTTTTAACACCCATTGTTGTCACATGTCAATAATTCTGCAAAATTGTATTTAAGCCATGAGGTTGGCTCAAAGTGTGTGCCATTACTGCTTTTCTGGGTATAACTTGGGATCACTAATAATCACACAGCTCCATCTTTCAGTACCTTCCTGCCAGATCTTTATCTTCTTTTAGTTATATTATCAGCTTCCTAGCTGTAGTAATAATTTCTTTTTCGTGACTTGCAACATCTGGTTAGTGTACTGTTTGCTCCCATGCAAAAGGAACTTTGTGGTTAAGTGTTTTCAAAAAGTATAGAAAGAAAAAAAGTTTATGCATTTATTAAATTTATATGCTGCCTATCTCACTTTGCAAAGCAAATATTCCTTTTTACTTATCCTTTGCATATATTCAAATTATGTTTATTCTTTTGCCTGTTATCTTATATATGCTTGACAAATAAATAAAATTTAAACTTAAACTTAAATCTGGGTGGCTTAGATCTAAAGCAACAAGCAAGGATGATCAGATTTTTTATTGTGTATTTCTCATACATAGAACTAGCACTGCCTCTAGGAATCCATTTTTGTAATTCTGGGCATGATTTCTCAGATATTAATTCCTTCCTTCATGCAAGGAGTTTTCAAGAATCCCTCCAAAAAGCCCTGAAAACATATTTATATTTAAGTAGTCTCAGATGAGAAGAATCAGGATTTGTTCATCTTACACTTTAATATGACTTTACTTAATTTCCCACTTGCAAATTAAGAGGTAATCTGGTATTCGGTTATTCTTTGAATTTTTCACTTCTCTGAATTTTTCACTTCTCTGAATTTTGCAAGATAGTTCTTTGATTAAAAACGTGTACTATAAACATGAAAATGTGTAAGATTGTGTGAAAATATCACAGAGAAAGTTACGTGATATTTAGGGAAATTGTTTTCAATTAGGTAACTGTAAATTAGGAATGTTTCTATGTGTGTATGTTTTTTAATTAAAAAGTGATGTAAAAATGGGACAATCCAAACTGAAAAATGTACCCACATGATGAGGAAACATCTAATTATACCAACTAATTTATAGGGTAGGGCGGGGGATAAAATTACTGCTTCAATCTGCAAATAGTTGCCACATATCATATTCAGATATGAATACATCAGTTTCATTACATAACCATCTTCTAATTTAAGAGCCCTGGTGGTGCAGTGGCTAGAATGCAATAATGCAGGCTAACTCTGCCCACAGCCAGGAGTTTGATTTTCACCAGCTCAAAATTGACTCAGCCTTCCATTCTTCCAAGGTGAGTAAAATGAGGAGCCAGATTGTTAGGGGCAATATGCTGATGTTGTAAACCACTTAGGGCTGTAAGGCACTATGAAACGATATATAAGTCTAAATGCTATTGCTGTTTAGTTATCCAGAAATCCTGCCTCACTTGTCTAACTGTGTCTTGTGTGTCCCAAGGCTGTACGTGCTTTGTAAAGATTCAGAAAGGCTTTGGGCCTTGAAAAAAAAAACCTGAATTTTTTTTATAGCTTTTGTGGGAGCATGAGAAAGTTGCTGGTTTATGAGTTGCCTTATCTATACCGAGACTTACAGTTAAGGCAACTCATAAGAGTTACAGATAAGCCAAATAGCAGCATTTTTTCCAAAATAACATGCCAATGTGTAGATTTCAACTCCCAGCTCAAGTGGAAATAGAAAAAGAAAATCAGCCTGCTTTAAAGAACAGCAGAAAATTGTTGTGCTCATGCAAACTTGCCAACCACTTATCTTTTCAGGAAAGTTTGAAGTCATTGGTTTCATTTCAGGAAACCTCCATGGATTGACTGAAAAGTAAGGAAGAAGTACACTAAAGTTTTAAGAGTAGAAACCAATGCTTTGGCTGGGAATTCAGGTTGAAGAGGAACAATGTCACCTACCCCAATACCAATATGTAGGATGAATAGCATCTTTCTTCTTTTTTTAAAAAAAAGTTTTCAATTAAATAATTCTCCCTTGCATATCCTAAACAATGAGATCTTTGTTTGTGAGAAGCTTCCCACCAGACTTGCATGCATGCCATTATGTTACAACAAGCAAATGTGTAGAGTAGAGTAGAGAGTAGGCTCTCAAGCAAGATACTTGGGGGGGGAGGTGTTGTTTATCAGATCTTTATTTGTGTAAGAGGTGGCTGAGAAGATAAAAGCAAAATATATAGATAACACATGCTTTGTACAGTCTGCTTTGTGTGGGCATTAATACTTTTGGTGGCGCACAGTAAATTTTCAGTTTACTTTCATCTTCGTAGTCTTTCTACTGCTTTCAAAAATAGTCTCATACCTGCACATGTGTCTCTGTGTGTTTTGCATGCATCGCAGGAACAAAGGTTTCTTTTTTTAAAAAAAAAGTGATTATTCACAACTGTATACTTCTATAAGTGAGCAGGAGCAACATTTCAACCAAAACCCAAAGGGAGGAAAAAATGTTAATCTCTCACTTCATGCTTGTGATTAAAGGAGGCGATTGGAAAAGCTATTGTAAAACACCACGCTCCCATTGGGAATTATAACGCCTTTAAATTGAAACATACAGAACGGAGTCATGCTAGAAAATCCACATTAACTATAAAAGAAACCCATGATAGAAATAGTGGCAGGAAAAATAACTGGAAAGAGAAAAAGGAGCCGCTGAAGAGTTTGGAGGGAGCAACATAAGCGAGCCCAGATGTCACTTTCCTAGAGTGGAATCCAAGTCTGTCTTGTTCCTTTTTGTGCTTCAGCAAAGATGGATATAGCAGAAGCTTCTTAAGTATCTCAGTTAAGAGGTTTTAATAAACTGTCAATAAACAACAGAGCTGAGGAACAGATGCAAAGATAGGATTTTATGCATCAGAATTCTCTTTTTTTTAAAAAAAGAAAAAGAAAAAAGAACTCTGTTTTGAAAACCATTTTATATTTTTGTAGAATAAAGACATAAAGTATTGAAAGAAACATAGAGTTAAGATATGTAGGCTTATGAGAATCACTTAAGGTATTTTTTTAAGCCAATAAACATTCCCTTCTCCTAATAGTTAAGCAATTCAAAAAGATTCTATTAAGACTGAAGGTATTTGTAAGAGGTGCATTTCATCTCAAGGATGGCGAGAATTGTTATCAACAAAAGCAGTGCCTTTCTGAAGCAGAAAGCAGACTTTTCTGAAGAACGCTGATCCAAAGGAGTTAATTGGTTTCATGGTAATTCCGCTTATCTTTGCCAACCATTAAAGAAGTTTGGATTGCACACAAATTCATTTTGGATTCAGTCTTCCCTCTTCACTTTGGTGAAGCAACCGAGTAGAACAATTTTATAGCATCCAAAGAGACAAAAACTAGTTAACTATCAGATATGATATATCTCATGGCAAAACCTTTGCAAAAGTCTCAGAAAAGAGTATCCAGACAATATATGCTCTATCCATAGAAATGGTTTGGTTATTTGTTAATTTCCTTGTCATTGGATGATACCAAGTGCAGCCATCTATGTATGGATTTCCTGGGCTATTGGCTTTTTAATTAGATATGACTATTTTTTATGAAAAATGAAAACATCTTATCAAAACGATGATTAAATTGTGCAGAGATAGAAAAATGATTTGTGTATACTCTTGCATACAGAGGGATAATTTTAATATAAGATATCAAGTGTTGACTATTTTTGGGGGGTCATGAATATCCAGCAGATGGACATTAATCCTCCTGTAGGGCCATTTTATTGTACACAATACTTGCCATCAAGCCCAAAAAATATACTGTACATTCCAGAAACAATTACTTCTTGTAATTACTTCCCATCATCTATCTCTTGCGCTATATCTACATGATCTTTTGAGGTCTCTTTTGGATTGGATCATTTTTTACTAAAGTCACACTGAGTTTGTCATTTTTTTAGAAAAAGGTGCAAACCCAGCAATTGTGCGGGAACAATTAAACTTGCAGCTCAGTTGTACTTTTCGGTTGCTTGTTGGTTTTGTTTGGGATTTTACCTGCACCGATTATAACAGTTCTATTTGGAATCTGTCACACCGAAGGGCTGCATCATGACTATGAGCAATCCAATATGGTCTTTGGAAAAAGTTTTAATATGAAGCTGTTATCAAAGCTGTGGGAGGTTCTGCCCAAAGGGAAAACTCACCCTGATTGCATTTACAATTGGAGTGGAGTATTGCTGAGAATTGATGTTGGAAAAAATAGTATTGCCAAATATTAGATTGGTCATAACTTCTTAAAGTATACTATATCAGCCCCCATAGGAAAGTATGTGCACATAGCTTCTTTTTAAAAAATAAGTTGTTGCTATGGTATGATAGGTAAGTTCAATGTAATAGTGCTAATAGTTTAACTGGAAGCCTACAGATAAAATCATTGCTGCCTCTTTCTCTGAATGAATGCTAGAAGCTTTTTCCTGAAACTCTTTTATTGATGTGAGAGCTCCTACAAGAAATCTAAACAAATCTACTAATGAAGCTTTATAACCCAGATTGCTTATATCCTGCAGAGAGGCTCCAAACAAGGTTTCAGAGGATGTTTTCCTTTCTCTTTTTTAATTTTATTTGTTGACATCAATGCTTGTTGCAATGTATTCTTCCCATAACTAAGGCAGAGTATTGGCAGATAGCCCAAATCTGCAAAGATGAAGTCAGGAAAGCAAAGGCTCACAATGAACAAAGACCTGCAACAAAAGTCAAAGATTAAAAAAAAATATTTCAAAATATATATATAACAAGGAAAAAGTCAAGGAAAGAGTAGCTCCACTTAAAAAAAGAAGATGGCAAGGAAGTAACAGGCAGCAGAGAGAAAGCAGAACTTCTTAACTCATTCTTTTCATCAGTCTTCATGCAAGAAACTATAGCCCAACCTACCAAAAACATAGCTGTAAAAGACAGACTAGAAATAAAAATTCAAATAAGAAGAAAATGATTAGAGAGCACCTATCTGATCTTGATTAATACAAAGCACTGGTACCTGATGGATTACATCCCAGAGTTCTGAGGGTGCTGACAGATGTTATCTTAGAACCATTGTACCATATCTTTCCAAAATCCTGAAACACTGGGGAATTACTTGAGGATTGGAAAAGAGCTGACATGGTTCCTGTCTTCAAAAAAAAAAAAAAAAAAAGAGGAGAGGGAACTGACCCAGGAAACCTGGGCCTAACCAGCCTAACATCAATACTTGGGAAGATACTAGAAAAGATAATAAAAAAACAGAGCTGTGAACATCTAGAAACAAATAAGGTTATAACTAAAAGCCAGCATGGGTTGTTAAAAACAGATCATGGCAAACCAAGCTCATTTCATTCTTAGACAAAGTGACTAAATTAGTAGACCAGCAAAATATTGTGGACATAGTATACTTAGATTTCAGGAAGGCATTCGACAAAGTAGACAACAACCTACTTCTTGGTAAGCTAGAAAAATGTGGGATAGACAACATCACCACCAGATGGATTTGTAACTGGCTGACAAACTGTACTCAAAGAGTCATCCATAATGGTACTACATCTAAATGTACCTCAAGACCCTGATGTTCCAACAGGTGGGGCTAAACATATGAACATGTGAATGATCTTTTAAAATGTTATCTAACTCTGGGTTTTATTTAATTGACCAAACTAAGTAATAATTTTAATTAGCAATTTTATGATGTTTGTATGTCTATATTCTTCTTGGTTGTACACCGCCTTGAGTCCTACGGGAGAAAGGCGGTATAGAAATATAATAAATGAATGAATGAATGAATGAATGAATGAATGAATGAATGAAGGGAAGTAATCAGTGGGTTACCACAAGGTTCTCTCCTAGGCCCAATACTCTTCAATATCTTCATAAATGACTTAGATGAGGAAATAGAAGGGGAACTCATCAAATTTGCAGATGACACTAAACTGGCAGGAATACCCAAAACCCCAGAAGACAAGCTCAGGATCTAAAAAGATCTTAACAGACTTGAATAATGGGCCCTATCCAACAACATGAAATTTAATGTGGAGAAAAGCAAACACTGAGGCAGGAACAAACAAAGGTACAAGTACATATTAGGTGAAACCCAGCTCAAAAACAGTAACTGTGAGAGACACCTTGGATTCCTAGTGGACGATCACTTAAATATGAGCCAGCAGTGCGTGGCAACAGCCAAAAAAGTTAATATAATCCTTGGTTGTATAAACAGAGGCATAGAATCAAAATCACATGAAGTATTAGTACTGCTTTATAAAGCCTTAGTAAGTATACTGCATCCAATTTTGGTCACCACATTACAAAAAAGATGTTGAGACTTTGGAAAAAGTTCAAAGAAGAGCAACTATGATTAAAGGCCTGGAGACAAAAACACCTGAAGAACAGTTGCAGGGTTTGGGTTTGGCTAGTCTAGAGAAAAGAAGGATTAGGGTGGCCATAATAGCAGTATTCCAGTACTTGAGGGGTTGCCACAAAGAAGAGGGGGTCAACTTATTTTCCAAAGCACCAGAGGGCAGGACAAGAAATGATGGATGGAAACTAATCAAGGAGAGAAGCAACCTGGAATTAAGAGAAACTTACTAACAATTGTTAATTGAAAACAATTAACCAGCTTGCCTTCAGAAGTTGTGGATGCTTCATCACTGGAGGTTTTTGAGAAAAGACTGGAAAGTAACTTGCCTGAAATGATATAGAGTTTCCTGCTTAGACTAGAAGACCTTGAATATCCCTTCCCGCTCCATTCTGATTGATTGATAGTCTTAGATTATATTAAGTTAGCTGTCAGGAGATATAGAATATCCAAAGCAGTTGACTAGATAATAGAAACTCTGAGCACTTCCAGATTATTAGGCTTTCTGTCTCCCAACTCTTCTGGATACACTTTAAATGCACATTAAATCAATCTCAACTCCTTGAATGCCTTCTGCTCTAGTGTAGGAGGGCAGGCCAGGGCTAGCTGAGCATCTAGAAGTAAAGGGTACTTCTCTCTTTCAGTCCATTCCTCTGTCTTATAAGAAAAAGAAGATTGCTGGTGAAAACCAAGGCAGGCAATTGCTGATTGCTTCTCAGTTTCAAGTTCTTGCAGAGGTTTCCTACTCACCCTAAGGATCTCCTCTCAACAAATCCATAATCTCCACACTGTTTTGGAAGAGTTCCTGGTGTTCCCAGAAACCAAATTACAGACTGTAGAGCATTATTTTAATCCAGCTGGATGTTTTGCCATTTTTCATTCCTCCCTATTTACTCCCTTAAAATGGCATTTCAAGAAAACAACTGAATGGCTCATCCCTAGTGGCCCCCTCAGTGGTGGGATTCAAGTAATTTAACAACTGGTTCTCTGCTCTAATGATTTTTTCCAACAACCACTTTGCCAAACTGCTCAGAAAGTTAACAACCGGTTCTCCCGAAGTGGTGCGAACTGTCTGAATCCCACCACTGGGCCCCCTCCTTTGATCAGCAAGAAGTTCATCTCCTGCCAAAGCCACAGTTGCACCTTCACCTACTGCTGTTTCTGACCTGTATTAGGCTAAGCCTAAATGCCACTTTATCATTCCTTGGTTGGACCACCCTTGGAATATCGCATCCAGTTTTAGTTGCAGCCATATAAAAAGATGTTGAGATTCTAGAAAGAGAGCAGAGAAAAGCAATAAATATGATTAGGGAGATGGAGGCTAAAATATACAAAGAATGGTTGCAGGAACTGGGTATGTCTAATTTAATGAAAAGAAAGACTAGGGGTGTCATGATAGCAGTGTTCCAATATCGAAGGGGCTGCCACAAAGAAGAGAGAGTCAAGTTATTCTCCAAAACACCTGAGTCAGGAAAAGAAGAAATGGAGGGAAACTAATCAAGAGAACCAACCTAGAACTAAGGAGAAATTTCCTGACAATCAGTGGAATGACTTGCCTCCAGAAGTTGTGGATGCTTCAATACTGGAGGTTTTTAGAAAGAGATTGGACAACAATTATTCATGAAATGACATAGGGCCGGGATGGCGAATCTATGACGTGCGTGCCACAGGTGGCACATGGAGCCATATCGGTGGGCACGCGAGCTCAGCTCCGGCGCACATGTATGCGCCGGCCAGCTGATTTTCAAGCCTTCTGGGCCCGCTGGAAATCAGCAAACAGGCCACTTCTGGCTTCCAGAGGGCCCCCATGGGGGTGGGGAAGGCTCAGGCTCCCCAGGCTCCTAGAAAGGCTCTGGAGCCTGGGGAGGGCAAAAAACGGGCCTACTGGGCCCACCGGGCCATCACGTGCCAAAAACGGGGGAAGGGCAGGGGAGGGTTGCACACACATGCGCAGGGGCGGGGCACATAGAATTGTGGGAGTGGCACACACATGTGTGACCTCCCCCCGCACTCCCCACACTTATGGCACGCGATGGCAAAAAGGTTAGCCATCACTGACATAGGGTTTCCTTCTTAAGCAATTGGATTAGAAGATCTCCACGGTCCCTTCCAAGTCTATTATTCTGTTATGCCAAGAATGAAGGAATTGCTCATGTTTGCTGCTGGACAAGCCATGCCATGATACTGCTACAGTAGTCTAAGAGTCCCTAAAACACATACTTTAGAACTGATAGCTGAAAGAGTAACAAGAGAGTCCCCCCAAATAGTTTAAATTCACAAACTGCTTCCCTTTATGCAGCAGTCTGGACATTAAAAAAAGATGAAGCCAACAGGCTAACTGATGCTCTAGTCCTTTCACGCCCATAATTTTGGAAAATGAAATTTCCTCTCACAGATGGTGCCTCTTAGCCTTCTGCTGGGAATTTTAGTTGTAAGGTGATGACATCTGTTATGATGGGAGTGTTGCATGTTATCTTTGAATCAAAGCAATTAGTTCAGCTAATCCTCTGCCAGTTCAGAGTTATTTTCCACAGCACATTTAGCAAGGCAATAATACTGACATTATTTTACAGATTCCAATATTTTACCTTGAGATGCTACATCAGCTCTGAATAGGCCTTATGGATAACTTCTATTGACTTTGAACTTATGTTTCTCTTTTTCGTGGTGTTTTTCTTGATATACTTCCCGCTGAAGCTCATTTGTCTGATATTGCTTTCTCATTTATCATGATAGACATTCTGGGTAAGATGGCCGTGGGGACAGCCAGTAACACCGTCAGACGCTCTACTCTCTATTTTTCTGTTGCATAGTTCCTCATGTCTTGTTTTTCTCTCTCCAAAATTCTGTTCTTTCATTTAGCACCTTTGTCTTTCCTTCCCATAACCTTGTTCTTAATTTCCTTTAAAAGCTTCCCAACCTTGGTGGTCTCCAAGTTTCTGCTCTGTGGCCCAGTATATATAAGCTTCTGTGTTCCAAAATGTTCTTCTAATTCATCATGCTCCGTTTATCTATTATTTTTTTTAAAAGCAATGAGCATGTAAACGATTTATATTTGAAATATAGTTTATATTTGAAATAATTGCAAAAGAGACATTGGAACATCTCCGTAGATGGGAATTGTTATCCCAGTAAGCCTTTCATTCCTGATGGGTAACAGTGGAAAAAGAAAAAAGAAAGAAAAGGGAAACACATTAACATTCACATTAAGAGGCATTAAAATTAAGGCCCCATTCCAGGGACCTCAACTATGAGAGGTCAGAAGCCTTGCAATTCATGATGGGTCTCCCAGGGCCTACTTTGCTATCTCTTTGATGCCAGGCAAGGACTTTTGAGGCAAAATCTGTTAGAGAAAAAGTGTTAAATTATTTTAACCAGAAAGCTAGGATTAGGATTAAAGTCCAAAGACTATTCTTCCCCAAGAACTTCCAGATGTTGCTGAATCTCATGTCCTTATTGTGTTAGTTTTCCTTTCAAAACTACCGAAAAGGTTCTAAGCCAATTTGTTTTGGGTTTTTTTAATGCACTTTGAATTTTTATACTCCTGTATCCAGTACAAGTATATTCTTCAGAGATGCTTTATGCCTCTTTTCCCTGGTACCTGCTTGGTGTATTGGGACTATATTCTTAAAGTTGTAGCCCAATCCCCAGGAGAGCACCAAGCTGAAATCTAGCTTATCGGACTTGGTGGAGCCTCAGACTACATTGCTCCTATGTGGCTTCTTCCTGTCCACTGATCTTATTTCTGATTAATGATCCTGCTCATGAGGTGGTGGGGAATTAGTGCCTGCATCAGAGGTGGTATTCAGCCAGTTCGGATTGGTTCGCCTGAACCGGTAGCGGAAATCACGGTTGGGCCTGTCTACCCATCCCGGAGTTATGCCGTCCTAATTAGGCACATTTTGAAGTCATATGCATGCGTGCAAGCTACACGCGCTCACATTTGTGAACCAGTAGAGAAAGTAAGTGAATACCACCTCTGGCCTGCATATTATTTTGGACTTTAGAAACACGCTGAATATTCTTTCAGTGTGATGGTTGATTTGTGACCCATTTGGGTCTTTGCTCTGATGTCCAGGATAGTGCCATTAAAACATTGTGGGGTTTTTTTTAATTGTCTAGCTTTATTGACCATACTCCTGATGCGTTAGAGCCAGAAAAATCAAGGAGTTCATGACCTCCATGGCAACCATGACTTTGTCATAAGTAATCTCTTGCTTTAGAGGTATTAGACCATATACCTTGGCCAACGGATCACAATGGAAGGTGCTACAATAAAGGAAATTGATTGGTGTTTTAAATGTGGTTGGCAGGTATTTGGCAAGCAAAGCATAATTTTCCAGAAAAAACTCCCTGTTGTGGCTGGGGCAGAACACTCCCCCTATGCCTGAACACAAAGGTTTTCAAGCAGTGTGTGCTACCTGCTCTATTATGTGCTAGTGAAACATGGAGACTAACCTCACAGTTGATACAAAAGCTATGGGTGGCACAAAGAGCCATGGAAAGATACAAGCTTGGCATTCAAGACAAGATAGAAAAGCTTGCACATGGATTAGAGAACAAACGAAAAGTATATAATATCAGAAGAGTAAAAGAATTGAAATGGATTAATGGCAAGAAGGATTAATGACAGGTGGACCAAGGCAGTCATGGAATGGATTCCACTTGATAAAAAGGGTCCCCAAAACAGACCTAAAATGAGATGGATCGATGACATCAGCAAGTATTGCGGGCCCAATTGGCAAAGGAAAGTTCTGGACCATAATGGTTGGAAATAATGCAGAAGAGGCCTTCATCCTGCAGTGGATAGACAATGGCTAAAATGATGAGGACTATGAATCTCTGGCTTAACATATGCTGGCAGATCTTATATTTCCTGCTTTGGGAGTGTTGTGCTGTGATCTGTACATCTTCACCAATGCAGTGGTGCGTTGCCCCCGGTTCAGACTGGTTCGCAAGAACCAGCAGGAGGCCCCGCCCACCAACCTGGATGTCGTCATCAGGGATCTGCGCATGCACAGAAGCAAGGTGCGTGTGTGAGCAAAGCGAGCGAGCATGTGAGATCTCGTTGCGAACCGGTAGTAAAGGTAAGTAGAACCCACCCCTGCAATAATGCCTTAGTCAAATCACTTCCTGGTCTAATTGAAATTAACAACCGCCTGGGACCTCTGTTAAACCTCTGCCTGATGGATTTAGAGGGCTTCTGAAGTTTCCCAATGAACTGGCAGGCAGCTAATCCACTGATTGCTTGATTAGCCTGTGGTAACAGGAGGTGATCCAGGCTTTTGATGAAATTGCCCTGAGAATCCTCTTTCTGGACACTGAACCCAGGACATGGCTTGCCTTACTGAGAAGCTCCAGAAAACGAAGCATCAGAAATGACACTTAGAGCACATATGGAAAAAGTGAACCTGATCTCCCCATGACGTTCAGAGAAGCAAAGTGTTGCTACTTCCTTCTTGTATCAATGGGCTTTGGACACAAAGTTTCCCTTTAGGGAGGGAAGGTTATGAATATCTCCCACATAGCTTCTGTAACTGCTTTGCACGGCATTTTTCCACACAAAGTTGCTCAAACTTGCTAGAGCCTTGTCTGTTCCTGGTGCATTATCTATTATGTTATTTTGGGCTCTGTTTAGCTCAGGGGTCAGCAACCTGCAGCTCTGGAGCCAGCTCTGGGCTCTTTTACCCCTCTGCTGCAGCTCCTTGTCACTCAAAATATGCATCACAAATGCCAATATGCAACACCCACCGGCACGCAATTTATTGAGCTTTTCAACCATGGATAAATCCAAGAAAAGAAAAGTTTCAGAAGAAAACAGAACGTTTAATTCAACTACATATGCTAGTTTTGTGGCCGTTCGAAAAATAGTCAGGCACAGGAAGGGTTTTGTGGCTCCCGCTGTTTCCTTTTCTGTGGGAAACAGGTCCAAATGGCTCTTGGAATGTTTAAGGTTGCAGACCCTTGGTTTAGCTTATAGATTTTGAAGTAGACAGGATGCTCTGTGGAATGACTTCTGTCACTTGCAAGCTTGATTCATCCCTCCCCCGCTCTTAGCTCCTGCACAAGGCCAGGAGTTTTGACAAGCTAGATACAGGGAAATTATCAAGCCTTCTCAGTCATCCAGGTCATGGTTGTCCCAAAGATGCTTTTTCGAGACACAACTGGACTTCCTGGTTTTTCTTTGAAGACATTTCGCTTCTCATCTGAGAAGCTTCTTCAGCTCTGAAGAAGAGGTGAAGAAGCTTCTTGGATGAGAAGCAAAACATTCAAAGAAAAGATCAGAAAGTCCAGTTGCCTCTTGAAAAAGAACTTTTGGGACATATTGAAACTATGTTGGGGATTGAGCTGCAGAGCACTCTAGACAAAGCTGATTTATCTAGATTTAACCCTTTCCATCAGGGTTCATCATCGCATGAAGCGAAGATGGCATTGGTTGCTCTAGTGCAGAGGTGTCAAACTCGCGTCATCACATTGTAATCATGTGATATATTGTGCCTTTTTTTCCCCCTTTGCTAAAATGGGTAGTTGTGGCCAGCGTGTGACGCATCTGGCCCATGGGCCACGAGTTTGGCACTCCTGCTCTAGTGGGTGACCTTGTGGAGCCTTGATGGGAGTTATGCATGCCTCTTGATTTTACAAGACTTCTTAACAGTTTTCAGCACTAACAACCATGGTAACACATGGAGCACCTGTGAGCACTGGGATTAACAGCAGTAGTGGGAGAAGAGTGCTGTAGGAACCAGTCCACTCCCCCTTATTATGCAATATCTATAAGAAGCCACTGAAAGAGATAATCGGTGATTTGGATATGATACCTTCAGTATGCTGATGATATTTAGCTTTACGTTGCTACCCCAGGCTCAGCTTGAGACGCCACTGAAGTCTTGTTCTGAAGTCTGAAGGTTGTTCGAGTCTGTAGGGGACAAGGCAAGCTAAAGTGGAAGAGACAAGCTAAGTGAAACTCAAGCAAGCTAGAGTTGTCATGTGTTCAGCAACAGCTCCAGAATTTGTCTCTCAAAAGGATGAGAGGCTGTGGCCAGGAAATGTTTTTCCCTAGCTGTGGCTGATGTACAAATTGGTCTTATCTGCAGCAAAAAGATCTGGCTACAACCTTTTATCACTATTCAGTTTGAATTTGCGATTTCTATATACTACTAAAACTATCCTATCTGTAACTTTTAATAGGGTGAAATGGTGCATTACAGGGCAAACCCTGTCAACAAACATTACTGTATCTCAAATGGACTAACTTACAGAATGCCGGGACCCATTGCACCCAAGGGAATGAAATTTGGAAAAGAGGTGGCTGCTTCAGCACTGCTGGGCTGCTCCAGTCACACGATCCTCATTTTCAATCTTCCATGACAGTTTCCAGGCCACTCACACAATTCTTCTCTTCCTTCACCACCCAGCAGCAGCCACTTAATTGCCTGCTGTGAAGGGAAGGGAGAGAACAAAGAAAGGAAGAAAGGGAGGGAGGGAGGAATAGGGAAGAAGAAACTCCCATGCACCCTCTCCAACTCATACTGCCCCACACATGCACCTTCCCTGACTCAGGTGGCACCTCTTGTGCACTCCCACACAATCTTCCTAACCCATGCTGTCCCCCACACACACTATCTGACCTGCATGGCACCTCTTGCATACCTCTGCACATCCTTCCCAACCAGCATCCCTGTGCACCCCCTCCCTTCCTCCCCAGCAACTGTTTATCTGCATGCACCACTGAGCCCTGGTGACACAGTGGTTAAAATGCAGTATTGCAGGCTAATTCAGCTAGCTCACTGCCAGGAGTTCAATTCTCACCAACTCAGCCTGTATTGATTACCAGGTTTCCAGATATAATACAAAATGCTAGTTCTGACTTATGAAGCATTACATGGCCACATACCCTACCCTAAATCCATTCATCTAGGACAGGGGTCTGCAACCTCAAACACTCAAAGAGCCATTTGGAGCCGTTTCCCATAGAAAAGAAAACACCGGGAGCCACAACACCCTTCCTGTGCCTGACTATTTCTTCAGCAGCCACAAAACTAGCATATGTAGCTGAATTAAACGTTCTGTTTTCTTCTGAAACTTTTCTTTTCTTGGATTTTATCCATGGTTGAAAAGCTCAGTAAATTGTGTGCTAGTGGGTGTTGCACATTGGCGGTTGTGACACATATTTTGAGTGACAGAGAGCTGCAGCAGAGGGTGAAAGAGCCACATGCGGCTCCAGAGCCACAGGTTGCTGATCTAGGAGAATCTGATGATGGATCTCCAATTTCATGAAGTGAGGAGGGCCTAGAAAGTCTTGATTTTTAATCATAGTGCCAAGCTGTGGGAAAACCCCTCCCTAGAGATTAAGCCACGTCCTTTCCAAACTGTTCCTGCAGGCCCTTCAAAGAATTATGCCCCCCACCCCCACATATATTTTTTTAAAAATTCTTGGGAACTACGGTCATTTGGATGTCTTACAAATTTAGTTAACCTTGTTTTGGGTTATGGGTTATTAATTCTTACTTTGGCCATGCTCAGGAAGATAAATCTATCTCAGCATCTACTTCTGTCCTACTATCACAGCACCATTGAGAGTGTCCTGACATACGGCATTCTTGCATGCTATGGGAGCAGCTCTGTAGCGGACAGAAAAGCTCTACAGAGAATCATTGAAACTGCCCAGAATATCATTGGACTCCACTTACCAGCCCTGGATGACATCTTCGAATCTCGCTGTTTGAGGAAGTTGCATAACATTCCCAGAGACTCTTCCCATCCTGCTTAAATCTTTTTGGACTGTTGCCTTCTGGCAGAAGATACAGAACAATTAAAACTCGGACCACGCATTTTCTGAATAGTTTTTAATTCCAGAGCTAGAATTGCATTCAACAATGAACTAAAGGGCCACCATCAGTGAGCTGTTGGACTGCATTACTTGGTCTGTTGTGTGGATGTTTGCGTGGTTTAGGGCTGGGGAAATTGTGGTGGGTGGGGGTGTATTTGGGGATTGTTATGTGTGTTGGTCTTTGAGTGTTAAGTGAATTTCGTTGTATGGGTATACTGTGTATACACGGAGAATGACAATAAAGTTATTATTATTATTTTATGATATTTTTCTATTGCTGTAAAATGCCATGAGTCTGGCAAATTATATACCATTGTTAAAGAGAGGCTAGGGTTGCGATGGCTGTGAAAAGAACAGCATAACAAATAGATGCATATAGTGCTACTCATAAGCAACTCACAAAGAAGATACAAGGCTTCTCTCCCCAGTGCTGTGCTCTCTAAAATGATTCCTTTTATAGAAGGCATGGAGGGGAGCCTCATGATGCCCCTGCTATTTCCATGCATAAAATGGCCTTTTGCGTCCTCCCTTTCTTATCAACTCTTCTCAGGAAGTAAAATTATGAATGGTACAACCCCAACCTTCCCCCACCACACACACACACACACACACACACACACAGAGTCACCCTTTTGTAATCAAGGGAAATGATTGCCAGCACTTCACTTGTGCTTGAGCAACAGCTGCAGATGATTAAATCCCAGATGTTGGTTCCAGCCATGCAAATTAGGGGGAAAGTAGATTGATTTTGGAGGAATGATCCCATTGTTTAGTGGGTGTAAGTGACAGGAGAATTAAAGCTAGAAATGGAATGGGAAATTGGGTCAATGTGTTAAAAATTGTAGCGTACACATTGCAATCTTTCTATATTATACAAGCAGTGTTCCCCCTTGGCTGAGGCCTTGGGATTCTCTATATTACAGCTTCATTGTTACTCGGTAATCATCTGGTGCTCGCAAGAGACAGAAAATGTATTCGCAAACAAAAGGGAGTTTGAAAGGCAAATTTTTGCAGCATCCTAATTATTTTATTCCGCTGGTACACAATTGGGGAAAGCCTATTGAAAAAGCCACTATTCAGAAAAGGGGTAGAGTTGCTTTAAGAGTGCATTCTTCATGGATGCTGGGAGATGCAAAATGTTTTCATTGTGGTGAAAGCTAAAAAAAAATGGTATTTACATTTTCTATAAGGCAAAAAATAAAGCAATACAGGTAGCCCTAGACTTACAACACTTCATTTAGTGACAGTTCGAAGTTACAATGGCACTGAAAAAAGTGACATGATCATTTTTCACCCTTCTGACTGTTGTAGCATCCCCATGGTCACATGATTTACATTCAGATGCCTGACAACTGACACACATTTATGATGATTGCACTGTCCTGGGGACATGTGATCATCTTTTGCAACCTCCCCACAAGCCAAGTCAATGGGGAAACCCGAGTCACTTAACAACCGTGTTACTAATTTAACAACTGCAGTGATTCGTTTAACAAAAGAAAAGTAGTAAAATTGGACAAAACTTATTTAATTCTCACTTAGCAATATAAATTTGGGGCTTTGTTGAGGTCGTTGGTTGAGGACTACCAGTGGTGGGTTTCAATTTTTTTTACTTCTGTGGGTGTGGCTTGATGGGCATGGCATGGCTTGGTGGGCGTGGCAGGGGAAGGATACTGTAAAATCTCCATTCCCTCCCCACTCCAGGGGAAGGTTACTGCAAAATTCCCATTTCCTCCTGATCAGCTGGGACTTGGGAGGCAGAGAATAGATGGGGCGGGGCCAGTCAGAATTTTTACTACCAGTTCTCCGAACTACTTAAAATTCCCGCTACCAGTTCTCCAGAACTGGTCAGAACCTGCTGAAACCCACCTCTGAGGACTATCTGTATTTAAGAGATAGCCAAGGAAACCTATGCATTATAGAGATCCTAGGAAAAATTTCTGGGGTGCTTTTCTCTAGACTATTAATAAAAGACAGTTAACAGAAGCCGTTCGGGGGACACAGAATTCTTCTGAACTAACCGGGTCTGCCAACTGCACTGATTCCAGATAAGCCATCAAGTGGACACACAGCAGAAAATATAATTGGCAAATCAAATTGGTATGATATTTGTTCCAGCTCAGGAACAAAATTGAATTAGTCATTTTGATTTGCTGATCCAATTTCAGGTTTTGGTCTGGTGGGCTTGATCCGAAAACAATATCAGATCAATTTGCTTTGCTTTGTTATAGCTTCCACTTCCTACTTTGGTCCAATTGATTTGCTGATCATATTTTGCACTCCCCATAGATCAGCCCTGCGGCTTGTGTAGAAGGGAAGCAGTTGGCTCTACCATTCGGAACAAAGGACCTTATTTATGACTCTAACACCACTTGACCCAATTTCCCCCAGATAGAGACATAATTCCCATTGGAGACTAGAACATGCATCTAAATGTTTCACTGCAACAACCTTAATTCAGTTTAATTTAAGTTTGAGTGCTAAACTAATTTACATAGGAGCCACTGTAAATGTGAAATTGCCGTTTCCTAAAGAAGCATGACGACAATAGGAACCTATCTGCACCTGCGATATAAACTTTCTTCCTGTGTACAGAAACAGAATGGTTGCAGTGGTTAAGGCACCAGGCTAGAAACCAGGGGGCTCTGAGTCTTAGGCAGGAAGTCAGCTGAGTGACCTTGGGCCAGTATCTCTTTCTCTCTCAGTGCTCAGAAACAGGCAACGGCAAACCACTTCCAAAATCTTGGCAAGAAAGCTGCAAGGTGTAGCCCAGGCAAATACCAGGAATCAACACTAACTCAAAGACACTGTCCACTCTACTAAAAGGAAGGAAGGAAGGAAGGAAGGAAGGAAGGAAGGAAGGAAGGAAGGAAGGAAGGAAGGAAGGAAGGAAGGAAGGAAGGACCAACTTTCTTGCACAATACTGGTTTACCTCCTTTCTTTGAGGCTGGTCCCAATCATTGCTGATAGAGAGTGAGAGGTTCAGCAACAACCCCTATTCTCTGTAGTGCCATAGAACTCAGTGTCTCTCTACTCTTTTTTAACAGCTACATGAAGATAAACCATCTTCGTGGGAAGAGAAATCAGAATATAGATGATACTCAGTTGTACATCTCTGCCCTTGTGAACTAAGTGATGCTGTGGATGCCCTCTCATAGAAGCTTGGAGGCTGAGGGTAGGGTGGGAAACAACAGGCTTCTGCTGAAAACTAGTAAAATGGGGCAACTAGGAGGAATGATGAACTCTGTACCTGGGAGTCTACAATCTTGTTCTGGGTGAGACTGCACTGCCCCAGATAGACCCGGTGCTCAAATTCATGTTGTGTACCAGTTACGACCTTTCCTGAATCAACAATTTCTCCATTCAATCATTCATGCCCTGGTCATCTCCTATATTGACTAATGCAATGTGCTATATGTAGGGCTACCCTGGAAGAGTATCTGGAAGCTGTGTGTGGTTCAGAATGCAGTAATACAAGGATTTTGGGTGCCCCTAGTGTTGTGCATGCAACACCTCTGCTGTGTGAGTTGCACTAAGTGCCAGTTTGTTTCCAGGTGCAATTCAAGGTGTTGGCTATCACCTTTAAAGCTCTTTGTTGTATAGGATCAGGTTACCTGAGAAACTTGTCCCTATTTCATTGATGCATTCCCAACCAGTCGGGCAAGTAGAGTATGTTGTGGATCCCACCGAGTAAAGAATTTCAACTGGCAAGCCTTCTCTGCCATTTCCCTCACCCAGGGAACACCTTGCCCATGGAGGCCATGTGGCTTCTACTCTCCTGGCTTCCAGAAGAATATCAAAACCTGGCTCTGCCAACTGGCATGGGGATTGGTTGGTAGGTTGACAGTGTTCCCTCTACCTTTGTAACTTTCTCAGTTGTTATTTTTAACTTTGTTTTAATTCCTTTTTTAACTCTGGCTTTTATATGATTCTGTGGTTTTATTTGTAAACCTCCCAGAGTTATGCAGGTGAGATGGGAAATGTTATAAATCAATCAATTAAAATGTGACCTCTATTTTGTCATTACTTTGGCATGACAAAATAGAGGTCCTCTTAAAATAGTGTTTCTCAACCTCAGCAACTTTAAGATGTGTGAGCTTCAACTCCCAGAATTCCCCAGGAAGCATACTGCCTGAGGAATTCTGGAAGTTGAAGTCCACATATTTTAAAGTAGCTAAAGTTGAGAAACAACATATTAAACACATCTCTGTTTTCTCCCAGGAGAAAAATGGCATCATTCTACAATTCACTCTATCACATTTTATTCATTTTATTATGTACAGGCTTCACTCTGCATAAAATACAGCTTAATTCTGAATAAAAGGGATTTCTTGACCCAATAAAAGAGGTGGAAAGAATCCTGTGTTTCAAAAAAGAAGTCTACAGGGATGAAGATCAAATAATCCAAGATGGCAGCCACAACTTTGTGGCTGAAGCCATGCCCTCTTTTACCATTAATCATATGTGCAACCATATATATATAAAGGTCAATTATTGATGACTATCAATTCTTTTTACTTCCCTGTGAATGCATCTACTGCCTCCTCACCCTTCTCTGAACAAACTCTTCATGCTTTTGTTTCCTGTTTACAAAAGCTAAAGATTCTATTTACAATTTATTTACTTGGCCCTCGATATTTAGTACAGTAATGATCATAAGAATAACAGGCACTTGAATGACTCATTCCACTTTGAGTTGATTACTACTGCCATAAAACACGTTAGGCCTACCTCCAAAACTACTCTGTGCCTCATTTTAAAGGTTTGTTAATAGGTGAATCTGTCACACAGAAGATTAACAAAGAGGCCTGTGACTTTTATTGTTTGATTAATAGCCATTTATTTTCACCAAACAACAACCTGACATTCAAAGCTTTTGCTAATAATACTGGTGATAGCAAAATTGTTTACAAGAGAGGAGAAAAATATGACACAGGAGACTTTAGAAGTCTCTACAAAGGTAAATGTAAAAGTTCCTCTCGCACATACGTGCTAGTCGTTCCTGACTCTAGGGGGCAGTGCTCATCTCCGTTTCAAAGCCAAAGAGCTGTCCGAAGACGTCTCCATGGTCATGTGGCCGGCATGACTAAACACCAGAGGCTGTTACCTTCCCACCAAAGGTGGTCCCTATTTTTCTACTTGCATTTTTTACGTGCTTTCAAACTGTTAGGTTGGCAGAAGCTGGGACAAGTAACGGGAGGTCACCCCATTACATGGCACTAGGGATTCAAACCACTGACCTGCCGACCTTTCAATCGACAAGCTCAGCGTCTTAGCCACTGAGCCACCGTGTCCTTCATAATCTCTACAAAAGGAGAGGTCAAATTGCTCTGGGGATTGAACTTTTTTTTCTTTTTCCATTTTTAAACGGAGGACCCCAAAAGAGCTTTGGTTGTTTGGGTTATGTTTTTCAATATTTACTGTATTAAATATTAAAACTGACATTAATCAAATATTAATTTATTGGATCATGTAAAAATAACAGTATTAAAGCCATTATATATTACCATAAATAAGGTATCTTTCAGAGGGAAAACTGTCGAAGAAGAAGAAGAAGAAGAAATACTAATCAGAAGAATGACATTGTTTTAAATTTTTACAAATATCTTCAGCATCTGGCAAATAATTTTGATTTTGCGGCCTATCCAGAGCATCCTGGCGAACCCCCCAGAGGTCTTTGGTTTAAGAAACACCGCTCTATGGTATTATCTGGATTAGACTGTGATTATTAAACTACAGTGCAAATGCTGATAATTTTAAATCCATACATCATTTTAAAAGTATAGGTGTACAAATAGGTCAGCCTTCCCCAATTCGTTTCCGTTTTACAGGCATTCCTTTGTGATGGAAAAACAATAGAATAAAGCTTCAAACTCTTTTCCAAACTCTCCCCTCCCCTTTTTCTTTGCTTCTTCTCTCTGCCTGCCCCTCTGCCTTTCCCGTTGCAAACTCTTTCCCCATTTCTCTGCTGTTTCTGCTTCCTCTCCTTGCATATGAAAGTACACTGTTGAAATTTAGCAGACAACCTTAAGGTAAAGGTTCCCCTCGCACATATGTGCTAGTCATTCCCAACTCTAGGGGACGGTGCTCATATCCGTTTCAAATCCGAAGAGCCAGCACTGTCCGAAGACATCTCCGTGCTCATGTGGCCACCATGACTAAATGCCAGAGGCACATGGAACACTGTTATCTTCCCACCAAAGGTGGTCCCTATTTTTTAGCTGGCGTTTTTTATGTGCTTTAGAACTGCTAGGTTGGCAGAAGCTGGGGCAAGTAACGAGAACTCACTCCATTATGCAGCACTAGGGATTCGAACCACTGAACTGCAGACCTTTTGATCAACAAGCTCAGTGTCTTATCCACTGAGCCACCACGTCCCTAGAACAAACATATAGAAAGATATATTTATATATCTTTCTGTCTGTCTATCTATCTATCTATCTATCTATCTATCTATCTATCTATCTATCTATCTCACTTCCTCCAATATAGTTATATATCTTTCTTATCTATCTCACTTCCTAAGAAAACATGCCCACAAATCAGATCCCTTGGATTACCACCTGAATAAGAACCTCTGTCTTTGCATTATTCTTTCTTGCAAAGCAGGCACTCAATGATCATTCAATAAAGTTCTACCATTTCTCCTCAGCATTGTGCTCCTTCCTTCGCCAAAAGTTCCATGACAACTTCTTGTTCAATGTCAGCAGATTCTTATGAAAATTCCAAAGCCCCTTCCTCCCCACACCCAAACAGGTATACATATATATGTGCTAAATAACATGGACTAACATTTCAAAAAAGTAGGAACAGCTAATAGAATGGGTCTTTCCAATTACCTGGGGAAAAGACAGCAAAGCACTCCAGAGGATAATAAATCTCTGTATTCAATGTAATCAGAACACGTTTGTTTTGGACATTAAGGGAAGCAATGGTGGGCTGAAAACAGGTTCGTTTTTCACAGAGCCAGTGATCACAATGGAAGTAGGAGCTAATGAAATAGATTGGTACTGCAAAATTCCCCTCTGTATAAAGGGGAAGACTTGGAATCGCCTATAAGTATTCCATACAGTTTAGGGGTGGGTTCTACTTACCTTTACTACCGGTTCGCAATGGGGCCGCGCACGCTCTCTTCTGCGCATGTGTAGAAGCATTCTGATGACATCAGGGTTGGTGGGCGGAGCCTCCCTCCGGTTTTACTACCTGTTCTATAGAACCGGTGCAAACCGGGGGCAACCCTGATACAGTTGCTCCCCATGCAGAGACTAAAATAGTGATCTTCAGGGGGGTTTAGAACTCTGGGAGCTAGTAAAGTTCACACTGCCCAAACCATGTTTTGATGCCTTCAGACAGACACTGGTTCACCCATTCCCTCTGTTAATTGCCTCAGGAAGTGGATTGTTATCTGCTTTTTGGATATTATGAACCTTCAGAACAACAAGTTCCATCACACTCAATGATTTTCCTTATATCCTTACTGAAAAATGTTTCATGTAAGTTTAAGAGCTTTTATTTTCAAACATTTTTTTTATTTTTTTATCATAAAAGGTAAAATACAAAACACAGAAAAGGAAAAAAGATTTAAAAAACAGTCTAACAAACATCCAACACTGACAACAACAAAAAAGAAAAAATATGTACAAAAAACTCCCAGATACCAAATACATCTAACATTAAAAATAAAATTAAAAATCCACCCTGGCTGAATGATGAAAGATGCATAAAAAATCTGATATGGTTCCCTCCCCTTACATAACAGGTCTACAAATAGTTATAAACTTTCCCATCATAACTTTAAGAACTTTTTAAAAAAAGTATTCTGAAATAAACAGCAAAAGGTGATTAAAAGATTGATTTTGGAAACTTTTAAATGGGCTAAGGGGCCAGATGGATGGAAAATAAGTTTTTGAAACTAATTATAAGAACCCTTCCTATGGGTTGTTTAAAATCCTATTAAAAATGTGTGAAGATTTTAAATCTAAGTGTAAGAAACCTTCCCATGAGAAAATGATTAGAGAAAAATATGATAAGAGGAGACTTTGAAGGGTGGACAATAGAGGCAACCAGAAAAGGCCAAAGATTGTAATTAAAGCAGAACAGATTTGCTAATTCAGAATAGAGAAAAGTATTTTAACTTTTGAAAGAATTTGAGGATATTTGGCAACAATGCACTCAGAACTTTCTTTTCAGATCATCTGTTACAGGAAAATGGGTTCAAAAGAAAAGATAGACGAGGATACAGATGATGTCTTAATAATTAAAAGGGACAGACTAATTTTTTAAAAAATCCGAAGAGTGACTTGGAAACTTTCTTATTCTTATTTTGAAAGTGGTGCATTATACTCACAAAGGAATTCTTGAGAAAAGACAAAATGAAAATGAAATTAGCTTTTGGGACACAATTTAAAAGGAATAAACACCAAGATTTTTAAAAGCAAAAAAGAAGAAATATAGATATTCCTTCTATAAGAAGGAATATAAATATGGTTTATTTGATCAAAGTTAACAAATATATATATGTGCGATAGTTCTCAATGGGTTTTTCTAAGCTAGGACTGAATGATGAGGCTTTAAAGGTTTATATAAAGATAAGGTAAAGAGCGAATTTGGTCTGGTTGTTAAGGCACCAGGCTAGAAACTGGAAGATCATGAGTTCTAGTCCTACCTTAGCCAATAAAGCCAGTGGGGACCTTGGGCCAGTCCCTCTATCTCAGCCCAACCCATCACATAGACTTGTTGTTCTGGGAAAAATAGGAAGAAAAAGAAGTATCTTTGCTGCCTTGGGTTAAATACCAAAGGCAGGATACAAATAAATAAATAAATAAATAAAAAGATATAGGAAGAAGATTTTTTTTATTATTATTTAGTATTTTCAAAGAAAGCAATAAATTATGGTGTTAAAAGGATGATACAGGATTATACCAGTCTGAAAATCATGGAAGATTCTGGGGTCCCAAGTAGAATTCCAAATGATCTGTGGATATTTGAGGTTTGAGAATGAAAACATTTTAGTTTTAGGGATGGGGTAAAATATGAAATGGAGCACCACTGAACTAAAAAAAAGCACAGGGAAAAGGTGGAAGCTCAGGGCAAGAAAAATAGCATTTTGCAGGACAGAGGGAAACATGTTTTTGCCAGGTTTCAAAGTAGCAATTTTCTATCTATAAGGTAAGATTTATAGCCTTGTGTTTTTACAGCATTCTAAAATGCATTTTTTAAAAATGGAAAAAGGATTTTTTTAAAAAAAAAAAGCATGTTGTTATGCCAACACATACGCATTTCAATACTCTCACTTAGAATATATTCAGTTTAATTTTGTGTATATATTTCGTGTGTTGATATTGATAAATATAGATAGATATAATCTATATGTTCTTGGGACTCGGTGGCTCAGTGGCTAAGACGCTGAGCTTGTTGATCAAAAGGTTGGCAGTTCAGCAGTTCGAATCCCTAGTGTGACGTAACGGGGTGAGCTCCCGTTCCTTGTTCCAGCTTCTGCCAACTTAGCAGTTCAAAAGCATGTAAAAATGCAAGTAGAAAAAATAGGGACCACCTTTGGTGGGAAGGTAACAGCGTTCTGTGCACCTTTGTCATTTAGTCATGCCGGCCACATGACCACGGAGACGTCTTCCGACAGTGCTGGCTCTTTGGCTTTGAAACGGAGATGAGCACTGCCCCCTAGAGTCGGGAATGACTAGCACATATGTGTGAGGGGAACCTTTACCTTTACCTAATCTATATGTGCATGGGTGTGTCTGATATGTACATGTAGTATGAGTGTGTGTAGTGTATGTATACATGTATAAACAAAATGACATATACTGTATATTGTATATTGTTTCAGATATGTTTCATATGGGCATATATAAATGCACACACACCACAAAATTATTTTTGTGTGGTGTTTGTGTGTGTGTAAGGAAGGGAGGGAGGGAGGGAGGCAATTGGCAATTCCTAGGAGTTGTGAAAAGTCTCACCCTAAGCAAGATTTTCTTAAAATGATTTTCTTAGAGTTGAGCTGGCATGGATATGTAGGAAGTTAGCACCCACCCCTCTCCTAGGAAAATGAGATATTTTAGGAAATATTAAAAGGGCAGAATGTTTCCTCTAAAAGGGAGGCAGAAACTCACACACACACACACCTTTGTCAATGGGCCAGTCTATTATACATAACAAAGATCTATCTCCTGCAGGCAGAGCCATAGTAGGGATTGCCCTCACCCAAGATCTAACAAAAATAGGATTAGCCCTCTACCCATCTAGCAACAGAACTCAACACATGGCACCTGGGGAGATTGCATCATCCAGCAAGGCTCAACCAAACTTGGGACTCAGGACAGACTACAGAGTTGCCCCTGCATGGCCCCATGGGAGTCTGACAACCAATCAGAATACAAGCTCAAATTCACAGCCCAACAAAAGGCATAAAACCAAGGCACTCTCAGCATCTCACCCCTTTTTCTGCTCAGGATCTCAAGCCATGTGATCCTGTTCATCAATAAACCTTATTTCCAAGCAACTTCCATGAATCCAGTGTCTTTTCCCCATTTGGAACTGAACTCAGAAGGATATTTCTTCCAACAAGTACAGGATAGGAGCAGCTGAAAAGGTTTGTATGAAGTTAAAGGAATGGAAGTAGCAAGAACAAAGAAAAGTGATCACATGATCTGGAGTGCTTGATTAGAAGACGGGCTGAAACTGAGAGCATAGCCAAATATGTATCCTGGGCTTTAAAATAGTGGATTTTAATAGAGCAATAATAAGCAGAATCCCATGGCAGAAATGCTAATAGGAAAAGGGGCTCAAGATGAGCAGGAGTTCTTAAAGAAATTGATATTAAATGCACAACTGTGAACAGTTCTAATGAGGAGAAAAGCAGAGAGCAGCCAAAAAAAGAAAATTAAAAGGCCAACATGACTGTAAAATGGTTAGTGAATCTCTGAGTACAAAAAAAAGAGGGGACACATACAAGAAAGGGAAAGAGGGCCAAGTCACAAAGGAAGATGCATATAGCTGATGTCAGGGAGGCAAAACTTTCCTGGCCACATATGAGTATGAACCAAAAAATGATTTTTGTTCATAACAATAAATGGTTACAGTTCTACATGTAATCTAGTTAGTGTGTGTGTGTGTGTGTTTCTATGTGTAGCACCCACCCCTTTCCTGGAAGAATGAAATATTTTAGGAAATATTAAAAAGGCAGAATATTATGTTCCCCTGGTTGAGAAACGGAGAAACATGTTTTAAAGACAAAGCAACTTCCACCTTTCTGCCTCCACCCCTTGGTTAATGGGCCAGAGGCAGAAACTCAATCTTTGACAATAGGACCCATCTGCAACACAATAGCAACAGAAACTAACACAATGGGACCCATCTAGGACAGAAACTCACCACATGGCACCTGGGAAGATTACATCAGCCAGCAAGGCTAGCTAAGACCCTCACCCCCGAGAGTCTGACAACCAATCAGATACTCTTTCGGGGCCCAGGAAGTTCAAAGCCAGAGAAAGCTTAAAACCCAGGGACTCGCTGTATCTCGCCCCTTTTCTGTTCAGGAACTCAAACCATGTGATCCTATCCACCATTAAACCATCTTTCCAAACAGTCTCCATGTTTCAAGTATCTTTTTCCCCACTTGGAACTGAACCCAGAAGGATATTTCTTCCTACATATGTATGTATTATTATCCTCTGAAAAGTTTGGCTTTTGTCATACTATTGTATTTATATCATCCATTATTTTTTCCAAAATATAGTAGGACATTGTAAAAACATGTGTTTTAAAGAACACAATAATATATCCTTATTATATCTCCAACAAAAGGGCTGTCTTTGACAGATATATTGCACTACGCAATGTTTTTATAGAAAAGGGCTGTCTTTGACAGTCCTTTTCTATAAAAAACAAAAAACAAAACATAGTGGAGTGCAATATATTCTTTAAAAAAATTTTTTGTATAAGTCATAGGTCAAGTTCCATTGACACTTTTGCTATAGAGGTTAAGACACTCTCCTATTGCCTAGGCCAGGGGTCTGCAACCCGCGGCTCTGCAGCCGCATGTGGCTCTTTCATCCCTCTGCTGCGGCTCCCTGTCGCTCAAAATATGAGTCACCACTGCCAATGTGTGACACCCACCAGCACGTGATTTACTGAGCTTTTCGAACCATCTTTTTTTTTTTTATGGACTTCAAAATGTTTTTGTTGCACGGAAAAATACAAATGTGTTTTCTCTGTAGCAGTTCATAGATTTCATCAATGCAACACACTATCGCTTTTTTTATACATAGCATAAAGGTAAAAAACGATATAGGCAGTGTTATCTTCATTTTAGATGTCAAAAGGGTTTTGTGGCTCCCAGTGTTTTCTTTTCTGTGGGAAACGGGTCCAAATGGCTCTTCGAGTGTTTAAGGTTGCCGACCCCGTTCATTTCTTAATATCTGCATGTCACATTAGCTTATTGATAACAAATATCTATAAAAAGGAATTGTGCTTTTATCTCTTAAATGTCATTCTTCTTCAGCCCATTAACCCAGTGTTTCTCAACCTTGACCACTTTTAAGATGGATGAAATGTAAATTTTGTTACTACCGGTTCCTTGGGCATGGCTTGGTGGTGGTGGGGGTAGTGTGACTGGGTGAGCGTGGCCAATTTTTTTTAAAAAAAAATTTCAAAGCATTTTTTCTAATGCTTTGAAAAGCCTCTGGTGATCAGGCAACTCAGCTGGGATCATCAGAGAGGCTTTTTAAAAAATACCTCTCTTGATGATCCCAGCTGAGTTGCCTGATCGGCAATACCTCTCTGACGATCAGGCAACTCAGCTGGGATCATCAGAGACTTTTCAAAGCATTTTTTAAACCACCTGTTTGGCCAAGAGGTTGCAGAAAAAAATGCTTTGAAAAGCCTCTGATGATCCCAGCTGAGCCGCACGATCATCAGAGGCTTTTTTTTACTTTTAAAAGCATTTTTTCATCAGAAGAGGTTGTAGAAAAAATGCTTTTAAAAGTTTTTTTAAAAAAAGCCTTTGATGATCATGCGGCTCAGCTGGGCATGGGGGTGGGGCACACAGGGATTTTTGCTACCGGTTCTCCGAACCACCCGCCGCCATCACTACCAGATCAGGTGATCCGGTCCGAACCGGGAGCATTTCACCCCTGACTTCAACTCCTAGAATTCCCCAGCCAGCTATCCTCACTAGGGAATTCTACGAGTTAAAGTCCTCCTATCTTTAAAGTGACCAAGGTTGAGAAATACTGTCCTATCCTCTTTGTTTATTGGATATAAATTTCAAGCCAGCTATACATATATATATATTATATTGTACTATGTGCATTGTTACTTTATCCTGCCCTCATTAAAGTTTAGTTAAATTTAAACTGTTAGATTTGTTCTTTTCAGATCCATGCTGACTTCTGGGAAATAAAACCATATGTGGTTTTAAATTGCCCATTCATCAGTCAATCTATGACTTTTTCTAGACTCTTCCCTACTATTATTGTAGCCTGGATAATCTGTATTTTGATCATTTTTCCTTTCCTTTCCCCTGATTTAAAAATATTTGAAGATTGGGGATAGCATTCAGCCAGACCACTAGCCAGTTTCTTTGTATTCAGTTTGTCGGGTCCTATGGAGTTCAACTCAAACATCCTCTGGTGTTAATCTTATTAAAATCAAGCTTCAGTCCAGCTTTTTCACCCAGGTTTCATCATGATTTCTTAATGGAACATATTTATTTGTTAAAAGGAGATGCTGAATCACAATTGGAGTGGCGGAGGTGTGGGTTCTACTTACCTTTACTACCAGTTCACAACAGGGCCGCGCACATGCGTGAGCAAAGCAAGCACATGCATGCGCTCTTCTGCACATGCGCAGAAGCATTCTAATGACATCAGGGTCAATGGGTGGAACGACCCAGCGGTTTTACTACCGGTTCTATAGAACCGTGTGAACCGGGGGCAACTCACCACTGGAGTGGCGTAACTCTGCCTTTTTTGTTACCTGTTAGCATGTTGCTATTGCATGATACACTGGTTAGGAGGGTGGAGTGGTTCAGAGTTGATTCCAAAAAGTGTTTTGGGCAGTGCAAGTGTGTGTACATGGTCCCCCTGTGCACTATTTAAACAGCCACATCATTTCCTGATGTTGAACTTTCTAAATACTGATTCTTTACTTTTCAGTTTGTCACTGGGTTGTGATTACTAGTGTTAGATAGGTGGATTGAAGAGACTGGAGACAAGGTTCAGACAACAGCTCTTTATTCAGCAACTATTTACAATCCAGTAGCCAGCCTCTCAGACAGACGGCCCTTTTATAGGGAGCTGTCAGAGAAACCAGCCAATCATATTTAAGTATTCTTCCCGCTTAAACAGCGGACCAGAGGGAAAACTATCCTGTCAATATCTAACAAATAGTATCCACCCTTATCTTTCTGAAAAATAGTAAGAATATTCAGTTAGAGAATAATGGATATAAACTGGTATAGTAAAGAAAATTACATTCTTTGAGATTCTACATGAAAGTACACAAAAACACATATATGAGATGCTATATTTATATAAATAGCGTTATGCCTATGTAATTATAATTCAGCTTGAGTGCACATCCAGTTCTCCACAATATCGATGTTCCTATTAAAAACAGGAGTTAAAGTAGCTAAGAGAAATTTCATCAAATCTTTATAAGTATACATTGTAGGCACATTTAGCTCCTATTGATTTCAAATGAAAAACTTAAATGCCTGCTTAGATTGTTGTCCTGTATTTGACAAAAACAGCAAATATAACTATTCTAGATTTATAGTCCTCACCCTTCCAAAACTTAAGGCACGTTGCAAAAAAAAATGTTTAAAGTACCTAAAGCAAGCTATATATGAAAATAAGATAAAAATAGAGTACCTACAAAACCATAGTAAATATAGTAAATATAATTTCAGGGTGGGACAGCAACAATACTTCATTGAAAGACCTTTTGATTTTATGATAGCATTCAGTCTTTTGGGGTAGGAACCTATCGGCATGATATATATTGCCTTGGGAATCTTTGCCCCCTCACTCCTTGCAAAAGTGCTCCAAATCTGTCAGATTGCCAGGGTACCTCCAACGCGCAACACTCTTCAGATCTGGGTTCTGGCTGGGCCATTCCAAGACTTTGATCATCTACTGGTGGAACCATTCTTCTGTTGATTTGGAAGTATGCTTTGGGTTATTGTTGTGTTGAAACGTGAAATTCGTCTTCATCTTCAGCATTTTAGAAGAGACCTGAAAAGGGGGGGGGGGGTTGTGCCAAAATTGACTGATATTTGAAACTGTTCAGAATTCCTTTAACTTTGATTAAAGCCCCAAATCCAGCTGAAGAAAAGCAGCTCCAAAGCATAATGTTGCCACCACCATGCTTTACCGTAGGTATGGTGTACCTTTTGGTGATGTGCAGTGTTGTTTTTACATACATTTTGGAATTATGACCAAAACGTTCAACCTTGGTTTCATCAGACCATAACACATTTTCCCATATGCTTTTATCAGATTTGACATAGGTTTTTTTGAAAAATAACCAGGATTGAATATTTTTCTTTGTAAGAAAAGGCTTCTGTCTTCCCACTCTATCACCCTATAGTATCTAACGTGATTCCCACAACTGTCCATTAAAATGACAAAGCCTTCAGTCCTAACTGTGGAATTACGGGAAATAAAATCCAGCCCAACACATCTGGAGATGGCAGCACTATTATTTATTCATATGGCTTTGTGCCAAAATACCCATTTTTTCCCCTCTTCCTGATCTGTAAGGTTTGTCCAATGATTCATAAATGTAAGAAAGAAGACTTTGTTCCATTAATACATTTATAGCTGACATTTATCAATGCTTTTGATCAATCACACCAGGATAGGATTTAGAATAGAATAGAATAACAGAGTTGGAAGGGACCTTGGAGGTCTTCTACTCCAACCCCCTGCTTAGGCAGGAAACCCTACACTACTTCAGACGAATGGTTATCCGACATCTTAAAAACTTCCAGTGTTTTTTGTAAGGAAACATACAACAAAGAGTCCTTTGGATATGTGGAAGGCAAATCATCACATCTGTTGCTTCCAAACAGAGAATGGTGCCCTGATGGCTGCTTTATGGTTCATATTTTAAGTTGATATGATCCAGAGGGCAGGGCTTCATATGTCATTCTGATTAATCACAGATTTTTTTTAAAAAAAATGAAGGCCATTGAGTGATTTTTGAGTATTATATTTCTCTTATTTTCAGTTTGATTTTCTATCTGTATGCTTTTTTGTAGATTTGGTTATATTCTGTATAGTGTTCTGCACATAAACATTAAAACTAAGTCATGTTTTTGAGCAACATCACTGCCAGACTCACTTGTTTCTATGGGCAAGAAATTAATTTATCACAGTTTCCCTCCTCTGCATTTTGTAGAACAGCCTTTTCCAAGTCGTGTTCACTAGATCTGCTGGACTTCAATTCTTCAATATTCAGTCAACACACTGCTAATTTTGGAGACATTGCTGTGAAACATCTTATTGAAGTGCCTGCGATGATTTCAAATTAGCAAATTTTAAACAAGCAAAATTACAGCACCAAAAATACAAATTATCCATTAAAAATGAGGTGGAATAATATCAGCAATCTTAGCTAGAGTGGAAGAATTGATTTTTGCGAAAACTTTGTTTTCAAAGGTTATGTCTGCATGGAAATTAGTAAATCAGAATAGCTCCATTCCATTTGACTACCTACTTTAAAAAGCATATTTCCAATCTAATAGCTTTTTTCCCAATGTTTAATTAAAATCCATAGGAAAATTCTCAAGGGTAAAGCTACGGGTAGACAGTAGATCTTTACTTTATAAGCTTTATTTGCTGGCTGAAACATACGTACATATGTGTGGATGGGTGGATGTGTAGTGTGTGTAGGGGCGTATAACTAAGTATGTATATAAATGGTATACGGTATAGCCATGATGGTGAACCTATGGCACGCGTGCCAGATGTGGCTCGCAGAGCCTTCTCTGTGAGCATGCATGCCGTCGCCCCAGCCCAGCTCCAATCGTGTTTCTCCATTGCGTTTCACTCAATCAATTCCAACTTCTCACGAAAGAAAAAGATCTCGCGAAGTTGGAATTGATAGAGTGAACTTTTTCACTCGTGAGACAGAGAGAGAGAGATTCCCATCACAAGTATTTGAGGGGGACAGATAAATGCCAGCCAGGTTTAATTCTGGCTAGATTTCAGGCACCCATAAATCCAATGAACCAAAATCTCAGGATGTAGGTTCCATTGCAGAATTCCTTTTCATCCATACCGCCATTGGTAGAAGGATCTTTCCTGAGCCAAAATGCTCATAGAGGAAAATGGAGGCGTGAATCTTGCTTTCCTTTGATAAGCCCTGGGCCTCTCATAAACTGTAGAAAAGTGTTTCTTAATCATGATGACTTTAATGTCTGTGGACTTCAACTCCCAGAATTCCTCAGCCAGCCCATCTTAAAGCTGTGAAGGTTGAAAAACACTCTTGTAGGTCATTAGGAAGTCATGTAAAATAATACAGCAGTAAAATGATGAGAGAGATAGGCCAATTTTATTAATAAAGCAGACAGTGGAAAGATTCCATCATAAGAGCAACACATTTGGAACAAATTCCTATGTTCTGCAGTTTCTTCCTCTTCCATATTTTTTTCCTCCTGTTTCTTCCTCCTCACAAAAATAAATCCTCTAACTATAGAACAAGATTTATTACCAGTGCCATAACCACTCATAATTTTTTATCCTTCCTTCCCAATCTTTGTTCATCATCTCATATAAAGTTGCTGGACAAGTCTAGCCATGACATTTTCAACACCGAAGAAAAAAGGTCATGATGTTACGGAGCCAGGTTCTAGCCCTACAGCGTTGCGTTAGCTTCAGTCTACATGGCTTATAGGTTGTTTATGTGACCTTAACGCCGTGAGAAGCAAAAGTGCAACATTCAGATGCTATTTTAGATAGAAAGATAGAAATGACATATGACTGGTGGAAAAACTCATCTGTGCCTCCACGCTAGGAAATTAAAATTTTCTGTACTGTTTCATTCTTTCAATGACCATAAAAGACATCGGATCACTTCTTCGAGGTCCAGTAATAAAAACAACATCAACAATCACCTCAAAGATCAATACAATTCAGCCTTTCATTAGGATCAGTATTGACAGTTGAATGGCATGATCCTGTTAAGAGAGACGGAGAACTCTTCCCCCATCCAGTGCCTGAAAACAGAGAATGGATTTACTGCAGTTACTTACTGAAAGTTCAGTCTCCCTTTTTTCTACACCTGTAGATTGAGTAAGTCAAGATGGAAATTAAATTCTTGAAGGTAAGATTATATTAAGCACATTCATTTGTGCCAAAACATGTTTCAAGTTGTCGTGCTGGGACAAAGAAGCAATTGAATAACTCCCGCTGACAATAAATTGTTTACAGTTGCATTTAACTTAATGGTTGGTAAGGCCTAAAAAAAGAAACAAAAGCCCAACCTTAAAATAAATGGCTTAGAAAATATAACTGGTACTTATCATCCAGCTTAGTTTAGAATTTAACAGGCCTTTTGAAAGTTAGAGAAGAGATGAGGAGGAGGGGAGGGGAGTCATTTCTAGGATGACGGCGATTGCTTTTAGAAGGAACACCGAATGAAAAGAGCAAAAGGTCAAATCCATATTTGGTTGCAAAGTTTAATGATTAGAAGTGAGAACTCTGTGATGTCCTTTGCTCTTTAACAAAGCCCTTGCCTCTCCATGTGGTAAAAAGTCTGGGCGCATTATAGTACTTCTGGCTTTGAAAAAAAAAATCAAACTGCTTAATGTCTTGATCCATTAAGAAATTGCAGTGGCATCTTTAAAATGAGACTAAATTGTAGGTTTGAAAAGACTTGTGCCTTTAAAACAGTGTCTCACACAGACGTTCAGGCATGCCTTTGTCCCTTGCTCTGTGACCATAACGCACAACATCTTTCTACAGCCCAGATTTGGTGGATCTACGATAAAGAATGCTATTGAACTGAGTAAAATAAGCTGTATCTTCCCTCCCAAATATGTCACAATGCACCTAAGTGACATTTAAGCTCCCATCCTTTAATAACACAGTTCTGCATTTGAAGAACCATAAGGACAAATAAAATTCTTAATGCTTATGCTTTGATGGGGCTAGAATTGACCTCATGGATGAAAAAAGGCATGAAGTTTAGCAGTAAGAAGGAAGAGGGTTTTTTTAAGGAGATAAAGAATAGAGTAGAGTAGAGTAAGAATAGAATAGAATAGAATAGAATAGAATAGAATAGAATAGAATAGAATAGAATAGAATAGAATAGAATAGAATAGAATAGAATAGAATAGAATAGAAT
>WNWU01000017.1:24347313-24405881 GCA_012654045.1 Ptyas mucosa
TATGTATATGTATATGTATATGTATATGTATATGTATATGTATATGTATATGTATATGTATATAGGTCTTTGGTTATTCGGGTTTTCTCCCACGTAAAATTAGAAGTGTCTTGGCAATGTTTCGACAAAGTCTCATTCGTCATCTTCAGGCTGGTGTTCTCGGCTTCGTACCCCTGGGTCCTCATTTTAATGACCTCGGAAGGATGGGAAGCTGAGTCAACCTTGAGCCTCATCAGGATCGAACTCCAGGCTGTAGGCAGAGTTTGCCTGTGATACTGCACCTTAATCACTGCACCACCAGAGCTCATCTTCTTTGCTTTGCTCTTTTAAATGCTAATATGATTTAATTTGTTTGATATTTTTATATACCCCTCAGTTTAAAGGATTAAAACCTATTTCCAAGGGTTAGTCCACCTGCTTCAGAGCTGTGGGGGTGCATTCTGAAGACACATATGAACAGAATTCCCATTCTTGAAACCCTATTTAACATCTGCCAAAGGCCTCATGTTCTTGATGAGTGTGATGAAGGCTGATAGCATCTAGCAACAATTGGATTTTTAGACATCTTTTTCAGGTGGTTCAGGTGAACTCAATGTGCATTCTGAAATCAACAAAATAGATAACATCCCCTCCATTTCAGGAACGGGCATGGAAAAAGACTATTCTCATTCATTCATAACATCCAGTGTTTGGGGGTTTTTTTTTTCCTTTTTCTTTTTTCCCCAGGCTGACAGCTTTTCTCCGGAAATTATTTCCTTGCCAATTAGAGATGCAGACAACTGATGCCTAAATTATCAAAGGAAGGTTGCTCTGTCAGCATGTTAATCCTGGTGTTTCTTAGCAACTATATTTTATCTACACATAACAATACAATAGGCTGCCGCACTTAATGATAAAACGTCCAGACGTTGAAGTTAGTGTTGGTAATAAAGAGGAAGAAGGAGGCATATGCAGGTACTTATCACTTTGGATACTTAGCAGGTTGTGAAGGAAGGATATATATTGCAGATACATAAAACACATCTGTTACAAAACTGATACTCGAGCTTTTGTAATCCGTTTGTTTAAGGTGATCCTTAGCCTAGTACAGGCTTCCTCAATTGTTTACTGATTGCTTATTTGTACCCTATGACTATCATTAAGGGTTGTACCTTATGATTCTTGATGAACGTATCTTTTCTTTTATGTACATTGAGAGCACATGCACCAAGACAAATTCCTTGTGTGTCCAATCACACTTGGCCAATAAAATATTCTATTCTATTCTATACTATTTGATGTTCTCCAAATAAATTGGGATCAAAGCTCTCAGAATTCCTGCCAGTTCCAACATATCCAAAGGACATCAGGTTAAGGAAAAAGGGTACAGATTTATTTTTATATTTATTTATTTATTTAGTTAGTTAGTTAGTTAGTTAGTGTGTCAAACATATATGAGAAAACAGGTATAAGTATAAACATGGACATGAACACAGGAAACGAGTATAAATAAATGGGGACAGTAGGACAGGGACAGTAGACATGCTGGTGTGCTTATGCACGCCCCCTTACAGACCTCTTAGAAATGGGGTGAGGTCCACGGTAGACAGTTTAAGGTTAAGGTTTGGGGGGGTTGAGGATGTAACAACAGAGTCAGGTAGTGCATTCCAGGCATTGACCACTCTGTTGCTGAAGTCATATTTTCTGCAATCGAGTTTGGAGTGGTTTACCTTGAGTTTGTATCTATTGTTTCCCCATGTATTATTGCAATTGAAGCTGAAGTAGTCATTGACAGATAGGTCATTGTAGCAGACAATTTTGTGTACTACACTTAGGTCAGACCATAGGCGGTGTAGTTCTAGGTTGTCCACGGCCAAAATTTCAAGCCTGGTGGCATAAGGTGCCAGGTTTGCCTCCAGAGTTACAAGATCTTAATTGGGAACTTAAAGCACATTTTTCACAAAGGCAGGGAGTTGAGGTCCATGCTTCTAAAAGTTATCAATGTTGAGAAATACTGCTTTAGAACATCATCCCCCCACCCCCAATAACTTAGATTGGCCTGGACCTTGGCAGTCTTTAGGAAGGTCCTGAAAATGTCTGCTATGTGCTTGTGGTTCCAACAATGATGGGCAATTTTTACAGTGGTTGTCTTGAGTTTGTCACAACAATAGAGTTCGGCTGCCGACCATAGTTATTTTTATTTTCTAAATGGCTTCTGATGTTTTAGATGTTTCTTTGTTGGTTTTTAATTTTTTTTTATTGAATTGTTGTTTTTAACAGTTGTACGCTGCCTAGACTCATTTGGGCAGTGGTTCAAACTGAATAAGTAAATAAACTTTAAAAATATAATTCTCTTGTTTTTGAGAAAAACAGAAATCCCTATCTTGTTTTTACTATTCTGTTTTGGGGGGGGGGTGTTATTTCTTATTTTTATATGTGTTTAAGTTCCTAAAAGTAATATCTAAACACTATGTTCTGTACAAACTGACAAGTTTATTCTTTACACCTAATAGCTTTTCAAAATATTTCAAGTTGATAAGAATTGACACAGTCTTACTATATGTTAATTACAAGCAGTGTTTCTATTTCTGTGCCTAAAATCTTGTATCATTCCATTTTCATACATAAAGTTAGATTATGTATTATTATGAGAAAAGGACCTCCTTTCCCACTTCTCTCAATTTATGTATAATTTTACAAACCATGGTTATGGTCTTCTGAGTTTTAATCTTCTTTATTCTAAAGCAGGAATTGGTAACTTTTGGGGGCAGATTACCATTCTGTTCTTAATTGATGTTGTCTTCCATAAATGGAATAATGACATTGTGAAAGAGATAGAGATTGCTTTCCTTACTCTTCAGTTCTGGATATTATTTCTCTGTGTGTAAGTATTAAAGAGAAAGAGACAGCAGAGAGTTTGGTTAAGGCATCAGGCTAGAAACTGGGAGACTGTGAGGTCTAGTCCCATTCATGATTCTGCGCCAGTCCTTCTCCTCCAAAGTCAGTGGAAAAGTCAGTCTTTTGTTCTTCAGTGGATGATCATCAGATTTAACCTCATCATCTTGGTGAACTGTAGGAAACCTGCAAAAGAAACTTTGGGATTGTATGTGCTCACGGTCTTAGGTTACTGCATACAAAGATAATATGGACCCTTCCAAATTCCTTGACATTACATTCCCAGTAGTTCCACCCAATGGCAAGGGAATGTAGGAGTTATGAATCAAAATATTTGTCAAGCACAAAGTTATTCTAAGCTGAAATACTCCATCGTTATCGCACTACTTCATCTCTGAGTTGTACAATAACTGTTTTCAAGTGCAGCAAATTGGATTTTATTTATTAACTTAAAGATATATATATATATATATATATATATATATATATATATATATATATACACTGCCCACTCCAATAGATCTAGGAGGTTATAATACATATAGTAGATAAAATACCAATATCACTTATAACTTGAAAACTAACATTATAGCCAAATTCTAAAAACCTCAATAAATTTAGATGATAAAATTGTAGGTTTTAACCTCCCTCCTAAATTTTAATAAGACCAGGCACCTAAGTCAATTTCAACAGCAATTCATTCCAGAGAGTACGGGTCTTGCATAGAATTAGCTGTTGGGGTTAGATTTACCAAGGTTGCATTTGAAAAAAATGCCCCATTGAATATCTAAGACTGTTGCAAAAGTCTGTGCAGGAGGAGATCATCTCACAGATAATTTGGGTTTAACATTACATGATATGGTTGCCTTATAATTTATGGTACTTTCCCAAAGATTTTCAAGTGGAAATTGTTAGGATATTGAGGATGGAAAAATCCAGAGAATGGGAACTAATTAGCTCTGTGGGTATTTTCATCGTGCTGCTAGTCACTACTCCTGATCAGTCCCAGTTAGTACTGTGTGATGACCCTGGACAAGGCATGAAGGCCACACAGCTAGCTGAGAGTTCAAACTCCCCTTTAATGCTCCAAATTTCCTCAAACGCTCCCACATTCTTGGCAAGTCCCAGAGCAAAGTGTGCATGTGCACATACATGGCAGCCTCTGGCTGTGCGCGGTCCAGCAAAACAAAGGAACAGGGAAATGAGTTCATAAAGCAAGGAACAAACAATGAGTCCACAGAGCAAGGAAGAAGCAAGCAGTCCTGCAAACTCCAAATGTCTTCAATGGCACACAAAACTCTACAAATTCAGCATTTGTTCCCGACAAATGCCCCTCCGCACAGCATCTCCTTAAATCTCAGTCTCCAGGTGTGTCTTGTGAAGAGGGGCAGAGTGCTCTCCTCCCGAGTTGTCGGGTCGGTCTGCACTGTTCCCATCTTCTCTCCACTCTCTGTGCTCAGGGATCAGGAGGTGGTGGTCCTTGCTCATCGCCTGAGCTCCGTCACTCCTCATTTCCACTGCTTGCCCTCTCAGTCATCCTGCCCCCATTCCTCCCTGTTAACAAGCCGTCCAATCCTGAGGAGCCCTGGGCTGCCTCAGCCTGCTCTTCCCCACATTCCTCCAAAGCCAATGATACCACCCACTCAATCTCCGTCAGCTCCAGCTCTGGCTCATCCTCCTCGAAGATTTAGGCTCCAAAGGGGGCATGACATACTGAATCCTTTCAACATCAGTCCATTAAAGGTGCTACTTCTTTTCCTATAGTTGCTACATTTGCTCTTGGATCTCTTTTGAAGAACTTTAGAAAAAGACTATTGAAGGTGTAAAGAGACCATGACTCCCACCATGTGATCCTTGGTTTTCTTTGTAAATATTGTGTTGACTTTCCGTCAGCAAGATTTTTCCTAAATTAAGGCAGATATTTTTATGTTACCCAATGTTTTCCCACTCATTTATCCAGAACAGATTTAATGCTAATCAGTCTATAATTTCTAGGATCCACCTGTGCTTCGTTTTTTAAATCACCAGTCCATTGGTAATTTTCCATTCAGTGCATTCCAAGGCAAGTTTAAAGCAGTATACAAATGTTAGTATCAACTGACTCCAACAATAAAGTTCAAACAACTATTGAATTATACATGACACCTTTTTCATGCGAAGATCTTTGCATTAATGAACACCCTGGGGCTTAACTGAGACTTACTAAACATCTTTGCTCTATTGCTAAAGTAAAAGAAGTCAATCTTTGGGGAGAGGGTTGCAGGAGATCCTATATAGGTAGTCCTCAACTTACAACCATTTGTTTAGTGACCATTTGAGGTTACAATGGCACTGAAAAAAGTGACTTATCACTGTTTTTCACACTTACAACTGTTGTAGCATCCCTAAAACAATGTGATCAAAATTCAGATGCTTGGCAGTTGGTGTTACATTGATTATGTCAGCTGTGTTGGCAGGTTTATTCTGAGATGCATTTCCTGCCTCTCTAGGAGTTGCCTTCAGCTACTCCTGTGAAGTATTTCCAGTTCCTGTGAACAGTTGGCATGTATTTAAGATGGTTGCAGTATCCCAGGGCCATGTGAACACCTTTTGCAGTTTTCTGACAAGTCAATGGGGAAGCCAGATTCACTTCACAATCATGTTACTAACTGAACAATTGTAGTGATTCACTTAACAACTGTGGCAAGAAAGGTCATACACTGGGGCAAAATTCACTTAACAACTGTCTTGCTTAGCAACAGAAATTTTGGGATCAATTGTGATCATTAGTCGAAGACTACCTCTAGATGTAAACTATCTTTGCAACATCCCACCTGGTTGACAACACTTTAAAAAGGGACAATTTGAAGAAAACTGGGTGAACTTGGGGGTCTTAAGATTCACCTTGTACAACTTCCCTCTTGAGAAGTTTCTTGTAGCTCCAGAAGACAGGAATCTTACCTGGCCGACTGTTAGAAGATAAGAAGAGAAGAGCTGGATGAAAGAGACCAGATAACACAAATGTAGACCAGGGGTCTGCAACCTTAAACACTCAAAGAGCCATTTGGATCTGTTTCCCACAGAAAAGAAAACATGGTGAGCCACAAAAACTTGGTGGGCATGGCCAACTCGACATCATTCATTTCCACCAGTCACATGACTCCCTAGCCACACTTATCCAGCTGGTCATTAGGGCAGAGAACCAGTTGTTTAAAAATACCGGGAACCACAAAACCCTTTTGACATCTCTCTCTCCCTCCCTCCCTCCCCCCTCTCTCTCCCCTTCTCTCTGTATCTCTCTGACTCTGCCCCGGCTGCTTCTCCATCCCCTGTCGTCCCCCTTACCTTCTCAGGCCAGGCCAGGAGTGACTGGGAGGGGAAGGCGAGCGGTGGGGCCAGCCAGTGGTGGGATCACCCAACAGGGAGCCAGAGCAGAGGGCCCAAAGAGTCACAGGTTGCTGACACCCGATGTAGACTATATCTAGTCTGAAGTCAAGAGCAGGAAATGCATTTGTGTTGCGGGATAGGGAGAATCCTGCCTAGGGCAATAGATTGCTTCAGAAATGGATAGGAGATTTGGACTACAATTCTTGAAAGTAATGTGGAGTGACTTATAAAGATGCATAGGTATGACTGTATTCTTGGTTGATTAGGATCTTCCTTCCCTTGCTAATTTTCAGAGTCAAAAGGTTAATGTCAGCAAAAGCAATCAGATCCATCATGTTTAACCTTTTGAATAAAACTCAAAATAGTCAGCAAATATCTTGATTCTCTAGGATGTGAATTTAACATGACTCCTGGCTGCATTATTTCACCAGTTCCATAATTAATAATAATGAACTCTTTCATCTTTCTTTAAAAAAAATACAGGCAATTCTAGCATGGACTAAGCAGGAATAATAAGAGAACATTGCAAAGATTCGCTAATTAATCACTGCACGCTTGTCAAACTGACAGTTAAAGAACAGGGAAGTTATACAGCATCCAAATGAAATCAGCGATGATCCATCATTCAGTGCTGATAAATAAATTAATAAAAAATCAGTGGGATGTGAAAGGGAGAATGAAGTGTCAGGACACCTGAGATATGATCTAAGCTTGCCTCTGTTTAAATGAGCATTATGTGGCATTAAGCAGCTCAGATCCGCCTCCTTTCTTTGCCTCTGCCAATTAAAACATCCTGAAGCCACATTAAATTATTTAGGACTTGGAAGACCATCGTTATATTTGAAGATGAGCCAAACACTTTCAGTCTGGCCATTCTTAGTCTTTTTCTTCCACTTGGCATCTTGAACTGATCAGTAAGGCAGAATGTTCAGATTATGAAAATCCTATCATTAAAAATTACTGTGTGCCTGGCCACACTTGATTGGGAACTTTCTATCTCTTATTTGCAACCCTGACTGTTAAGAAAATTGTGCAGGAAACATGAGGAAAAGACCTTATCGGAACAATTTTTTCCCTCCTCTTCCTAGCAATGATTAAAATTATCCATCATTAACCACTGTACCATATGCTTTCCTATCTAATACCAGTCACCAGTTCTGGGTAAAAGGGAGGAAGGTCGCCTATTTAGTACAACAGTGCTTTATTGTATAATTGTGTACCGTGTTTCCCCCAAAATAAGACTGGGTCTTGTATTAATTTTTGCTCCAAAAGTCTCATTATGGCTTATTTTCTGGTTAGATCTTATTTGGAGGGAAATACAGTACTAAATGCCTCCTTCTGCGGATGATCTTAACTGGGGCTTATTTTTGGGGTAGCGCTTATATTACGAGCATCCTGAAAAATCATGCTAGGGCTTATTTTCCGGTTGGGACTTATTTTCAGGGAAACAGGGTATTTTCATTAGGAGAGTGAGACTCTATTTCTCAAGCCAAGGTCTTTGCTCTAGAAAACAGCTATGGACAGATGGAAACAATGAAAATGTAATTTAGATGAATATTAATTTTTGTTACTCTCATGAATTTCATCACTTCCACAATTGGTCTGGTGGCAGCTTTTTAGACTGGCTGTTAGGGCAGCACCCAAGCTTTGGGGTATCCTCACACACCCTTTTAGATTATTTGCTACCGGGAACTTCCTAAGAAGAATCTGCAGGTCAGTTCAACTGATTTGACAAGTTTCCTGCTGTGTGGATTAGATTGGGGGGGATGGTTCTGTCTCATCTCCGCTCCCTTTACATCTCCTCCTACACTCGGATTAATTAATTAGTTCCAAGGCTGAACAAACCACTGGGTGTCATTTCATTTCATCTGCACCAGCAAGTTTGTACTTGACCTTCAGATGTAAAATCAAAAGAACTTGACAGGATCACATAACAGCAGCAATTTGTTCCCAGGGTGAGTAATAGCCCAACCGGTGGTCTATGGGAGTTCCATAAGCAGGATATGAGAGTGAATAGGTTTCCCAGCAGTTAGGAAAGAAGCATGCTGCCTCTGTTTCTGACAATCATTGTGTCTTGGAGCTTTTGACAGTCCTGTTCTCAATGAATCTGCATAATTGCCTTTACCAGTTTTTCAAGTCCATGGCTGGCCATCAGTAAATCCCCTTTAAAAAAAACCAGATTTTGCACCGTGTAAAGAGCTACTTCTTCTTTTTGTTTCTTCTGAATCTGCTACCCTATACTGGGGTGGTCCTAGATTGCACTACAAAGAATCAAAAATATTGCATTTTTTTAAAAACTATATATAGTGTTAATGAAAGTTTTAAAAACAAGATACAAACTGAAATGGTGTAAGAAAGAAAAAAGAAAATGGTAGAAAATAAAAAAGAAAGCTGAAGTACAAAAAGACAAAAGAATAGAAAGAAGAAAAATAGAAAAGAAAGAAAAATGATATAAAGAAGTGGCTTCTGATTTTCTGTGTAGCAGGTACAAAGACAATTATAGATTACCTCCTGTAGCTGAAACTGAGGGAGGGGTCAAACGCATCATCAGTCATGAGTCCAGTGCACCCACAAGAGATCTAAGTCCAAGCCACCTGAATGCCTCTCTTATCTCCAGCTAATTTCCCTTGACCTTTAGTTGGTCAGATTCTTGTAGAGAGCTTAAGCTTTATACTCATTTTAACTCCCTGAATCTCCTGATTTCCCCACCCTTTGACATTAATCTGATTAAAAAGGCATTCAAGGTGTGCTGGACTTAGATCTTTGAGGGCGCGCAGGGACTCGTGACTGATGACACATTTCACCCCTCCCTTGGGCTCAACCTGGTCTCTCCTACATCTCTTTTTTAAAAATTACATTGTGACTTACTCCTTTCTATAATCTATCTAGCTAATCATCAGAACTATAGATCATAAGTTAATTTTTTCTGTTTTGCACAAAAAGTCCATAAAGGGCTTCCAATCAGCAATCAACGTAGATATTACCTTTTCACTAATCAAACAGGGCAACTTGGTCATCCCAGTGAATTCTATCTTCTGTACCAACTATTTCTCCATTGTAAATATTGTCAAATCATTCTTTCTTGATGCATGCAATAATCTTGTTGCAGTATCATGTATAAAAACAAAGTTCCATGTCTTTTAAAAAACTGTTCATCCAGCAGCCCCAAGAGAACCAGTTCTGCTTTCAGCTGTATATTAATCTTTAAAATCCTCTGAATCAGTATATCCACTTGAACCCAAAATCTTCCAGCTTTCTTGAACATCCATTGACCATGAAGAAATGTCCCTTCTGGTTATTCAAAATTCCAACATACAGTAGATTTGAAATAAAAGCATTTTCTCGTCTTCTCTATGGCTGCCATGAACAGTTCTATCTACTGCTATAAATGCCGATTCTCGGTGCCTTTTTCATCTTGCTGTGTTAAAAAGCAACAAGAGATGTCATTCCTTTATGAGAGTTACCCAGCCTCTTGATTATTCATTATATTGTTTTCTACAACTCATCCAACTTTAAACCAAGAGTACATGCGTGGAGAAGTGTGTGGTCTGTGAGAATGGCCTTGGGGGATAAGTTGAAGAGTCATAGGCTGCATAACCATCATGCAAAAGATATCTTAGCCCACAGAAGAAAAGAGGGTGTGGGAAACACCTCAGATAACAGATTAACAGAGTTGGAAGGGACCTTGTAGGTCAACTAGTCCAACCCCCTCCCCAAGCAGGAGACCATACACCATTTTTGACAGATGGCAGCCCAATCTCTTTTTGAAAGTTTCCATGAATGAAGCTCCCCCAACTTCTGAAGGCAAGCTGTTCCGTCGGTTGATTGTGTTCACCATCATAAAATTTCTCCTTATTTCCAGGTTGAATCTCTCCTTGGTCAGTTTCCATCCATTGTTCCTTGTCTGGCCTTCAGGTGCTTTGGAAAATAGTTTGACCCCCTGCTCTCTCTGACAGCCCCTCAAACATTGGAAGACTGCTATCATGTCACCCCTGGTCCTTCTCTTCACTAGACTAGCCATGCCCAATTCCTGCAATCGTTCTTCATATGTTTTAGCCTCCAGTCCCTTAATCATCCTAGTTGCTCTTATACACAAGAGTCGAGTCAACCAATGATCAGTGCTGAATTGGAGCTAGGTAAAGAGTTAATGGAGTTCAAGCGGGATTGGATTTAGCACATTTGTGAGAACGTGCAGATTCTAGGCTGATTCCTCTCTTGACTCACCCTGTCTCTACTTCTCCTTCTCCTACAATTACACAGTTAACAGAGGAGCTGGCAAACATTATGTCAACCATAGGGTTGGCTGGCGTAATCCATCAAGGATAAACCAGACAATCAAACGTACCTCAGAAGGGACCCTCCCTAGTTTTCTGGGAGATAACTATAAGAGAGGGGAGAGGTGCTTTCAGACTGGCAAGATTTTGCTACTGTAACTTGACAATAAAGGTTGTGTTAGTACTCATGGCTGGTGCTTCTTGGGCTACCAAGAGGATGAGAAACCAGAAGGCTCAGAAGATGTGCCTAGACTTATTTTTGAAGAGCCAAACAAAAATAAAATATGAATGCTAAGGAACATCTCCTGTTATTTTACATTTGTAGTGTAAATACTCATGGATAAACTAAGAGTTTTAGGTGCCAAAATGCATCCCCCAAATCAGGTTCAGCTTATCTGCAGATGAGCTTATCCATGAGTATATACAGTAATACTTTTAAGAGTATTTCCTATATATACTTGTGGGTAAGCCAACCTTTGAATTTTTAACCAAAACACCATATTGATTAGCTTATTTGTATGTGACACATTTTTCATGGTATTTTAATTAAAAACTCCAGGGCTGGTTTATTCACAAATGGACTTTATATGCAAGTATATACAAAAGTCAGCAATCCATAAAAGGAAAGTGTCTTATCCTATGACTGCTAAATTTACTCAGCTTTTGAGGGAGTCAAAGACCGTTTGAAATGCAAGCATAGAGTGCTGACAGGGTCACTTGCATCCAATGCTTATTGACACTTTCAGGAAACAATAGAAGATTGGGGAAGCAAGGTTTAGTTTTACAGAAGTGAGGCTGGTTTTCTTTCAACAAGTCTTCTTCTGTATTTGGGGTATCATGTCTTAGTACCAGTACCAGTACCAGAGTTGGAAGGGACCTTGGAGGTCATCTAGTCCAACTCCCTGCTCACACAGGAGACCTGTACTAGGGATTCGAACTGCCGACCTTTTTGATTGACAAGCTCAGTGTCTTAGCCACTGAGCCACCTAGTCAGGCGTCTCCTAGTCACCCTACCATGTGACAGGCTGTTCTTGCCCCAGCTCCTGCCCACCTAGCAGTTTGAAAGCATGCAAATCGGGGGTGGTATTCACTTACCTTCGCTACCAGTTCGCAAATGTGAGCATGCGTGCCTCCTCTGCGCAGAGCCTTCTGCGCATGCACAGAGGGTCAAAAATGGGACATGATGATGTCTGGGTGGGTGAGTGGAGCCTCCCGCCCCCAGCACTACCGGATCACGTGATCCAGATACAACCGGCTGAATTTCACCACTGATGCAAATGCGACTAGATAAATAGCTACCACTTTGGTGGGAATGTAACTGTGTTCTGTGCAACTCAGCATGTAATCATTATGATCACATGACCAGAGAACCATCTTCAGACAATGCTGTCTCCCTTGGCTAGGAAATGGATATAAGCACTGGCTATAAGCACTAGAGGTGGACACGATTGGACAGGGGGAACCTTTTTAAAAAAATCCAAGTTACAAAAAAATCCAAGATTTCCAAACTAATCACCTCAATTTCTTCAAACTCAATTTCTCATTACTTGCTGTTCCATTATCCACCGTTATCCACATGGAGCAACAGTGGGCAACTATGGCCCCTTTAAGAGCTGTGGACTTCAACGCCCATGGCTGGCTCAGGAATTCTGGGAGTTGAAGTCCACAAGTCATAAAGGGACCATAGTTCCCCACCTCTGACATGGAGCATAATCCCATGAAAGAACAAGATCAATCTATATGGACAAAAAATTAACAAGAAATCCCCTATTTTAATTTTATCAATTTATATAGCTCCCCTAACATTAGGCCCACAGCTAGTTATAAGGTGCTAATTTTGTAATATCTTCTCGTTCTATCATTATGCTGAATAAAAATAGAGTTTTCCAGTTTTTCTCGTGCCAAAATGCTGGAATCTAAGAGAAAGAAGCGGGGTGAAAGCCTTATTTGAACAGAATTTTAAAGGCTTCCATTCTCAAAAAGCTTTAAAAAGAGGCCACGGGTATCTTTTCTAGTTAAAGCATTAGGCAACTTAAGCATTGTTCTGACTCTTCCTAGGATAGCAGTAACACTACATTTCAATTATAAAACAATTAAACTGAGTGTTCATACCTTAGTGTTTAGCACTAATTTCTATCATCCGAATGTATCTAAAAGTGTTCTGTGGTGGAGGGTTTTTTTTTTCCCTGAGGGATTCGGTATATGTAACACCCACTGTGAGAGGGAGATAATAAAAAGGGGAAAGAAAGGGGTGGAGGAATATTAAGAGGAGGTAATAAGGAAAAGTTAGATTTAAGCCACATAATTGTTACAGAACAGCGCTGAAGCCCCTGCCGAGTATTATTGTATCCGCACAATCTATTTGGCCTTTCTTAAAATGTGCTAAATATAGAGTAAATGCAGCAACAAACGGGAAAATGAATTGATAGGAAAATAAGCACAGCAGTGCCCTGAAGAGATTGTTGAGGGGAGGATGTGTGTGTGTGATTCTAAGAGCCCTTGAAAATCCATTCTCTCTCTTTTTTTTCATTCTAAAACCCAGCTGGGAGCCACTAGCTGGTCCCACCAAAAGGAATAGTGAGGAGACCTACGCAGCAGTGCAGAGAAGAGTGGGAAATGGCTGCAACATTGATGAAATAATTCATTGATGGAAGAGAAGGAGGAGACAATTGCATTTGTACTTGCATGCACACCTAAACAGAGCTCAATTCTTTAATTCTATACATTAAATGGACTTGTTCTAGTGACCCTTCAGAATCACAGAACATATATTTTTGTTAAAAGCTTGAAATGCACAGATCTAGAAATGACATTGGGAATATATATATATATATATACACTTGCCTTAAGCTAGTGTTGTGGTCCGCCAGTCTGACTCCTGGCAGTGGAGTCAGACAGTGATGAGGCTGGGGAGGACAATGGGCCAGTCCTGGATCAGGGGAAGGCCCGGACAAGGGCTCTGCATCAGAGGCAGAGAGATGAGGCCAGGACCATCTGGGAGCGATGCATGGACTCCGGAACCTCCAGAGGCGGACAGCAGAGAGACAGAGGAACAAGAGGAGCCTGTTCCTAGTGCACACATGCAAAGAGCTGCCAGAAGGCAAGAGCAGCTGAAGCAAAAAGAACAACTCAGGAGTAAAGCCAGAAGATGATTGGCCACCCCCATAAGGCTTAAAAGAGCAGCAACGAGCTGTTGGGTTCTTTGTAGAAAAGCAATGTTGATTCCAGTGCTTCTTATCAGTGTCTCTTGAACTTTGCGGGGGTTTTGCCAAGAAAAGCCTTTGGCAGGTTGCCAAAGACATCAAAGGTTGGTGATAAGGCCGAATAATTTGTTTTGGACTAAATAAATTAATTCTCAGCTATTTTAATAAAATAAGTTTGTTCAGGACAGAATTGTGTTTGGTAATCACTATGTGGGCCTCGGTCACAACAGCTAGGCTTTCTTCCCCTCTGCCACAAGGTCTAGACATACCGTCTAGACATACTGAGCAGAAGTGAGTAACTTTTTATACCCAGAAGTCACATAAGGAGGCAAAGGCAAGAGTGCTCCATCACACATCTCAGAGTGAGGGCCAGAATGTGAGAGTTCACTTTTGATGAAGAATCTTTGTTCCTTGAAAAAAAAAAATCAAAGTAAGCTAAATGTAACTTTTCAGGTGTTTTCTTACTCCAAATGGTGGTAAAAGCACCTGGGTATTTGCGGGACCGCCTTCTGCCGCCAATAGCCTCCCACCGGCCAGTACGCTCCCACAGAGAGGGACTCCTCAGGGTGCCGTCGGCCAGAGGGAGGGCCTTCTCTGTGGCAGCACCCGCCCTCTGGAATAACCTGCCTTCGGAGATACACAGGATATCAGATCTCTGGGTTTTTCACCATGCCCTAAAAACTTTTCTCTTCCAACAAGCAGGGCTGGCATAACCACCACCACCCTTTTTTTTTTAGATTTTAGATTTTTAAATTGTCCAAATTGGGTTTTAGTTATGAGGTTTTTAAATTTACGCCCAAAATTTATAATTCTTTTAAATTTTAAATTTTGTATTGACTGTTTTTTATTTCTGGCTGTACACCGCCCCGAGTCCAGCAGGAGAAGTTGAATAAAATATAAGTTGAATAAAATAAATACATAAATAAATAAATACATAAATAAATAAATAAATAAATAAATAGATAAAAAAAAAAAAAAAAAAATCCATTACTAATTTCAGCCTTGGAGGAGGTTCTGCAAGCAGGAAAAAAAGTTTTGAGGACTACAAGGGGCCAGGTTTCTATCAGCTAACCCTAGCCCTACATTCTCAGTGAGTTACACTACTCCCTATAAGTTACAGCGTAATTAGTTTGCATTCAAGTTAGCATAATGGATGCACCAATCCATTATGGTTTAGCACCTTTTGCAAACCAGACCATTATGGCTTGTTCAGCAAAACCAATGATGCTGCAGCTACATTCTTTTATATCCTTAATTCTTAAGGAAGACTCTAAGAAAATAACAATGTAATTATATTTCATCCTAGGAAAAGTGGTTGATTTTTCAGAACAGTTGGAAAAGAAAACCAATACAGTATAAGGTATCTAGTTTGGTAATGTCCTCAGTCTATGTAGATTATCATGACTCAATCATTATAATTGGCATAATCATTATCATAATAGTATTTTTATCTTTGTTCATGATTGTCTATGGAGAACAAGAGAAGCAAACTACAACATGACTACTATTTTCATTATATGTTAAAACATACATATGAGGTACACAAGGATGGTGTCAGAGTTCTGTCTGATACCCTATAATTAAATCATGAGCCTCAAGCCAAGCTTCGAAAGATAACCAGTTATTTATTAGGAGCTTCATGTCAGCATGAACCAAGTGAAGCCAACTCTGATCTCACTTAATTGGCTCCTTGGCTCTGACCCTGTTTCCTCCTCCCCCAAGATGTGTCATCAGTCACATTCCCCAACAAAGCAATTTCGCGGGTTGTAGAAATCACTCCCTCCGGCCATTGTGGGTCCCCCTGGAGATGACTTTGACATTGCTGGCTGGAACGTGCTTTGTTTTGACTGAAATACAAGTTCCTTGATGCAGCTGTGAGGCTCGGTTCCCCATCCCCCTGCCTATGGCAACTCGAGAGCAGGTCAGGAATGCTTTACAAGTTTATATTTCTTGTCAACAGCATTTTGTGATGATGTCCCCATTGGCACCACCATTTTGGCACATCATAGTTTGCTATAGATGAGCCATGGTGACACAGTGGTTAGAATGCAGCATTGCAGGCTGACTTTGCCCACTGCCAGGAATTAGATCCTGACTGGCTCAAGGCTGACTCAACCTTCCTTCCTTCCGAGGTCATTAAAATGAGGAGTCAGATTGTTGGGGACAATATGCTGACATTGTCAACTGCTCAAAGAGTGCTGTAAAGCACTATGCAGCGGTATATAAATCTAAGTGCTATTGCTATTGCTATCCTGATCTTGCCTCCCCAAAATAAATAATAAAGAGGTTGCAAAATGGGGAAGCACCAAGCAAGTTGCACTTCAGATATCACTTTGCACTTCAGAAATAATTGTTTTGCTTTTGAATGTTTGGACCTGGCCAATTCGGTCTCAGATCAGAAATCCAAGTATCTCTCCATTGACAAATAATCTATATAACTTTATCCTTGACAAAATCAGAATCCACCCTCAATCTCCAAAAGGGATCCTGGCTTCAGGCTTGAAAGATTGCTAGTTTTAACATGCCATAATAAAAATGATTTTAACAGAAGTTTTGCAAAACTAGTGGTAGAAAGGATTTGTACTTAATCAAAATGCTGTATTAATAGCAATTGCAGTAAGTAGTAACAGTGTGGTTCCTGCTGAAAGCTACGATCACCTTTTAATGGCACTGATGAGTAATTTATTGCTGTATCTCAGCAAAATTAAGGAGACCTACTTAGTATTCCTGGTGTTAAGGAAAAGGGGAAAAATACTATGTTTAAAAGATCATTATCAAAACACAATTATTAATCTAAAATCAATTTAATATAGGCTTCTTCTGTTCTCAGAGCCTGTTGCCATGCCTGAGACCTGACTTTCGTCCATGTTTGAGCCCTAGGAGTGCATATAACTAGCATACAAATTTCAAAAATGCAGAGGAAGGACATTAAATATCAGGGAAACTATCCTCCATAGTGAAAGCTATTAAAGTGTGGCATAGCTTTTTTCCCAACAGGAATTAGAAATGCTCCATTAGTTTCAACATTAGAAAACTACACTGGACAAAGCAATATGCTTCAGGGAACCATCTTATATTTAGCAGGAGGAACGGAGTCAGTCTCCTTTACGGGTAAGAAGAAAAAGGTGGAATAAGGAAGATTACTGCAATACCCTAGGAACAGCAAGGAAATGACTTTGCCAATGATACTTTAAAAAAAAAAAGACTCACAAGCTGTTCAAATGAGGCTGTGTTACGAGCAAAAGAGAAGTTGGCATAATGAGGCAAGTGAAAATAATAGGGCAATGAATAAGGATTAAATTTCTTATTTGGACGTTTGGTAAATGGGGTACTCATTCATCAGGCATATATTTGTTCAATTAAATTCTGTCTGGCTACTTTAGGCTAACTGCGGTTCCCATAATCCCCAACTATTGGCTGAATTTACAGGGATAGTTCAACCAGTTGCCCAAAGGTTTTAAAAAAAACACCACCAAATTATTTTTAAATCAGAGGTGTCCTTTTACCGAGCTTCTCTAAATCCAGATTTGGTACCCAGTTTATCAACAGGCCATTTTCCTGCTTGACTCACCTGAAATTCAAATCACAGCAGTCTTTTATGCTACCTTGTCATCAGGAGTCATCATTGTGATGCTGAAAAATTAGGAACAGTTTACTAGGTGTCAGATGAAAATCCCAGTGCCTTTTAAGAAACATTGGCTCACCCAGTGCAGGCCTTTGGTGCCTTTTGATGTGATTATCAATGTCTGTTTTGAATGTGCAGCTTTTCCAGCATAGCTTTTAATAGTACAAATGCTTTTATAATACTGTATTGATTTCATTTTATTTATTCGATTGTTTATCACATCTTTATTATTTTTATTAAAAAAAAATTCAAGGGGCCAAATAAACCTAATACTCCTTCCTTTCCTTATTTTCCCAACAACAACCCTGTGAGGTGGTCTGGACTGAGAGAGAGAGAGTAACTGGTCCAAAATCATCCAGCTAGCTTTCATGTCTAAGGTAGGACTAGAACTCACAATCTCCTGTTCCTAGACCATCATCTTAACTGCTACACTAAACTGGCTCATATTCATATTCATTTGTTCTTATGTATCCATATGATTTATTTTGTAACTTGCTCTGTAATGCTTGAGTAAAAGGTGAGTTATTTATTTATTTGCTCTTTAAAGTATACTACTTTAGTCTGCAAGGACAGCCAGTTTAGAACAATAGCAAGATAAAATCCATCTTAAAAATTACAATGGTCATAGAAACAAAATAAACATTGAACTACATTTAAACTAAAACTTCCCATGATAATTGGAAATTACTAGCACTTTTTCCTGGAAAGAATTGGACAGGACAATTTTGCTTAAAGAAGTGGTCCTACAGGAACCTAGACTCAAAGCCATATAGGTCTTTTTATATAGCACTTTGAATTGCAATTCGCACTAACCACAATTTCCAAGTGGTAACAGATATAACAGATTAACAGAGTTGGAAGAGACCTTATAGGTTACCTATCCAACCCCCACTCAAGCAAGAGACCCTACACCATTTCTGACAAATGGCAGTCCAAACTTTTCTTGAAAGTCTCAAGTGATGAAGCTCCCACAACTTCCGAGGGCAAGCTGTTCCATTGGTTGATTATTCTCACTGTCAGAAAGTTCCATCTCATTTCTAGGCTGAATCTCTCCTTTGTCAGTTTCCATCCATTGTTCCTTGTCTGGCCTTCAGGTGTGTTGGAAAATAGCTTGACCCCCCCCTTCCTCTCTGTGGCAGCCCCTCAAGTATTGGAAGACAACTATCATGTCTCCCCTGGTCCTTCTCTTCACTAGACTAGCCATGCCCAGCTCCTGTAACTGTTCTTCATATGTTTTAGTTTCCAGTCCCCTAATCATCCTGGTTGCTCTCCTCTGCACTTTTTCTAAAGTCTCAACATCTTTTTTATAGTGTGGTGACCAAAACTGGATGCAGTACTCTAGGTGTGGTCTTACTAAGGCTTTATAGAGTGGTATTAGTACCTCCCTTGATCTTGATTGTATCCCTCAATGCAATTTAGGATTGTGTTGGCTTTTTTAGCTGCCGCTGCACACTGCTGGCTCATATTTAGCTGATTGTCCACTAAGACTCCAAGACCCCGCTCTTCAAAGTTAATCTCCATGTCAAGTGCATTGCCAAAATTTAGTCAAGACATGATGTGGCAGCAGCGTCCTATGGGCCACAACTATACCCAGATCCGAGCCTCAGAATATATGAAGGGCCTCATTACTTGTCTTTACTATTAGTTGATTAATCAACATGGCTTCGGTTTATACATATTTATTTTGTGGATGCTTTTATTGTTTTAATATCTTTTAAATTGTTTTAGAATTTCGGAATTGTAAGCTGCCCAGAATCACTTGGTTGAATTGGATGGCTGTAGAAAATGAATGAATGAATGAATGAATGAATGAATGAAGAATTGTCACTCCTCGATGATGATGATGATGATGATGATGATTTTTTTTCTCATCACAAACATTCTGACTTCCTTCTACCCTGAAGCATGAACTCTATGTCACAATCCCTACTCGTGGCAATACAGAATCTTAGCCAATGTATCATCTTGACATTATGTAGTGGGGTTATATACATATTTAGCACAACAAACAATATAAAAGTCCTTTACGAATTAGCCTTTGCTGGTTTGAGCCTGCCTTAATGTTCTCGTTGTCTTTCATTCACCAGAAGGTTTATTTGGGGGCATTAGTTCCAGATACTAAACTTGCATATGCAGTTTGACATTTCAATAGGCAGTCATCTGCAAATATCATTTATTTCAGGCATTTTCTCATCTCTACTTTATTTTCTATTAGAATAATTCCTTTAAAAATGTTAAGAATGTATTTTGAAGGTCTTCTTCCCCTCCCCCTTTCTTCTCCCAAAGATCCTCAGTGATGGCAATTCACTGACTATCTGCTACTAATCTGTATCCTTTGCTTCACTTCAAATGCTTGGCAAACCACAATGTCTGCCCTTTAATAGGAAATACTGCAGCTGAAAGACAGGGGAGATTTTCATTTCATTATGATATTGTAAATAATCTACAACCAAGTACTTAAACTAAAGAATAGCTTTGAAAATCCAAGCAGTTGGGCTTATTCTTTTGGCATGTAAGCTAATGTTGCATAGCAAAATTGTATTCCCCCCCTCCCGGCTCCCCACCTCCTAGCATCTGTTTGGTTGGAACAATGGAAACCTGAAGAGAAACAGCTCTACTTGAGTTTGCTAAAAAATGAATTTTCTACCAGCCTCTTTTGGTGCTACAGTACCAAGCAACGTTCACCACTTCATGAAATTGGTGGTGGGTAATAAGTTAATGATTTTTGCTCAGAAATATATCATCAGAAGAAACTGGTAGAAAATGTATTCCATAGCAAACCAAATGAGTCCAAAGTCTTTGTTTCTTTTTAATGGAAGAGAGGGGAAGAGAAGGGAGAGGACTCTTAAATGATGAGGGACACTATTTGAGGGAACATCTTACATAAAAAAGCTCCCATCCTTATCTTGTAATAACAATATGGTAGAGGTTGACAATTTGTCAAGCAGAAAGCATGAAGTAAGTAAGTTGGCATGCTATCCTTCTCATTTAAAAAAAACACAAATTTGATTGATTGATTGATTGATTGATTGATTCGTTGATTCATTCATTACATGCTACCAGGTCATTGCTGATTCTTAGTGACCACATATATAAATTTTCCCCATGACAACCTCTGCTTTCAAGTCTTCCAACAATGCACTCACTGGTACTCAAATGAAGTCACTGATACTCAAATGAAGTCCATTCATCTTGCTGATCATTGTCCTTTTTTTCTCTCTTTCTTTCCTTTTCCCAGGATTACAGTCTTCTCCAGAGAGCTAGGTCTTAATGCAATGTGTCTGAAGTAGGATAATATGAGCCTGATTATTTTGTCTCAAGTTGATTCATTCAATGATCCATTTGTTTGTTTTCTTTGCTCTCCATCGTATTCCCAGAAGTCTTCTTCAATGCCAAAGTTCGAATATCAACACTCTTTCTATCCTGTTTCACTTTCCTATCTATTAAGGTAGATTCACTTTCCTATTCTATTGAATATCACAGGGAATAACACTGCTTGCATGATTCTGATTTTTGTAAGTTAGTCTAGGCCCGTGTTGGTGAACCTTTTTGGCACTGAGTGCCGAAATGGGAGTATGCGCATGCAGGAGCATCAGAAACCAGAAGAAGCAGTTCCCCTGCATGCATGCGTGACTGGTCACCTGCTCTTCTGGTTTCAGGCATGCGTGCGCGTGCAAAGACCAGCTGGCCAGCATGCATGCATGCACCGGAAACTGGAAGCTCAGCTTCCCGGCACATGCATGTGCGCCAGGGAGCTGGTCTTCCAGTTTCCGTCGATCCCCCTCGTGTGAAAACCAGCTAGCCAGTGCACATGTGCATGTCGGAACCCAGAAGAGCAATGGGCAACGATGGCTGGCATGCCCCGAGAGATGGCTCCGTGTGCCACTTCTGGCACCCATGCCATAGATTCGCCATCACGGGTCTAGGCACACCACAGCATCTCAATATATTTACCAAGATGTCCGTGGCTGTTGATATTTGATCCTAAAATGCAGAAGCTATCAATTTATTTATCTATATCTTCATTATCAATTCTAAACCAGGTTGTTATATCTTTTGTCTTTAATTTGGTCTTCTTCATATTTAATTTTAGTTGCTTTTTTCACTGCATTCCTAAGCTTTGATTACCAGAGCTTATAAATCTTTTGCCCTTTCAGCTATCAGAATTGTATCATTAGCATAGCAGTTATTAATGTTTATTCCTCCAATTTTAAAAATACCTTTTTCCAATTCAGCTTTCTTTAATATTTATTTAGCATATAGATCATATAAATAAGGGAAAAGTACACAGCCTTGCCTTATTCCTTTGCCAATCTGGAGCCAGTCTGTTCTGTCCATACTGTGACTTCCTGTTTCATGTGAGAACAATGAAATGTTCTGGGATTCTTATTTTTTTGAAGCACGTTCCGCAGCTTGACATAATCAACACAACTGAATATATTTCTTTATTGAATGAAGCACATACTGACTTTTTTTGCATTCTTTAGTTTTCTCAATTATCCAGCATGCATCAGCAATAATATCTCATGTTTCTCAGCTTTTTCTAAAACCAGCTTAAATATTTGGCATCTCTTTTTTTTGATGCAGGGCTCTAATCTGTGTTGGTTGATCATAAACATTATTTTGCTTAGCATGAGAAATTAAGGCTATTATTTGTTTGTACATTTTCTTAAGTGTCTCTCTCTGTCTCTCTATCTCTCTTTGTCTCTCTCTCTGTCTGTCTGTCTCTCTCTGTTTCTGTCTCCATGTCTCTGTCTGTCTGTCTGTCTGTCTCTGTTTCTGTCTCTCTCTGTCTCTGTGTGTGTCTCTCTCTTATATACTGGAGTGATAAATGGATATAGATTGACCTCCTGGGTGACCCTGGTGGGATTATATACTCTTGGCATGCACTCCTGATGTTCTGTGCACATCCCTCCCAGCAGTGGTGGGATTCAGCCAGTTCGCATCACTTCGGGAGAACCTGTTGTTAACTTTCTGAGCAGTTTAGTGAACTGGTTGTTGGAAGAAATCATTAGGTCAGAGAACCGATACAATCAGGCAGCATAGCAGGACTTGAGGGGAAATCTCATGAGAACTTGCATTGGAATGTGTAGAATAGGCCAAATTAACCTCTGAGATCTTAAATGATTGCAGATAAAATTTCATAAGATTTTGGTACTCTGGACAAAGTCTCCTGATATTTTATTGTCCTTACACAAGATAATATGCAAATATACCACACCTTTATATGATTAGGATATCTGGTGCGATTGAGAGCATTTTACAGTTTTGTGTATTGTGAATTAAATATTTTAAGAGAACTGTAAATGCTGTTTAGGGTAACTCAGATGTCCCGGCACCCATAAATACAATATTGCCGATTTGTATGAGAAGGGAACCTCTGCAAGCCGTTCTTCTATTCCCAAAACAGGGATCCGCTAGGGGAGAGAAATGGGTACTTGTAATGGTTGGGTGCAGTTGGATCCAGCCAAGTAGAAAGGAAGCTTGGGAAAAAGTTAATGAACACTGCAAAACATAGTTATTTGTTTCCACAAGTTAAACTTTTGCATGGGAAACCTCACTTGTTTCCCTACAGCCACTCATTCCCCAAGCTCTATTCATGATTTAATAAACATAGTTTCAAGTTTTTCAACTTATTTCACATTCATTATTTCATTGTAATACTTATAGCCACTCTATAACGTAAGAGGAAGCTGACACCCCTCCCATGTTGTAAATGTGGTAAGCGAAGGGAAACGATGGCAAAGGAAGGTCTTGACTACGTCACCTGCTATGGATGGTATGGAGCAGGCTCTTCTAATTTGTGCTTTATCCATTTAATTACCATATTTCCTCAGTTCACTCTCTCTCTCATATCCAAGAAGCACTACTGGAATCCCAAGAAGAGGCCATGAGCAGATTGGTACTTAAATTTGTTTTTGTTTTTTTTCACAATAGATCCCTCTCACAATCTTGGATTCATACACACACATACAAACACACATCTATCCCATAGGCATTTTTTTCATCAGTGAAGGCACTTTTAGCTTAGGCAACCCCAAATGGTATAACCAGTGGTGGGATTCAGCCAGTTCTCACCACTTCGGGAGAACCGGTTGTTAACTTTTTGAACAGTTTGGCAAACTGGTTGTTGGAAGAAATCATTAGGGTAGAGAACCGGTTGTTAAATTACTTGAATCCCACCACTGGGTATAACCCTCAATTAAACTCAGTGATTGCTGTTTCCACCCCAAAAGAATGAAAGGACAGGCTGATAAACTGAAGGAAGTCATCCTATCAAGTTCCACTGCATCTTCCTCAGTCTTCAAAACAAGCATAATGTTGTGGTCCACCAGCAGCCTGCGGAGCTGGCAGTGGAGTCAGACAGTGAGGAGGCTGGGGAGGAACATAGGCCAATCCTGGAGTCTGGGGAAGGCTCGGACAAGGCTCCATGTCGGTGGCAGAGATGGGGCCAGGGCCATCTGGAAGTTACAAACAGACTCCGGAGCCTCCAGAGTTGGACAGCAGAGAGGCAGAGGAACAGGAGAAGACTGTTCCTAGTGCGCACATGCGCAGAGCTGCCAGAAGGCAAGAACAGTTAAAAGAAAAGGGGTGACTCAGGAGTAAGGCCTGGAGATGATTGGCCCCTCCCATAAGGCTTAAAAGAGGAGCAAAGGCATGTGGGCCCTTTGCAGGAAAGCAACGTTGTTAATTCTGTTCCCAGTTGGCATCTCTGTTTGATTCTGGGCTCCCTGTGGCTTTGCCAAGTAGGTCTTTGGCAGCATGTCAAGGGAGATAAAGGTTGGTGATTATCCCGAAGGACTTCTCCCGAAGGACTTTTTGCAACTAATTGGGACTCAGCTGTGAATGAACATAATTCACATCTGTTGCAATAAAAGAGGTTTTTGGGACTACTTGTGTGTTTTAATGACTCAGGAAGCCTAGGTCACAAGACATAATCTAGCACATTCTATTTTCAGTATAACTTTCAATATAACTTTCCAACCTTACTTCTCTTCTGTTCAACAGCCATGAGAGAGGCAAGTTGTTCACGAACCATCAACTTATTCTCATATTATTAGCTGCCTTAGGAATACATACACAAAATTGCTAAACATCTATCTACCAACTCACACTGGATCAGGCTGGTAGATTATGGCTCACAATTATCAGTGAAGAGGTTTTCATCTTGTAATGGATTGATTCAGGGTGGTGGTGATGATGATGGTGATGATGATGATGATGATAGAGTAGATTTCTTTTTAATAGGATCTTTCCCCCAAAAACATCACTTACATTTATCTAGCTTGAGGTTGATTTACTTTTGAGTCTTTTTCAGCTGTTGATGGAAAGCATTTGTTCATTAAGTATAAGCAGACAATGCTTGGAGATATTTTGGAAAAATTGATGGCAAAAGCCCAGAGACAAAACATAAGCTATCCGTTTCAGAAAGCACTTTCAAGAAAAAAGAAGCAGGTTTAGATTTTTCTCCTTTTTATGTTGTGTTCTTTTTAAACAAGAACAAGAAAGGAATGCCTCTTGCTGAACATGTGTGTCTTGGGAACAAGTTGGAAGACTCAAATTGAAAACCAATAGTAGCTTGTAATAAAAATGCTTTCACTCAACTTTCCATGTGTGTTATCTGCTGCACCTAAATAGCCTGCTAGAAAGGAAAATGAATACACACAGGTAAAACCTGCTGCCTTGGCCAAAGCATGGTCATGAACACTCAATTCAGAAGAAGATTTGTTGGTATATTATTCCCCCCTCCCCCCCATATATTAGCCAAAGACAGCCTCCATGTAATCATGTCTTTGTGCTGAGATTTTGGTTCATACAACTCAGCTACCCCCTCTTGGGATGTTTTTCCATTATACTAGGGTGGCTCCTTAGAGAGAGACATGCAGCTTCTCAGTTTTATAAAGGTTGCCCAATCTCAGCCTTTCAGATAGACCAGGGGTCAGCAACCTGTGGCTCTGGAGCTGCATGTGGCTCTTTCATCCCTCTGCTGTGGCTCCCTGTCGCCGGTCAGCTCCACAATTGTTAGGGCTTTCAGTTAGGACAGGTAGAGGAAAAAGGACGCCACTCTAGGAGGAGACTCCATGGTGGGGGAACCAGACTTCTGGTCGGCTCCAGAATCAAATGAGGGGCTTCCAGTTAGGACCTTTGCAGCTCTTTGAGTGTTAAAGGTTGCCGACCCTTAAAATAGACCAAGTGTGAGATGCCACTTCTCTCAAGAAAAGAAGAGGATACTGAAGACAGAGGTCAGCCACAGATTTTCCTGGTAAAATTAGGTGTAAAAGCAGAGCTATCTTACTTGTTGCTTTATGCACAGACTGTTATACCTTCCCAACAGCTAGTAGTAGGCCATAAGGTAATGTAATCCAGGGGTGAAATGCAGACTGGATAGCCTGATCCGGTAGCGATAGCAGCAAGTGGTTCGGAGAACCGGTAGCAAAAATCCCTGCCACCCCCCCCCCCCCCCACACACACACACCATGCCCAGCTGAGCTACACGATCATCAGAGGCTTTTTTTTTTACTTTTAAAAGCATTTTTTCTACAACCTCTTCCGACAAAAAAATGCTTTTAAAAGTTTTTAAAAAAAAGCCTCTGATGATTGCACGGCTCAGCTGGGATCGTCAGAGGCTTTTCAAAGCATTTTTTTCAGCAACCTCTTGGCCGAAGAGTGGTTAAAAAATGCTTTGAAAAGTCTCTGACGATCCCAGCTGAGTTGCCTGATCAGCAGAGAGGTGTTTTTTTTAAAAAGCCTCTCTGACGATCCCAGCTGAGTTGCCTGATCGGCAGAGGCTTTTCAAAGCATTAGAAAAAATGCTTTGAAAAGTTAAAAAAAAGGTTGGCCACGCCCACCCCAGTCACATTACCCCCACCACCATCAAGCCACGCCCACAGAACCGGTAGTAACAAATTTTACATTTCACCCGTGATGTAATCCCAACTGGATGAAACCAAGATTTCAGTGTAAGGGGATTGAAACATGGCACTGCGACCTTGTGTGCGGAGCCCAAAGGAGCATGCAGTTGTGAGGTTGGTTGATGCCATGAGAACCTTCTTTTTGCATTTGTCAATTAATTTTAACAAGGTTTAATTATTCTTGCTTTCTTAAAATCTTTTGATTTTTTTTAAAAAAAATATTCCAATGCTTTAATTTTTATATACTGTTTTACATTTTGATGTTTTATTGTACGCCATCCAGAGTCCCTCTTTGAGGGTGATGGGCAGTTCAAAAATGTGGAAAATATATAATATAATATATTTATATTTATATAAATATATTTATAATATTTATTATATATTATAATATAATATAATATATAATATATAATAATATAATGTAATTTATAATTATAATTATTAATATATATCATATCATATAATAATAAGCTGTTTAAGAGAGATCTGTGACCTGGAAAAAAAATGAGTCCAGACTCCAGAGCTATATTAATGTCTTTATATTAGCCCAATTTTTCTCAGGTTAAGACAGTTAAATCTGATCAGCAGAAGCAACTATGACAGTCAGTATGTTGTTGCTTCCCAACATTGCAACAGCATGATAAACACATGGGAAGTAATTGAATCTTTTTCACCTTGTTAAATTGCTTAACAAGCTAGCTGACTGCATAGTGTATCTTTGGAAGACAGAAATCAGGGAACAAGTTCACAAAAAGAAAAATGTTTCTAAGTGTCATAGCAGTTGTTTAAAAAGTCATCATCCTTCATTATTGTTTTAATAATGATTATTGGAACTTATTGTTCAGTAACCTAAACAAATTTTAAGTTCTCTCCAGCTTGCTTTCCTGTCTTCCACTGGACCTCGAGAAAAGAGAGGTAAGGTGGCAATTGCGCCCAGCAGACCTGCCTTTTGTAGGGAGCAGAGTTCCATGTGTGGCCAAATATGAGATGCTACTGAGATTAGATCACAGGGATGAGTCTAAGATGCTGCTATTATACTGTCTTCCCAGCTACATATCCACATCTCTTCATGAGCTGCTCAGTCTCATTGCAAGGATGGTTGTGGATCCATCCCAACTCTTAGTAAGGGGTGATTTTTAACTCCCTTTCTCTGGATCAGAGATGGCTCAGGGAATCATGGCTGCCCAACAACCATAGACTTCTGCCAGGTCAACACTTTCCTGACCCATACAGCTACCACACCTTAGATCAGGACTTTACCTGGAGTAGACAAGATATAATCAGGTCCAGTGGTGTGTTTCAAAAATGTTTACTACCAGTTCTGTGGGTGTGGCTTTGTGGGCATGGCATGGCTTTGTGGGTGTGGCTTTGTGGGCGTGGTAGGGGAAGGATACTGTAAAATCTCCATTCCCACCCCACTCCAGGGGAAGGTTACTGCAAAATCCCCATTTCCTTCCAATAAGCTGGGACTTGGGAGGCAGAGAATAGATGGGGGCGGGGCCAGTCAGAATTTTTGCTACCAGTTCTCTGAACTACTCAACATTTTCACTACCGGTTCTACAGAACTGGTCAGAACCTGCTGCAACCCACCTCTGATCAGGTCCTTATGTTCATTTCCCTTAGTTCCTGTAATCAACTAATCAATTCCTGTGACCATGAAGTCCATTGGAGCAGCTAGCTTCTTCAGATGGAGGATTCAATTAAAATGCTCCAATGTAGACATTCATTGAATCTTAGAATGCATCCAAATGGCACCTGGAGATTTACCAAGCAAGCTGGAGGAGAATCCTGTTTAACAGCCCTTTGAATTCAATTGCATTCAGGGCATTAGACAAGATTGTTCCTGAACAGTCCATCTCCACCGAACAACCCTGATCAGTTATTTGGTTTGTTGAGCAGTTTTGTAAAATCAAGTGGGTAAAGAGACTCCTGAAATGATGTTGATTTTTAAAAAAACAAGAAGGCAATACAACCAGACCGATTCAAGTTCAAGCCCAGTCTGCAGGAGTGCAAAGCTGAAGTGCTTCTCTAATATCACTACATCTGCAGAATGTCAGCCAGCTGCGCTATTTAGAATATGCCAGGGAAGGAGAGCCTGGATAGGTCATGCCTTATAATGTTATTTGGAAGGATTGGACAGTCTGTGAAGATTAGGAATCCTCTGTAGATATTTTTTTTCTTATGAAAAGTTGTAAAACCCTAGTCTTGTGAAAGTTTTCATGTTTGATTTTAGAACAATCAATGTAATATTTAGTACTACTGAACATTGCTTATATGTCTACATTTCATCAACATATTGTAACAATGAATCCAAGTAGAGTACAATTTAAGACAGTGCATACATTAAGTGTATACATTAAAGAATGCAGTGGCTCAGTGGCTAAGATGTTGAGCTTGTCGATCAAAAGGTCGGCAGTTCAGCGGTTCGAATCTCTAGTGCCACATGATGGGGTGAGCTCCTGTTACTTGTCCCAGCTTCTGCCAACCTAGTAGTTCAAAAGCACGTTAAAAATGCAAGTAGAAAAATAGAGACCACCTTTGGTGGGAAGGTAACAGCATTCCGTGCGCCTTTGGCATTTAGTCATGCTGGCCACATGACCATGGAGATATCTTCGGATAGCCCTGGCTCTTCGGCTTTGAAATGGAGATGAGCACCGCCCCCTAGAGTCAGGAACAACTAGCATGTGCAAGGGGAACTTTTACCTTTATATATTTCATTAATAAATATATAGAAGTTAGGAAAATCAATTTACTGGCCTTATTAAAGCAGAATAGAGTCTAGCAATAATTGCAAGCAATTCCATACCAACATCCTTTTCTGCAGGCTGAAGAACAGGGAAATTGATTTTTCACACATCTGTGTAGAGGTGTTCTTACCTGTTATTTGTTTGTTTGTTGTTTTAGGGCTACCATATCTGGATGGGCAAAATCCAAAGAGACTTTGATGGCAGCATAAATTTGTGTACCCTTCTGCTGCCATCTATAAGACTGTCTGGATTTTTTTCAATACTGATTAGTTTACCCCATTTTCTGCCTTCTGGGTCATGTCAGGAGAACAAATTGGATTTGAATAAGACTTCCAAAGTTTCAAGAACAAGGACTTCTAGGAAAAAAATGACAGATTGAAAGCCTAGTACCAATGACTATGGCAGAATAAAAACGGTGAGTAGAATAGCTCTTTAATAATAATTCCTCCCCAGAGGAGATGGCTAAGATTACCCACAAGTTTTCCAGACAGTTAATCATTGCAAGGAAACTACAAGATAGTGGTCTCAAGAAACTTTATAATTCTGGAAGGCAAGGGACTAGCCATTTTGTTCAAACCATGGCCAGCATCTTGGAATTGATGGAATTCAGCATCTTGGACTGAATTCACATTCTATCTTTTCTCATCACTGTTGGAATAGCTTCTTAAGTGCTTATAGCCGTGATGGCGAACCTATGGCACGGGTGCCACAGGTGGCACACGGAGCCAAATTGGTGGGCACGCGAGCTCAGCTTCGGCACACATGCGTGCACCAGCCAGCTGATTTTTGGACTTTCTGGGCCCACCAGAAATCAGGAAACACACTGTTTCCGGCCTCCGGAGGGCCTCTTGGGTGTGTGGGGAAGGCCGTTTTTGCCCTCCCCAGGCTCCTAGAAAGGCTCTGGGGCCTGCGGAGAGCAAAAAACGTCCTACTGGGCCCACCGTGCCATCACGTGCCAAAAGCGGAGGGAGCATAGGGGGGGGTGGGGCGCATAGAATTATGGATGTGGGCACGTGTGCGAGTGACCCCACCACGCTCCCCCCGCTTTTGGCACGCAAAGGCAAAAAGGTTAGCCATCACTGGCTTATAGCAATCTTTGGATTGACAAGTCCAACAAGTGTGAAAACCCAGGGTGAGGTTCCATCAGTCCTTGGTGAAAGAATTTTTAAATACAAGTTTAAGCAGCAAAATGAATAAGTAGCAAAAAGATTATTAGAACTTTGACTTTGAAAAATTACAAATGGGCTAAGGATTTTGAATTCTTTAAAGAAAATGATAGAATGAGACTTTTAAGGATGGATACTAGAGGGAATGAAAAGGGAACTAAATATTACAATCAAAGGAGAAGAATACTTAACTTTGACTTGCTAATACATAATAGAGCAAAATATTTTAACATTGGACGTATTGAAGGGTATTTTTGAACAATGGACCCACAAAATAATTTTAAGAGTGTCGGTCTCTGTCAACAGACTTTGTTTAAAAGATGTTATGGAAGAGGAACCAGTTTTAGCAGACAAGACTGAGACTGATTTGAAAGTAGATTTAAAAATGAGAGACTACAAGAATGATATGGAAAAATTGTTATATTGGACATACAAAGAAATCAGTTGATATTTTAATAATTAAAAATAATATTGAAATAACCCAAGAGAGTGACTTGGATAATTTTACTATATTGGATTGACAAAAGAGGCTTCTTAAAGTTTTTTAAGAGTTTTGTGAGATGGGACAAAGAAACAATGAAAAGAAATCAAATTCTAAAATATTATTTAAAGGGATTAAAGATAAGGTTGCAAGAAATAAAAGGAAGAAATATAAAGTTGGTGTATTTGATCCGGGCTAAAATATATGTGTTTTTTGTAGCCCATAATGGACTTTTGCTGACTGAAATGCTAGTTTTAGAGATTTGTTTATAGATAAAAGATGGGCTATGGGAAGAAGAGATCATTTGCTATAGAGGGAAAGTGATGAGTTACTAAAATTGTTTATACTTGTGATGAAGTATATATTTATTTTTTTTCCTTTCTATATTCTTTTTTTTTCTTTCCTCTTTTTTCCTTTTTTCTGCAACATCTACTTTTTATTCATTGCATTTTTTTTTTCAGAATCTATTAGTTTTTCCTGCTGTAATTGCAATTCTAAAAAAAAAATTATTTAAAAAAAAACCAGTTACAAGAATAAAATGATCTTCCCAGGAATAAATGTTTGCATGGCTACACTTAAAGCTACACTTAAATGGAATAGGAGGATTAATTTTTCAGCCATCCAGTGAATTGGTAGATAATTAATTCTTACCACCACCACCCACAAGAATTCATAAGAGAAGAGATAGAAGGCTGCCCACCTTTCCCAATGAAAAAGCCATCAGATACAACAAAGAAATAGAATCTGGGGATAAGATAGAAGAATCAGGAGTTATTCTGCTGGCGCATTAAGCAAGGCATTATTTATCAATACAGCAAGGGAATACTGATAATGCAATCTGGAATGAAAATTTGTATTACATCAGTGTCTTTGTCATTACAATAGCAAAATATCTTATGTGCAGAAGCACAATATGCTGCATTTTGCTAACATGTTACACTGGCTACTAATCTGTTGGGAAGGTCATATGCACATTTTCAATGCATTTCTATTATTGCTTTCTGTACAGTATTGATAACCTAGTTACTGACCCTGTCTCTCGCTTCTTCATTCTTTCAGAATGGTAACCGAGCATTTCTTTTTATAATCAAATCTTTATTTATTAGTGCCAAGGAGAGGGATTGCTTTTTTTTTTTTTAACTTTGTGTCTAAGCAGGGTGATTTATTAAGAAGTATTTCCACACCCTGTCTTTTATCAGTTCGGATATTGTACTGCTGTATCATTTTCCTGAGGTTTTTAAGCAGGGTTTGCAATTTAAATTTTTGAAAAGAGGTAACCATAGCACATTATAACTATAACAGAATAGCCTATTTGGGCTGCCTTTTTAGTGCAGAAAGATTTTCTAAACTGCAGTAATTACGTATGAAGATGGAAGAGGTTTGTTTTAAAAAGTTCAAGCCGTAAAAATATCAATCTCTTGATCTGGAAAATATGGAAGATATCAGAGAACGATATCCCCACATTCAAAATACATTTTAAATCAGTCATAAAACCAGTTGGCATGTATTGCTTCCTGCATGGAAAATCCATTATGTCTATTTGAAATGAAGGTCCAAGATTCCATTAAGTCAATTCTCTAGTACTGAAGTTGACCGGAAGTTTACTGGTTTCTATTTTAGGCATAACAATAAAAGGTAGTTAATTTAGGCCAAGAATGGATGCTTCTAGGCTCCTCACAGTTGCGCAAAAGAGCATGACTGATCTGAGACTTCATGAGGCTCCTTCATAAAACACTGAACAATGGCTCAATGTTCTAAGCAAATTAAGCTAATACAGAATAACAGAGTTGGAAAGGACCGTGGAGGTCATCTACTTCTACCCTGCTCATGGAGGAAACCCTATACCTTTTCAGACAAATGGCTGCCCATTCCAATCTCTTCTTTAACAATTCCAGTATTGGAGCATCCACAACTACTGGAGGCAAGTGGTCCCACTGATTATTTGTTCTAACTATCAGGAAATTTCTCCTTAGTTTTAGGTTGCTTCTCTCCTTGATTAACTCCCATTCATTGTTTCTTGCCTTCAGGTGCGTTGGAGAATAGGTTGACAACACCTTATATATTGGAACACTGCTATCATGTCACCCCGGTCCTTTTCATTAAATTAAACATACCCAATTCCAGAAACTGTTCTTTATATGTTTTAGCCTCCAGTCCCCTAATCATCTTTATTGTTCTTTTCTGTATTCTTTCTAGAGTACGGGTGTCAAACTTGCGGTGTCACGTTGCCGTCACATGATGTTTCATGATGTTTTTTCCCTTTGCAGAACTGGGGTGGGTGTGGCCTACGCATGACACATCCGACCATGGTCTGCCAGTTTGACACCCCCATTGTAGAGTCTCAACATCTTTTTTACATCGTGGCGACCAAAACTGGATGCAGAATTCCAAGTGTGGTCTTACCAAGGCATTCCAAATATGGCCTTACCAAAGCAATACCTAACATACTTCTTCACCAGATAAGTGTCTGAATAAAGAGTGTCAAAATCAAAATGGGAATTTCAGAAATCTAAGATAGAGAGCCAATTTAGTGTAGTGGTTAAGGTGCTGGCCTAGAAACCAGGATCCTCTAGTCACATTTTAGGCATAAAAGCTGGCTGAGTGACTTTGGGCTGGTCGCTCTCCCTCAGCCCAGCTCATCTCACAGGATTGCTGTTGTGGGGAAAATAGGAGGAGGAAGGAGTATTACAAAGGTGGGTTTCAGCAGGTTCTGACCAGTTCTGGAGAACCGGTAGCAGAAATTTTGAGTAGTTGGGAGAACCGATAATAAAAATTCTGACTAGCCCCACCCCCATCTATACTCTGCCTCCCAACTCCCAGCTGATCGGGAGGAAATGAGGATTTTGCAGTAACCTTCCCCTGGATTGGGGAGGGAATGGAGATTTTGCAGTAACCTTCCCCTGGAGTGGGGAGGGAATGGAGATGTCACAGTATCCTTCCCCTGCCACGCCCACCAAGCCATGTGCACCAAGCCACACCCACAGAACCAGTAGTAAAAAAAATTGAAACCCACCACTGGAGTATTAAGTATGCTTGCTACCTTACCAATTTAGTTAGCAATAAAGTAGTAAAGATGAAATACAAATCTAATAAAAAAATAATAAAAAAATAAAGCTATCCATTTCCCCCTAACTGCTGCAGAAAACCCATAAATGTTTACAGCACTTTATTCTTTAACAGAATAGAATATAAATTTTATACATGGTATACCGTTCTGAGGGAAATCTCCAAAGCCAATGTGTAGAGATTCTGGAGTTTTACTGTTATATTCATTTTTTTTTTAAAGGAACACACATAACTTCTTTTCCTTGAAGATAGAATTAGATGACATGTACAGACACGGTTGTCCGCTCCTGAAGGAATTAGGTTTGTTCAATTTCAGACTGATAGGAAGACAGCTTTTTTTTTGTACAAGAAGTCTTTATAAATTTGGGTAGAGGAAAAAAAGATGTATCAATCTCCTAGTTTCATAGTGAGCTCTATTCAAAATACAGTTATCTGGGGGTACAGAGTCAATTTACATTGTATGGATTTGGGAAGCGGGTATCTACCATTTTAGAGTGCTCAAAAGTATCAATAGCCTCATAATGCTTCCCAGTTTTGTTCAGGTTATGTCATTAGGATTTGTTTCATGAAAACAGAGATGATCCAAACCAAATCAATTTAATTTGGATTGCATAAACATGGATAAACGTGGACTGCATAAAAATAAGCAGGAAATAAATATAGTAAACAAATTAATACTGTCAGACATATAACTTGTTCTTTCAATTTGCATAACATGGAAACTGAAAAAATAATTTTACTTTCACTGGCATCCTCATTCCTTTCAACAGCATCTTCAGTCATATCCACTAATTATTTTTAGTTATTTATTTGCCTAATTCTTCCAATTATAAGAAAGTGCTTTAGAACATCGCTAGAACAGAGCGGCCAAATATAGCAGCTTTCTTAATTCTGGAGTCAAAGAATTTGCTTTAATTCTCAACAAAGGCAAAATACCTTTCAGGAGTGGTCAGAGATTTCTAGAAAATATAGGCCCCCTCATAGGAGTCAGTAATAGGACATCACTCTGGATATAATGAGTTGGGAAGAAGAGGCTAGAGCCCTGATAGTGAACCTATGGCACACATGCCAGAAGTGGCATGCAGAGCCCTCTCTGTGGGCACGTGTGCCATCATCAGCTTCTCTTCCAGGTTCCATTACACATGCGCCCTGGACCAGCTGTTCGGTCCGTATGTGCATGATGGAACCTGGAAGAGAGCAGTTGGCTGGTGCGCATGCGTGCGACGGAATCCAGAAGAGCAGCTGGCCGCCACGCTCATGGGCACCGGCCAACTGCTCTCTTCCGGATTCTGGTGCTCAAGTAGGGGTCCCTGTACCATTTCAGGCAAGTGGCTGTCCAATTCTCTTTTTAAAAATTGTACAGTGATGGTACACCCACAACTTCTGAAGGCCAGCCATTTCACTGGTTAATTGTTCTGTCAGGAAATTTCTCCTTATTTCTAGATTGGTTCTCTCCTTGATTCGTTCCCATCCGTTGCTTCTTGTTCTGCCTTCAGGTGCTTTGGCAAATAACTTGACCCCCTCTTCTTTGTGGCAGCCCCTTGACTGACTAATCAAGAATCATATCCTACATATTTTATTTATTGATGACAGGAGCTTTTATGCTGCCTCAATTGGAAAAAGAAAGAATCTAAGCAACTAAAAGCAGTTAAGAACGATTACTTTAAGAATCAGTTCATATTGGATTGACTTTTTAGAAATGAGGAAGATCAAGGGAGAGACCTGTATGAGATTGGAAATATGCCCTAAATAATTATCCTATTTAAAAAAAAAGAAGGGAATGAGCTGTCATACAAGCAGCAACTCATTGAAAAGTGGACAGAAGACTTGCTCCTCAGGAGACCCTGCATTGGCTTCATTATATTTTAACACATGCAAGTCAGTCCGAATGTTCTGACCTCATTCCTCAAAGGAAAGATTCTAGATTCTGCATATATTCATTATCGGCCTTTATGCACACATTCAACTCAAGTCTTCATTTCCCCAGAACTTCATGCTTAATCATTAAAACTAGAAGTGCAATTGGCACACTAAAATTCATTAAAATAATTTGGGATGATAGCTCCTCCTCCTCTTTTCTGACTTTTACTGAGAAAAGTATAATTCTTTCAGCACAAGGGAAGCACCAGCAATTAGCAACCTAGGGTGACTGATAGAGACCATTATTCTGGCAAAATTCATCTTTTGTATTAGGCCTTCAGGCCTGCCACATTTACTGCTCTGGGAAACTGGGAGGAGGGATTGTATGGAGCCAGGGTGATATATAGCCATAGTAACATTCCTTTCTCAGAAAGTCAAGGACGTCTTGCCCTGCACCTGGACAGCTGGAACTGGGAGGCATTTCCAGTTGGGACAGTGCTTTGATTGGACCATGTGATGGACATGTGGGTACAGGGAAAGGGACTTGGACTTTCCTTTGGGTGGGGAAAACCTGGAAACTTTCAGATTTGGGTTTTCCCAGATGTGCCAATATGACATCTCTAATAAAATGTAACTTTGAGGAAACTCAAGCCTTGGAGTCTTCTTTCGTTGGGGGTGCTACCTGGAACCCTGACAGCTCTCTTCTCAGGGTCTCGATTTCGCAGTTGAGGCCATTTCCCTTTGTCCTTCCATTCAAAGAAGGAAAATATAGTTGTGCACAATCCAAGCATGTTTTTCTTTAACGAGACACTCAAAGTACCATATATATATATATATATATATATATATATATATATATATATATATATATATATATAATTCTCCCGTATTCCGGTGTTAGCTCCATCACAGGCTTTTGAGGTCGATTCATTTCAGCAATCCTTTGAATGATCAAAAAAGCCATCAAAAGAGCTCCATGAGCGCATGAGGATTTGAATTTGCATCTGCTTGATCCACCCTCTTACATATTTGGAGGTTTACATTGTGCTTTTTTGTTCTGTTTTCCTTTGTTATGCTTGACTGGATTATTTCTAGCGAAGTGTATACGCCATTAATGAGAAACGTGGGAGGGGGTGGGGAACAACATGTTATGAATTCCTCCCTACCAAGCCAAGTGACCCTTAAATGGATTCAACTGTATCTCAGGGAAAGCTGAACCTCTATTACAAAGTAGGCACTCATTTGACAGTGGCATTTGGACATAGAATTCTCCCACAGTAATAGAACATATAAATCTTATTCAGGTGTGAAGGAAATACACTTATTTCTTCAGTTATTAGGTATGCCTAAATAAAAGATAACTTTCTTACTCAAATTCAGGGCAGAGGGGAGGAAAAAACATAATATTCTTTCTAACATTTTTGAGGTCAGAAACAATATTTAAACGATGTGAAATAACTCTCTTTGTTGTTGTTTTAGCCACAAATCATTCAGAAACAATTCCAAGAGACAGAACTACCAGGAGCTAACTTATCACCGTTGGCAGTAGAAGGATTATCATAATCCCCCATGAAACCCCTGGGAGAGAGGTTAAGTGGCTAAACAGTGTCCACATCACACTCTCGGCAAATGTGAACTAACTCACTGAATATAAAAACAAATCTCCAGGGGAGAAACCCCTAAAAAGAGGGACGTGTGGTGGATCATTAGCTTCAGGATGACCGATTTGGTGACTCAACAGTCTTGATGGATGCAACCCAGGGAGCAACACACAATATCCAAAGTTTGGCTGACAATTGGAAAGGGCAATTCTTGGGAGAGAGGGTAAAGTATACAATTGCTAGCTTTTGTTCAATGTTTTATGAACATATCCCTGCTTTTTACAAGGAACATGAGATTATTTTCTTTCTTGACCAGTTCAATGAATATAGATAAGTAGGACAAGATTTCACAATTGCTATGGAGTTCAGTAAAACCAATATGTTTTAGTGATTCAAGTCAAAGTGGGATAAAACTAAACACAACACATAAAGTTGGACTATGCTCAGTGGTGGATTGCTCCCGCTTCTGTCCGGTTCTTGAGAACCAGTAGTAAAAGTGGTGGGAGGCTCTGCCCACCTGCCCGGACGTCATAAGGTATGATCTGTGCATGAGTAGAAGCTTCTGCACATGTGCATGCGCAGAAGCATGCAAGCATGCGTGGTCCCATTGCGAACGGATAGTAAAGGTAAGTAGAACCCACCCCTGGCTATGCTTTAGTGTACATGTAGCCCATGAATAGATCTATGGCCTACAGGTAATCCTCCCCTTTACATGTAGAAAGCACCAGTTTCATTCTCTCAAACTCAGTGATAACTGACTAATTCATTAATCCAAGGTCAGCCTGGATCTTCTTGGTTTGCAAACCTGAAATCCCTGTTTAGCACTTTTACTTTAAAAAAAAAGATACTGGCAGGTCACTATCAACCATGCAGATACAAACTGAATTTGTATCTGTATATATAGTTTACTGTTATGTTGCTTCTGTTCCTATTGTATCAGCATAGTAAAATAGCATTCCTCCCCCCAATTCTTCAATCCCATTTATTTGTGCCATGTTAATTCTAATCTATGTTCATTATTTTGAAGGCAAAACAGCAGGTAGGAGGTAGAAGTTACAATATGTTGACGTAAACAATAAGCAGTCTTGTGAAACGCTTCTCTAGTATTTGGATCACTTCAATATATATAAGAAGTCCCAGTGGAATTCAAAATCTGATTAAAATCTCAGCCTCACTCCTTAACACTAAGCATATCTTATGAAAGTATATATGTCCTTGATTTTGCCAAAACATAACTTCGCACTTGGGTACTTGTTCTTCCTCTTCCTTAGCATCGCTGTTCAGTTCCTTTTTTCTTTTCATCACGAAGAGGGAAACATGCATTCATTATAAAAAGAAAAGCAATTAAACACATCATATGGTACCTTTTAGTTACCATATTTTTCAGAGTATAAGATGCACTGGAGTATAAGACGCAGCTTAGTTTTTGGGGAGGAAAATAGGGGGGGGGCAATCTGCCTACCAGGTATTCATCTGGCTAGCATCCTTAGTCTGGTCAGCTTCAGCACATTAGTTTGCTGGTTTTGAGCACGCTTGCATGCTTTTTATCCCCTTATTGGGGATAAAAAACAGCTTCTAAAGCACAGCTGATCTTTGGAGAGAGAAGCAATGAGAAAAGCAGGCGAAGCTCGGAAGATCATTTCACTCGCTAGTGCCTCATTAGGGCTGAAAAAAGGTTTCTAAAGCACAGCTGAGAGTCGGAGGGAGCAGGCAAAGCACAGAGATTGCTTCACTCGCTAGCACTCGTTAGGGCTGGAAAAAAATCTTCGAAAAAGCTACATTCGGCGTATAAGACACACCCAAATTTTCAGCCTCTTTTTGGGAGGGGTGAATGTGTCTTATACTCCAAAAAATACACTAAGTGTAGAAAGCGTAAGTTGGGTTGATTTTCAAAACAAACAATAAGAAATTCACAATTTATGGGCACATAAGGGTTCATATACTGCTGGGAATGGGGATAAGTATTGAGAAAAATCTTTATCTTTAAAGTCTGGTACAATTTAGGTCCCATTTGTAAGCACTGCTAGGACATTCACTTTTCCTTCTTCTTTTTTCCCCAGGGCATCCCTGCCTTTGTTTTTGTTCTCGTTCTTTTTATGAGGATTAAATGAAAAGTGATGCCGCTACCTCCATGAGTGTAGTTAAAATAGGAATATTTTAATACTTGTAATTAGCATGGACATAAAAGCTGGAGCCTATATAAAAAAAGTTTGTGGCCTTGATATTTGAAGGAACAACTTTTCTTGTACATACCTCCTTAAGTAGGATTTCTCCAGGAGGGCTCTCCATAATCCACCATTGGGAACTGTCCATTCTAAGAAGTAGGGAGAAGTGCCTTGTTGAATATTGTAACCAGATGAAAGACTACCTGCCCCCTAGAGCTATGTTTCTCAACCACCATGTTTGGAGTTGGAGTCCATACAACTTTGAATCGCTCAGGCTGGAAAACACTCCCCTAGCGATTTAATTGACATAGTGCTAACTTCATTTCAGCACTAACTTAAGCTCTGGTTAGTCTTATACAAACTTATAAACTCAGTCAAACCTCAGTTTACACTTTGTCCTTTCAACTGTGTTGACATAACATATTAATTAGAGAGGAAGGAAGGGAGAGACAAAGACGAGAGAGAGAGAGAGAGAGAGAATGAGTGAGAGTGAGTGGTGGGCTGTAACCGGTTTAACAACTGGTTCTGTGAGTGCGTGCTTTGCGCGCGCGAGCCTAACACACTTGCATGCAGCATTCAAAATACAGCAATTTGAAGCTCAGCTTCTAAGGCAGTCCCGGTCAGTAGAACAGCGGAAGCACTAAAATCAGCTGTGCTGTGTGAATCAGCTGAGCCAGAAAGAAGGAAATATAGGACAGGATAGGGTGGGGATGGGTGGGTGGGTGGGTGGGCGGGGCCAGCTGATGGTCGGAACTACCGGTTCACTAGAACCAGTCCAAACTGGCAGCAGTCCACCATTGGATGGATGGATGGATGGATGGATGGGTGGATGGATGGATGATAGGTAGGTAGGTAGGTAGATGATAGACAGACACACAGAGCGAGCAAGCTTTGTCCTTCAAACTTGTTCCAGGTTTTGTAGGCAAAACTAGAGAAGAGTGGCTTGCTAAATAAGTTACTTCTTTTGTCACCAATGAAAAAAAAAAGTAGAGATGAGCAGGTCCAACCTTGTTTATGAACCAGTAATTAGGTTATCTCAGAATACAAAAACTCCACAGGCCTTTATCAACATCCCAGGGAATGGTGTAAAATATTTTAAAAGAGTAGAAATTTCTAGTTACTGTGGATTTTATTGAAACCGTGTTATTTCCTCCAGCAAATAGTGCTTTAGAGCATACTCTAAAGATTATACTGTCTGCATGAGCAAGTACAGAAGTTACCTACTGCCGTGATGGGATGACACACCAAAGTTACTCTACACAAAGAACCTTACTTCCATTTTTTTTCCTCCTCCTTTGCATTATAATAACAGGCATCTGAAAGGCCTTGCTTGTTGCAAGTGAAAAGAAAGTGAACTTGTTACCAGATTCCCTTTGCTACCTTACCCTAATGTTTAGTCTTCACAAGCCCCTCTTCTCTGCGCAACGACAGGTTTAACACCTTCACAAAATCGTACTCCTGAAGCACAATCTGCTTTTTTATTTACCCAGGAATTTAAAAGCCTGCTAGTGACGTTTTTCATTTCTGCTGCTGCCGTTCAAATTACTGTTTTATCTTTTGGTTTTATTATACTGCTATGCTAAGGAATTGAAAAATGAAAGATTGAATATAAATAAGATAGTGTATAATAAGATTTGTGATACTGGCCAATAAGATTCACTCCAAGGTAAATGTGCATTAGGATTATATTTTAAAACTCTGGATTAATTTAACATGGAATAATTACATCTTTCAATTCTATCCTTAAATTTGTTAAGGGAAAGTAGCAGCTTCCACTACACTGTAGAAATGCTCGGGGGGGGGGGGGGAGAATTAATCCATTTATACTTTTTTGCCACCTTTGGTTACAAGAAAAGTTAACCGAAGAGATAACTAATCTGTGTTAGGCAATCTGAACATAGAGTGAATTCCTGCATTTTTCACTGCTTGGTCTTCATTTTCTTTATATCAGGGTGGCAACCTAAGCTCTTGGCCCAATTTCAGGCAGACCTCAGCCAATTTTGGAAGCACCCTGCCAGCCATTCATTCAAGCACTTTTCCTTGCAGCAGTCGGTGAGGCTGGCAGATAATGTGGGTCCTAGGAAATGTTACCTGAATTTGCCTGTAATTACATGGAGGAGAAATGTTGAAATAACTATGGATGGAATCCTTGAATCCATTCGCTGGAGGAGAGTGAGCCTACTCACTCATTCAGGAGTGAATGAAGCCCATTAAACATATGTAGAAATGGCAGTCTAAGGTCCAGAAAGTCAATGTTTATTGAGGAAAGTCACACTATGAAAGAATACCTGCATCTCTGAGTGTTCTGTCTTCATAGGGAACAAAAGAACTTATCTTGTAAAAAAGAAAACAGGTTGAAAGGCACTGCTGCATATTCGGGTGGTTAGCACTTAGACTTATATACCACTTCACAGTGCTTTAAAGCCCTCTCTAAGCAGTTTACAGAGTCAGCATATTGACCCCAACAATCTGGCTCCTCATTTTACTGACCTTAGAAAGATGGAAGGCTGAGTCAACCTTGAGCTGGTGAGGATTGAACTCCAGGCAATCAGCAGAGTTAGCCTGCAATACTGCAGTCTAACTACTGTGCCATGTTCAACTAGCAAGATGAAAGAAGCCTAGAAAGTGAGTGGAGCTACCACTCATTACATTTGCAGACACAAAGCAATACAGAGCTGGAAACCTATCGGTATTGCTTGCCTCTTGCATCTACCTGCACTAAGAAATCTTGATGGAAATCTTGGTGGGAGACTGGAGAGCTATGACTGGAGACACAGCATCTTCAGATCAAACAGTCTCTGGTCATTGAGTTGATGACTGTATAAGTAAATACTTCTTCAGCTCTTGGGAGAGAATATCTACATCGGGGGTGAAATTCACTTACCTTCCCTACCTGTTCTCAAATGTGCACACACCATGTGCGTGCTTGCTTTGCTTGCACATGCCGTCGTCCACACAAAGCCTTCTGCACATGCTCAGAGGCTGAAAATCATCACAAAAAAGGGACATCATGATGTCCATGCGGGTGGGTGGGGCTTCGCACAGTCAGCCCTACCTTATCGTGCGATCCGGTAGGAACCGGCTGAATTTCACACCGATCTATATGCAAGTACTTTAACTGTCCCATTCATCATATTTTGTTCCATAATTCCAGATGCTGTATATGAGCTTGGATATGAGCTAAATATGGTGAATGTTGGAGTGAATTAGACAACACAGGCTGGAAAAGAAACTTCTCCAAGAAGAGGTATGATTGAAGAAGACCAGGAAGGAGGTATTGTGTCTTGTAAGAAAGCAAGGACATAAGTAAGTTGTGTCCAAGGAGGATGCTTTGTGCTTTGTACCAGAAGAACTCATAATTGTACCATTTTATGTCTGCAAACTGGAATGGAATGGTGTGTGTCCTCTCCTTGCTTTGTCTTCTTAACGAAGTTCAGGAAGGCAACTAGTCTCTACCTTTTGTCCTAATGAGGGAGAGACAGAATTGTGATACAATAGACTCATCTGAGGATGGGACTAGGAATGGATCTTCCCAAAATATTCCCAAATAAGTAGACTTTCACATGAGCCAAAAGGGAAGCAACACACCTTATCTTCCTTTGAATCTAGAGACAATTAGAAAGAGGATCAAATAGAAAGTATTTTTAAAAGTGCTGTCTCTCTCCCCCTCTCTCCCCCTCTCTCTCTTTCACACACACAGACAGACACACACAGTCACTCACTCTCACTCTCTTATTCTTTCAGGGTTTTTTTATCCCTTTATGGAAGTTTTGACATCTGGCAATCCCTGGACAAGTCCCTGCCATTTTCTTAGCAAGATTTTCAGAAGTGGCTTGCCACTGTTTTTTCCTTAGGATTGAGGGAATGGGTTTTACCCAAAACCTCCCATCTGGATTTATGTCTAAGATAGAAGTCACAATTCTTCTTGTTTCTACAAGGTGCCTTTAACCACTATACTAAACTGTTTTTTCTCCTTAATATACTTTTTAATGTATATTTTTGATGAAATACACATAAAGTTTTTAAATTTCTGAAACGTGCATAACAATAAACCTCACTAATGAGACATAGAAAAATGAAAATCCCCATACCAATCTCTGTTCCCATTGCTGTCTACCTAGAGATTGTACAGAATGTACAATCTTGTGGAACAGTCAAGTTTATATAAAATAATTCATTCAGCCCTTTCAACGGGGACAACATGTTGCTACTAGGATTGCTTGACAACACAGACAAAGTGAGATATGGCACATATCTAACTTCTGAGCATTACTGAATATAGTATAATGCATATGCATGCATTATACTCCAGCATAGATACCTGCCAGGTAATGTGAGTAGAACAGGAGATGGTACTACACAGTTCTGATGATAATACCTAGAGGTGAGGTCTTCCAACCAGATTCCTGTGCAAATCCCTTCTTTTTTATCCAGCATCTGCAGTTCTCCTTCATTCTCTGTCTCAGATGTTTACACACTGGATGTTATAAACACTGAGTGGAATTCATTACCTGGCAATTACCTGTAATCTCAGTTTCTTCATTTCACTTCAGAAGATTCACAAGAAGAATCTTGTCTTCTTCAAGGTCAGTGACTCTCATCCAGTCTGGTGTGGCATCAACCTGTTTGCTTGTATACAGTCTCTGGTTTACTTTTAGGTCTATCTGCTGTTCAGGTGGCTTTCTTTGCCTCTGCTGTCATGCTATTGAGCCTTAGAGATTTTATATAAAAGGAATTAGGGGTTTGACACCACACAGTGGTGTTAGACTGCAGCACTGGCTAGTCAGCATGCAAAATGATCAGGGCCCAGTCCAGATGTGGGGTAAGAGAGAGGCAGCCATGACTGACCATCTAAGATATGCTAAATGTGCTCTAGGTGGGTCATCATTTCTATCTTTGTCATCCCATCACAATGGATGCCTTTGATAAAGCAAGGAGGCAGGATAGGGTATCCCAAAGGGAAGCCTTGTTTTGATGTACACCATGATAACTATGTACTGTATGCCAATGACCATGCCAAGCACACTCAGAAGCTATATGACATTTTCATCCTGCCTAAAGTTATAATCTGAATTCCCACTGCTGCCCTAGACTTCTTTGGGAAGGGGGAAGGGCAAGAGCTGTGGATGTGGCTACAAATCTAGGTGGCTACAGCTAACCCCATGGGGACTCTCGTATAAGGACCAAAAAACCCATCCAAATGAATTTCATACCTCACATTGGCCTAACTTGTCTAGGGAAACATCTTCATTTGCTTTGACATCCTAAAGGGTTTTGCTTGACCTCCAGTCTCATTTGAGAAGTCAACATCCTAAACTCTGACCAGTAAAATCTGTTAGAAAGTTGAATTTAACAGCAATCACTGAGTATTCCCTACAAGCTATAGTTTGTCATTAGGATCCAAGGAATACAAGTGATCAAGTAGGTAGGAAAGCAGAAACCTTCCAAATGATAAACATCCCTAGATATTCCCTGAAGTATGTGTCTGCAATTCTCCTTTGATCCACTGAATAGTAGGGTATGTCAAATTTTTCAACTTTCAATTTCCAAACGTTGTTGTTGTTAGTTGCAAAGTTGTGTCCGACCCATCACGACCCCATGGACAACATTCCTCCAGGCCTTCCTGTCCTCTACCATCCCCCGGAGTCCATTTAAGCTCATGCCTGCTTCAGTGACTCCATCCAGCCACCTCATTCTCTGTTGTCCCCTTCTTCTTTTGCCCTCAGTCTTTCCCAGCATTAGGCTCTTCTCCAGTGAGTATTTCCTTCTCATTAGGTGGCCAAAGTATTTAAGCTTCATCTTCCAAACATTAGGCATACTCAAAAATTGTGACATGCCTTGGGGATTGTAAAGATATTTGGGTTACTTTAATATAATTTAGATGTGCTTGGTAAGTAACTACATAAATATCATACCTTTTTAACATTTTGTTTGTTTCCTTTGTAGGCAGCCACTAGCTACTTAAGCTGATGGAAAATAGAATGGAGACTTCCAGTTCCAGATGGCAGCAGACGCTGCCTGGGTAACTTCTTGCCCCAGCGTCTGAATCCCCCCGCCTGGAGGCCCCTCGGGGCCGGATGCCCTGGTTTTGGGGTATCCGCCATTAAGGGCAGCTTGCCAGGGGTCCCCTGTCTCAATTCCAGGGGTTGGGCGGCCAATGCTGGCGCGCCCGAGGCTCCGGCGAGTGTGGGCGGCACGTAGCGGCCATTCCCAAGGCCGTTCCATGCCCATGTGCCTGTAGGACCCGGTGTATATCAAAATTAAGGCAGCAGGTAAAGAGGCAATCGGAAGAGGAAGGGATGCAGGCCGGAGAATAAGTAGAAAAGGAGAGAAAAGGAGAGACTTTGACTGGCGAAGCGACGAGGCGTCCTGCGGGTGAGAGGGGGGGCTGAAGTTTCTCCCCCCCTTGTAGCTGGGAAGGGCGCCATAGTTGAGAAGAAAGAGGAGGAAAAAAGAAGGAGACCTCTTACCTCGCTGATTTTTGTGAAGAATGGTGGAGGCGGAATTTGGGAAGGGAGGCTGGAGGCCCCTCTCTTTGTTGGACAATCATGGCTGGGGCCTGATTTCCTGCTTCTTTGTACACAATTGATGACATCACCCACCTCTGGTTTCCTGTTTGATCTACTCTACAAGCCGGACTCGTTGCTCCTGTGAGCGCCCTCTGGTGGATGGTGAGGAAACAGTGCTGATTTTTAAGAGAATCTTCTCCTGTCTGGATGCTTGTGCCTACCTGAGGACCTCTCATTCTTTATTATTGCAAGATGGCTAAAGGACAAAGACCAGCTGCAGGTGACATGGAAAAAATTTTGGAGAAATTGGCAAAGTTGGATGAGAAGCTCGTCAAACTCGATAAACTTGATGACCTGCAAAAAGGGCAATTGGAAATAAAATCTGAAATTGTAGTTATGAAAAAAGATTTAATTGCTGTTCAACAGGTGGCAGAGGAGAATAAGAAAAAGGTGGGAGGTTTGGAGGGGGAGGTGCGGGCAATCCAGAAGAGGGAAGAAATGAGAGGAAATGTAATTTTAACTTCGCAGCTGGATAGAATGTCTTATTTGCTCAGGTTTCAAAATGTGGAAGAGGTGGACCAGGAAGATCTGCGAGAAGTGATGATTAAATTGTTGGGCAAATTTATTGAAAGAGGTTTGGACTTTATGAGATGGGATATGGATTTAGTTTATAGAGTAAACTCACAATATGCAATTTTACATAGTGTCCCAAGAGAGGTCCACATTAAATTTGTGAGAAGGGAAACGAGAGATGAAATACTGAGAATTCAAAGATCGGGGGTGCTGATATACAGGGGCAAGGAGGTCACCATTCTGAAGCAGATCCCTAGACAGGTACGAGAATCAAGAAGAAATTATTATTTTTTATCAAATAAATTGTACCTTAAGGGAATTGGCTTCAGGTGGCTGATGCCGGAAGGTTTGATGATTTTCTGGGAGGGCAGTAGGAAGAAAATTAATAGTGTGACGGAGGCTCAGACCTATCTGGAGCAACATAAGACCCTCCTAGAGGGTGAAGATACAGGAACCGAGGAAGGGGAGGTACCAGATGATCAAGGAACGGGGGCGGGCGAGGCCGTGGCGGTCTGGGAGGAGGGGGGTGCTAAGGCCAGAACCTTGAGATCTAGAACCAAGAAATGACGAAGTGAGAGGAATCTATTACATTGTGCCTTTTATGATATCTCTTATTTTTGTAAACTTTAATATTACTCTGGATACTGAACTGATATTTTTGTATAAATCCGGTTGTTAAATTTGAAATTTTAATAAGGGAAGATCTGCTGCATGTGAAAAAAAGAAAATATATATTATCTTTGTAAAAGGATAATGAAAATTCCACATATTGTAAGCGATAATATTGTTTATTTTTAACCAATAAAAACTTTTATAATAATAATAAAAAAAGAAAATAGAATGGACAAGGCAGGCTTTCTAGATACTTGAAAACTACAGATTTACCTAATGTTTTTTCTACTTGTAAGATAAGTATTTGAGTGCTGATTATTTGCAGATATGGAGAGATAGCTTGTCAGGGTAATGATGATTTAATAGTTGGCCAGCTGCTGTAATGATGTAATACTGTAATGCTGTAATAATGATGCAATGGTAGTAATGAGTCAGCAGGGTTATTTGACTGCTACCACTTTAGGAGTCTGTATTATAAGAGAGGCCCTGTTGGGGCGTATCTTTCTCTCCCTGTGTGCTTCCGTGCTGTAGCTGCTGATTGATTGTTTGACCTTTGGCTAGTACGTGTATGTATATTCTTTTGTAGAGATAAACCACTATTGATTATTACAAACCTCTGTTTACTGTATTTGCTCCTGGGTTGTCTCACATGGTCACACTATGCGCACTCTGACATATCTGTGTTTATTTGTGATCTGGGAAGCTCCTTATAGTTCTGCAGATCGTGTATAAAAAATAGCATTTAAAACATTCAGGACAAGAACAAGAGAAAAGGTCTTTTTAGAGGCCTTACTATATTTCTCCTATTCTCCCTTGACTTTGAAATTCCTGATAATTTTTTTAATTGGGGGGAGCGGGAGAGAGAGAGACAGGGATAAGAATTGCCTTGTTACCAAATTGAAATGCACAATCCTTCCTTATGTTTCTAAAAGAAAGGGACAAATCCTTTTTTTTTTTAACTTAATGTGAACATGCAACAGGCAGAAGTGAGAAAAACTGAAGATTTCCCAACATATATAATCAGAGAGCCCAGAGAATCTCACTGAAGATCCTTCTCTCCTGCTACCGGCAAAATTTCTGGCACAAAGGAGTGTGTATCTTGATGAGATCTGCCTTTGTGCAAAAAATTCATAAGCCTTTGTCTTATACACCAGGATCCTGCACTTCTCCTCATAATAGCAGGTATCATGTAGGAAGCTCACTGACAATGCTTGTTGGTGGTTCTTGCAAAGCTTGGTGGCTCTAGGAACTTGTACAGGTCCAAACAATGAATCATTACTTTGCTCACTGATGAAAGATTAGTCTAATAGGAACGTGACACATTCCAGACCACCCCATCTATGTCTCTTCAGAAATACATCCTCTGATTTTGGTGCAGCTTTAGAAAGCCAATGGAAATAACAGCATTGTACAGTTCGCCAGCTAAAACATGCACTTGTTATTAAGTACCACCGAATACAATGGAGCACCTGGGTTGTACTGTTAAGTAGAGCTCAAAGCCAACACCAAAAGCATAATTATCTAGACTACCAGCCCCAAGTCCAGGATTAGCTAGCATCAAACTGTGTGTGCCCTCAGCCTTATTCTTACCTGTCCTTATTCACTATATTTTCTTTTTGGTGGAAATGCCGCCATATATTCGTGCAAATTAAGTTCAAAGTCTCAGGGCTGCTTGGTTTGATTATCTGACACATGCACACTGACAGAGAAATAAGCAAAAAATGGATTCAACAAGCAAGACAGAAAGCTTTCCCTAAGAACCAGACTCAATCTGCCAGCACTTGGCTATAAAGATTGGCCATAAGCCTTAACAGCTGCAGCAAATAACAGCTTCTTCATTCAGTGCTCCAAATCTGTAGAAGCATCATCTTGCAGAGACTGTCTTTCAGCAGCAGTGCTTAAAACAGCCACGGTTCTTTGCTTTTCAGTTATGCACCACTTTTTGAGTCTACATGCTTCAAACTTTGCAATGGAGGACAGATGACAAGCAGGGTTCCTCCTATCTGGTTGCCTTTCTGACCTCGTTGCCCACTTCACTTCCTTTCATCTGCTGTCGCAAACAGAGCTCCAGGTGTAGAGCACAAAAAGTGAGGGGGAGTGAAATGATGTCAAAACAAGGAAGGAGCAAAGTGGATGGGAGGAGTTTCACTGCGCTTTCTCCAACTGCTTTTGGACTCTCAAAATGATAATTTGGTACTCATGGGCACACCATTTTCATGTCAAACCATATAATTTTATATATCTTTTATTCTTTGAATTTAAAATAATAAATAGGAAACTGACGCCACAAAATAAGGCACTCTTCTCTAGTATTGTATTTGTGCAAAATAAAATTTTAAAAAAGAAACCCAATACTTTGTTAGGAATCTTTCCACCTGCCCAGGAAAGAGAGACAGAGACTGAGAGGCAGACAGAGACAGAGACAGGCAGAGAGAATGAAAGGGAGGGAGGAAGGAAGGAGGGAGGGAGGGAGGGAGAGAGAGAGAGAGAGAGAGAGAGAGAGAGAGATGGAGACGGAGACGGAGACGGAGACGGAGACGGAGACAGAGACAGACAGAAACAGAGAGAGAGAGAGAGAGAGAGAGAGAGAGAAGGTCCAATTAGTCCTCAATGTATGACAATAGAGCCCCAAATTTCTGTTGCTAAGCGAGATAGTCATCAAGTGAATGTTGACCCATGTTACAACCTTTCTTGCCATAATATTTTAAGCAAAGCATTGCAGTTGTTAAGTTAGTAACACAGTTGTTAAATGAATCTGGTTTTCCCACTGACTTCCCCGGAATCACAAATTGTGATCACGTGAACTTGAGACACTGCAACTATCATAATTATGAACCAGTTGCCAAGCATCTAGAATTTTTATTTATGTGACCATGGGGATGCTGCAATGTTTGTAAGTGAAAAATCATCATAAGTCACTTGTTTCGGTGTAGTTCTAACTTCAAATGATCACTAAGAGAATTGCTTTAAATTGAGGACTACCTGTATTGTGAAATGGTAGAGCACATCCTGGAGAAGTAGATGTGATAAGGAGCAACCTCTCTGGTCTAACTGGAAGGACTCTGCACAAGCCTCTCCTCACCAGCCATTTTGTGACAGTTCGCATGGTGTCTACTAAGCCCAAAAGTTTTATATCTCCACACATATCCAGCAGCTACCATAAGACATGTCAATATATTCTTTAATTTAAACATCCCCGTAAAAAGTGATGAATAATAAACTGGAATTTTTAGGGAATTAATAGGGAAGAGATAGTACACATGAAGAAAAGTCCACATTCAGTCCCTGCCATTTCTAGGTCTGAAATCTTGAACAGCCATTCCAGTTGGTGCAGCTTAAAGAACCACTAGTCTGATTTAGTATTAGGCAACTTTCTATGTTTCTAAAATGTCAGGAAACGTACCCTACTCAGAAACATGTTGATACTATGTTGAACTATCCAATTAAAGCAGATTAGAAATTAGTGTGTGGAATTCTAGTTGTTAGATCAATAAACCAATAAATAAACAGACAGGCAGAATTGATAATGTTCTTCAAGGTTCTTCTCCAGAACCATCCAATTGTTAGACATTCTGAAAAGAGCTGTAAACATTTTAGGCATAGTTTTTAGATCAAATGAAACCTTCTTTTCCTTGGAGCACTTTTATTTATTTATTCATATTTACATATAATGCTCCAGTCAAGAAATTTTGGGCAATTTACATTCTGCTTATAAAAACCATATAAATAACAAACATCAGGCAGTAGCAAAGACCCGAGATATACTCCTCCAATAACAGTAAAAAATACAGGACCTATACTTTTGGGAGTCATTCTTCATTCTGTCTTTTCTCCAGCCGGCCACCTGAAAAGCCAGAGACGTCAAAGCTTTTCATATGCTTAATATGGGGAATAAGGATTAAGGTTCTAAAGAACATCAAGTATCATCAAGAAAACAGAAGAAAGTGATTCCTTAATTGAGGGACCATGATCTCTCCCCCTCATGTTATCACACACACAAATGCTACTTTAAGACAGCCAGACTTTAACCGATATATGGTTCAAAGGGGACAACCAGCACCTTAAATTGCATCCATAAACTACTTGGTTGCCCACAATGCTCTCACAATGGAGATGTTACATGGGCAAATTTCAGTGCACCCATAACTACCCAAACCAACCACTTTCTGCATCCTGAACTTTCTACATGTTCTTCAAGGGCAGGCCCATAAACCATACATTAGTTTCTATAGTAATAGTTAAAACAGTAGAGGGAACCAAACTGAAAGATTCAATGATGGAAATACATTATTTTGTTCAGGTGACAGCACTAAGCTGATGTTGACTAATCTTTTTTTAAAAAGTTAAGTAGGATCTATCCTAGTTGGTTCTTAGATAAAAGACCATCATGAGTTTTGACAGCTGATAACCACCATACATATTATTCACATTTCCAGTAAAAGGTCAAAATACCTTTATTCAGTCTAGACCAGGGCTGTCAAACTCCCAGCCCATGGGCCAAATGCGCCATGTGCTGCCACGCCCACGCCCGGTTTAGCGAAGGGGGGAAAGTCCCGATACGTCACATGACGCCACCATAATGACGTGAGTTTGACACCCCTGGTCTAGACAATTTCTATGGTGACAAAAAACAATATATTATTTTATAAAAATTCTCTTTAAGGCTAGAACATAGTGTAAATCTTTTCAACCTCATATTGATCCATTTGTATATTGTAAACAGATTTTTAGCCCATTTGCTCATACATTCACTTGTTCTTCTTCTGTCTTACATTTCAACAAAGTTTATACGTTTTAGCTATAACATGTTCATCATTTTTACATAATTCCATTTCAAATTCAATCTTGCATTGTTCAACACCATAAAACCTTTCTCCACTTTAAATGTTTATGATAATTATTCAGAAGAAACCATTGACAAGAATATCCTTCTGTTGTCAAATCTTCTCTTGATTTTAATTTTACAACCCTCATTAGAAAATTCTAATACATCACAATGAATTAGCCATTTATGTTTATTTATCATTTCTCATCTATAAAATGCTTCCTGTGTTGGACAGCCACAAAGATGGGGGTTTTTTTTGGTACAACCTAGACTTATATTTATTGTAAGAATGGCCTGCCTTACATAATGATTTTGAAATCTACCTTGATCTTAACTTTGTCATACCATGGATATTCATGCCATCCAAATCTCAGATCATGTCCTTCTAACTCCAATAACTTTAACAACACTCGTTTTTATCCAAACTAACCAGCAGGCTGCAAAGTAGAATTTCAAATAAAGCAGACCCAATCCTCCTTTTTCCTCTGCTTCTTGTAATACTCTATATTTATCTCAGATTTTATCCACTGCCATACAAATTTAGATATATCTTTCTGCCATTGTTTAAATGGTACATCAGTTGTCAAAACAGGTATTGTCTGAAACAAAAATAACATTCTAGGTAAAACATTCATTTTAATCACAGAAATTCTCTTCAACAATGACAATTGTATTTTATCCTTTCTTAACATATCGTTTTTAACTTCATTCCATGTCTTAACAGAGTTAGTTTGAAATAACATACAATTAATATTTGTCATAGTCATACATGCCCAAGTATTTTACCTTCTTCTCAATCTTAAAATCCTTTTTTTTTCATCAGATCTGTTTGATCTGGTATCTTTATATCATTATCTGGTATATTATTTTTGTTAACATCTTTGTCTTATTTGCTAGTCTTGAAACCTGATAGTGACCCAAATTCTCCAGATTATTTTAATTTACTCATTAAAGGTTTGATTCACTTTAAAGAGTCTATGAAAACTAAAACCAAGTCACCTGCAAAAGCTTTTAACTCATCTGTCTCTTTTTTTAATCTTTGAACCCACAATCCTCTCATCTTGTCTTATGTCTCTACTCAACATTTCAAGAACTAAAATAAACAGAACAGGGGAGAAATCATTGTGCACTAGTAATCACTATTTGATAATGATACTAGTCTGTAGCTTCTAGCTAAAGTCATATCTTGTCCATCTTTGGTTGCTACTTTAATTTTAATCTAATTTTGGTTTGCTAATATAGACGCTATATTAGTATCTTTCTAAGTGTTTAGCCAGTGGTGGGATTCAGCCAGTTCGTGCAACTTAGGGAGAACTGGTTGTTAACTTTCTGAGCAGTTTTGCAAATTGGTTGTTGGAAGAAATCATTAGGGCAGAGAACCGGTTGTTAAATTACTTGAATCCCACCACTGTGTTTAGCCCTGTAAAATAGTTATTCATGCTTTGCAGAGTTTGTAAAAGTTCATCTTCGAAACACTTACAATGCAAATCCAATAACCAGTCTGGTCCAGACACCTTTCCTGATTCACTGTTTCACAAGCTTCTCTTGGTGTCATTCATAATTCATTCATAATTTTCCTGTGTTCTTCTATAATCCCCTGTAAATTTTGTTTTCTGAGATCATCATTTATTTTCTCCATTGAAATATTCCATCTTCTATTCAAAGAATAATACAGGTAGACCTCAACCTATGACCATAATTGAGCCCAAAATTTTTGTTGTTAGAGAGAGACATTTGTTAAGTGAATTTTGGCCCATTTTACGACCTTGCTTATCTCAGTGGTTAAATGAATCTCTACAGTTGATAAGTTAAGTAACCTGGTGGTTAAGTGAATTTGGCTTTCCCATTGCCTTTGCTTGTCAAAAGGTTGCAAAAGGCGATCACATGATCTTGGAACATAGCAACAGTCATAAATATGAACCAGTTGCCAAGCATCTGAATTTTGATCACATGATCATGAGCAGTGGTGGGTTCCTCCCGGTTCGGCCCAGTTCTCCCGAGCTGATAGCGGTGACGATATGACCTCACTGAACCGGTTCTGCCCCACCGCGCCCACCCCCCCCTCCGCATTATTCTTACCTTTTTATGTGGCCCCACCCCCAATCTATTGCTGCCTCCTGAGTCCCAACTGATGGCTAGAGGGAAAAAAACTGTTTAAACTCTTGCCATGGGGCTTCAAAGGGCCGCCCTACAGCTGATCAGTATTAAAGGAAAACAAATGAGTAGACCAAAAATACATGAGTAGACCAGTGCCTGCAAAAAATAAATGGGTAGATCGATGGAACTCTGCAAGCAGTTAAAAGCCTGGTAGACCAGTACCTCTGCTAAATCCTAAATAATTGTCACATGACCATCAAGCCACACCCACAAAATAAGCCACGCCCACAGAACCAGTAGTAAAAAAATTTAGAACCCACCCCTGATCATGAGGATGCAGGAAAGGTCATAACTGTGAAAAATGGCCATAAGTCACTTTTTTTAGTGCTGTTGCAACTTTGAACGGTTACTAAATGAACTGTTGTAAGTTGAGAACTACCTGTATTGATAAAATGTTTTTTTTTGTACAGCAACATTATCCATTAATACAATATCTCCCTCTTGTCATTTCAATATCATTTTTTTTCCTCGTCATAATTAATATGCTAATGATTTTCCTGATTTATTCACAAATTCAAAACTTTTTCCTAGTTGCTCCCATTCTCTATCAATGAGTTTCAGGACTTCAAAGCAATTCCCGATGTTCTCCCTGAAAATGGTTGGTGTGGGTTGTGGATGCTGACTGGCCTTCTTCTTTGGCTTAAATTGGAGTTTGCCCTTGAGCATTTTACAATCTGCTCCACAATCAGCACCTCGCCATGTCCTTGACGCTATAATTTTATTTTATTTATTTTATTAGTCATATTTCTATGCCGTCCACTCTCCGAGGACTCTGGGCGGTTTACACCAAAGACAGTATACTAAATATCATATTCCCCCAACAATCTGGGTCCTCATTTTACGCACCTTGGAAGGATGGAAGGCTGAGTCAACCTTGAGCTGGTGAGATTTGATCTGCTGATCTGCTGAACTAGCAGTCAGATGAAGAAGCTGCAGTACTGCACTCTAACCACTGCACCACCTTGGCAATACCCACGTTTAAATTTTAAATGTGGCCATTTTGATACATTGCACTATAGGTACACTCCTGATCAACTGTGAATTTTGCTTTTTCCATTGCAGCACCTAGATTATGGGGAAGTTTACCCCTTGAAGCTAACTCTCTCCTTGCTACAGTTTAGGGGAGAATTAAAATAATTATTTTTACCCAACTCATTTAGAGTTTTTAGATTCTAAAATCTTTAAGACTTTTAGCTTTGTTTTTTTTGCATATGATTATTTCACCATTAAGGAGGGGGGTGTTTGTGTGTGTGTGTGTGTGTACATAGAAACAGAGAAAGAGAGAGGCATTATTTGCCCAGTAAAATTATAGGTATTTACATTTAACCACAAGATTAATATTGAGTTGATCTCATGATGTGACCAAGATGTGATATTACGCCTGTCTGTGATCACAAAGTTTTCTGAACCATTTCCCAGTTTCTAAGTTTCCACTCCAATATTACAGTTATGAATACCTTCCATACTCCTTCATATTTCTCTCTGCCTCATGTATGCTATTATTACATCTCTGAAATAATTTGTAAATTTTGAGTGATTCGTGCCCGGGAATCATTACATTCAACTAATGTGGTGAAGTGCCCCAGTATGACACAGTTAATTGACATTGCCAGCATTCCAGCTCAATTACGTGTAGCGTCTAAACTTTGCAAGCATCCTTTCACTGATTACTACTCCTATTAAAGGGAAACCAAGAAGCATACAAAAAGTGTAACGCAACTACCAAAAAAAATAAACTTGATTTTAGAGTACGTTAAAAAGGGATGTGGTGGCTCAGTGGCTAAGACACTGAGCTTGTTGATCGAAAGGTTGGCAGTTCAGTGGTTTGAATCCCTAGTGCCGCGTAACGGGGTGAGCCCCTATTACTTGTCCGAGCTTCTGCCAACCTAGCAGTTCAAAAGCACAAAAAAAAATGCAAGTAGAAAAATTACCTTTGGTGGGAAGGTAACAGTTTTCCATTCACCTTTGGCGTTTAGTCATGCCACATGACCACGGAGACGTCTTCAGACAGCGCTGGCTCTTCGGCTTTGAAACGGAGATGAGCACCACACACATATGTGCAAGGGGAACCTTTATCTTTATTGCATTTTGCATGAGTCACTTCTGAGTGCCGTGTTTGAAAGAGGATGTACCAGAAGAGGTTCAGAGAAGGGCAAGAAAATGAACACAAAAATAGTTATGGAACACCAGCCTTGTGTGGAACAGTTGATGAGAGTGATTTGTGCTTTCCCTGAGAAAACTGGGAGTAGATGACAATGCTAAGATTTTTAAAAACATTTAAGAGGTTTCATACAGAAAAGTGGAAGATTTGTTTGGCAATTTAATCATGGAACAAATTATTGTAAACAAGACTCCAATGTCTTCAAGCATACACTGGACAGACATCTCTTGGTGATGTTGCAACTCAGCCTTCCCAAAACTGGTCCCCTTCAAAACATATTAGGATTGCAACTTCCAGTGTCCGGGTTCCAAGTAACACCCCCAACCAAGAAAACTCCAAAGCTAGAAGTTCCTCAAAGTTCCATTTTATTAGAGATGTCATATTGGCACATCTGGGAAAACCCAGATCTGAAAGTTTCCAGATTTTCCCCACCCAAAAGAAAGTCCAAGTCCCTGTCCCAGCACCCACATGTCCATCATATTGTCCAATCAATGTGCCATCCCAACTGGAGATGCCTCCCAGTCACATCATTCCAGGTGCAGGGCAGGATGTCCTTGACACTCAGAGAAAAGAATGTTATTATGGCTAGATATCTCTCCAACTCCATACAATCCCCCCTCCCAGTTTCCCACATCACTAAATGTGGCAGCCCTGAAGATCCAAAGTAAAAGATGGCTTCCAGGACTGTCACTTACTGTTCTTCACTACCAACATTCTTGGCAACAAATTGGCGGAGGAGATGTCCTAGTTCTGGATTTCTGGCATCAGTTGGGGAATTGGATTAAATGATATACATCTTTCCCTTCTAGTAGTGCAACTCTATGATGTCTCTAGTAGAAGTCCTTAGCTCTGTGATATTTCAACATTGATGAGGTAGACTCTAGGCTGAAACTAAGTATCAGTCAGCAAACAGCTATATTTGTAAAATTGTATTATTTGGTTCAATGAAATGCTCTTTATGTAAAAATTGAGAACTGTCTTTCTCGTTTTCCATTTCCTATTCATGGTGTGCCACTACTACAAATGAAAAGCTAATGCATTACTAAAATAGAAAGAAAGAAAGAAAGAAAGAAAGGAAACTGATGAACTTCTCAACATACTGGTCTCAAAATCAAAAATGTTTCTAATGTGAATGCTACCTCTTGGGAGCATGAGTCATCTACTGCTATGTTTTGGATGCTTGTTTTTCTTTGTTGTTCTATTCTTGATATTTGGCATGTCATTACCCCTCATATTGGATATAAATGCCTGACCATGCATCAAGCACTGTAAGGGTTAACTATCCAGGGACCCCTTCACCCACTGACCCCTCCTTACTTTTGCTCCGCCCCTTGGGTACTTAAGGGTCATCCACACGGTCCAGAGGCTATTCCAGCTGCATACCTGTAAAGACAAGATACAATGTAAATAAATACTTGTTAAATGCACACGTGCTTGTGTATTGAAATTATTGGCTTGATCCTAGAATAATCCTGACACCTCAGTTAATGAAAAATGCCTTCTGAAAAGCAAAACCCCTAAAAACCTATGAAATACCATAAAGGTGCATGACTGAAACCTTCACAACCTATTCTAGTTACTTCCTGAAAATCATAGGAGTTCAATAGGAAGTTGGTGACTTTGATTCTGGTGCTGTAATAATAAGATATCAGCAATTATGATAGAAGAAACTAAGGTGATCCAAGTGTAATTGTCAGCTCCATACAATGCCCATCTTTGTACATGCAAAGCAAATGCATGATGCATCCAAAAACCAATACAGATACTGTCAGGCACAAGGAATTAGAATGACACCATGAGCTGATCAAAGTTACTTTTTTATTGTTGCACGCCTATTTACAAGAATCTCGTCAGTCAGATTCTATTCTCTTGGGAACAGTCAAATAAAGCTTCAGGGATTCTGGGGAGGTAAAATCTGTGCTGTTTACTGTTGTGCAAGTACTCTAAAGCTTAGCCTCCCCTTCACACCTCCCAATCTAGCTAGACATTCCACCAGAGATACCAAGGTATAGGCAAAAACCAAATTTCTGACAGATTCCACCTGCTTCTGCTGAATAGTAAGTAGTATGAGCCACTTTGGAGTAGCAGTGAAGGTGGAGACTGAGTATTAGACCCACCTCAGGCATGAAAGATGACTTTTGGCCAGTCACTCTCAATCTAACACACTCCACAGGGTTGTTGTTGGAGGCAAAAATAGGAGGAGAAAGGAGGATTAGATAGGTTTGCAACCTTGAATAATTTATATGCATTAATAAAGGCAGGAAAGAGATTATAGATAGATAGAAAGAGAGAGAGAGATTATATATATATATATATATATATATATATAGAGAGAGAGAGAGAGAGAGAGAGAGAGAGAGAGAGAGAGAGAGAGAGAGAGAGAGAGAGAGA
>WNWU01000017.1:24413059-24431877 GCA_012654045.1 Ptyas mucosa
GAAAGGAAAGGAAAGGAAAGGAAAGGAAAGGAAAGGAAAGGAAAGGAGAATGAGCAGCCTTTTGTCCTGAATGGTATACACTCTCCTGCTTGAGCAGGGGGTTGGACTAAAAGACCTCCAAGGTCCCTTCCAACTCTGTTATTCATTTCTGGAGCTTAAAGCCTCTTGTTGGGAACCAAATGACATTGGAACATGCTTACGATTAGTCTGGATCTTGATAGATACTTTACAGCAGGTACATACATGAGGGTTTAGGTATAACATCCAGGAGATGTCCATCAGGGTTTCTCTGAGACAATATTAACTGAAAGTATTGCAGCAGGTTTTTTAGGGGCACAAAAAAAAGAGATAGTTTGGCCTAGTGGTTAAGACACCAGGCTAGAAAGCGGGAGACCGTGAGTTCTAGTCCTGCTTTAAGCATGAAAGTCATCTTGGTGATTTTGAGCCAGTCACTCTCTCTCAGCCCAACTTACTTCACAGAGCTGTTGTGGGAAAAATAGGAGGAGGAAGGTGTGTTGGATATGTTTGCCGCTCTGAGCTATTTGTAAAAATAAAGGTGGGATATAAATAAATAAAATAACTAAAAGTAAAAATAAAAAAGGACCCAGATTGTGGGGGCAATAAGCTGACTTTGTATAAATATATACAAAAGTATGAAGGCTATTGCTTAACGCATTGTAAGTCGCCCTGAGTCTCCGGAGAAGGGTGGCATATAAATCAAATCCAAATCCAATAAATAAATAAATAAATATCCGGGACCGTCTTTATGCTGCCTCAAACTGAACTTTTGTCACCAGACTGAACTTTGTGATCAGGGAAATGAAATACCTTTGTTACTTGTAGTCAGGAGACCAGAGAAACACCCTTCTTTTCAATCTGCTAATGACACTTACGTTGTCATCAGTCTGAGGCATTTTCATTATCCCACTATGGATACCGTTGGAATAATGATGACAAAGAATTATACCTGACAGATACCAATTACCCTTAGAGTTTTTCAGAAATAAAGAGGTCACCCAGAGTACACAGCTAATTAACAGCAGTGGAAGTATGTTACTTAGTAACTAGATGAAGCCAAAGAAGTTTCTTTGTCTGGTTTTCTTGTTTATAGGGGAAAAAAGGAACTAACAGGATCTACAGTAACATTTTTATCCTGTAAGAAGCTTGGCCTAATTTGCTCTACAGCTCAGTTTGTTTAGCAACTACAATTTTACAACAGTCTTACCACTGAAGTTGATTTCAGCCCTACTAACTGAAGCGCCACAATCTTAACCTGTGGACCTTTGCAAAAATCAGTCCTGCTTTATTCAGCAATTCTTATATGCAAACAATTGCTAGGGATATAGAGAACCTTTTTTCCCCCTTTTCTGAAGCTATTAACATTTCCCACTTCTTCCCACTATTAAATGTTTCCAATCAGACAAGTTGTATCACTTGTATTAATATATTTATAAAGCTGATGGGAGAAACTAATCAAAGCTGGGACTGGGATATCTCATGTTGACTTTCCGATTAGCTCTAGCTCATTCTTTTCTTTAATTAAACAAATGAAAATAGCTATTGCAATGGTGAACTAATGTCTGGAAGCTGTCACTAGGTAGAATCATTGGCACTGGCTCCAGCATCGTGCCAATGCATTTAGAAAAATGAGTATTAATGTATATATGTGTGTAGATGTACACTGTACACCAGTGGTGAAATCCAATTTTTTTTACTACCATTTCTGTGGGCGTGGCTTGGTGGGCATGGTGTGGCTTGATGGGTGTGGCTTGGTGGGTGTGGCGGGGGAAGGATAACTGCAAAATCTCCATTCCCACCCCACTCCTGGGGGAAGGATATTGCAAAATCCCTATTTCCTCCCCACTCCTGGGGGAAGGATATTGTAAAATATCCATTCCCACCCCTCTCTGGGGCCAGCCAGAGGTGGTATTTACCGGTTCTCCGAACTACTCAAAATTTCAGCTACTGGTTCTCCAGAACCTGTCAAACCTGCTGGATTTCACCCCTGCTGTACACATTTTATATACCCTCCAGTTCCACTGAACACAAAGCAATTTACAAAAAGCAGGAGAAACGTGCTCGGTTGGGTACCAAATAACTACCCAACAGACAAGTCAAACACACCAAAAGATTCCCCAAAGGCCTACTGGAAGAGTCAGATTTCAAGCAATTTCTGAACAGTCAGGAGTTGCAGAGTGTTTTGTATCTTGAGAAGCAAAGTCCCATTCCTATCACTTCATGTGGAGTGACGACCCTCCATAAAAGCTCCCCATATGGGGCAGACTTAAATAACAAAGATAGCTGGAAGTCAAAAGCCATGGAGAGGCCTGAATAAAAGAGCCCTGGTGGCGCAGCAGACTAAAGCACTGTTATTAACATTCAGCTGCCTGCAATTACTGCAAGTTCAAATCTCACCAGGCTCAAGGTTGACTCAGCCTTCCATCCTTTCTAAGGTAGGTGAAATGAGGACCCAGATTGTGGGGGCAATAAGCTGACTTTGTATAAATATACAAAAGTATGAAGGCTATTGCTTAACGCATTGTAAGCCGCCCTGAGTCTCCGGAGAAGGGCGGCATATAAATCAATTTTTTTAAAAAAAATGACAAGAGCATTTTGAATTGCACCTGAAAACAGGATTAGCAACCAGAACAAGAAACGTAATTTGGGTATTCCATAACCTAAACAGGGGTGAAATCCAGCAGGTTCTGGAGAACCGGTAGCGAAAATTTTGAGCAGTTCGGAGAACCAGCAAATACCACCTCTGGCTGGCCCCCTAGTGGGGTGGGAATGGAGATTTTGCAGTATCCTTCCCCTGCCACACCCACCAAGCCACACCCACCAAGCCAAGCCACGCCCACCAAGCCACACCCACAGAACTGGTAGTAAAAAAAAATTGAATTCCACCACTGAACCTAAATCTATTACTACCAATCAGGAATAAGATAGAAATGTATTATCCTTTCTTATAGTTCACAACCACATAGCTTTGAGAGTTGAAGTGAATTCTGGATAGTGGCAACAGACTTGGGCAAACAGGATTCAATAATTGGTTCAAGAAAGATTTCAAGGCTCAATCTGCTCAGAAAACCATGGCAACAAGTAATCAAAGGATACTTGTCATCCAAAGATTGGCACCAGGTTTGAGAGATGGCTGAGGGAGATAACCATCACTATCTCTCACCCAAGTTAGAGGTGAGGACTTGCCAAATTATGAAACATGACATCAGAGTAGGTAGGAATGGATAGTGTCCTTCAGCCCAGTGCTAAGGGATACAGCACCAGAAGAAGTAGATTCAATAAGCACAATTATCAACTTTATTTCCCTTAATGTCTGTACCTTTTAAGTGGTTCTGATCTCCTGGTCAGTTGCTTCTTTTTAAGATATCAAGCCCCTAGAACAGGGGTGTCACATCTGCATCACACGATGTATCAGGACTTTTTTCCCCTTCAAATTATATGTATATAATTTGAGTTTAAGCTATGATACACCCTTCTGTATTTGCTCCACCATGCCAAGCACTGACATCAAGTGTAGCCCTTAAATAAAGCATCCATCTGAGTCCTCACCTCTAACCCTTTTCTTCCTTTTCATCTGGAAACTAATTACATGGAATGCTTCATTTCTAACAGGCCAATGTCTCAAACTTCAGCAGATGTGCTTGCAGCAACAATCTGATTTAAAGCTGAGAGCATTTTATAATGGATCTAACAAATGCCAGCCTGGAAAATACCAAAAATGCACCTTTTTTTTTCCCAGCAGACTCTCACCCAAAAAATAAAGCAGCTCCTAGATGGCTTCAGAAATGTACTTCAGCGTATGGAAACAAGAACTACCTATTCAGTGACGAGTGTAATGTACTTCTCAAGTATATTTAATTGGTGTTTTTAGTGCCACCCAAAAGAGTATATGCATTATTGGGGGGTTGCTAATTAGCATGAGTTGGGCTCAAGAGCTCTTGTACAAACACCCACCTGCCATCAGAGCTTCATTATATGAATGACAGACTTTCCACTTATTAATTGGCATTAAAAACTTGTGTGTGTAAAACCTCATACCATTATGTCAACTGGAAGTGTTAACTCCTGACTCTACTAAAGCAATCTGCCCCAGAAAGAAATTGCAAAGCAGCCATCATAATAGGAACACTGGAACTTATAATTGGATTTTAAAAAAAAACCTCTCCATTCACTTGTTATATTTTATTTCTCACATAGTTAAATATATTATTTGCTTCAGCAGCTTTTCTGCCTAATTTGTGGAGATTTGAAAAGTCTGCTGCTTCAGCACTATCAAGGCTTGCTTTTAAACTATTATGGCCAACACAAATTATTTGGACAATGAAACTGAAGCCACCTGTAAATACAAATCTCTGTGTTAAAAAGTAATTTAACTTCTGGTATTATAACACTTTTTTAAAAAAAAAAGATGGCTCACATGTGCTATTGATGGGTTTCTGAATTGAAAAGAAAAGAAAGAGTTTTACAGACTGAATTATTTTAATTTATGTGAACTCTCAGTTAACTTATCAGATTGAAGTGGTACCCAGTTCTCTGAGGTAAGAGTACTATTTTATTCTTCAAAACAAAAAATGAGTTGCTTATATAAATTTGAATTAGACAATTGAATCTCTTTCTTAGTTTCATTTTGATTTAGGTGGAATAATGCACATGTCTTTTTATGAATTGGTATTTAAAAGTAATCCTTAAAATAAAAAGACTGGCCTACAATTATAGATACATATATCTAAGGGTAGTAGCTGAACTGAATTTCATTTACTTATTTATTGGATTTATATGCTACTAAATCCTTCAGGGGTCTCTGCAGCTTACAATAGAAGAGGAAAAAAAAGAATAGAATTTATGTGGTAATAACTCCAAGCCTGACTAAAAAGACAACACTTAAGACTGCACCGTAAGGAAGTGTAAAAACACTGCCAGAACTTATGAATGTGGACAGACAGCTGTTCAGAAGAATCCCCTCTCTTCACAATTATACTAGTGATTGTTAATATCTAGAGTTGTGAGCATTAACCAGGTGTTGGATTTCTTCAGAATGAGAGCTAAAGCCACTTATTCTGGCCTCCATACCTATTCTGCCCTCGGGCAGATATTCTAAGCCTCATTATCTTGAATCAGGAGGGCTGAAGCAGAGCTGCATTTGCGTTCCCTTAATTTGAATAGAACTCAATGCACTTAGGGATTATATGACCTGACATGGCTGTCAATGCAATCATACAGCATCTACTAATCTGCTGTCAAAGATTTAAAATATTGCAAAATATTTGTTTCCGCTCTATTACATTAGAATTGCCTAATTTTCTCTCTACTCAGTGAGGATCTCATGCATTTGCTCAGTTATTTTCATCTTACTGCCAATATATTTAGGGGCACAAGCAGAATGACAGAGTTGGAAGGGATGTTGGAGGTCTTCTAGTCCAACCCTCTGCCCAGGCAGGACACTCTATAGCAGTGATGGCTAACCTTTTTGGTGCCGAGTGCCAAAAGCGTGCACGCATGAATGCATGCACCAAACCCCAAAATGCAATGTGAGCGTCCCTGCACATGCGCTTCGCCCCCCCCATCTGTTTTTGGCTTCTAGGTTGGTGCAGGAGGCTTTCCACCCCCAAAACAGGGCATGAGTGCATGCACAAAACCCCAAAATGCAATGCAAGTGCCCCCATCCATGCGCCTTACCCCCTGTGCATGCACCCACCCACCCTCACCCCATTTTGGCTTCCAGGTTGGTGCAGGAGGCCTTCCAAACCCAAAATGTGCACCCCCAAAATGCAATGCGAATGCCCCACGCATGCACCCCACCCCGACTCATTTGCATGTGCCTTCCCCTGTGCATGCACGGCAGAGACTTGAAGACAAGCTGGCCGGTGGGAGGTGCGCATGCATGCTGAGGCGACAGATGGCATGCCCACAGAGAGGGCTTTGCATGCCAACTATGGCACGGGTGCCATAGGTTCGCCATCATGGCTCTATAGCATTTCAGACAAATGGTTGTCCAATCTCTTCTTAAAAACCCCCAGTGTTGGAGCACCCACAACTTCTGAAAGCAAGTCGTCCCACTGAATGTTCTAATTTCCAGGAAATTTCACCTTAACTCTAGGTTGGTTATCTCCTTGATTAGTTTCCATCCATCCACCAACATCTAGAACAGCCAATTCAGCATGATTTCAAGACCCTTCCCCCACTTTCACATAACCACAGCATAAACATGGCTTGTAGAAATCTTTTTTCTAGCATGTACCCATCATGTTGCTTGGTTTCATCTCATCTCATCTCCAGCCCAACTATGAGTCAGACATAATCCATTGTTTGTAGCACCAGTGTTAAATAAGATCTTCCCATTTACTGTTCAAGGGCAGTCTCAAGGTGGAAAAAATGAGTTAGGCTTGATCAGTCATACAGTCATAGGGATCTACAAAGGGGACAGTAAATTTCATGCTGATGTTGTTTTCTGCCCTTGAGGCAGTGGTGAAATCCAAATTTTTTTACTACCGGTTCTGTAGGCGTGGCTTGGTGGGCATGGCAGGGGAAGGATACTGCAAAATCTCCATTCCCACCCCACTCTGGGGCCAGCCAGAGGTGATATTTGACAGTTCTCCATACTACTCAAAATTTCCGCTACCGGTTCTCCGAACTGCTCAAAATTTCCACTACCAGTTCTCCAGAACCTGCCAGAACCTGCTGGATTTCACCCCTGCCTTGAGGTTGGATGGGGACAACAATGATGAAAAGACCTAAAGCCAAACTGCAGCTGAATCTTCTTTTGCTACCCTCAATTAGACATTTTAATCATATTTAGACCTTATCAAGCTCAATTTTGCAACTATTTGTAGTAATGTGTGCAAATAAACAATGGGATGGATCTTCATTAACTCAGTAGTATCTTTCCAGTTTCCAAGGAAGGACGTAACACCCATCCATGCTTCAGGACTTAGATATACCGACTTTGACATTTTAAACAAGATTGAGCTAGTCACGCGCAAAATAGCTGAACCAATTTTCTTAACAGCTGAAAAACACTTGGCTAAGTAGAAAATAGCTGAACCAATTTTCCTCAAACTTTTTACAGAGCAATCCAGCTCTGGGAGAAGAATGAACTGGCTATTAAATACCCAACCAACGTTTCTTCTTAAAAATGTTACCCTACATTTATTTATTTATTTATGCATTCATTTGAGCTAGTCTTGTCTTAGAAATATGCAAACAGAGGTAGACAAAAACATTAAATTATAATGAGGTGTAGCTTTAAAAATAAAAATTAATCTAAGCACTATAGAAGAAAGGCAGTGACAGGGGTGAAATACAGTAGGTTCTGACAGGTTCTGGAGAACCGGTAGCGGAAATTTTGACTAGTTCAGAGAACCGGCAAATACCACCTCTGGCTGGCCGCAGAGTGGGGAGGGAACGGGGATTTTGCAGTATCCTTCCCCCAGGAGTGGGGAGGGAATGGGGATTTTGCAGTATCCTTCCCTTGCCACGCCCATCAAGCCACACCCACAGAACCGGTAGTAAAAAAGTTTGGATTTCACCACTGGGCAGTGACAATAGCAATAACAACAATGAGAAACCCATTTAATTCCCAAGGGAACCCCCTCTCAGTCAACTTTTTTACCCCCAAAAGACAGAAAAAGAGTAAAACAGCTGTGGGAATGTAAAATAGGCTTCTCTGAACATGGATTACTAAAGCATGTTACCAGGCAGATGCCGCTCCAAATTCCCCTTGATCTCAACTCAGAAAAAGCAAAAATTCAGACCACAGTCTGTTCTACATTCTTTCAAGGGCAGAGGAGGCTGTGTGAAACTCCAGAACAGAAGAACAAATTTGGAAAGGGCCTTGGAGGCCTTCTAGTCTAACCCCCTGCTCAGGGAGGAAACCCAATACCCTGTTGGCGCAGTGGTTAAAATGCAGTAGTGCAGGCTACTTCTCCTGACTGCCAGCTGACTGCATTTTGGCAGTTCGAGTCTCACCGGCTCAAGATTGACTCAGCCTTCCATCCTTTCAAGCTTGGTAAAATGAGGACCCAGATTGTTGGGGGTAATATGCTGACTCTGTAAATTGCTTTAAAAGGGCTGTAAAGCACTGTGAAGTGGTATATAAGTCTAAATCCAATTGCTATTTTAGACAAATGATTGTCCAATCTTTTCTTTAAAAGTTCCAGTGTTGGAGTATTCCCAACCTCTGGAGGCAAATTGTTCCATGGATTAATTGTTCTGTCAGGAAATTTCTCCTTAGTTCTAAATTGCTTCTCTCCTTGACTAGTTTCCATCCATTGCTTTTATACTGCCCTCAGGTGCTTTGGAGAATAGGTTGGCCCCCGACTTCTGTATGGCAATCCCTGAGATATTAGAACACTGCTATCATGTTTTCCCTAGTCCTTCTTTTCATTAAATTAGACATACCCAATTCCACAAATAGTTCTTTATATGTTTTAGCCTCCAGTCCCCTAATCATCTTTGCTGCTCTTCTCTGCAATCTTTCTAGAGCCTCAAGATCTTTTTTACATCGTGTTGACCAAAACCGGATACAGTATTTCAAGTGTGGTCTTACCAAGACATTATAAAGTGGTATTAACACGCCACATGATCTTGATTCTACCCTTCTGTTAATGCAGCCTAGAACTGTGTTGTCTTTTTTGGTAGCTGCAGCACACTGCTGGCTCATATTGTCCACTAGGACCTCCAAAATCCCTCTTACAGTTACTACTATTGAGCTAGGTACCACATATTCTGTACATGTACATTTTGAGGGGGGGTTTTTTGCCTAAATGTAGAACCTTACTTTTTTCACCATTGAATTTCATTTTGTTAGATAGCACCCAATGTTCAAGTCTGTCAGGATCCTTCTGTATCTTAAGCCTATCCAGGGCTGGTTATAAACTATGATATTTATTTCCTCAAGCAGTAGCTAGAAGTAGCTGCTACTATTACTACCCCTGCCATTATTCTTGTTGCTATTGTTAAAGACAAATACAGACCAAAAAAATTTCCAGACTCACAAGGATTGTGCTTTCTGTATGGTGTGAGATGTTATCAAACATCTACATCAAGGCAAGACTGACTGTGCGGGATATAGGAACTATAGTCCAGCAATGCTAGAAAATACAAGATGGAGGAAGGTTACATTGTGACGAAGTATTTTACTTTCTTTCAGTTCCCTTTTCAGCACCTACTATATTTTTCCCAAATAATTGAAACTGATGTGTCAATAATACTAACTAGAACAAACTTTTATTTCGTAGTATCATGCTAATTGAGGTATTAATTCAGTTTGGATCCTGTAAATCCTTTTCATCACCATCATGAACATGAAAACGTCTGAATAATTTAATCAATAATATAAAGAGTCACAAGATTGTGATGAAACAGCTCAATTATTCTCTGGTATTTCTGGAATATGTTCTAAAGTCACCTGACAACAAATTCCATGGAACTTATTAGCAATTACTTCTTAACTGAAATACATAGGTTCGCATTAATGATCTACTTCTGTGCTAATGGTAGCTTGCTACATTAAGACATCATCTTCTATTTTTAAGCATTATGGATTAGGGTTAGGCTCTAGGCCAAAGTTTATTAAAATGTTTCCATACTTCCCAGAGAAATATTTTTTCAAGAAATGACCTGCAAAGTAACATTTCTTGATTGTGTCTGTGGTAAAGAAAGGAACATTTTGAGAGACTGGAATATTGAGCCTGCTACCTTTAATAGGGTGGAAGGCTACTACTCTGCAATACAGGTAATCCTTGAGTTACAACCATTCATTTACTAACCGTTCAAAGTTACAACAGCACTGAAAAAAGTGGCCATTTTTCACACTTATGACCATTGCAGCATCTCCATGGTCACATTATCAAAATTTGGATGCTTGGCATCTGGTTCATATTTATGATGGTTACTGTGTCTCAGGGGCCTGTGATCACCTTTTGCCATCTTCTGACCAGCAAGTCAACTGTTTTACTAACTTAACAATTGCAGTAATTCACTTAACAACTGTGACAAAAAAAACCCCAACCTGTGGCAAAAAACTGTCATAAAATGGGGCAAAACTCACTTAACTGTCTCACTTAGCAACAGAAATTTTGGATTCAGTTGTGCTCATAAGTTGAGGCCTACCTGTACCGACAATCCTTTCAGATGTTCTTATAGACACATATTGCAATCTTAAGCAGTGGTGAAATGTAAAATTTGTTACTACCGGTTCTGTAAGCGTGGCTTGGTGGGGGGTGTAATGTGACTGGGTGGGCGTGGCCAACTTTTCTTTTTCTTTTTTTTTTACTTTTAAAAGCATTTTTTCTACAACCTTAAAAGGTTGCAGAAAAAAATGCTTTTAAAAGCCTCTGACGATCCCAGCTGAGCCGCGCGATCATCAGAGGCTTTTTTTTAAACTTTTAAAAGCATTTTTCTGCTGAAGAGGTTGTAGAAAAAATGCTTTTATCAGTAAAAAAAAAAGCCTCTGATGATCGCGTGGCTCAGCTGGGCATGGGGGTGGAGCAGGGATTTTTGCTACTGGTTCTCTGAACCACCCACCGCCATCGCTACCGGATCAGGCGATCCGGTTTGAACCAGGAGCATTTCACCCCTGGTCTTAAGCCCTCTAGAAGATAAAATTGAAATCTGCTTCTTCAAAACCATTAAGCTGCAATTGCTGAAAATTACTTAAGTAGTTTCTTGCCATTTTGAAACATGAATCACACTAAGATTCCCCCCAAAAAGTGAGGAAGGATGAAAACTCCTACAGTGCATACGTGATGAGTTGCTGCCTGCTTTGCATTAACACCCTGATGACCATGGTCTTCGGGTCTCCAAATTACATAAAGTATATCCTAACATGCTACCTTTCATATCCCATCTAGAGGTCAATGGGTCAGAGCAAACTTAGCAACTTTAAGATTTGTGGACTTCAGCTCCCAGAATGCCCCATGGCTGGCTAAGGAATTCTGGGAGTTGAAGTCCACAAGTCTTAAAGTTGCCAAATTACCCTGGGTTAGAGTATTATTCCAAATACCTTCACTGATTTGAATGTGAGAGAAGACAAAACTAATAAATTGGTTAATTCAAAGGAAGGCTTTGGATGCCTCGCTCTTAAAAAATCCAGAATTGAATCCTGGGCTATTCAATCATGTTTATGGTAGTGCCTTAGATTTACTGTTCTTTGGCAGGCTGTTTAACAGCTCCATAACAGGCACAACACAATCCTTTTCAAGCAAGGAATAGCTATATAAATTGACTGAGGCAAATGAATGAAAAGTTCAGGTGCGTGTGTCCGTGCTTGTGTATGTATGAATATGAATCTGAAAAATCAGATGTGGGTGAAAATGAAATAGATGAGTCCCTCTATTCTTTAGCAAGACCTGGATAAGTGATGAAATCTAACAGAAGTTCATATGCTAAAATCTTCCTAAAATTAATGAAGAAAAAAATCACATTCTCTGCATTTATGGAAACATGAAAAATATCTAAATACTGATCTTGCCTGACAGCAAATCTGACAGTGCTAAATTCATTATAGAATGAAAATGACTGAAATAGCCAGTGCTTCTGGGAAAAGTTTTTTTTTTTTTAAAGGAGAGGGTGGAATGAATGATTCAGTATAATATCTCTTTGGGATCTAATAAATGGAGCTGCCAGCTTCATCTTTACAAGCACTTTAATTTCAAGAGACAAAGGTCTCATTTCTAATATTAGTATTCTATTCATTGGAAATTACGTTTTAACCTAGTGAGCCCCATATGCCAACTGGTGTCAGCAGCAACCAATTTACACCTGAAAAAGAATGTTAGGAGTGAACAATTTGCTCTACACAATCAGACTACCAGTCACTCTGAAATCAGCAAGGAGTCCTGGTGTTGATGAATAATTAATATCCAATATGCAGACAGAACCAATTAGACCCACAATGCCTGAGCTTTTAATTTCAACTTCTCTTCACTTTTATTTATCTTTGGCTCTCCGTCCACATGTTCCCTTGAAAGGGAGACTTGGTTCAGTTCCAAACATTAAAAAAAAAAAAAATTGTATCGTTCTGTCCTTGAAGTATTTTGGAGCAACTATTGCTATCTCTGAAATCTGCAATGATTTGTCTCCTTGTTAAAAGCTGCCTTCCTCTAAGCAAAGCCAATTGCTGTTGTTGTTTTTAAAGACAAAAAGAACAAACTCATTTTCTGCCCTCTCACGAGTTCACCATAATCCAAGAAGTCTGACCCAGAGATAGGAATGAACTTATAAAAGGCTTGCATTAAAACAAGTAATGCTGGATAAACACCTTGCTGGGTTTCTTACCTTAACTGGATTTTATAATGCTGGATGTTTACATTTGATGCATCTGTGACGACGTGACTGAGCATAGCACAAGCAAAATGAGCTGACTGAGGGCAGCAGATTCATATGCAGCATGACTGAATTATTTATAACAAATTGTGTGCTGATACACACCAGCAATATACATTCAAATCTGTTTAGGGCCACGATTTCTTCATGCTGGCAGTTGCTCTGAAAATCTCACCCTGCCAATGCTGTAAAAATTATATATATTAAACAATAAAAGTTTAAAGGACATCATCTGACCTTCTTCGTAGACACTAACTGTTTTTTAAGGTTGTTCTTTCGTTCGGTTTATCAAAAAGTCTTTGAAGAACAAAATATTCCGGAGCAGGCAAATAAAGTTGCCAATTCCAAATTAGGTCATTGTTCCATTTATACCAGTATTGTTGAGTCTAATGAACAAGGTACCCTCAACTATTAATCATTTGTTCACTGCAGATTCCTAAAAATATATTCCCTATTTATCCAACTTTTCCTCCAAGGTGCACAGGTCCCTAGATATTCTTTCTCCTTCCTCTTTGCCTGAAGTAACAACAAGGTAGTTCTGATCAAATCTCAGGCTATGTGTTCTTTTCCCCCCACAAAGTAATCTTCATTTGAAAATACAGGTAGTCCTCGACTTATGACCACAACGGAGCCCCAAATTGATGTTGCTAAATGAGAAATTTGTCAAGTGGGTTTTGCCCTATTTTACGACCTTTCTTGCCACATTTGTTAAGCGAATCACTGCAGTGGTTAAATTAGTAACACCGTTGTTAAGTGAATCTGGCTTTCCCATTGACTTTGCTTGTCAGAAGGTCACAAAAGAGAATAACATGACCCCGGGACACGGCAACCGTCATAAAAATGAACCAGTTGTCAAGCATCCAAATGTAAATTACATGACCCTGGGGGATGCTGCAACGGTCACTTTTTTCAGTGCCATTGTAACTTCGGACCAGTGGTGGGTTCCAAAATTTTTTACTACCGGTTCTGTGGGTATGGCTTATTTGGTGGGCGTGGCTTGCTGCTCATGTGACTGTGGGCGTGGCTTGGTGGGCATGTGACTGGGTGGGCGTGGCTTGGTGGGCATGTGACTGGGTGGGTGTAGCTGGGTGGTCATGTGACTGGGTGGGCGTGGCCAACTTGACGTCACTCATATCAAGGGTTGTGGTTAGGGTGCCTGGCCTCTCCTCGCCTCAAAGGCCTCAACGAGATACAATTTCCCTGTCTATTTATTTACTACTACTGAACATCCAAAATATACTATTTAATCCTATGTACATATGCCATATGTGTACATACATATTACATAGTGTAGAGTGTGTATAGACACACAAAAAGATACATTATTTACTATATATACTGTATGTATATGTACACATGCACACACACACATCTCTTCTAAAACTATGCACCTCACTTACTACATTTGGAAAAACACACCCAGAGTCCACTTTCTGCCACACATTTAACTATAACTTCTGTACATTTAGAACATTACACACACCTTTAGATGTTCTTCCCTAACTTGCATATGACTGTTGAAGAGATCATGGATTGAGTAAAATGTGGTGAAACTCACTTAACAACATCTTGCTTAGCAACCAAAATTTTGGGCTCAATTCTGGTCATAATTCAAGGACTATCTCTGCCTTCCTCTGCATGGCAGCCTTATCCTAGTAAACTCCTTCTCCTTTCTGGCAATTTTCCTCTCTGTTAGAGGCACCAAAATAATCCAGGCGATGTAAGGTTTCCTGCTGGAGCAGAGGGTTGGATTAGATGGCCTCTAAAGTCCCTTCCAGCCCTAGATTGCTGTCCTGTTTCAAAGCGTCTTCTGAAGCCACTTCTAGTGCCAGGGTTTGTGTTCCTTCCTTCCTTCCTCTTCTTTCTTTCTTTCTTTCTTTCTTTCTTTCTTTCTTTCTTTCTTTCTTTCTTTTTCTTTCTTTCTCTCTCTCTCTGTCCCTCCCTCTTCCTTCTTTTTTTCTCTCTTTCTTGTCTCTCCCTTCCTCTTTCTTTCTTTCTTTCTTTCTCTTTTTCTTTGTCTCTTTCTTTCTTTCTTTTCGCTCTCTCTCCCTTCATCTCCCTTCTTTCTTTCTCTCTTTCTTGTCTCTCCCTTCCTCTCTTTCTTTGTTTTTTTCTTTGTCTCTTTGTCTCTTTTTCTTTCATTCTTTCTTTTCTCTCTCTCTCTCCCTTCCTTTCCTTCTTTCTTTCTCTGTCTCTTTCTTTTTCTTTCTTGTCTCTCCCTTCCTCTTCCTTTTTTTTTTCTCTTTCTCTCATTTTCTTTGGAGAGTGAGACCGGGAGGCCCGAGAGAAAGTGCCTGGCGGTGGCGGTGGCGGTGGCGGTGGCGGTGGCGGTGGCGGTGGCGGTGGCGGTGGCGGTGGCGGTGGCGGTGGCGGCAGCAGCAACAGCGGCACCCAAAACGGGAGCTTCAGGCTGTGGCAGGCGGAGGCAGGGGTTGAAACGGGAGCTTCAGGCAGCAGTGGCGGGGAGTTCCGGAACTCCCTAGGACTTTTCCTGCACAGCTTTTGCAGTGTCTGCCTCCCTTCACATGTGGTGCACATGTGCAGCAGCTGTTGTGGCTCCGACCCCCGAGGCCATCGCATCAGAGGAAGAAGGCTCCGAACATGAAGGAGAGGAGCCAGCCAGGCCTCCCTCCCCTGGCCCCTCCTCTCTGGCAATTCCTCAGCTGCCAGCCGAAGGAGAGGAGATTAGCCAGGAGCCAGGTGTCTCCGATCGGTTGGAAAGTGATGAGGGAGACAGGCTGTGGCTGGACCCATGTCAGCGTCGGCGTGCTAAAAGATCCCAGCAAATGAGGAGGTGTGCCAGGGATTACCTGAGTCACTGGACCACACCCCACAGGCTATATAAAGGAGTGGGGTGGCAGTTTGAAGTCTGTAACGGACAAAGTTTCATTCTTGTTAGTTTCTTGGTGTCAAACCTCAGTCGGCTTCAAGGATTGGAATTTGGACTGTGTTTTTCCCAGCTGGTGTGTATGTGTTTGTTATCTGGTGAAGGAATACCCCCTCCCCCGTGTTTAGTAAAGAACTTGGCAGCCGGTTCCCATAGGGCTGCCCAAGCCTTGATAACAAAACCTCTGTGTGTGCCAGTCATTTAACCCTCGTCTGTCTATGTGGGTTTGTGCGTGTGGGGGACGGGGACAGAACAGCAGCCCTGGGAAATCCGCTCACCCTAACGCAGCACCGCCACTGCTGCCGACCCTCTCAGCCCCATCACCACAGCTCCATCTCCCCAAAGGGCCAGCCACCCACCCACTGGCTGGGCCGGGCGGGGCCAGGTCGGGCTGGAAGCGGCACGTCTCGCATCACAGGCCACATGTGTGCCCTGACCTTGGAAGGCAAAGGCATGGGGGACTGCTGGAAGGCCACATGGAAGGCAGGCAAGCATGCCAGGCCACAGGGAAGGGAGTAGGCTGCTAGTTCCCTTCCCTATGGCCGGGCGGCCCTGACCTGCTTCCATGCACCCTTCCTGGCAGGCCCGTGGCCAGGCCCGCTTGCCTGCCTTCCTCCCCCACCACCGCCTCTTTGTTTGGCTGCTTACCTTCCATGGTGGCTGGTCCAGAGTGGCCCCCAGCCAACCGCCGCTGCTGGAAAGCTTTCTCTGAAGGCAACCTGCTGCCGTCTCCGCCTCATGCACATGCGTGAAAAACATGACGGCAATGAACATGGCAGGCGGGGTGAGCGAGTGGCGACCAGGCGACCAGTTCGGGGGTGTGGCCAGCCAGCCATTGCTACCAGTTCTGTGAGCGACTAAAAATTTTTACTAGCAGTTCTCCCGAACCGGCGCGAACCGGTAGCAACCCACCACTGCTTCAGATGGTCACTAAAAGAACTGTTGTAAGTCGAGGACTATCTGTACAGTATAGCAGCCTTCTTAAGACCTCATGAACCTAGGACTATGAGGGAAAGCTTTGTCAAAGCGATTCTCTTCAATGCTCTTATTCCCACCTGCCCAGGCTGGAGTCAGAAACTTTTGTCAAGAGTAGAAATGGCTCAGAATCCCAAATCAGAAGGCTGAGTTGCTGAAGTGACTGGTTGCAATGAAAGTCTTTTTTGAAACAAGTTCTTAGTCCCAAATAGTCTTCTAACTGCCTTTCTGTTTGACAACCTGAGTTTTTCGGGTTTTTTTAAACAGTAGGCCCTGCATTTAGCTAGGCAAGCTGAACCTAGGTCGTCTCAGTCCTAAATTAGCATCTAGATCACATTGTTTTCATGAAAAAAGCCAAACCTGAATTTTTTTTGTATGCGGAGCAAGTACCCATATAACCATTTCCAAATCAGTACCATCGTCCTCTCCCCTATGATTATCTGCTATTAAAAGAATGCAAAAATTTACCGCAAACTGTGCTTCATACAATTTCTGTATCATAGCCATTTCCCCTTAGGTCGTTGTACAACCCTTCCTTTAAATAGTACATAAATAGAAGTAATCAGAATGAAATGTAACCTCGTGGTTCAGTACAACAATGCAGGGGTGGGGGTGGGGCAAAATACAATATATACAGCACTCTTCAAACCATAAGCTCTACAGGACTTTCATTATCTGCCCATTTAAAACAGTGAAAATGGACTTTCAAAGATAACTTGTAGTCCCCATGTTTTCCCAAAAACTGGGTCTTATTTTCTTTTGGACCCCAAAATAAGCACTAGACTTATTTTTGAGGGGGGTCTTATTTTTTTTCCATGTATGGGAGGCTCACGTCTTCTGCTTGCTCGTAGCGGGGCAAGAGGCCACATGGCTTGCTAGTGTCACCGCCACAAGGCAGGTAGGGTGGAGCTGCCCCACGCGCCCCCCACCGACTTCCCTAAGGGCCCCCGCAGCCAGGCCACCCATGCCCTGACAACTACCTTGCCTCATGGCTGCTGCACCAAAATACTGCTCTGCCTTCTGCTCCATTGTGACCGTGAGCAAGCAGAAGTGGGCCAGAGGCCATTTGGGCTCCTGGTGCAACATGGATGTTGGTGCTACTGCCGTAAGGCAGGTATCAGGGCATGGATGGCCTGGCTGTGGGGGCCCCGAGGTAAGTCAGTGCGGGGCACATGGGGCAGCTGCATCACACACACACACGTCTCACCTCATGGCCATGGCACCATGAGCAACCAGACAGAATGGGCATGCAGCTGGCTGCACAGGCTTAAGTAGGCCTTATTTGTGGGGGTACGGCTTATATTAGGCAGACATGTAAAAACATTCTGGGGCTTATTTTTCCAGATAGGTCTTATTTTGGGGAAAATAGGGGTACTCCTAAAGTATATCAACAAGAGCAAGTATATAAAGTATATCAGCAAGAGCCTGTAGTACAGTGGTTTAAAGCACCCTGTTATTAACATCTATTAACATCTGCTGCTTGCAATTACTGCAAGTTCGAATCCCACCAGGCTCAAGGTTGACTCAGCCTTCCATCCTTTCTAAGGTGGGTAAAATGAGGACCCAGACTGTGGGGGCAATAAGCTGACTTTGTATAAATATACAAAAGTATGAAGGCTATTGCTTAACGCACTGTAAGCCGCCCTGAGTCTCCGGAGAAGGGCGGCATATAAATCAAATAAAAATAAAAAATAAAAAAATAAAAAAAACATCTTTGCTGATGTCAAGGAGACTTTCGATATTTAGGTATAATAATCTACCTTGACTTCTGAGTTTATGGGTTCATGTGCATATTTTTATTTTTATTTACCAGGAGAATACTTAGGTACTCATGTACAGAGCTATGGTTTCAGAGACTCTGTGGAATCTCAAATCCTGCCATCACGACACTTTCTGGGTTCATCTTGTGCCTCCTGCAGACAGTAAAATGATCTGTGATAGCTACAGGTCTGGTTATAACCCCCTTTTGGTTTCTTGTGGGTATTCTGGGAATATGTGAACTGTTAGATTTCTTACATGATCTGGAGAAAAATTAACTCTTGATTATGAGATTTAAGGATTAGATCTAATTTAACTATAGAAAAAATGTGGATTCTTAAATAGATGGCAATTGACAATTTATTATGTGTTAGATTAATATAAATATAAATATTGATCATCTAGAATGTTTATTAACATTTTAAAATGATTTAAATACCGATTACTCTTTTAAATTAGAGAGAGGTCGTGGTATTGTATTATTATTTCTGTACTGAAAAAAATTGGAGGTGACTTTTGTTATATATTTGTTTGATGTACTTTTGTCACTTTTTAACCTGTCCTGTGGTTCTCTTCTTTTTTCCCCCTTAGGCTAATTTGTATTTTAATGTTTGCTTCTGAAACTTAATAAGGAGAAACTTAATAAACATATTTGTAAAAAGTAAATAAAAAATATCTATCCAACTTAGTCTTTCCAGTGTGGCAGTTCTGATATCAGGAAATTAATGGTTGCCAAGTTTTCCACTGGGACTTAGATGGGTATAATCCTTTCTTCCAAAAGCTGGCCATATTTATTCTGTTCTCTCTCTCTCTCTCTCTCTCTCTCTCTCTCTCTCTCTCTCTCTCTCTCTCTCTC
>WNWU01000017.1:24431887-24552322 GCA_012654045.1 Ptyas mucosa
CTCTCTCTCTCTCTCTCTCTCTCTCTCTCTCTCTCTCTCTCTCTCTCAAGCATACCCACTCTCCCCACCCTCTTGATTTTCCAGAAAAAAACTGTTTTCCTAGGAAGTCCTCCTACTCCTAGGAATTAAAGCATTATAGCAAAATGTTTTTAGTCAGTCTACTGACTATAAACACAAAGCTGCAATCAAGATGAAAATCATGCAAAGTTTATTAAAAACATTTCAAGGCAGACTTTAAAAAATACACAAAGAATTTAGAATCTGTCATTTATATTCTTCAGTTTAAAAAAAGTACTTTCATCACAAAACTATCAATTCCAATTGAGTTGTTTATGTAATGCCATCATAATCCCTCCTTAATTGTTCCATAAACATCTTTTTCACAATAAAGCACCCTTCCTCTATATATTCTGTTATTACACTGGTAACAGGAGTGTTAAATGTTTTTCATCTATTTTTCTATTTATATACTGTATGTCTTATTTCTGTTTATTAATGAACATGTATTTTTGTATCTTCAAGGTACTGCTGATGTGTTGTTTTGTTATCTCATGTGCATAAGCTAAACCATTGTGTACTGTTTGCGCAATTCATTTGTGCAGAGGCTGAAAGGTAGAAGGCTGATGTATGATTTAAGCAAAAGACTTCATATTTTAAAATGTAATGAATTATAAGGCATCCAGTATAAGGTGGCTGGGTATGGGTGCGTATAGAGAGAGAGAGGTAATCCTTGACTTATAACAGTTCAGTTCAGATGCTTGGCAACTGACTCATATTTATGACAGTTGCAGTGTCCTGGAGTCATGTGATCAGCTTTTGCAACTTTCTGACAAGCAAAGTCAATGGGGGAAGCCGGATTCCCTTAACAACCATGTTATTAATTTAACAACTGTAGTGATTCACTTAACAACTGCAGCAAGAAAATGGGGGAAAACTCACTTAACGCTGTCTCTCTTAGCAACAGAAATTTGGAGCTCAATTGTGGTCATAAGTCGGGGAATATATGTATGTATGTATGTATGTATGTATGTATGTATGTATCCTGTTTCCCTGAAAGTAAGACCTATCCCAAAAAATAAGTCCTAGCATGTTTTTTACCCATGTGCCTAATATAAGCCCTACCCCCAAAATACTTAAGCGCCTGCACAGCCGGCTGGCTGCCCATTCCGTCTGGTTGCTTGTGATGCCATGGCAATGAGGCAAGGTGGGGGGGTGGAATTTCCCCACATGCCCCACATCGGCTTACCTCAGGGCCCCCGCAACCAGGCCATCCATGCCCCGACACCTGCCTTGCAGCAGCAGCCCACTTGGATGCTGGCCCACTTCTTCCACTTGCTCGTGGCCACAATAGAGCAGGAGAACAAGTGGTGTGCTGGTGCCGTGACCGTGACCGCAACAGCAAGGCAGGTGTCAGCGCATGGAGGCCCTGAGGTAAGACAGTGCAGAGTGCATGGGGCAGCTCCATCCCGCCTTGTCTCATGGCCATGGCACCAGCGCATTGCTCGGCCTTCTGCTCCATTGTGGCCTCAAGCAAGCAGAAAAAGTGGGCCAGCAGCCATGCAGGGTCCTGCTGGACAGGACTGCCAGAGTCACCACCATGAGGTGAGGCAGGTCGGGGCATGGATGGCTTGGCTGTGGGGCCATGAGGTAAGCCATTGTAGGTAGGGTGCATGGGGCAGCTACATCCCTCCCGCCTCACAGTGGCTGCACTGGCATGCTGCATGGCCTCCTGTCCCACCATGAGCAAGCACAAGGGAAACACAGCTATGTATGTATGTATGTATGTATGTATGTATGTATATGAGAGATAGTGATGAAAGACAGATAATCAATACTGAAAACCATGGAGTTGGCTTCAATGCTACTTTTGCATCTTCAAGTCTGCTTTGAAAAAACGCAAGCATTTTCAAATTGCAGGGTTTTATGAAGCCTAACAGAAAGAGTGATTTCTTCTTGATTTATTCTTTCCTTGCAGCTGCAATGTGGCCAGAGTCCAATGTGAAAAGAATGCCCTTATTCCTTTCTATATAATTTCATCTTTATTGCATTAGGTAAGGATTTGCTTGTAGATTAATGAACCTAATTTGAATTTTCCTTACAGTCATTATAAAATTGCTACATAATTTCCTACCCATCACCCTGAAAGTTGAGAATTCTCCTATAAAAGAGGGGGGGAAAGCTCTTCCCTATATTAAGAATAAGTAGATGCTTATTATGGTATTGAAACCTATAAAAACGTTCTATATTCCCATACAAAACTATTCAGATTTCTGCCCTTGTGATTTGATATCATACAAAATATCACCTCTAACATCACTTTAGAACAGGGGTGAAATCCAACAGGTTCTGAGAGGTTCTGAAGAACCGGTAGCGGAAATTTTGAGTAGTTCGGAGAACTGGCAAATACCACCTCTGGCTGGCCCCAGAGTGGGGTGGGGTGGGAATGGAGATTTTGCAATATCCTTCCCCCAGGAGTGGGGAGGGAATGGGGATTTTGTAGTATCCTTCCCCTGCCACACCCACCAAGCCACGCCCACAGGACCAGTAGTAAAAAAAAAATGAATTTCACCACTGCTTTAGAATTTAAAATGTGATTAAAAACCTCTCCCCAAACTTGTCTGCCATGTTCCTTCTCTCTCCCTCTCCCTCTCCCTCCCCTTCTCCCCCCCCCTTGCTTTAAAGTTGCGTCCCACTTTAATGTTTCTCTTACTTTAAAGTCTCAGTGTTGTATAATCATTCAACTCTGGAACATTCAGACTGTACTTGCCTTTAGCTACGGAAGTTCACTGACTAACTTTGGGCCACTTAGTACTTCACAGCTGAACCTACAGCACAGAGGATAAAATTAAGAGAACTCTCTGCGTCTGTTATGGATAAACTTCCAACATTGTTAAGACACATTGTAAGAATAGTTCTTATTTTGAAAAGTCAAATAACATTGTCATACCCATGGCATACTAATTTGGGTGGTGTGCAGCAAAAAACACTGAAGGCACAAAGATGAAAGGTGAATCAAAATCTCAGCAACATCTGTCAAGTAATAGAAAGGAAGGGGAGGAAATGGCAGAAGAGCTCAGAAGGTCATTTCATGCCTGCCATTTCTTGCATATGATCACTTTTCCCCAAAGATGACTCTTGATTTGGCTCTTTCGCAGAGAAACCAAAATCACCTTCCACATTACAACTTGATTTATCGTTGAAATGCAGTAATTTGATAATAGTTGAACTTGAGGATGAATTATGATACAGTAGTTGAAGCTCATGAGAGAAGAATTACTTCCCCTGGTCCTCTGAGGTCTTTTCCTCATTTATTTGTGCACTTCTTGTCTTATTTCTTTACTTCATCAAATGATATGTAAAATCGACTTGTCAATGTGTATCACTAAATCACATAACAAAACTGCCTTATACTAAGCTGAGTATTGTCTAAGCAGGTAGATCTTCAACATTTAGCTTAACTGGACACCAGAAATTGAAGCTGTGACCTTTAAAATGCATGTGCTTTGGCACACCTCAGGTCAATGAGGTTCTGCCAAGAGAATGGAAGACACTGATTTTGATAAATTCTTCCTTTTTGCTGCAACCTGACAATCTCCTCTAACTATGTTCCAGAAGCCATCACCCATCCTGCAGAGCAGCTTTTCAGGAAGCACAGAAAGGAGAAATCCTCCCGTCACAATGCTGCCTTTAAAGAAAAGGAATTTCTCATATATATTTGTCATGCCCCAAACCCAAAAATGACAATACTTCCAATCTGAGTTCCTTACTGTTTCACACTTATGGACAAAAGCCTGCCAAAATGAGGATTCTACTGTTTCACACTGAGCCCTGGTGGTGCAGTGGTTAGAGTCCAGTATTGCAGGAAAACTCTGGTCACAGTCTGGAGTTCAATCTTGATCAGGTTCATGGTTGACTCAGCCTTTCATCCTTCCGAGATTGGTAAAATGAGATTGTTGGGGGAAATATACTGATTTTGTAAACCACTTAGAGAGGGCTGTAAAGCACATATTTAAACCGCTTAGAGAAGGCTGTGAAGCAATATATAAGTCTAACTCAGGGTGAAATGCTCCCGGTTCGGACCAGATCACTCGATCCGGTAGCGATGGAGACAGGTGGTTTGGAGAACCAGTAGCAAAAATCCCTGCCCCCCCCCCCATTGCCCAGCTGAGCCGCGCAATCATCAGAGGCTTTTTTTATATTTTTAAAAGCATTTTTTTCTACAACCTCTTTGGCCGAAAAAATGCTTTTAAAAGTAAAAAAAAAAAACCTCTGATGATCGCGCAGCTCCGCTTGGATCATCAGAGGCTTTTTTTTAAAAAAGAAAGCCTCTGCCGATCAGGCAAGTCAGCTGGGATCGTCAGAAGCTTTTTAAAAAAAGAAAAAGAAAGCCTCTGCCGATCAGGCAAATCAGCTGGGATCGTCAGAGGCTTTAAACGCATTTTTTTACAACCTCTTCAGCCAAAGAGGTTATAGAAAAAATGGTAAAAGAAAAAAGAAAAAGAAAGTTGGCTATGCCCACTCAGTCATATTACCCCCCCCCCACCAAGCCACACCCACAGAACCGGTTGTAACAAATTTTACATTTCATCACTGGTCTAACTGCTATTGGTATCTGCATCTAAATATACTCTGGGAAGTGTATGAAGAAGGGTTTATCTTTACCCTCTTTCTCTCACACATATCTGGACTTAGTTGTCTCTTAAAGGTAAAAGGTAAAGGTTTCCCTCGCACATATGTGCTAGTCATTCCCGACTCTAGGGGGTGGTGCTCATCTCCTTTTCAAAGCCGAAGAGCCAGCGCTGTCCAAAGACACCTCCGTGGTCATGTGGCCAGCATGACTAAATGCCAAAGGTGCACAGAACGCTGTTACCTTCCCACCAAAGGTGGTCCCTATTTTTTTACTTTTTTATGTGGTTTCAAACTGCTAGGTTGGCAGAAGCTGGGACAAGTAACAGGAGCTCACCCCGTTATGCGGCACTAGGGATTCAAACCGCTGAACTGCTGACCTTTCGATCGACAAGCTCAGCATCTTAGCCACTGAGCCACTGCGTAAGAGTTATTTTTTACTCCTCTGCAATGTTACCCTCCTAGAAAGAATATCTACTAGATTCCAGCCCCTTCAATTTGTGAGAGGGAGATTCTGAAAATTAATCACAAGTAAGCGATTAATCTGTAGCACTGAAGGTCAGGCATAGCTTGTCAAGTACACAGTAGATGAAAAAAGCATCATGGGAGCCCTTTTCTAAAGTCCCCCTCCAAGATTTCCAATCATGTGACAATATTTCATTTTAGTAATTTGTACTCTCATTTCTCTAATTTATGCAATCGGAGACCTAAAATAGAGAAACATAACGTGAACGTTCTCTAATCTGTTTAATATTGTTATTTTAGTAAGTTTGAAAATAAATTAAAATAATTGTCCAAGGGCTCATTGATTGTCGAAGCATATTTGAAATGAACTAATCAAGAAGTAATGTTATTTCCTCCTGGACCACGGGTATTACCTGAAAAAAACTGTACCCTGTTAATCTCCCTTTCATATTTATTTTAGTATGTGGCAATAAACATTTCATTTTCTGCCTACTTTGCTCTGCTTTGCAAAATTCAACTTTCTGAAATTTATGTAAAAAAAACCCCATTTTCTTCCAAAGAATAAATTATGTTAAACTAGGAAATGTGCTCATCAGTGCACAAGGCATGTGTCTGACATGGGAATATCTCATGTATAATTCATTTGAGAGAGAATCCAGTCAGTGTTTCTTGTTCAGAGCAACATTGTATATTTTGTGGCCATTTCTGCCTATGACACAGAATTTGACTGAAGAGCACCTTGATGAATTCACCCGAGTCAATAATTCAATGGTCCTTGAATTTGTACCTTTCATATTATGAGGCACATGGTGCCTGGACTTGTGTCTCAAAAACCATTCACTGGTTCTTTTGCTTTTGAGATATATATATATATTTTACAGAGAGTAAAGAGGATGGCCTTGTGAGAGAGAGGGGAGAATTGTTACTAAAGAGACTAAAAGAAAAAAAAAACATAAATTAAGTCTGGGACATGTAGAAAATGTGCAAAAATGTCTCACACAGAGACCTTCCTAAATCACAGATTATAAAAGAGAGAAGAGGGGAGCACAATTAAGAGTTGTGTTACTATAGTATGTTACTATAGTTCATGGTTGTCTAGTTTTTTGGGTTGTCTCAACCACATTGAGCAAAGAGGAATTATCTTGGGCCACATATTAAAATATAAAATAACAGAGTTGGAAGGGACCTTAGAGGTCTTCTAGTCCAACTCCCTGCTCAAGCAGGAGACTCTATACCATTTCAGACAAGTGGTTGTCCAACCTCTTGTTAAAAATCTCCAGTATGGGAACACCCACAACTTCTGGGAGCAAAGTGTTCCACTAACTAATTGTTCTGACTGTCAGGAAATTTCTCTGTAAGTATATAATATAGTTAATATGTATAAACTAGCTGGACGCCCATGCTTCACTACGAAACTAAGTGATCAGGTGTGATAAATTGACATTTAAAACCTGAAACTTAATGTAGAATTATTATTTCATGGGACTGTATTACTAGCTGTTGGACATTCTTGGTATAGCTGATTTAAATAAAAGTAGTATTTGTCTTGGTGGAGTTTATTTCTTGGTCAGATCTGCAATGTAGGGCTGAGAAATTTCCATTCAACCTCAACTGTATAGTACAGTTGTCTTTATTAGAGTAGCCATTTGGGAAGGTAGAGGAAAGAAGAAAAATATTTTGGAAATATATCTTTATAAAGGAAGTAGCTTACTAAAGAGTCAGTCAGGTGAAAGTTTCCTTCCTTAACTCTGTCAAAAAGAGCTAATTCTAATGCTGAAAGAGGATATGCATCAGCTGTAATTAATTCTCCATTCAGTGCTGTATGATAATTTCCTTCACTAGGATTTATGATTGAAATGTCTGCCTGTATATGAAGCCCACTTCCATGTTCTAAGCATATAATCTAAAAGAGCATCCACATCTTTTAACTATTAATGCAAAATCATAGGAACAACTGAGTGAATTTCAAATCAAAATGGAACACTAGAAGGACATACCAAGACTACATTGTCCTCATTCATCTAGGGCAGGTGTGTCAAAATTGCAGTGTCATGTTGTCACATGATGTATTGTGACTTTTCTCCCCTTTGCTAAACTGGGGGTGGACATGGCCAGTGTGTGACACATCTGGCCTGGGGGCTGCGAGTTTGACATCCCTGATCTAGGGATATTATTGGCCTCATGATTTGCTCAAGCAAGGTAAAAGTCACAGGCTATTAGCAAAGAAAGGAAACTGGACTTTGTAGAGTGATTCAACAAAACGACTGTGGCCATATCTGTGTGAAACACAAATACACATTTTCTTTTCACATTACATAATTAAAATAAAATTATATTCTGCTTTATATTCTTAACCAAACTTCTAAGATTCTTGAAAGGAAGGATATAAGCAAAGTTACTTCCTTAAGTATCTTTCTTTTTTTTATCAAACTCTTCCCAGCACAGAGCTTCTGGCTAGAAGCCAGAAACATTGCTTGTTGGTTATTCAGCCTGGAGAACCTTTCACTGGTTCACTTGTGATGAATGTATTAAATGTTCTTATCCAGCTCTGCCACACTGAAGGATAGAAGCTCTAGCAGACTGCTGTCATATCACATGTTTTCTTACTCCCAGGGATGATATGTTGAGGATATGAGGGATTTGTCTCCTTCTGAATTAGTAATGTGGCAGATTATAGAGGTGTTAAGTTTTGAGTTTAGCCTAGGTAGCATGCCCAGCAGTCTATTAGTCTTTCAGACCTTGGCAAAAATGTATCTCTCAGAGAAAAATGATAAATAAATAAAGAAAAAGACCTCCACCCAGACAGCACTTTAGCAGATATACTGCCAATCACATTTTTTCATACATTTTTATATTGAAATAACAAATTGATGAATAGTTTAAGCAAAACTCTGAGTCGTATTCATACCAATATTTCAACATATTCATTGTAGGTCATTTCTAAGGCATATTCTTCCAAGCAGCGGATATATTTTTTATTTCATGGCTGCAGTCACCACGTCTGTAGATTTGGGGGAGGGGGCGATATAAGAAAATAACTGCTGCAAAGTGAGCATGAGGGAAAGATATTATATAATTGTATGCCGAGAAAAAGATAATTACAAATGGTGTAGTCAAACAGAACAGGGAATAGTTGAGGTTAAAAGAGGGGCAGGTAATGATTATGTGATTCTGATTAAAATTTTAAAAATCGGAGTGGGTATAAAGGGCTAAACAAGGAGCAGATTAAATGAAATTAAAAATAAAAGTTATAATTAAGGATGGAAATGAACTAAGAGAACTCTGGAAGGAATATTTTAAAGATTTGTATATAGGGATGATAAAGATACATCAGAAGGGGGAATTGAAATGCTATAAATATACTGTCCAATAAAAATGATGAAAAGAAAGTTATACAGGTAGTCCTCAATTTACAACCACAATTCAGCCCCAAATTTCTGTTGTTAAGCTAAACATTTGTTAAGTGCCTTGGATAGTACAGTGGTCTAAAGCCCTGTTATTAACATCAGCTGCCTGCAATTATTGCAGGTTCGAATCTCACCAAGGTTCAAGGTTGACTCAGCCTTCCATCCTTTCTAAGGTAGGTAAATTGAGGACCCAGTTTGTGGGGGCAATAAGCTGACTTTGTATAAATATACAAAAGTATGAAGGCTATTGCTTAGTGCATTGTAAGCCACCCTGAGTCTCCGGAGAAGGGCGGCATATAAATCAAATTAAAAAATAAAAAAATAAAAAAGTGAATTTGCTCCATTTTACGACCTTTCTCGCCACAGTTGTTAATTGAATCACTGCGATTGCTAAGTTAGGAAAAACAGTTGCTAAGTGAATCTGGTTTACCTATTTTCTTTGCTTCTCAGAAAGTCTCAAAAGATGATCACATGACCTGGGGATAGTCCAACTGTCATAAATATGAGCCAGTTGCCAAGTGTCCGAATTTTGATCACGTGACCACAGGGATGCTGCAATGGTCATAAGTGTGAAAAATGGTTGTAAGTCGGGTTTTTTAGTGATGTAATTTTGAGCGTTCACTAAATGAACTGTTGTTAAATCAAGGACTACCCATGAGAATTGTTGAAAAATGATAGTGCTACAAGTGTTGGTGGTGTAACCGAAGAGATATAATATATGGATATGATTTAACTTACTGAGATTTAAGAACTTTGGACTGAAATATAGTATGTTATTAAAGATGAAATGAACACAGGAAATGAAATGGCTGTCTGCTCACATACTGAAGAAAAAAGAAGAAATGAGGAATTAAGCAAGCTAAGAAACTGAGGATAATTTATCCAACACAATCTGGATTTACTTTAGAAAGGCATGGCTCTATTTGTCTAGTGCAGTGATGGTTAACCTTTTTGCCATCGCATGCCAAAAGTGGGGGGAGTGCGGTGAGGTCACACGCACGCATGCCCACATCCATAATTCTATGCGCCCCGCCCCCCGTGCTCTCCCCACTTTTGGCCCGGTGGGCCCGGTAGACCCGTTTTTTGCTCTCCCCAGGCTCCAGAGCCTTTCTAGGAGCGTGGGGAGGGCAAAAACAGCCTTCCCCACCCCCCCAGAGGCCCTCCGGAGGCCAGAAACAATGTGTTTCCTGACTTCTGGTGGGCCCAGAAGGCCTGAAAATTAGCTGGCTGGTGTATGCATGCGTGTCGGAGCTGAGCTTGTGTGCCCACCGATATGGCTCCGCGTGCCACCTGTGGCACCCATGCCATAAGTTCGGCATCACGGGTCTAGTGATTGACCCGTGATTCTATATTCTATATTTGAGATATAGAATCAGGTGTATTGGAATTGAGAGCCAGTTTGTTGTAGTGATTAAGATATCAGACTAGAAACTGGGAGAGCCTGAGTTTTAGTTCTGCCTTAGGTATGAAGCCAGCTGGGTGACCTTGAGCTAATCACTTTCTCTGGAAAGCCCTGGAAAGAAGGCAATGATAAACCACTTCCAAAAAACCTTACCAAAAAAACCCTGCAGTGAATAATCTAGGCAGTTACCAGGAGTCAATACTGATTTATAGGTTCAAACCAGTGGTGGGTTTCAAATTTTTTTACTACCGGTTCTGTGGGTGTGGCTTGGTGGGTGTGGCGAGGTGTGGCTTGGTGGGCGGGGCTTGGTGGGCATGGCAGGAGAAGGATACTGTAAAATCTCCATTTCCACTCCACTCCAGGGGAAGGTTACTGCAAAATCCCCATTTCCTCCCAATCAGCTGGGACTTGGGAGGCAGAGAATAGATGGGGACAGGGCCAGTCAGAATTTTTACTACCGGTTCTCCGAACTACTCAGAAATTTCCACTACCGGTTCTCCAGAGCTGGTCAGAACCTGCTGAAACCCACCCCTGGTTCAAATAGTAAATAAGAAACAATAAATATTATTATTATGTTGTACAGCTATTCGCATCTTGTTAGATGTTAAAAAGGCTTCTAATAGTTCAGAGTAAGTTTCTCGGCTGGGTTTTAAAAGATATGGTTTCCCACCATCTTTCATATGTGAGGTTACAATTTGGTATCTCCACCCTATTGCCAGAGTTATAATGAATTCCTGTGTTTTTGCACTTGCTAAGTTATATTGTGGTACCTGACAAGGATGTTCACAGCCTCCTTTAATTTTTAACTTGGTTCTTGAACTTCTGCCTCTTTTTATTAGATAGTCACAAGATGTTATGGCTGTTGTATCAGTGGATAGTGAATACAAGGTTCTTATAAACTAATGATATTTTGACTACTACTACACAATACTTTATATTATGTAACATTAGCTTGTGGAAGTTGTACAATAATATAGTTTAAATTTTGGCTTTACCATTGACTGGGGGGAAAATCCAATCGGCTTCGTTTAAAATTAAAAATATTAATACATTTCTGTAAAAAAATGGGTTTTATAATTCATACAGATGGTATATCACAATGTGTTTAATTAAATATGTCTAAGTGTATTGAAATAATATTAGTAGATATAAATTTATAGTTCAAATTACCTTTGAATCCTATGAGAAAGATTAATGTAATTAGAATGAATCAAAATTGATGTGTATTTTATTAGGAATTCCAGTGTTAATTTCTCTTTTATGCAGGTAGATAAATTATTGAGAAAATGTTTATGGAAAAGCAGGCTCCCTGCATTTTCTAAGGATAAGTTCAGTTTGTCTTATGACGGTTGCAGCTTTAATTTACCAGGCTTTCTGGGCATTTAAAAAAAATTAGTATCTATATTTTTGTGGAATGATAATTTCTTTGCATATCGATACTTCAGGCACCTTTAGAAGACAAATATGTGACTGTTTTGGAACAACATCCCTCTCAAAGATCGGTATGTCTTTACCCATTTTCAAAAGTTACTGAAAATCTGGTTGTCCTCTTAGGCCTTAGGAAACAATGAGGTTTGAGTCGCTGTAAGATATTTTTATTGTTATGGAGAATTTGCCTTCAAAATGCCTCTGATATTGATTCTTTACTTATTCTTCTCACTCTTTTAAGTGTAGGTTTCCCAGGTTTGTTTAGAGTCAGATAGACCCTAAATAATATGGGAGAGCTGGTCAGTTGTAGTGCTTTAAGGCTTCAGGCTAGAAAGCAGAAGATTGTGAGTTCTATGCCTCAGGGGCGAGTTCTATTTACCTTTAGTACCGGTTTGCAACAGAATCACGCGCACATGCTTGCTTCGCTCACGCGTACGCCTTGCTTCTGCACATGTGCAGATCGCCAATGATGATATCCAGGACGGTGGGCAGAGCCTCCCGCTGGTTTTACTACCGGTTCTTTCGAACTGGTCTGAACCGGGGGCAACCCACCACTGCTAGGCCCACCTTAGGCACAAAGATAGCAGGGTGACCTTAGGCCAGTCACTTTCAGCCCTAGGAAAGAAGCAATGGCAAACCACTTCTGAAAAGCCTTGCCAAGACAGCTGCAGGGTCTTTCAGGTCAGTATCTGAGAATGGGACATGATTGAACAGAGGAAAAATGTGTATATGCAGATGTAGGCATTTAGATGCTTCAGACAGGAAGGTGGTGCAGAGAGTGTTGAGGATGGCAGTAAAGATCATTGGCAGTTCAGTTCCTTCTATCCAGGACATAGCACATAAGCAATGTTTGAGCAGGGTCCACAGGATTGTCTGGGATGCTATACATCCTCTTTATGACTTGTTTTCCTTGTTACCTTCTGGGAGGAGGCTTTGTGGCACTCGAAGCAGAAGATCTAGATTCAGTCAGTTTTGTTCCATATATCATCAACTTTGTGAACTCTTAAGTTTCCTCTTTCTGCTATGTATTCAAACTAGACAGTGATTAATATTTGTGTGTGTGTGTGTGTATGTGTGTGTATACTGTATATATGTGGGTGGGTGTGTGAGTGTATATATGGGTATATCAGGGGTGGGTTCTAAATTTTTTTACTACCAGTTCTGTGGGTGTGGCTTATTTTGTGGGCGTGGCTTGATGTTCATGTGACAATTCTTTAGGATTTAGCAGAGGTACTGGTCTATCAGGCTTTTAACTGCTTGCAGAGCTGTACCGGTCTACTCATTTGTTTTTGGAGGCACCGGTCTACTCATTCATTTTTGGAGGCACCAGTCTACCACACTGCCTTTTAACACTGATCAGCTGTAGGGCGGCACTGTGAAGCCCCATGGCAAGAGTTTAAACAGTTTTTTCCCTTCTAGCCGATCAGCTGGGACTCGAGAGGCAGCAATAGATTGGGGGTGGGGCCAAATAAAAGGTAAGAATAACACAGGGGGCGGAAGGGTCCAGCTCCTGAACAAAGATAACCAGTTCGGTGACATCATATCGTCACCGCTACTGGCTTGGCCGAACTGGGCCGAACCGGGAGGAACAACGTGTATATGTGTGTATGTATGGGTAAGGGTTGAAATATACTTTCTTTTGAGAGCAGGCAACAGAATTTTATTTTTAATGTGGAACAATTATATATATTGCATTCTATTATTATCCGCCTTGAGTCTTCAGAGAAAGGCAGCATACAAGTTGAACAAATAAATATTCAGAAACAACAGACAAGATACTAAGTGCTTGAATAATTGCTATGTACACTGGTTTAAACAAGAATAATATATCTGACTATATGCAAAAGTATGTTCTAAATGGCTGTTAATACTCTTCTTATTACATTAACCTCATTACTTAGAAGTAATTCAAGGCCTGAGGCCAAGCTGACTGTCATTACATTGCCAAGACACTACTGATAAACTGTTTTGCCAAATCTGAATTTCTCTTAGAAAAAAAAGTAGCCACCATCATGTTTTTAAAAAGAAGACTGCATTTATGTAATATGCTTGCGATAAATGTAATCATGATTTCTTTCAAGTTGAGGTGATACAACCATAGAGCTCTCCTTTGTTTGAATAAGCACTCTGACAAAAAATAGAAATTAACAGCTTGGAAGTTTAAGACATTTGCATTCAACCTAAGTCACAAAGACTGAACATTGCAATCTGCTCTTTTTATTAACAAGTCTCAATCTCACTTGTAGAAGTTCTGTCAGCAAAGGAAGACATTTTTTTGGCACTGAAGGACAATTACTATGTACACACACACACTCATGGCTATAATCTCCTTTTATAAGCTTATTTCAAACAGATAATTGAACCAAAGCCATTAGGCTAATTCCAAATGCTTTCATATCAAATTATAGAGACCATAAAGTGTAGTCTAACACTGCTAACCAAGTTAAGCCATCAAATTCACCTCAAAATTAAGAATAAAATGTTGGGTCTCTACCCTCCGCCTTTTTTTTTTTTACAACAAATGACAATATAATAACCATATCAAGAAAGCAATGTTATGTTACTATAAACAACATATACTATATGTATTTGGGGCCTGTAATTCAAATAAAAAAATTAGTAGTGGGTTTTATAATGCAAACCCAATTCTAGATAATTGACAGCCATAATCTATTAGCCATAAAAAGCTGGTATGGCAAATACTAAAATAAAACGTTAAAATTTAAGTTATTCAGCTGTACACTCTAAATCAGGGGTTCCCAATCCTCAGGCCATGGCCTTACTCCTGGGCCATGAGCTGTTTCGAACTGTGCATCCCCAATGGCACAAGCAGCACGCGAGACCATGTGCGTGAACTCCATTTGTGCGAGCGGTGGGCATCTGTGGCCATCGCTCATGCAAATGGAGCTGCACACATGCACTTGCTGGCCGTTCACATGGAACCATCCCCTCTCTCCCCCCTTCCCCCCGCCGCCAATTTGCAAAGTCAGAAAAGTTGGGGAATTCTGCTTTAAATGGTTCAGATTCTGCTGGCAGAAACTTGGTGAAAAATTCAGACGAGCCGATATTTTGATGAAACCACAACCAATCATAGTTTAAGTGAAGTCCCCCTGTTGGAAAAGGTGTCCTGGTAAAATCCCATGCCCTGATCCCAGCTGGCAGGCGGTGGTGGCGGAAGAAGGAAGCTGCAGTATTGTCCTATCCCCATCAGGCACAAATAATCAGAAACAAGAGTTGAGTTCAAAACACTAAGAGTTTATTCTTGTCACCTTTACACAGGGATTTAAACATTTAATAGGTCCCAACTAAATTGGCACTAGATACAGACTTGGGTCTGTTCTTACTGCACAATGACTCCAAACTGCACAATGACTCCAAACTGATTACACCTTTAACCCTGCCCTCCAGCTCAGCCAGCTCATCTCCTCCAATTCCCACCTCCTGATTGAAGGCATAGCTTTTCAAAGCTCTTGTTCCAGCACTAGATTTGCGGGGTAGGAAAGGGAAGGTTCAAATACAGATCAAATATGTCTGCCAAATTGGTCAGCTTTGTCACAATGATAAAACAAGCATCACTATGCAATCTCCCTCCCTTATGTGTATATCATCATTCCAGCCCCCTGAACATCTCTCTCAGATACAGTAGCCATGATGTATATCAGAAGGAGCAATGCAAACTGCAGTTATGAGTGGGTTGGCATGTCTAAAATCAACTGCTACAAATTGCTTATACTCCAATCCATGGCAGTTGTTCTCAGACACTAGTCAGAAACAACTTGGATGTTATAACCATGCAACCTGAATCCTGTGAAAACCTGGCTGTAGACTCCATAATTAACTTACCCAATCAATATTACATCTCTAAACTCAATTTTTTTCCCTTCCTTTCAATCATGTCTGATTCTCAGAGATTGCCTGACAAGTCCCTGCGGTTTTCTTGTTAAGGTTTTTCAGAAGTGGTTTGCCACTGCTTCCTTCTCATAGCGGAGAGAAAGTGACTAGCTCAAGATCACCCAGCTGACTTGGTGACTAAGGTGGGACTAGAACTCACAGTCTCCTGGTTTCTGAGGAGACCAGAAGATGGTGCTCATCTCTTGTTTCAGCAGGTGTCTCTCCTTTTCTGAGGGATATCCAGATAATTAAAAAATAAAATAAATTAAAATTAAAAATAGTAATAAAAAATAATATATAAATTGAAAGGAAAAGAAAAAGGCCTCAAGCCACTAGGTATTTTTCTGCCATCAGTTTTCAATGTCTATAATAAGGTATACAAAAGCTACGAGTGACACAACAGAACCAGAATGGAAATATACATGCTCAGCATCACAAGACAAGATAGAAAGACCTGCACATGGATTAAAGAACAAATGAAAGTATACGATATCATCAAGAGAGTAAAAGCACTGAAATGGAAATGGGCTGGTCACATAGCAGGAAGAACTGATGGGAGGTGGACCAAGGCAGTCAATAGAATGGATCCCACTTGATAAAAAATAACCACAAAAGAGAACTAAAACAAGATGGATGACAACATCTGCAAGCATTGCAGGTCCGATTGGCAAAAGAAAGCTCAGGACTGTATTGGTTTGAAACATGTGGAAGAGGCCTTCATCTTGTATTGGATAGACAATGATGACGATGATGATGATGATGATGATGATGATGATGATAATGAGATGTGATACTCCAGGGACTTTGGAATTAACCTGGTAGGTGGGTTTCAGTTCTGTATTTTAAATGGTGTAGAAAAGGGTAGTACAGAGGAAGATCTCACATATTGGGGAGACCAGGGGTCAAGTACTATTTATTACATGCTGACCTCATGCAATTTTTTAGTGTGGTGCCAATATTCAAATTAGTCTCTGCCTGGAGATATTACCCCTGGATGATATTACTCCTGGACTATAATGACCATTTATCCCATTCAGTTAATGATGGAAGTCAAGGATATCTGTGGAGTTCAAATCAGTCATTGGATTAAATTGATCACAAAATGGGCACTTTGGCTGCAACTTTCACTACGTAATGAAAGAGTTCTCCAACCTCTAGGAGCATCCATTCCATGATCAACTTCAAGTCCAGCAGTCTTAACCATATATCCAAATCTTATAAGCACCATCCAACCACTCCTAAAATCTCCCCTTAGACTTGCACGGATCCCACAAAAAACATTGCCTGTCCCTAACCATAACTCTAATCCTAAACCTGGCAGGGCAGAATTACAGCCTTCAAAAACCATAGATTGAGCAACTATCCACACACAAAAATCCAACTTGTGCACAAGGAAAAAAAAGAATTACAAAATCTAATTAAAATGAAAAAAAAATCCCTTTTCCCAAACACTAGAAGCAACTTTTTCAAACTACAATAATAAAAATGCCTCTCAATTCTGAAGGCTAATCACCCGTTCATCACAAAAGAGAACCCAGCAATCAAAGGTTAGGATTCTAGTTGCTAAATGCAAAGAATTTTATATTATACTTTAGAGTTGTTCTTTCCCTCTTGATTGTCCTCCAGATGAGAAAATACATAGCATCCTTCTTTGGTCTCCAGTCTCCCACTTGGAGATTCTGAAAGTAATGAAACAGAAAATGGAAAAGTGAGATATTCCCTAGCAGTAATCAAATACTACCTGAAGTGCAGAAGGGAAATGCTGAATAATGGACTTCTGCCATGCCCTCCCTCCCTTCCTTCTTGACTGACTGACTGCCCCTCTCTTTCCTGCCTGCCTGCCTGCCTGTCCTCCTCCCTCCCTCCTTCCTTTCTTCCCTTCCTTCCCTTCCCTCCTTCCCACATCAACAACACATTCCAAGTTCCAGGTGACTCAAATAGGCCTCTAATTATTCCTATCCCTAAAACAGGCAACAATACAGACATTACCAATACATTTGAACATATCCAACAAGCTACAGTATAAGTCTGCTCTTTGTACAACAAGCTACCGTACTGGACTGGCTGACACAGGAGAAATTCATGGCAGACAAGACACTGGGATTTAGCGAGGGCAGATTTACAATGGATCAGTGTGTCATCTTGCAATTCTTAGTAAAAAAAAAAATACACACATGGACAGCAATACCTTTTAGGTGCTGCTTTTATCAGTCTAAAATCAGCCTTCAATTCCATCCTAAGATATAGGCCCGTGATTGCAAACCTATGGCATGCGTGCCAGAGGTGGCACACAGAGCCCTCTCTGTGGGCACATAAGCCATTGCCCCAGTCCAGGTCTGCCGTGCATGCACCTGCCACCAGCCAGCTGGTCTTTGGGTCTCTGCTGAGCATGTGTGGGGGCGGGGCACATGGGGGGGGCCCTGCACGCATGGGCAGGGCACATGTGCGGGGATGTGCATGCATGTATGGGGCATGTATGCATGCAGGGGCATGTATGCATGCATGGGGTGTGCTCGCATGCGCAGGGAGCGGGGTGCATACATTTTGGAGGTTCGGCCATGTGCGCACATGCTTTGGGCACTAGGTGCAGAAAAGATTAGCCATCACTGATAAAGACTCTGGTGGAAGATCTCCTGTACATCTTAGGAAGATACCTAATATTTGATCTCTTATATCAACCAAATGCCCCGGTATGATGCTGCATGAAAACACAGTGCCCTGCTGGGCACAATGAAGCTGGCTCTTTTACTGCAAGCATTCCAATCTGTCAAAGAATGAAACAGGGTCACATTTTGGCTCTTCTGCTGTTTAATATCTTTATATACTCAGGGATTGCTACTTTTACCAAAATAGAAAGAAAAATCACCTCCTCTCCAAGCTCAGGGACAGGCATTTGGCAATGGTGCTATATGATGATGACACAGCAATTGTTTCAGTTACACAGGTGGGAGTTCAGGGAAGTTGGCAGGTCTTACTAGAATTCTACAAGGAGGAAAGTCATATAAGTGATCACCCCAAGACTGAAATTATGGATTTCTTGGGAGGACTTAGCCGCCATAAACATCAATGGCAAACTTGAATTAACAAAATAGAACCAGTTCCAGCTTTTAAATATCTTGGATCCATTTCTCAAGCTTCTGGAATTTGGCAGGAACAATCTAAAAGTCGTTTCTGCCAAAGCCAATAATAATGCCAAGATACTCCTGGGCTTTTTTTTTTTTACTGAACTGAGAGTGATAGATGCCTATATTTTATTATTAAAGCTGTTTAAAGTTAAATCTATATCTCAAATGATCTATTTATTTATTAAATTTAGACACTTATCTCACTTTCTAAAGTGACTCAGAAATACACGTACAATATTTTAAAAGCCTTGGATGCTGCTTAATTGAAGTTTTTACAATTACTCATCCTTGATGATTTTGATGCATCAAGATGGAAAGGGGGGGGGGGAATCAGCTGAGCTGTTTCCATTCCTTTTTTAAAAAAAATTATTTATATGCCGCCCTTCTCCGGAGACTCAGGGCAGCTTACAATGCGTTAAGCAATAGCCTTCATATTTTTGTATATTTTATACAAAGTCAGTTTATTGCCCCCACAACCGGGTCCTCATTTTACCTACCTTAGAAAGGATGGAAGGCTGAGTCAACCTTGAGCCTGGTGAGAATTGAACTCGCAGTAATTGCAGGCAGCTGGATGTTAAATGCTGCCTTAGTAGGAGGCATTAGCCTCCTACGCCACTCAGGCTCCTTCCTGGAAACTTTTCCGAATTGCCAACTAATTGTTCAATCTGATTTCAGCCCCGAGCTACAAATATTCTCCTTTATCAATCTGATTTATTCAGCTCTTTCTTTTTTCTTATTTTGTCCCACTCTAATGTTTTCACTGATGAGCAGTATTGGATGGGAGGTTTTTAATCAGAGAAATTTTCATTATAGTCAGAATGAACCCAAGACCTTTAGTGCATGTATTCCATCACTCTCCTTTATATGAAAATGAATGCAATGTTTATTGCTTTTAAAATAATAACTAAACAAATGACCCATTGGGATCCCCATATCAAAACAACTTACCTTATGTGTGGCCAGAACCTGAAAATAACATTTAACACAGCACAGTACTTAAACCAAATGATTCGGTTGAGATCTGCATACGTGGGACTGATTCGGGTAGATTGTAAGGGTGACGCCAAAATATAATTTTATGTCATTTTATTCTATTTTATATATTTATGTATTAAATTATATTGTATTTTATCCTATAACTATTGTATATTACCCTACTCTTATTTTAAATTGTTTGTATAAGATTTTATTGGCGATATGTGTTTGCACCTTGTGCTTTGATATGGCCCATAGTTAATCAAGGCTATCATTTTAAACTGTGTTTTATTCCAATTTGATTTAAAATCGTATTTTATTCCAATTTCATTTTAAATTGTATTTTATCCAATTCCATTTAAAAAAAATTTTTTCAGATTTTAGTAATAATTTGTGTCTGGAACTCTGCACTTTGATATGGCCCAAGGGCTAATCAATAAAGTAAAGTAAGTAATAATACCAAGAGAAGGAAAAGGGAAAAAAAGATAATTATAATGCAGATATGTTCTCAAAAAAAGAAACAATGTATTAAAAAGTGCTTTTAAAAAATGAAAAGTAAAACAGAAAAAAACGAAGTATATATTGTTGCAACATTTACAAACCTATATATCCTTCAGTGGCGGGTCGCTACCAGTTCGCATTGGATCGGGCGAACCAGTAGCGGCGGCTGCAGGAGGCTCCGCCCACCCGCCTGGATGCTTCTGTGCATGCACAGAAGTTTCTGCGCATGCACAGAAGGGCCCCACGTGAGCAAACTGGAAGCGATGGGATTTGGAACCCACCCCCGATATACTTATGTAATGCAAATATTATTCATTTCTTATATATTCATTTCTAATACACTTATATAACTATTTTGCTTTTTTAATGTACGTATTTTGTATGAGTCCCATATTTCATTATACTTGTCCACACAAAGTCTAGATCTATAGGCAATCCGCTCATAGGTGTCAAATGCAATCAGGTATTCAATCCATTGGCTGAAAGGAGCCATACATTTATCTTTCCAATGCTGTAATATCAGTCTTTTAGCCATAGTAAGGGCACCAAGCATCCATTTATGCCATCCAGTTGTCAAATTCCATGTACTAAGTAAATAGTTCAAAAGAATATTACACTCTGAAAATTTTAATGTTTGTTGCAGTTATATTTATATAATTCACTTCTTTTTACCCAAAATTTAATCAGTATTGGACATTATAAAAACATATAAAAGCTTTAAAGAAGCATTATTACATTTCCAACAAAATGCTGTTTTAAGCAGAACTTTTCTGTTCAAACATAATGGAACCCAATAAATCCCAAATATTACTTTTGTGGTTGTTATATAAATTGTAGATTAATATCCATTAACATTCTTGTAAAGAAGTTAGGGCACTTTCTCATTGTCTAAGCAATATAGGAACCTCTAATTCTTTATTCCGCCCATTTCTTAGCATCTGCATATCAAATTGATTTATTAATAACAAATATCTATAAAAATGAATAATAGGGGGTTTTAGTTTTTCAAGATTTAACAAAATGTTCTAGTATTTCTATTTTTTTATTTTATTTATTTATTTCATCAAGCATGTATTTTATGACAGATACACGTGTAAACATAATTATAAATACATGAAAAAGGATATAAATAGAAGAAAACATTAGGACAGGGATGGTAGGCATGCTGGTGCGCTTATGCACGCCCCATACAGACCTCTTAGGAATGGGGTGAGGTCTACAGTAGACAGTCTAAGGTTAAAGTTTTGGGGATTTGGGGAAGAAACCACAGAGTCAGGTAGTGAATTCCAGGCATTGACAACTCTGTTACTGAAGTCATATTTTCTGCAGTCTAGTTTGGATCGGTTTATCATGAGTTTGTATCTATTGTGTGCTCTTGTATTGTTTTGGTTGAAGCTGAAGTATTCATTGGCTGGTATGCTGCTGGTCCAAAGAAAGTTGTTAAAAAATGCTTCAGCTGTAGATATTGCCATTGGGTTACATCTGATAGATGTTATTTATTCTTAATACAGCATATGTTAAAAGTTCAACTTCATCATCTATTAGTTGCTCCAAAATCAAGATCTTGCCTTTCATCCAATTATTCCATGTCACCATCTTTTTCCCAATTTTTAAAGATGGTTTTCTCATAAAATCAATTTAGCATGGCAAAAGGAGTCAAATCTTGTTTTATTAGAGATTACATTCTATAACTTTCTAATTGATGTACTTGTTTCCGGAGATACTAGAGTCCTAGTATATTTCGATCCTAGTATTTCCATCCAACCAAAGGTACTATATATGTATATTCTACAGTCGCCCAAATTGGAAAATTAACATTAAAATTAACATTAAAATTAACATTAAAATTAACATTAAAATTTTTTCCTGCATTTCAAACTTGACATTAGATAAACATGATAATATAGCTCCAAATTTGAAAAACTGACCCTTCCCTCATTAATTTTCTGTAATGATAGCCTTGAAATCAAAGAACCCGATAGAAATTTTCCAAACAAAGAATTTATTTTCTGAAAATATTTTCCAAATTTATGAACTGGGATTCCTCTTGAAATATAAATTAATCTGGGAATAAAATTCATTTGGAGAGTATTCACCTTTCCCCAGAGAAGCTCTGTCTACATTATTTATGTTGCATGTTACTAACTTTGCTATGCATTTACCTAGCTATTTAATGGATTCAGCACAAATACAGAATTGATATTCCTTAAATAGAAGGGTAGCCAAATATTCACAGATTAAATTTTCTTCATTCTCATTACTTGGCTACATTTCTTGGTTTGAGATTAGGGGACGATGTTTCTCATAGCTTCAGTCCCTACTTATCTAAACATTTAAAGTGTGGGGTAAAGTGTGGGGTTATGGTAAAAGATTGTTCTCACATTGCCAGGCAGGTGTCTCAGCACCTATTACTGCTGCCTTGTTTAGATCCATTTCTTTAGAGGTTAAAAAACAAAATATGTCCTCAGGCATAGAAGGAACCCTATATAGAATAGAAATGATAATCAGGCTCTACAGATAAGCAAAACCCTATTCTCACTTTTTCATGCATTGATCAAATCATCCCTATTTCTGATCCTTGTTAACATACTGTTAACAGTATGTAATTAAGTTCAATAAACGTTTTCATCTATGTTTGATCTATCATCTATCTATCATGCTGCTCTCAAACTGAAAGAAGTAAATTTGAAGATGAAGGTATTGTTAGCATTAAAGCTGATGTGGGTTGGAGCATTTGAAACGTATACATTCATTTTGTAGGTTTCACTTTGATACTATATATAGCAGTAAAATTATTCACAGAACAACGTGGAATAGGAAACAGTTGCTTGGATGATGAATTAAAATAAATCTATAAATATGCTTTCTGAATTCTTTTAGAAGCCCTAAGAATCGCCATAGTTTAAATGTGACTATGTAGATTTCCAGAGCCCATCCTATAGTTTTCCACAAAGTTTTTTGAAGCCTAGAGGGACACTTACTTTCTGATAGTAAAGGGTCTTGTGAGAAGAACAGGCCTCTCTCCCTTTCTTGCCCAAACTCCAAATTACCTGGCAAAAAAAAGGGGAGGGTTTCAAGAATTCTTCTTTTTATTAAGATTTTATTTAATTACTTTTTTCTACCCAGTGTTTTCCGGCACGTTCAGGATCTGTTGTTTTTTTTCCAGATCAACTGAGTGTCTATTGGATGCCACTGGAACTGACTGACAGGCTAGATTCTGATGTCATGGGTTAAAAAAGATTGACTGGCCCAAAGTTATCCAGCCAATTTCCATTCCTAATGTAGGCCTAGAACTCATAGTCTCCTAGTTTCTATATAGTGCCTTAACCACTAGACCAGGGGTGTCAAACTCAATTTCTTTGAGGGCTGCATCAGGGTTATGTTTGATTTTGGGGGCCCAGGCTGGGTATGGCCAGTTTGACGCCACTCATGTCGGGGCGCTTGTGGTGGCCCAAGTGCTCTGCCAGCAAAAACGGGCTCCCGGTCTCTGTTTTCGGCTGGGATCAGAGGTGGGTTTCTATCGGTTTGCCCCAGTTCGGGCAAACTGGTAGTGGTGGCGGTGGGAGGCTCCACCCACCTAAATGGACATCATCATGGACGCTCTGTGCATGCACAGAAGCACCGCACGTGAGTGAAGCGAACGCACACACACCCATGCATGCTCACAGATCTGAACCGGTAGCGAAGGTAAGTGGAACCCACAACTGGCTGGGATGGCCTCCTGCAATCCTCTGCCAGCAAAAACGGAGCTCGTGAGTGCCAGATCTAAGCACCCCATAGGCGGGATCCGGCCCGTGGGCCTTGAGTTTGACACCCCTACACTAGACCAAACAGGTTCTGTTTTCTTATATAACAGGCTTTTTCCCCCATTTCAGTGTCATTTCAGTGTATCTGTTTACAATTTGTGCCACTGCTGCTCTTACCCAGTCTTCCAATTAAATCTCATTACAGTTCTGTTATGGATTCTAGCTAAATATAATTAATGCAATCAATCAGCATGTTCAATCTTCCCATTTGTGAATACAGCTGTAATGCCTTTGACCCTTTTTGGTGGTAAAACAGTCAAACATTATACAAATATGTAAATCAAGTGCGAGCTGCAGGTTTAAGTCATGAACTAACCATTCAGCTAAGTCAGCACTTATATCTTAAAAAGTTTAATGTCGAGTTCTAAACCAGTGTGTGATTTTAAGATAGCCTTCCTAGTGCCTTTCAGATGTGATAGACGTCAACTCCCATAATTCCCAGGTAATTTACATCTGAAGCTCTCTATATAAATTTCCAATCCTGCAAGGGTTCCTTAAGGCTATCTTCATATTATGTATGCCCCAAAAGCTTTTAAACATGGATTATTAATAAACCATTGTAGCTGAGAGTTCAAACCTTAACCCTGATGAAGCCATGTTCAGAATCTAATCAGTCTTGGCTTATCTCGAAAAGTTAAGCAGGATCAAACCTAATTAGTACTAGGATTGGAGACCACTAGAAATAACAGGGCGGTGATTAAATTGGCAAAAGCAAATCACTCCCATATTACTGGCAAGAAAATTATATACATGATACTGATAAAAACTGATACTGCACTGCATCTTAGCCAAAAGGTCCAAAACCAATCACTACAAAAGTGTCTAGATACTCACTAGGAGTCAAACCTAAACCTAACCTATCTCAAAGTGAGCTTTACATCCTAAGAGGTCTGTAAGGGGCATGCATAAAAGCACCAGCGTGCCTACTGTCCCTGTCCTAATGTTCCCTTTAATTGTATTCATTTTATGTATTAAATTCATACTTATACTTATATATATTATCTAATACGTACTCGACAAAATAAAATAAATAAATAAACAAACAAACTATAAACCAAGATTTACATATCCTAGATTTACACAAAATTCCAAGTCCCAAACAAACAAACAGTCATATTTCTTTAATTATTTAGTTAGCACAATATGTGAAACCACCCACAGTTAAAATTTACAGAAAACTTTACAACTGGAAGGAGCCTTGGAAATTCTCCCTCTGCTCAGAATGCAATTTTGGCACCCTACAAAACTGTTGCAAAGTTTCTATTTAAACACTTTCACCAAAAGATTACACACACACACACACACACACACACACACACAGAGAGAGAGAGAGAGAGAGCCTTCTGACCACTGTTGAAAAGTTCTGATAATTAGAAGGCTTCTCAAAGTATTGCCTGAAATGAACATCCCTGCCATTTCAATCCTAGTACGATACAAAATACAGGTAGTATTCGACTTACGACCACAATGGACTCCAAAATTTATGTTACTAAGTGGGGATGCTGCCATGGTTGGAAGTGTGAAAGCGGTCATAGGTCACTTTTTTCAGTGCCGTTGTAACTGTAAACAGTTACTAAATGAACTGTTGTAAATCGAGGACTACGTGTAAAAGATTCTAAAGAGTTCTAGATCCTAGACGTCATGGAAAAGGTCACCGAAGTGAACTCTGGTGTCCTGTGTGAACTCTATTTGTGATGCATCCTGGATTCTTTCCAGTTTTACATGAGAAGCCCAGGAAATGGAGTACTACGACAGTCAATAGTTGCCTCCCTTCTGCTCCAAGATTCATATTTGTACAGAACTTTCCATTTGCAGTGGAATTCACTGAGAGAGAATTCACCCTTGTTGAATGTTTAAATATCTTTATTTATTAAATATCTTTGCCTCTGAATGTTGTCTGGGCTTCCAATGTGTTTCCAATGGTGATATAGAAAAAAGTCTAAGTGAGTAAATGCTATCAATATATATTGCTTGTTTCACACATATTTATATAAGCAAATTCATTCGGCATAGAATGTGACAGTGTAAAAAAACACAGGTAATCCTCATTAGTCCTAGTCCTAGTTCATTCAGTGACCGTTCAAAGTTACAATGGCGCTCAAAAAAGTGACATGATAAATTTTCACGCATATGACCATTGCAGTATCCCCATAGTCACATCAGGGTGGATTCTAATTTTTTTTACTACCGGTTCTGTGGGTGTGGCTTATTTTGTGGGCGTGGTTTGATGGGGGTAATGTGACTGGATGGGCATGGCCAACTTTTTTTTTTTAACTTTTAAAAGCATTTTTTCTACAACCTTAAGAGGTTGCAGAAAAAAATGCTTTTAGAAGCCTCTGACGATCAGGCAACACAGCTAGGATCACCAGAGGCTTTTAAAGGCATTTTTTTTCCTACAACCTCTTCGGCCAAAGAGGTTGCAGAAAAAATGCTTTTAGAAGCCACTGACGATCCCAGCTGAGCCACTTGATCATCAGAGGCTTTTTTTTTTAACTTTTAAAAGCATTTTTTCCGCAGAAGAGGTTGTAGAAAAAATGCTTTTAAAAGTTAAAAAAAAAAAAGCCTCTGATGAGGTGGGAGGGATAAGCGAGCAGCGACCAGGCCGGGGACCGGTTCAGGGGCCTGGCCAGACAATGTTATTATCGGTTCTCTGAATTACTACAATTTTTTACTATCGGTTCTTGTGAACCGGTGTGAACCCGGAGCAACCCACCACTGAGTCACGTGATCAAAATTCAGACACTTGACTCATATTTATGACGGTTGCAGTATCCTGGGGTCACGTGATCTCCTTTTGCAACCTTCTGACAAACAATGGGGAAGTCAGATTCATTTTACAACCATGTTACTAACTTAAGAACTGCAGTGATCCACTTAACAACTCTGGCACAAAAGGTCATAAAATGGGACAACATTCACTTATCAAATGGTTCACTTAGAAACAAAAATGTGGGGCTCAATTGTGGTTGTAAACTGAGGAGTGCCTGTAATCGTGTCTAATTCAGTCAATTCAGTAACCTAGCTAGGACAGCTGGGCAAATAATTCATTTGAAAATCAGAGCTGACTTTTGTCAGCATTGTCATTCATAGATCCTAGACTCACTTATGCGGCATTTTGAGCAGAGTTTCCAAACCTTGGCAACTTTAAGACATGTGGATTATGCTGGCTGTGAATTCTGGGAGTTGAAGTCCCATGTGTCTTAAAGGTGCCACGGTTGGGAAACCCACAGTTAGAGGAAATTTCTGAAGACTTTTACCCAAAAGCATTGTTCCTCACGAAACTTTGGCAATTTTCAGTGGCAAGGATATGCAGAAATCGAGAAAATTCAAATTAGGTGAAAACTTTTTCACCATGCTGTTTAGCTCATCCTATATTGAAGGAGATAGGTTTGTTTGCAGTCTATATACTGATTTAATTAATCCTTTTAGTTGGTAAATTAGTATAGTACTTTAAATTCTCTGAGGTTAGTTTTTTAAGGATTTGTAATATCCTTATATCAAACATTTTCTCTTGTTTCTTACGGTCATACTTTATCTAAAGAGATGTGTGTATATGAGATTTTTAAATTGTTGTGTTTTAGATTGGTTTCTTAAACTTAAATGCCCCAATAAAAATAAGTGTATTTTATTAAGATATATCAAAGTTGCTTGCTATTCCATAAAAGTGTTTTAACTAAAACTTGAAAAGTGTTCCTGTTCAGCTTCAAGCAATTATGGCCTTGCTTTATTGCCTGTAACACTTATCTTACTATACCAGATCTGTAACAATGTGATCAATCAGAAAAACAGAACAGAGTTGGAAGGGACCTTGGAGGTCTTCTAGTCCAACCTCCTGCTTAAGCAGGAAACTCTACACCATTTCAGACAAATGGTTGTCCAATCTCTTCTTAAAAAACCTCCAGTGTTGGAGAACCCACAATTTCTGAAGGCAAGTCATTCCACTAATTGTTCTCACTATCAGGAAATTTTTCCTTAGTTCTAGGTTGCTTCTCTTCTTGATTAGTTTTCATCCATTGCTTCTTGTCCTACCCTCAGGTGCTTTGGAGAATAGGTTGACCCCTTCTTCTTTGTGGCAGCCCCTTAGATATTGGAATGCTGTGCTGAGGATTTCCTTTCTGGTCAATGTAAAGTACTATTTTGGCAAACCTCTATCTAACAGGAAGAGTAACAGGATTCTTTTGTTTGTTCCCAGCATGTGGTTATTCAGAGAGAGAAAGGGATGTGTTATGGCTAGTTGTCTGAATCCTTCCTTGCACAAGGAAAGACAATGATTATTCTCATTGCTCAGGTTTTGGTATAATAGTATATTTTATCAAAGGACATGCATTGCTTAGGACAGTGATGGCTAACCTTTTTGCCGTCGCGTGCCAAAAGCGGGGGGAGTGGGGGGGCCGTGGGTACGGGTGCCCACATCCATCATTCAATGCGCCCCACCTTCCCGTGCATGCGCACGTGACTCCCACACACTTCCCCCTGTTTTGGCACGCGATGGCACGGTGGGCCTGGTATGCCCATTTTTCCCCCTTCCCAGGCTCCAGAGGCTTTCTAGGAGCCTGGGGAGGGCAAAAACAGTCTTCCCCATCCCCCTGGAGGCCTTCCGGAGGCCAGAAACAGCCAGTTTCCTGACTTCCAGTGGGACCAGAAGGCCTGAAAATCAGTTGGCCAGGGCGCGCATGTGCGCTGGAGCTGAGCTAGGGCAACACTCGTGTGCCCACCAATATGGCTCCGCGTGCCACCTGTGGCACCCGTGCCATAGGTTCGCCATCATGGGCTTAGGACATTTTCTACAAGTCTAAAGTCTTCATCATGTAAGATACCTTTTGAATTACATTCCTTAGTACCGTGTGTTTTTAACTCTGCTTTTTGAGATCTCTGCCTAGTAGATAGGAAATTACCACTCTAGTCTGATCTAAGTTTCATCAGTCCCTGTAGTTTGATATATTACTTATGAATGGTAATACAGTAGAGCAGGGGTGTCAAACTCAATTTCATTGAGGGCCGCATCAGGGCTGTGGTTGACTTCAGGGGACCAGGTGGGCATGGCCAACTGGGTGTGTGTGGCCCAGGGATGAAATCTACTTACCTTCCTTACCGGTTTGGAAGTGCACTCGCTTCGCTTGTGCATGCATACGCATCACATGCGCACGCAGACCCTCTGCACATGCGCAAAACCTTCTGCACATGAGCAGAGGGTAAAAAGCACGTTACTTCCTGGTTAAAACCTCGCACCGCCATTGCTACCAGTTCTCCGAACCAACTGCCACAATCGCTACTGGATCACCTGATCCAGTCCAAACCGGGAGCATTTCACCCCTGGTGTGGCCAACTGGATGTGCATAGCCAGCTTGACGCCACTCCTCAAACTGCTGGCATGTTTCCTCTTCGCACTGGGTAAACCGGGCCAAGCCATGCTGGCCTGATGTTTCCTCTTCACATTGGGTAAACTGGGCTGAAGCCATGCAGGCCAACCCCTTAGTTTTTCCAGGATGGCTCAGTGGGCCAGATCCGACCACATAGAGGGCCGGATGTGGCCCACAGATCTTGTGTTTTACACTCCTGTAGTAGAGGATGTATGACATCATGAAACAGCTACAGTATGCACTATAGACCGGGGTAATTATTTTAGACTGAGAACCATAGTCAGGTTTTGAGTGTGGAATGGGACAACTCACTGCAGACAACTCACCATGGCAAACTCGCCATAGACAACTTGCCGCAGTCAACTTGCCATGGGACAATTCAACAATTTAATTATTTAAAATAATTCTACACATATTTTAATTTTTGTCACTTACCTTTCACTTTGTCTTTCCTTTTGCATCTTTTATTTAATTATTCTATTCCACCATTTTTTTTTAATATTAATGTAGCTCTGGACCTGCAGCAAGTTGTTCTGCAAAGAGTTGGTTGCTACAAATTGGCTGTGGCGAGTTGGCCTAGAGACCCTTTGAGTGATGAAGCAGGCATCAGGCGTCTTTTGGCTGCTAGTCAAAATGGAAGTTACACCAAATAATTGAAAGATACAATATTTCAAACATACAGAACTATGTTAAATGTGTTCATGCAATAACTAGGAAAGCTGTTAAGGAAAGAAGTTCATTACCAAGTATACATGATTACCAAGTATATAATGATACTTTATTTATCATGAATTCAAGATTTTTATTTTTGTCCCACTTTTGGGCAGGAAAAAAAGATTCGGGCCATTTGCTTGTGGCCTCCCCAGAACTAGAGATTATACCAGGAGGTACCCTTTAGATCAGGCATGACCAATCCTTGACGAATGGGCTGCATGCAATCCTGGACAGCTAGTAATGCAGCCTCACAAGATCATACATTTTTAACATAATGATGTGACTTCTATATATTAACTATATTATATATATTTATATGCAACTCAAAACAATTTCTCTTTTACTCAATGCGGCCTTGACAAGACAAAAAATTAGATACCCATGCTTTAGAGGAAGGTGAATATAACCTGAATTTTTTCTTTAAAAAAAAAAGAGTTTAACAAAGGCAAAAGTATTTCCAATACTTGAACATTAAATATGCTATACATCAGGGGTGTCAAACTCACGGTGTCACATTGTCATCACATGATGTATCGCAACTTTTTTCCTCTTCACTCAACTGAGGGAGTGGGCATGGCCAGTGTGTGACGCATCTGGGCCGTGAGTTTGACACCCTGCTATACATGAAGCATTTACATGAAGAAATCATACATACCATTTCCTTACCTACCACTCAGTCTGCAGGTGAGATTAAAACAATTATTCTAGTGAGTAAATGAGGGAGGGAAGAAGAAAGAGGGCAGTCTTCTTGCCCAAGACAGCTGCTTCAGCCAACAGTTGATAGTCAACTGTTGGCTGAAACAGCTGTTTTAGGCAAGAAGACTAAGAAGCAGACCGGGCCTATGAATGTCATGCAGATGTTTGCCTTTTAAATTGGCCTCCTGCCTTTGGTCACAGCGAAGAATCAGATCTCACTAGGTTTATTTGCTATTTGGTCAATTTCTGTATAAGACATTAGGAGGGGATGGCATAATGGAACTATCTCTGACAGTATGCTTTGGGGAGCTAAATCCATCAGGCAGTTTGGACAGAAGCTGAGGTGTAATCATTCCATATATTGTACAGTCTGAACTTCTAGAGAACTTTATAGAATAGATCAGTGCTGAAGAAATGCAGCTTGAATAATTCATATTAGCAAAATCTCTACAAGATAAAGGGGGAAAAGAGGAAAAATGAAGACAGTGATATAGTAAAGTTAGCAGAAAATATATGATCTCAGTAGAAGGTTAGAATATATGCAACAATTTCATATTTGTAAACAAAATTAGGTATTTACATTTTAATTTGGATTTCATAACATATGGAGATTTCCCACTGCTGTCAAATTAAATTCTCTACAAAAGATTAGGGACAAATAGAATTAGTATGAAAAATTTATCAAATGTCCTGGGATCAATGGATGAAAAACTCTATTTAAATGTCACTTCTTGTTGTAAGTAGGTTTTCTTGCATGATGTGTTAAAATAATACATACTTGTTTCTGTACAATGAGCTCCAGTTTCATACTAATCTGAAACAAAGAGATAAAATAATAATATTGTAAAACATCTGGCAGTGATAATTTAATTTATTTTAGTTTTTGTAAATATCTCTTGGGCATCTGTTGTAAATAAAAGTCAGGAAAAAACATGTGAGCTAATATCATGAATGATAATGGCACAAACGGAACAGCAGCCTCAGTTACAAGGCAACTGAAATCTACTGTAATCAGCGTTGTGTTAGGTATATGGGCTGTTTACTGATACTGATCCCTGGAACAACAGACTGACTTTTTAAAAATTTGTAAGTAAGTCTGAGCTGCAAAAGATTTTAATAACCTAACTCTAAGACTTTCAATAGGCTTCAGTGTAGTTCATAAAGGTAAAGGTAAAGATTCCCCCTGTCCAGCCATGTCTGACTCTAGGGGGCGGTATTCATCTCTGTTTCTTAGCTGAGGAAGCAAGCCTTGACTGTAGATCAGTGGTTCTCAACCTGTGGGTCAGGACCCCTTTGGGGGTCGAACGACCCTTTCACAGGGGTCGCCTAAGACCATCTGAAAAGACATATTTTCAATGGTGTTAGGAATAATTTTATGGTTGGGGGTCACCACAACATGAGGAACTGTATTAAAGGGTCGCGGCATTATGAAGGTTGAGACCCACTGCTGTAGATGCTTCTGTGGTCATGCAGCCAGCATGACTACACGCTGAGGAACACAAAATGCTGTTACCTTCCCACCAATGTGGTACCTATTTATCTACTTGCATTTGCATGCTTTCGAACTGCTAGGTGGGCAGGAGCTGGAACAAGTGTTCAAGTCTCAAATCTGGGTTTTCAGCTTGCTGACAAGCTTAGCATCTTTAATCGCTGAACCTCGTGCTCTCTCATGTAGTTCATACATAAACATAAACTTGAGGAGAAAAGGTGAGAAGAAATTAAATGGTATTAGCTCTGAATATCTAAACAACAGAAATGTATACTTTGACGAGAAGTATTTTAACAGTACAGTTAGAAATGTTTCTATAGGTTGGATCTGTTCTGTTCTAAAGTTCTTCTGTTTGGAGAAGTGGAAGTTCTTATGGTTTGAATGCCCCAATCAGCTTTCGGGAGGGACAGGAATTGATGGAAGTGCTCTATTGTACATATTATTTGCCATACAAACTAGAAAGGATTTACAGAACATTGTACAATCAGGTACAAATGATTGGATGAAATCCAGTCATCTGTACTGTACTAGTTCCTACTTTGTTCACATTGAAGCCAACATGAGCTATTCTAAAGCAATGCTTATTATATTATTTTTAAAATATGCACATATTTGCATTCTACTTTTCAGGTTGTTACATACTCTCCCCACAAGTAGCTTATGCATATGAAAACAATACCGTGTTTCCCCAAAAATAAGATCCTGTCTTATATTTTTTTGAACCCCAAAATAAGCACTTGGCCTTATTTTCAAGGAGGTTTTATTATTTTGGGGCGTGTGGAGCAAGAGAGGGCTCCTCTTGCCATCTTACCTTATTTTCAGCTCTGTCTCTCTAACCCTAACCAGAGGAAATGGCGGGGACCGGCTGCACATGCATTTAAATATTTTTGGGGAGGGCTTATTTTCAGGAGGGCTTATTTTAGCACATGCGCTCAAAAGCCCGACTGGGCTTATTATCTGAGGAGGTCTTATTTTTGGGAAAACAGGGTATTTGGTATAAAAGTAAAGATAAAAGCATGGATACAGCATTAAAGCAAACCCAAGGTGGAAGTAAAATACAAAGTGAACTAAACTGAAAAGTTTTAAATTGAATGCTTAAAAAAACATTGGAAAGGAAAACAAGTGGGACTCAGAGACATTCCACAAAATACATGTTGTGTTTAAAGTGATAACACAAGTGGCTGGAACAGAAAGCAAATTCATATCATTCTTGTAAGGCAGAAGAAGCATATCAGCACTGCTGAAATGCACAGATCTATATAGCGGGGGGGGGGTTCTTTTTATGATCCTGTAATACCTTGCTTCGGGGTGGGGTCAGGGTGATTGAATGGAGCTGAATATTTATTGGCCAGATGCCCTTCCTGATGCCTATGCAGAGTTCACAGCAGATATGTTTTCTTTGCACTCTGATAGAGAAACATCTATTGCTGCCTAGGAGTGAACTCTCAACTTTCCAAGTGGGAGGCAAGCATTTTCACCTCTAGGCCCCCGCACTGCTCTCAGATCTATGTAGCAGGTTACCTATAAGTAAATGTTGACACATAAATAGTTTCTAAGATGAGCAAATTTTCCTCAGTTTCTAAGATGAACAAGTGAATGTCAGGGCACTTAGCTACTCCCTCAGTTCTGTTTTAATATTTTTAACAAAAAGTTTGTCTATGAATAGAAAAAGAACAGGTGTATCAATTAAAAATTTAGTGATTTTTAAGCTTATTTTGTTACAATTCTAATGTTTATTTTAAAAGCACAAGGGATGACTCCACTGATAAGGGATGAGCTCAAAGGAAAGGAAGCAAAGGTATAAGAGAAACAAATTTCATTTTTTAATGGTTATGTCCTAAAACAAATGTTGGCTGACAAATCAAATGTCCATCCTTCCTTCCTTCTTTTTCATTCAATCAAGTGACTTGGACATGTGATGAGTTAATCTTAGGAAAAAGGGGAGGAGAAGATCTTCGGTTTAACTTATTTATTCATCCATTCATTTTTAAACTGAAAGTTATACTTGGAATTTCTAGGCAGTGCTAAATTAACTGATAATCTCATTTTATAGGCCATGATATAAAATCAAATTATTTATTTTCTACTTCTTGCTAATGTTTCATTCTTTAAAAATGCATGTGTGTTAGCTGCATCCATTCCACAGTACAGAAATTCATTTTCCAAATGACCAATTTGTCTTTTTCTCATTCATGGAACCTGAAATCTAAATCTATCCAATTTTGCAATTTCTAGCACTTTACTTTATTGACCTTTTATTACTTACTATATTCACAATTATTTGACTTTAGCTCTTCATTTTATCTATTTCTTTTTTCCTGATCTTTAATTACTTTACTGAACTTCAGAGTGGAAAAGCCACTTTTCTTGAAGTATCCCTTTTTCTTGGATGTCAATAAATCCAATGGATGATTAGATGATTAGAAATGTGGTAATTTATTATACAATGGAATCACCAAGTCCTCATAATACTGCCTTTTCATTTCTCCTTGAAGCCATTCTTCTGTGCCAAATTTTCAGCATAGTTACACATGATCTACAAACCACTTACAAATATTCGTTGTGTCACTTTCTGCAAGAATGCAGCCGGAAACATAATGAAGTGATGAGAATATTTTGCTAGATATAGTAAAATGTCAGGATAGCTTGTTATCACTTCTTGCACAAGACTTCAGTGTCACTAACGGACCATATAAATCCATGTGAATCTATGCATTCTAGTGATTATAACATAACAGAATTTATAAATGTCATCTACTTGGCAGCAGGAAAAAGATAAATAGCTTCTGGTTCAAAATTTGAACTAATAGTAACTGGCATCTATCCAGAGATGCAGAATTAAGTATTCCCCCATCTGAAATCATTTGCACAATTTCATTTGTTCAGGATATGGACTGCTACCTAAAAATTGATATCTAGCAAAAATAGATTTTTCCTTAATATTTGTATTTAATATTACAGTATTTGGTTGCTATTTGTAATTCTACATTTGACGTTAATCACAAGGCCACAAGGCCAAGAGGAGATTACAAATATTTCTTTTTAGTGACCACAATTGGGACTAACAACTCTGCTGTTGAGTGAAACAGTCACTTAGTGAAACTGCAATGCTTATGATCTTACTTCAACTTTCCTTTGCTTTATACACTCATGCACAAAACAAACAGGAACAAAGAGAGAAAATGAAATAGAGAGAAGAAGGGAAATAATTAAAAAGAAAAAACATACAATTATGACTTCCACCCATCTTAATCGCTGAATCTTAAAATATCAATTTTTTTTTCTTCTTACTGCAAAAAATCCATATGTCTTTATTCTTTTTTTTTTGACCAAACTAGTCAGCTCCACTATTTCTCCAAGGTCAGTTAATTTTATTATCCAGTCTACCACTTTAGGCATTTTATTGCTTTTCCAACTTTTATGTATACAATAATCTTGCCACACTTATTATATACAATATTAATTTCCCATATTTCTTTTCTAATTCCTTGCCCATAAAGAATAGACAATAGGAATCATTCTGGTTTCATCATAAAATTGGTCCATAATGTCTTCTGCATCATTGTATAAATGCGTATTCTTTTTCCCCCCCAAAAAATACCCGTAATTCTTAAACTTTTAATTTTGATCCTGTTTCCCTTACAGCAACCAAAATTTGATAACCCTAACTGCATTTTCCAATATAAATTGGGGTGTAAAATATAACAGGATTTCTCTTGAATGGAGGTCTTTGTTAAAACAATGCCATGTGATAGGTTCCAGAGGTGTGCCTTGTCCATTGTGGCTTCTGCCCTCTAAAATAATCTCCCACCTACATAGGATTGGCCCCAACTCTTTTGTTCTTTATGAAAGAATTCAATATCTGGCTTTTTGCTCAGATACAAGGACCAGAATGATTGGAATCTTGTCTGCCAGAGGGTATTTAGTAGTGAGTTCCTGACCACCTCTTAAGAGTTTTGTATGGAATTTTTTTAAAAACAATTTTGTTTTGTCTTTTTGTTAATTGTAAGTCACCCAGAGTCACGGTGTTCAACTTGGACAGCCATATAACTGTTTTAAATAAAAATAAATCTGTGTGATTGCACTATTTTAATGCATTCCTGTGTACTTCTTCCTCTGTAGATATAAATACCACGCTGAAATCAATAGAAGTTAAGGTTTTTTTTAATGTCACAAAAATAGGCAACATTTTAAATACCTGATTGTTAGCTATATGGGAGAAAATAGCAATGGGATTCTTATTTTAGCTAATATATATAGATGAATAGGCACATGGTGTTTTAGAGAACAGCCTGGCTCATTTTATTATCACTTACTCCAATCACTACACAATCGGATGAGGCAGATAGATTCCATAGTCCCAGTCAACAGCAGGAGGAAGAAGTGGCAATATTCACAAACCTCTCTCACTCAAGCACTGCAACATCACTGGAATACATGGAGACCTGTTGAATTTAAAGCCACAACAAAGCTCTATTGATTTAACATGTACAATTGTTCCCCTGTTCACACAATCTCACTCACGCCTCACTCACCCAAATTCTACTCAACTATACACACTAGGCATTATGGCAGCTAGAGGAATGGAAGCCTCCAAGTCCAGACCCAGAAGGAGTCAAACAACCAGTATGCCCCAAGCCCCCTTTTAATCCCTAAAATCCTTATTTCATTTATGTGTTTTCAATGGGATTAAGCTGTCTCTATGCTTTGCACACACTTCTCTTTGTTCACCTTCAGATAGCACTTCTTTTGTATGCTTTTGGCACTTAATAATTAGGTTTGTTTTTATCTAATTCAAAGGCATCTTTATCCTCTCTGTATATGAACCCAGCTCATTTTTAAGTTATGTCCATAATTGTCATTGCTAACCTAATAACACAATGGATGGGTGGATGGGTGGGTGGGTGGATGGATGGATGGATGGAATAAATATAATAACATTGTTTTGAAAGAAGCACATCAGGTCTGTAGTACTTTTAACCTCAGTTTAGTTAAGTACAAAAAATTATTAACTTCCATTTTCTAAGATCATGGTTAGGTGCTTTGATATATCAAATATCAAGCATATTTTCATCTATTGAACACAAGTATGAAATACCAAAACAGAGGCTACTCGGTTTTGGAAGTTATTATTAAAAGACTTTTAAATAATTCATGGCTATTGGTTCTGTGCCCTTTTCTAACTCCCCAAATTCAAAACTATTTTCAATCTAGCATTTCTATGGTTAAAATTAGAGTAAAAAGTATAGTATAGCATATTAAACAAATTATTATTATTATTATTATTATTATTGTCATTGTACATCATGTATACAACAAAATTGGTTAATATTAATGCAATTGATTTGCATTAATTATTAGAGGAGAAACAGCAATGTTTGTAACATTAAAATATGATATTTGAATCATTTGCTTGTCATGAATCACAAGAGAAGTTAATGGTGTCATTATGTGTGATGTCATTGTAATTCCTATGACATTATAATTTCTACAACTTTGCCTAATGCAAATAATGTAATGCCTAATGTAACAGTTCTTTATCTTCTTAGCAAACAATCCATTCTATATTTACTGAGAAATAGATTTTGCTGGATTCATTCAGGCTATCATCTAAGTTGAGGGACAGCTTTATATGTCGGCAATTAAAGAAGAAGCTTCTCTTTTCTAACCAATATGAGATAAGAATGACATTGTCATTTTTGTACTGTACCTGAAAGAGAATCCAGCAGATGGTGGAGAAAACAGTTTTCTTGAAGATAATGTAGATGTAACTGAATTCCTTTTTAGGATAACTTTGTCTTCCACATGATTCTTGGCTACTCCCATTGTATTGTCCAGGCACAGTTAAAGTACTAGCTATAAACTGGTATGGAGGATATGATTTGAGGCAAGGAAATGTTACCCCAGATCTTTCCCTCAGGGTTCATGGGTGATGTGCCTCTGTCCCTGTTAAATGCCATCATATTTCAAGAAAAGCAACCATCTTATCTGCAGGAGATTTGCTGGCTTTTTAAAAAAAATGTTGTTTCACATTAAGTATTTTAAGTGTAAAGATAATTAGATCCTGATGTTGGGAAAGACTGGAGGCAAAAGGAGAAGGGGACAGCAAAGGATGAGATGGTTAGATAGTGTCATCGACACAACAAAGTTATTTGGGCAAACTACAGGAAACAATGGAGGATGGGGGCCTGGTGTCCATAGGATCACAAAGAGTTTTATATGACTTAGTGACTGAACAACAACAACAACAGTAAAGATAATTAACAACAGCAACAATAGTAGTAGTAGTAATTTCAGTCATTGACCAATACAATATATAAATATCATTGAACATTTAAAAACTCTAGAACCAATATATAGCATGTAACATGATAAAGTTATGAAGTTCATCTAAAATCTATAAAACTAGATTTTATTTAATTGAAAAGAATTCAGTGAATTGAGATAAGCTAATTAGTCAATTAATTACAGTACATGTATAAAGATTTGGCTATTTGGACCTAATACTACTATTGTCTATATAGGTTTTTAGGTTTTTTGATAACCCTGAAGCAAAAACTTGCCACTTCAGCTGTAACATCAGGAGAACCTTTAGTATAAAATGGAGATAGGATATTGTAATTGTCCTGTCCAGTGTGTTCATGAGTGGAGCAGTCCTCTGGCTCTTTTCTTGCTCATAAAGAGGGCAGCTTAGAGGAATGCATGCCAAAGATCCCATAGATTCTGTGTTTCTCCTTCTCTGCATGGGCAGACACTTTTGGAATAAGGGGTCTTGCGGTTTGTGCTTCTGCAGAAGAAAGTAATTGGGGTATGTCTTAGAAAAAGTCCATCTGTATTAGTAGAAGGCTAATTTATATAGGTGTTTAGCAGGAGCTTTGGGTGGGGTAGGCACTTCTTTTCTCACATGTTAAGAATCTGAGACTTGTAACAAATCTTTCTGGAACACCATATCAATTATCCTTGGTTTAATTATGTAGCACTTAGCACTTACACTTATATACTGCTTTACAGTGCTTTATAACCTTCTCTAAGCAGTTTACAGAGTCAGCATATTGCCCCTAACAATTTGGGTCCTCATTTTACCCACCTCGGAAGAATGGAAGGCTGAGTCAAACTTGAGCCTGGTGGGATTTGAACTGCCAAATTGCAGGCAGCCGGGAGTCAGCAGAAGTAGCCTGCAGTACTACACTCTAACCACTGCACCACCGAGGCTCATATTCACAGCATTGCCATGCAATTTTATAAATTCAAGTGAGAAATCGTCTGTATTAATTTTTTCTCACAGGTGAGCTAAGTGTCTTTGTACTTGTCACTAATAATAGTGGTAAGCCACTGGGGTTTAATAAGACTCTAACCCAAGTTAGCAGAATTCTGTACTAGACTTGAGACTCAACACCTGACACTTCTGTTTCTAATCTCCAGGTTGTATCATCTAAGGGCACTATAACAGCCCAAAGGAAATTTGAGCAGATGTGTTCTTAAATTGTAAAATGACAGAGTGGACCTACTTGAATACTTTGCATTAATTGTGCCAGTTAACCAGTTTTGAAGTTTCTGTCCCTAAAGTTCACTCCTTTCTCTGTCTCTCACACAAAACTTCTTTCAGGTATAGCTAAACTTTTGGTAATTACCATTACCTCAGGTAATGTCCCACAGTGTTGTAGGCAACAGGAGAGAAGCCAATGACACTTCCTTTTCTGTGACTTTTTTTCTTTTAATTCTGAGTATAATCTAAAGCTATTGAATTACAACTTGGTCTCCCATCCAACTACTAATCAATCTCAACCCTGCTTAACTTCCATGCCCTAACAAAGGGTGGCCAGGTATTTTACCTGCTGAGATATCACGCAAAGATCATAATGGAAAAATAGCCCAAAGCTAGCTATTCCAGTTAACAGCTCACTTTGAAATCTCTTGATACTCACTAAATCCAATCGCTCTGCCCAATAAGGCACCTATGACTTATTATGTAACATTGATTTCCTAGCCTGACTGGTTGCTACTGCCTCATTTTCCCTACACAGTAGTAAGTAATTTACAACTTTGCCCTTAATGAGGCACAGTTTAAGCAAAGACAAAACCATTTTTTGCAATTTCCCAGTATTTTATGGTTCCACAGATGGCCTCATAAATCCTACTAATTAATTCTTAAGGGTTTTATTCGTTTGATTCTTATTTACATTGCAAAAGATCAGGTGCTGACTGCATTCTGACTTTTGGCTAAAGATAGCAGGTAGACATGGGGAAATGTGAATGTCCAAGCCACAGGACAGAAACTGGAAGATAGTGCCAGAATCTGAAATCTATAAAATGTAATCAGACTAAGAAATTGGTCCTAAGTATGATGTCTATGTCTTTTTTAAAACAGGATATTTGTCTGAATTCAATGAGGATGAACTTTGTTTCAAGTGGTGTTGCAAAAATTAAACAAGATGCTTGGTTTCCCCTGCTATGGAACAGAAAAGTCATAATTAAAAAACCAAGTGTGACATTCGCTCCCTCCTTCTCCTCCCCCCCCCCCACACAAATTATTACCTCAGAAGGTGAGTCACAATTGAAGTGGAAACCGGGAAAAAGGTTTAAAAGAATGTAAAATGGCATGAATTTGTGATTCTTTTTATACTTTCTGGAAGAATAGACTTTTTTTGCCAGCCTGTTTTTTTGGGGGGTGGGGTTGCAGCATGCAATAATATCTGAGACTTAAGACACTTCTAAATGGTTGGAAATGCTTTTTTTTTTCAGATCATATCACGTTGCTCATTTGTACTCTCTTGACTGAATGGAGAGGCAGGTATATAAGAGTTCAGGGTGTGTGTGTTTTTTTTTAATACCATCTTTATTATTTTTATAAGTGATTCAAGGTGGCAAACATATCTAATACTCCTATTTCTCACAACAACAACCCTGTGAGATGAGTTGAGCTGAGAGAGTGACTAGCCTAAAGTCACCCAACTGGCTTTCATGCCTGAGGTGAGGCTAGAATAGCCAGGAGATCTCCTAATACAACAAGGTGAAACATGCTATTTTGAAATAAGTGTGTAATATGTATTATCATCTAAACTAGACATTAATCAGAAATAGTTCACAGTAAAGACGTTAAAATTAATATCCGAAATTGCTTCACTGTATTGCCATGCCAAATAATATTTAAAAATGCTGTGTCCCAGGTTATAATTTAAAGCTTACATAGCTTTAAATAGCTTGATACCTCACATGTCCACCCACTGGGGAAGGGGTAAAAAAATACTGCCCGTCATCATCCCTTGTCAAAGCAGAATAAGAAATTGCACATCTGCAAACACTGAATCCTTAGTTTTAAAATATCAGCCGTTTAAAAATATACAGGGTGCTATTCACACCCACCGTTAATTGCAATGCTGCTTGATAGCATCCTTGTTCTTATGGTGAAGAAATCACTTCAGGGAGGAGGAGGAGGAGGATTTTCCTTCCTCCAATTTCCACCTTTATATTTCTTTTCTTTTTTTAAAAAAAAGTCATAAAACATCTTTTTTTCACATTTTGTTTCAACCACAAAAATATCTAAAGTCAGATTTGCCTTCACATTACACCAATGCTTGGACCACATTTTTAGTTTATCATAATAGTGAAACCTTCAAAAAATGCTGTGATGTTTTAAGAAGCGGATAGAAGAAACTCCAGCCACATAATTCGTGTGATTTGGCAGATCCTTATAAATACCTGTATAAACCAGTATAAACAGTACCCAAACTCAGATCCTTTAAGGAACTCCTCAAAACTTTCTGGAAAAAAAGAAAGGGAGCTTTTGAGCAACCCAACATTTCATATTGAAGTTCTGTTTTTCTTTATTTTCCTTTTCCCTCCTCTCAAAAACTAAGAATACCTCAAGTCACACTGAGCTTAAAGGGCCATCTTAACCAAAAATATAAACTGACTGGGGAAAGGCACTTAAAGCTAATGCACAGCACGACAAACAAGACAATGGGGAGCCCTGCCAAATAGGATGACAAGGCTCTGCTTGTGATCCAATAATGGACCAAATAACTGCACTAAGTAGCACTTTAGTCAAGCCTTCCTTGGGATCATTAATCCATCATTTCACACAAACGGATATATAAACCCCAGTGCAGAAGGCTCACCATCTTTTAATGTAAAACAGATCCACCTCAGCTAGACAAATGTAATCTCCGTCCACCCACCCACTTCTTAATCCATTATCAAAAGCTCGGCTCAGTGACTTATTGCAGTCAAGTGCTATACAACTTTTCAAAATTATAGGATAATAGTGCCAGAGAATAAGTGCTAAGATTAAAGCTTTGCAAAAGACATCTCTCCTGAAGAGGAGGAGGAAGTTGTTTCAGGGACGATGATGAGGTGATTCACAACTCTTCAAAATCCAGACTCTCCCTTGTCCGTCACATCAACTTGCCCGATAGACTAGTAACATGTTCCCACTGATAACAATTTGACTTGATCTCAGTGATAGGTTTCCTGAAATAGATGCCGTAAGAATTCCCTCCAGTTACTGCCAATTATTAAACTAATAGTGGTTTAATTTCTCATCCCTGAATAAATTCTTAATTCTGAAGTAAGCTGTCTTCAGCACAGTCCTGTGGATAAACTCATAATTTGAGGAAAATTGCCAGATACATGTTGCAAATAAATTTCACTTAACCGTGAAAGCACAAGATGGATAAAATATAGTAAACTTCAAATTAAACCTAAGATAAACCTAACGCACTCCATCCTGCTGTATTGGTTCACTTAGAGGGGGGGGGGCCTGATTCCTGAGAGAGATAAGCAAGGAGAGATAAGAATATATGTTCCCAGCAGGGTCACTCAAAGCATAATGATTGTCCCAGTTGATCAGGTAAAGCAAGGAGTCACCGACTATATATTTGGCTAGAGAGATATTGGAAAATGCTGGAGGCAGATGACCACTCAGTGACAGTGGCAATATATCAATTCATACAGAATGGGGAAAGACAATGGTAAACTACTCCTGTATTTTTACCAAGAAAAACGCATGCTAGAAAATATGAAATGACTGGTGATAAAGTGCTGGATGATGACTCCTCAAGTTCAGATGGCACTCAGCGTGCTACTAAAGGAACCTTTCAAGTACTAATGGTGTTGATGACATAGCTAGATTAAAACTTTTGAGATGTCTACCTGCTAAGTTGCTGTACAGGAAAAGAAAATCTGAAACTGCAAAGTGGGAACATGCAAGAAGTCTGAGCTGGGAATTCTCAACCCAGTAAAAGATGACAAGAAATTATTCAGATTGACATCTTATACATCAGCAGATTGAGGTAGGTTAGGAGTGGACATTTTTCATAAGAAAATCACACTGTTTATTACTTGGGAGATGGACAAACAAAAAAGAAGGAATTAGAATTAGAGAGGATACAGCAAGAACAGTGCTTGGCAATTAATAAGCAAATGTTAATTAGACTTTGGGGACAGTCTTTTAATATGGCAATCATCCAACTTTTATGTTCCAATCAGTGATACAGAAGAGGAGGAGGATGATAAGTCAAGGAGCATGGTGCAAAAAATTAAATATAAAACATAAAAAAGACTAGAGACAACGAGAACAACAATCAGAATCATGCAAGCATTACGTCACAATCTGTGGAAGTTGGATATTGGACTTTGAAGAAACAGAATAATGGGCACTTTTGAAATTTGGCATTGGAGAAAAAACCTAAGAACATTGTGGAGAACCAAGAAAACCAACAAATGGTTCACCAAAAAATTATCGTAGAGTTCTCACTCAAGGCACAAATGACCAGGTTCAAATTATCCTACTTCAAGCACATTATGCAAAGACCTACAGTAGCTCTCTGAAAAAATCTGTAATGTCAGGAAAGAGGGAAGAAAAGAGCAGAAGTGACAGTCAGTAGTGGATGAACTCAAGGAGCAATGGGTGCATTGTTGGAAGGCTTACAGAGATACATCATCACAGAGAAAATATAAGCATGGAGTAGCTAAGAATCAACACTAACTTGATGACATATAATCAAAGGGTGAAAAGATTGTTTTGTTGGTTGATGTTAGATTTAGCTACTTATACATTGATCAAGTGTAAAAAATATCCAAATCTTTTCTCTGAAAGTTCAGCAGAAAATAAAATAGCTAAATCTAATTTCAATTATAGAAGAAAAGAGTATTGATTCCCATGCTATCAATACTTTGCTTATTATGAGCATGGACATCTTTCAGGGTAGGCTGAGAGTTTTTAAAAAAAATAAAATGGAACTTGACTCTTCTCATATCCATGTCATTTTCTTGGTAAGTGATTCACCACTGTCTTCCTCCAGACCTGGAATTCCCAAGGGTTTTCCTATTCAAATGCTAACAGAAGTAACTCTTTTGAGTTTCCAAGACTACTAATAAAAACAATTGTCATATCTTTATTTTCCATAAAACTGGCTTACTTAGTAATTGCAGTAATATTCCAGCCTCTGTTAGACAATTCTGACATATTCCTCTAACAAATAGGTATTTCTAATTTTGTCAATGCCAATATGTTGTTTCTGTTCTTTAACCACTCTTCCTATTATTAAAACTAGTCATTAACAGGACAGAAATAAAAACAGGTGTGTTTGCGTGTTTACATTTGGCTTTAAATATCCAATCTGCTTATAAATATTATTGTGTCTTTTTCTCTGTGATATTCTCAATGCATGCCTGAGTCTAAAATATTTTTCATTCCTAATGTATCAAATTTCTCATTTAAAATTATCATTCAAATGTGGGTAAAATTAGCTTTTGTTTATTACTTTTGTTCCAACTCCTCAAAATCAACTCAAGACATTCAGATGCCATATTTCACATTCAGCATTTTAGCTCCAAATATTTTCCCAACTCTGATCCTAAATTAAATGTCTAAGTCTTTCCAGTAACCAAATAAGATGTGGCATTTCCTAACCTGTTTCAATAAAGCTTACCAATTTAGAACATCTCTAATTAAATTTTTCCACATATCTTTTTTCTACCCGTGTATGTGTGTTACTGTTGGAAATTTTGGATCTAGGTCTATCTAATTTAAGATTTATTTAGTCCTATCCTGTATAACAAGCCACCAGAGCTACAGTTACAACAGGCAAATTGGTATTATAATCTGTTGTTTTTCTGTATATATTGGACTTCAACAACCATTGAGTCTTGATCGTAAAAATCATGCACTGATGATGTTACCCGGTTTGTTAATGAAAAGTCTGCAAGAAAACTACCAAGCTCAGAGAGCACCAAGGACCCCACAGTTCAACCTTGTCTGTTACCAAATCAACATCAACATTGCCTGAGTGTTATTCATAGTATGTATGAAATAGTGGCAAATATGCTTCTCATAAGAATCCGGCTAATCTGATTTATATCGCACTTTTATTATTTTCATAAATAATTCAAGGTGGCAAATCGACCTAATAACTCCTTCCTCCTCCTATTTTCTCCACAACAACAGCCCTGTGAGGTTGGTTGGACTGAGAGTGAGTGATTGGCCCAAAGTCATCCAGCTAGTTTTCATGGAGTTCAAGGTGGGACTTGAACTCACGGCCTCCTGCTTTCTAACCTGGTGCCTTAACCTCTAGCCTAGATCAAACTGGCTCTATTACTTCACAGCAAGATTCTCTGTGCAGGTTTTTGCAGATTATCCAAGCAACAGGCGTGATTAATAAGAGACATCAGATACTCTGCTTGTTCTAACATTATAGACAAGGAATTTTGTATTTTATCCTAACACTATATACTTTCAGAAATTACATTAAAGTATGTCTTGCAAATAATCGCATATTACCTGTTCAGTGTAAAAACATTTTTAAAACCTACAATCGCTTTCATTTCAAAACAGAATAAAAAGCAAAATACTGAAATTCTCACTGTCTTTTTGTGACATAGCACCAAATATGGTTATTTCAATTGCCTTAAATATGCAGTGTTCATTGTGGCAATTATCATGTTTGAGGAGACGTGTGTGCATACACATGAGAGTATTTAGGGTATTTTTTAAATGAGTTTTAAGCTCAGAAATAGGAACTTAACATATGGAACTTTTTTTAGTATTTTATTGCCTATTTAGTTACTATTGACTAGAGCAGGGGTGTCAAACTCAATTTCATTGAGGGCTGCATCAGGATTGTACTTGACCTTGGGGGACTGCGGTGGGCGTGGCCAGGGTGGGCATGGCCAGCTCAACGTCACTCGTGTCGGAGTGCCTATGGTGGCCCGAGCTCTCTGCCAGCGAAAATGGGTTCCCGAGCTCCATTTTCGGCTACAACAGCCTCCTACAATCCTCTGCCAGTGAAAATGGAGTTTGGAAGGGCCGCATGCAGTCCTCCCAAGCTCTGTTTTCGCTGGCAGAGGCACTGTGAGCTGGTCCTTTGCTGTTTCCAGGGCGGCCCTACAGGCCAGAACTAAGCACCCCACGGGCCATATTCACCGCCCAGGCCTTGAGTTTGACACCCTGGACTAGAGGTATCCTCAACCTAATATTGAAGTGTAAAGAATAAAGAGTTGCTCAATGGTGAGATGGGCAGCATATAAATTTAATAAAAAAATAATAATAAATAACTGTTGTTGGGATGCCAGATAATGCATTCGTCCTGTTTTCTATTTTCCTCCAACAATCAGACAGCCAACTATACCTTCTGATCACCTCAAGTCTTCATTTGATTATTGATTATATCCCATATCAGATATTGTCACTTTTCAATACAGGTAGTCCTCAACTTAGAACAGTTCATTTAGTGACTGTTCAAATTTACAACGGCACTGAAAAAATTGACTTATGAACATTTTTCACACTTACGACCATTGCAACATCTCCAACCTGATTCATATTTATGACAGTTGTAATGCCTTGATCAGCCTGACAAAGTCAATGGGGAAATCAGATTCACTTAACAACCATGTTACTAACTTAACAACTGCACTTAACAACTGTGACAAGAAAGATAGTAAAATGGGGCAAAACTCACTTAACAAATGTCTCACTTAACAACAGAAATTTTGGGCTCAATTGCAGACATAAGTTGAGGACTACTTGTAGTAACCCGACCCACTAGAGTGGGGAGGCAAGGAATGTTGCGGGTCCCATCCCTGAGGAAGATACACCTAATGGGACTCAGAAGAAGGCCTTCTCTGTGGTGGCTCTCTTTCTGGAACATCATTCCCCAGAGAATAGAATGGCCTCCACTCTAACACTCTTCCGGAAGATGCTGAAGACCTGGTTCTGTCAGCGGGCCTGGGGAATGCAGAGCAGGATGGAGCCCATTAAATGACTTGTGTGATGGGTTGTCGCCGGGGCGGGTGGGGTGTTGTGTTATTTTATTATATTATTTTAATATAATATTAAATATTATATTATTTTATTAATGTATTATATTCTCTCTTTTATTAGTTTTATTATTTTTATATTAGGTTTTATATTCTTGTAAGCCTCCTTGAGTCAACATGTGCGAATAGGTAGCAATATAAATTTCCAAATAAATAGATAAATAAAAATAAATAATTGCAAGAAAACCCAAGCAGGAGCCTGCAATTGTTCTTCCATCCTTCTTACAGGCTTCCGTTTGATTTTTTTTAAAAGGTGTGGACTAAAAGGATATGGAAAGCATAATTTTATGCTCAGTCATCTTTATTTAAATGGGAGTGAGCTACTTTTACAATGCAGTGGATATTTTAGCTTTCATCAATCCTGCTGCATGACCTTCGTAAGGTACCTACACCTCTGGAAGCACTCCATGTGATCAAAACAGTGCAGCACAACACAAAACATATTGTTTTACAATAATGCTGCATACTGAGGCCACATAACAAGTGGAACTCTGCTACTTCCTCCAGAATGTATTTATTTGAAGTTAGACTTTTCCAATTGCTAATATTGGGGGTAGGAGGGGGATGGAAAAGTAGCCCTGAATGGAAAGTTCCCCTTTGATTTCCCTTCTTCAGTGCCTGAAATTTTTGTCTTTGTTTATTGTTAAGTGGCACAACCATTGCTAATCTAGACCTTATATTATTTTAGCGCATTTAACAGAAACATCAAGATTACTAGGAAGAAGTTCAAATTCTAAAAATTATGGTTTCTACCTCTCCCTCCAAATTATGTTGATAGTTTATTCTAGTATAAAAATTTAGAGAAGTCCAAATGTCCATGTTAGTGCAAACACCACAACTGCAGCAGAATGATTAGCTATGGTAATAAAAGTTTAGAACAGCTCTAATCCATTTCCTCATTTTAAACAACAAATTGTATATAATGAGGCAGCCGGCCAGATTTAGCCTACACAGCATTTCCTGAATGGTAATTTGTGAGCAATTATTGGTATTCCACACTCATTTGACAAATATTTTTTTTCAACTGAATCATAAGGGCCACTTCTATTTTGTCCATCTGTTAGTAGCCTTGTTCATTAAGTCGCAATCCTCTTTTCTGTCTAACAGCTCATTTCTACATCTTTGGTCTCAGTCTCTAATCCTTTTTTTCAATATAGGATTTAGATTGCTAACTCATGGTCGCTAATAGTAAAATACCAGCTAGTACTCGGGTGAAACTAGCCCTTGAACATAATTATTAATAAGTAATGCAAATAAATAAGTGAACGATATCACATTCAGTTTCTATCCAGCATTAACTGAATCTGAAACAGCAGTTTGAGGAGCAATGGATTATTTTTTTTCCTCTCTTGATCATTTCCATTTCTTCTGGCAGCTCTTCTGCAGCATTTAACAGCAAACATCTGTCCATCTTGACTCCAGTCAACCATTATTTGAAAGATTTGTAGAAGATAACTTTCTCATCTTCTTTACTCTCTGAAGAACATCCCTGATGATATATTGGCTGAAAGAGGACATCTGCATTTTTCGTTAATTTGGGGAATAGGCACTACCATGGTAGTTGGTGCAATAGAGAATATGCTGAAACTCTTCACATTCTGTCTTCTGTAGTTCATAATAAGATAAAGAGAGAAGATACACACTTCACAGTCAGCTTAAAGCAGCTCAATTGTTTGTTATTTATGTGCCATTTTGTCTAGGGAATATATTTAAGATTTTTCAAAGTTAATGTTTTCAAAGTTAATGTTACTTTGTACAGTAAATATATGTGACTAGTAGCATTGCTGATGTCCTGGAGTCCTGTACTTGTTCCCTTTGCTGAAACACAGGGTTATCATGTTTATTCCCAGAAGCAGTAGTGCTGGTTCTCTGCCTCCTTATTACACTGCAGGAAGAATAAATCCTACTTCTTCTACTTTCAACCAAGTTACATTATTCATTTAACAATAGAAGGAGCCCTGATCACAGACAAATTGCATGCAGAAGAGAGAAAATGATTCAGCAGAAAATATGGAACTTTGGCCCTGTTGTTAGTTCAACACCGTGCCCCTATGACCTCCTCAGGCAGCTAGGATGACTTTTTCCCAACTTGGCTAATGACACAGCTTTGAAGCCAGAACTTTTGTTCTGAGATGGTATTTTTTTGTTGTTGTTTCTCTTCTGGTTTTATGTTTCTCCTACCATCATTGTTGCATCTATTCAATATATAAACAGGGTTTTCAATATATTAACAGGACTGATAAAGTACTAGACATACACATACACATACACACCAGCCATCACTAACAATCAATCTGATTCAACATTTCCCTCTGCAGGAGGGTTCAGTGTCAGTATCACAGACTCCCAAGGCTTGACAGAAAAGCCATAGCTTTTTGAAAACTCAGAAGAGCAGGACCAATCTGATCTTCAGGAGAATACCATTTGAAAGAAGGGGATTAGCAACTACTTAAGGAAAGAGGGCACTCCCTAAAGAAGAGGACTCAAAGAGAATCTTTTATTCCAGAATTTAACAGATGGGTAGAAGCCAATGGAAGTAGGCAGTGTCCTAAAGACATCCAGGAACTGAATCATGAAGGGCTTTACGGGTGACAACTAGAGCCTTGAAATGCACTTGGCAGTCTCATATACTGTAAATGAGAGACCAAGCTACAAATGCACTAGAGGAGGGCTGTCAAACTCCCAGCCCACAGGCCGGATGCGTCACATGCTGGCCACACCCATGCCTGGTTTACCGAAGGGGGGGGGAAATCCCAATACGCCATGTGACATCGCTGTGATAATGTGAGTTTGACACCTTTGCACTAGAGCAATCTTTCTCAACCTTGGCAACTTTAAGAGATGTGGACTTCCACTCCCAGAATTCCCCAGAGAGCATAGCTTTCTGGGGAAAGAATAGAATTCTGGGAGTGGAAGTCCACACCTCTTAAAGTTACCAAGTTGAGAAACACTGCACTACAGTTAGTGAAGCTTGGGAGTGGTTCAGTTTCCCATCGGTGAGAACTTTTCAGTGGCTCCTCCCTACATACATTAGTATAATTATGAATCCTCCAGAAAACCATAGTGTCTACGTTGAGGCTTTTTGCAGGAAAACCAGATTATTTGTTTGTTTTTCCTGTGGCAAAAGCAAACACGGGAAGGCAACCACAAGGGCAGTAATGCTATAGCAGGCTGCCAGTTTCAGTACTTCCTCATTGTTGGCAGCAACAAGCAATTTCTAAGGAATTCAGCCATGAATCAATTTTGAAGGGTTGGTTGGAAGGAATGAAGTTTATTAAAGCCTGGAAGCACTCTGAATCTAGAAGTCTAACCAGAACTGTACAAGTTTTATGTGTTTTGCCTATGTTCCATCTCCAGTAATGCACCTGATAACAAGCCCAATCAGGGGTATGTCACTATCAGGGGTGGGTTCTACTTACCTTTACTACTGGTTTGCAAAGGGGGGGGCATGCACACACTTCACTCACGCGCTCTTCTGCACATGCGCAGAAGCATTCTGATGACGTCGGGGTCGGTGGGCGGAGCCTCCCTCCGGTTTTACTACCGGTTCTATAGAACCAGCCTGAACCAGGGGCACCCCACCGCTGGTCACTATATTTTGCAGCATTTTGCAAGAATCCAGTAGCTCTGGATTTTAATTCAATGAGCTTGTTTCCAGTTAGTCAGATTTCTGTATCAGTATCTACAGTCCATCTTAGAACTTTTGAAAATAGTGGGGTTTGTAGAGACACAAATGGCTGGCAGAAAGACAATCTGCATCCTATTTTCCAGAAACAATCACCTCTTTGTGAATAATATGGCTATTAACAGTAAACAGCTCAGCACTCCCCAGCAATCCTTCGCAATCAGCTTATTCGTAATTTAAAACCACTTCTTAGACTAAGTATGCCATAAACATGTGTTTATAGAGTAACCTATTCTTTCAGGGGAAACACAAGAAATGGCCCTTGTTTATTTTTTATGTAGAACAGTCTTCTCCAAACTCATATCTCAAATGATATAAGGTTTTGGGCTTCCAGAATTCCTGGCCAAATTAGAATTGTAAGAATTATCTAAACAACTGTGAAGAACAGCAAGTTGAAGAAAACTCAGGTGGTAAATTCCTTCTGGGGATATTTATGCCCATATCCAAAATGCTCCCTCGAACTCTTAGAATCCATCAGTATTTCTCAGTCTAACCTGCCTCAACAATTCTTTATAAGGATAAAATGTGGGGAAATCCACCTTTAAACAGCTAAAAGTGCCTTGGAGAAAAAAAATAAGATGCAAATAGCCAGGAGACATGGATGTTCATTTACTGCTATTCTAAAATATGCTAGTTTCTCACTAGCATTCCAATATATTTTTCACCAGCAAAGTTATTTTGACTCTTACCCTTTACCGGGAATATGTGAACACTATAATTACAGTTGTTAACTCTGTCAGCATCCAAATTAGCAAGTTGAATATAAGGTAAAATCCACCTCGTACCTAGGAGGTAGGCTTTCTTACCTACAAAATCCCCCACTTTTCCTCTTTCATGTTGGTGGCAGCAAACCGATTCAGGAGCTGCAAATTTTCAGCTTTGTAGAAATACCAGCAAGAGCAGCCATTATCCCACTGGAACACAAAAAGCTATTTTTGAAAATAGATCAGCCTATTTGGAAGCCCGGACATTTATAAGAATGTAAATGAATATATTAGATCGAGTGTGTGCAGATAGACTTTTGACTGCTGCTGCCGAACATGTGATATATAGATACAAATATATGACTTCTTTTAAATGTCTTCCCTAACAAATGGATATAATCAAAGCCTAGGTCTGAATTCCGCTAGGACAAAGGCTGTCTGTTTTAAGCGACAGAGCTAAGCACCCTATTTTCCATCTAGCATCTGTTCATAAGAGTCTGTGCAGTATTCATGATTCTAACTTTCCTATTCTTATTCAAAATCATTATCTTAAGTCTCTTCCCTCTGTACATGAACGTATGCTGACAGAAATGGAGTCCAAAAAAGACCATTCAGAATCAATTGAGATGCAACAAGATTGTTTTAACAATTTCATGGGACACATATAGTGCTTTTCATTTAATGACAGGCTCCAACTGGAAATACAGCAAGGGCAAATGCTTTAAACTCCTCCATTTCCCCTCAAGCTATCGTCCTGATCCAGGTTTCTTCCCTTTTAAATATAGAATGCAGGCAAAGCTAAACCTATTTTGTATTCAGTTCACATCTAATTTGGCTCTGAGAAAGAGGAAAAGATATCGGTATGGTACCTAAACGGACCCTGTCAGTGGGAGGACCCTTGGCCCTACAGAGCAATGCATGAGAAGTAAAAGGGAAGCATTGGAATGCCTTACAACGGATACATTGTGAAAGAAGGTATGGCTGGTTGACTAGAATCTAAACAGAAATACATCTGTAGTTAAGGATCAAAGTACCAAATGAACTGGCAACAACTATTACTATCTGTGCCATGATGGCACAGTGGTTAGAATGCAGTATTGCAGGCTAATTCTGCTGATTTCCAGCAGTTCTATTCTCATTGGCTCATGGTTGGCTCAGCCTTCCGTCCTTCCTAGGTCAGTAAAGTGAGGGCCCAGATTGTCAAGGGCAATGTGCTAACTCTGTAAACTGCTTAGAGAGGGCTGTAAAGCACTATGAAGTAATATATATAAGTCTAAGTGCTATTGCTGTTCTATTTTAATTTCTTCAGAAAGTTTTGGGGGCCTATAACAATATACAGTTGGGATCTAGCTAAGAGCCACTGGATATGCTGCATCCATCTCTTGGATCCAGTCCTTGTTTTCACTATGTTAGATTCCAGTGTTAAGATTTGTTTTTTAATTAAGAGATGATAGTAGTATTTATATTTGTCCCACTATGCTGTTCGCTACACAACAACTTGCTCCCTCTCTCACTCTCTTCGGTGTTCTCTTTTTGCTGGTCCCTGTTGCCTTATTCTATTTACAGAGGCTCATAAAACTCTAAGTTATAATGCTTGAATCCCTCCATGCTATCCCTGTTTATCCGATGCCATTCTGAATCAAAGCAGAAGCAATTCCCTCTGAAAAAAACAGAGATCTGGCAAACGTTTGAGAGAAAGGTTTTTGCAAAATTCTATTCTCCTGTAGTTTGGCCTAGCAAATACTGTAAATACATTCATGCCACATGCAATTAGAGCCCTAGTCATTTGTTATAAGTAGATGCAGGTCATTCCTGGGGCAGTATGACAGCAAAATGTCAGAAACGAAGATCCCTTTTTCAATAGTCTCAATCGGCCTATTTAACGTTTCCTGGATGCACTGCGCTGAGCAAATTTGGGGCAATTTATATTAGTTAAGGGTTGCATAAATTTAAAGCAAAATTATTTCACTTTGAACTTTAAATAAGAATAGCCAGTGACTTTGTCTTGACAAAGAAAATGCTCTGTAAAATCATAAAAGTTGCTCACAATTAAATAAAAGGAAAGGGATAGTTGATCTCAGTGAAATGTTGGTGAAGAGGAAGCTAATGGGTAAGAATTATCTCTTCATAATTTACCAAGTGAAATAGAGGTTGCAAATGGGAACTCTAATTATTATAATAGTTTGGGGGGAATAATACCCCCCCAAAAATCTGGAAAAGTCAATGCTTTTGCTCTTCCCAAGCTGAAATTGTATTTGACAGCAGTAATGGCAGATCCCAGCCCAAAGCTAAAATCCAGCACTGCTGTCTTGTTCTAAATCAATTCTGCATGTTGACTGCTATTTCACAGAATAAAACCAAGTTTTGATATCATTGTATTCATTAGTCAATCACCCAGTTCTCTCAGAAAATATTAGGGCCAATTTTTAAAAACATAGTTATTATCTGCACATTTTAATGAAGTTGGTTCTGATTCAAATTTATTGTGTTCTGAATTAGAGAAGCCATTCAAATGTGCATCCTTAGATATCTTGCCTGGAACCAGGCACTACAGCTTTCCTTGTGATTCTGAGCAGCATTTCTTCAGATTGAAATCTTGAGAAATGACAACATCAGCTGACTTGTAAGGCAGCACTATCTTGATGGTTATTTAACCCAGCCTTTACCTGTGGAACTATTTCCCTTATCTTCAGGAATTCAGTGTGAGAAGCATGCCGATATTCATCACTTCACCAGCAATCTGAAGTCCGGTAAAAGTTTTTACCACTTGCCTCTGCTGAATATTGAAGCAACCCTTAGTTCCCGATCACCGATCACTATGTCTAAATGCTATTCCACACAAGCAGGAATTTATTTCTTGCTTCATGAAACCAACATTTCTAATACTTCCTTTGTTTGGAGGCGTTCATGCTAAACGTTGGTTTTTCCGCAATGAAAATGAAAGCAGTTTGTACGTGCCAATCTAAAACCATATTAACTTATTTGACATTCTAATAAAAGCTTGGGCAGAACAGTTTAAGAGTTTAAATTTAAACTTAAATTTAACAGTTTGAGAGCCAGTTTGACCTAGTGGTAAATCACCAGGTTAGAAAGCAAGAGACTGGGAGTCCCAGTCCTGTTTTAGTTATGAAAACCAGCTGAGTGAACTTGAGCCAGTCACTATCTCTCACCCCAACCCTTCTCACAGGGTTATGTGTTATGAGGAAAATATCAGGAGGAAGGTGTGTTGGAAATGTTCACCGCCTTGAGTTATTTTTAAAAATAATAGAGACGAGATACAAATAAATAATAAACAATTGTAACATTTCTGATGCAACCATCCAAACAAGTCTCCCTCCTCCTGAGATGCAGTTACTAAAGAATATATAGTTGGCCACAGCATTTTTGAAATCATTTCCAGCCAAGGGGCTCACTAACAGCTCCAAGAGACTTCTAGTCTTTCAGCTCCCCCCCCCCCCCCCGCTTTTACAATTTATTTGCTACACGTACAAAGATGGCTACTAATTCTATGAGATATGTTTAATAGAAGTGAGGAAAATTAAAATGATAGTCTACAATTTGGTTTTTTAAGAATACAGTATATATTTAGGTAGTATTATGTTGTTTGAAAACTACCATAATGGTAGTTTTAATGGTTTTAATAACCAGTTTAAATGGTTTTTTAAAAAATTTAAGGCACAGCCATGTTTTTCCTTTTTAATTGTATTGCTGCATCAGACAAGGGGTTTCCTTTTTCTACCCTTTTTTCAGATTAGCTGTAAAAACATTCAACAAAGTTGTGAGCCAATGAGAACTAATTAAAAGCATCAGTGTGGCAGTAGTAAAGTAATTCAGTATGCAGACATGGAGCTTTTCTGAATGCTGAAATTCAAACATGTAGACCTTGAAGTGCGGTACCTGCTTGTTTTGAGTGAGAGAGAAAGAGAGAAGTAGACCAAATTCTTACAGAGAGAGAATCTTTAAGGTACTGATTGACAGTATAAATAATGTGCTCCTAAAAATATAAATCAACTAGACAACCCATGATCCATTGAGTCATAGTTTCAGAGACATTTCCTTATCTAAAGAGAAAAAGATAATGACCACCTGTAGGCAAAATAGCAGTGGGAGCAGGAGCAACTCCAAATATCCCGCTGGTTTCCCCATTGACTTTCCTTGTGGGAAGCTGGCAGGAAACATCAGAAATCTTCCTTCCTTCCTTCCTTCCTTCCTTCCTTCCTTCCTTCCTTCCTTCCTATAACTTCTGATGGCTTTCCTATTAACTTTCCTTGTAGGAAACTTGAAGTAAGAAAGTCACTGGGGAAATTGGCAGGAGGTTACAAATCTAAAGTAAGTAGGCAGATAAGTGGCTGTGGCCAGATTGGGAGGACACCAGTGGTGGGTTGTTCCCGGTTCTGTCCGGTTCTATAGAACTGCTAGTAAAACTGGTGGGAAGCTCTACCCACCCACCGCAACGTCATCATGAGTGATCTGTGCATGCACTACCACTGCGAATCGGTAGTAAAGGTAAATGGAACCCACCCCTGGAGGACACAAGGGGGTTCATGGAGTGAAAGCGACACAGGTTGGCGAAGACCATATGGGTGTGCAGGTAAGGAAGGGTGCCTGGGGGTATGAGTGGCCAGAGCAGCACAAGCACAGAGAGAGGCTAGAGAGGTTACATGAGTGAGGAAGACTTATTTGAGCAACATTTGCCTTTCCTTCTCCATTGACTTGTGGATCGCTGTCAGGGGCATTGAAAATGAGGATCATGTGATTGCAGCTGACCACAACAGCACAGTAGCACTGAAGTAGCCACAACTTTCAAAAATTTCATTATCACAGGAGTAATGGGTCATGATATTCTGTAAGTTAGTTCATTTGAGGTACCTTGATTCCAAGATTCATAGAATCATAAGGCTGGAAGGTCTTCTAGTCCAACCATCTGCCCAAGGCAGGAGTCCTTATACCATCCTGGACAACTGGTTGACCAACCTTTTGGAGCACCCACAACTCCGGGAGGCAAGCTGTTCCACTGATGCCCTATGATGCACCTTTTCACCCAACTGAACGATGCAAAGAAACAGACACGAGAGCTTTAGCAGTATATAGATACTGTATTTTTTTTTCATTATTACAAGAAAAATTAAATGCTCAGGGATTAGTTTAACCTTAGGTGACCGCTCCATGAATAAAGCAAATTTTGTCAAGATAATTAATGAGCTTTAAACAGAACATGTATAAAGCTACCTTTATTCATTAGTGAACTAGAAAGAGACAATAAAGCATAAATTGATTACTTTGACTATATTATCTTTTGTAACTGCTGCTAGTTTTCTGGCTCCTTTTTTTAATTTAGAATCATGATTTCTATTATTTAGGATGGAACAAGGTACAAGTGAGTCCTTTCCAATTTATGAAAAAATAAATCATTGCCAAAAGGACTAATCAGCCCTCCTTTTAAAATTCATGATAATGAAATTCAATAAACACAAAAAAGAAACTTACTGTACTAAAAGTATCAGGTATTGCAGTATTTATTTGGGAGGATTGGAGCCCATTTCATCAAATGCTTAGCATTATAGTTTAGATATGTCTGCTCCCAATATTTTTGGGGAGGGGAGAGGTAGGATTATTGTATCAAATTTGCAACCCCAGAACAAAATTTCACAATAAAATGTCTTGTATAACAGAAATTGAAAACAAATTCCTTTATATTCATCTGTGACTGTCTTAAGTACTGTAAATCATTACTGTCAATAAATTGTTAGTGATTTTTCTTCTGCAAAATGTATTCTTAAACTCAATAAATGGAGATATATTTAAATATAGCTTTATCTTTACTAGGTTCTCCTTTATTTAAGTAGCCTTGTCTTGACCTTAGGCTATATAAAGAATTTACTGATTTCCAACAAAAAAAAAGTGGCTAAACATCCCAAGCAAATGAATGTTTCTAAATCAATCATATAACATTCTCAGTCCCAGAAGATTCTGAGCACGGCACAAGAAATCAATAGAACAATTTTCAGTAAAACACTTGGATAAAATAATAACTTTTTAAAAACTGACATAAAATAGAAGTATGGTTATGAAGCAACTTTGCATTTATTAAATGTTTGTACTGCAATTGAGCAAAAGTGACAACCTATGTACTCTACATACAAGACAGCCATGCTGTAACGTTTATATCATAAGGAATGAGTTTATGCTAATAAGTATATACCATAATTCCAAAGATCTTATTAAAGGAGAAACATACAGATATTAGTTAATGATATCTGATGACCAAACTCTAGTCCACACACAAACAATGCCAACATAAATTTATAAAACTGAAGTGTTATTTTCACTATTGAGGCTAATGGTGTCAACTTTTATTTCTTTCCAGAATGGGCCAACTTGCCATGGCCAATTTACCACCCCTGTGGTGGCGCAGTGGTTAGAATGCAGTACTGCAGGCTACTTCTGCTGACTGCCGAATGCCTACAATTTGGCAGTTCGAATCTCACCAGGCTCAAGGTCAACTCAGCCTTCCATCCTTCTGAGGTTGGTAAAATGAGGACCCAGATTGTTGGGGGCAATATATTGACTCCGTAAACCACTTAGAGGGGGCTATAAAGCACTGTGAAGCAGTATATAAGTGTAAGTGCTATTGCTATGACCAATTCACCTCAGGGCAACTTGCTGCAGGACAAATCAACACAAGATAAGTGTACTCTAGACCCATTCCTCTCTTAATATTATTAGAGCAACCGTCTACCTCTTCCTCATTTCTTAGTTTTATTAAAATCACTGGGATTTTATTAATGTTATTAAGAACAATAATAATATTACTAATAATATTAAGAATGGAACAGTAGAGTTATCTCGTGTTGAGTTCTCCCTGGCAACTTGTCCTATGGCTAGTTTCTTCCATTATTTATTTTATTTTATTTATTTGTATCCTGCCTTTATTATTTTTACAAATAACTAGTTCTTGTATTTCACACTGCAATTTAGGCCAGAGCTGAATCATGTCAGCTTGCTAAATTATCAATACCTTGTGAAGCAATGTAAAAGAAAAAAGTAGTTCTTTTGTGAAGAAGGCACTTTCAATATTTGTCAAACATCTTCTTACCCAACCCCTTTTTAAATTTGTTCCAAATTCTAAAAAGCAGGACGTTTTTATCACATAGTGAATAGAACGAATCATGTAAAAGTGGTTTGCTTTGTTATCTTTTGTCTTTATTTTGTAGCAAAATCCAAACTTTATACCAAACACATTCCCAAATTCAATTTAGACTTGTATCCTATGTTTCCATCAGGAGCATAAAGTGGGATACACAGCACTCCCTCCTCCCATTTTTTCCATAGGAACCTTGGGAGGTAGGTTTGGGTAAGGGAGAGCAACCAGCCCAAATTCATCCAGGAATTTCTAAACGTGGATTTAAGCCTGAATATCTCTATTCCTGGTCCAGCAGCAGAATACAATATCACACAACCTGAAAACATAATCAAACAAAACCAGATAACAATTGCTATATGTTCAGAGCCATCTTTATCGCATAGCACAAAGTATGATCCCTAAAATTTAACTATGGTTTCTAGAATCCTTGCAAAAGAGGCTATCAATTTCTATTTTCAATACAAAATGAAACATTATTAAATGCATACCGAACAATTAAAGTAAATGCATTTAATTAATAAAAATTAAATTACATCCAATTTAGTCTTTGCCTTGGCCTACTTGCTTTTTGAAATGCAGCCCTTGAAGTAGGCCTGGTCCTCAGCCCTAAAAAGGCCTCTCTTTTTTTGCATAGCATATGCAGGAATCATCTGTAGGAAATAAAATCATGTCCTTTGAAGTTACTGATTTGAATTCCACCCTGTTTTTTGGAGAAGTCCAACAGCCAAATAAATACTACTGCTTGTGAAAGAACTTTCTTCACCTTTGTACATTTGGAAAGAGGTGAGACTGGGTCAGTTGCCATACTATCTCACCCTTTTCATGTATTCTTCTTAAGATTCCGATTCCTAGTTAGTTCTTTATTTAATAGTATTTTGAAAGCAAATGAACACTTCTAAACCTGTTTTTGCTTGTTTCTTATAATAAAAATATCTAACAAAAATCATTTTTTAAAAAATTTGATTTATATGCCGCCCTTCTCCGGAGACTCAGGACGGCTTACCATGCGTTAAGCAATAGCCTTCATACTTTTGTATATTTTATACAAAGTCAGCTTATTGCCCTCACAACCTCATTTTACCCTCATTTTACCCACCTTAGAAAGGATGGAAGGCTGAGTCGACCTTGAACCTGGTGAGATTTGAACTTGCAGTAATTGCAGGCAGCTGATGTTAATAACAGTGCTTTAGTCTGCTGAGCCACCAGGCAGATTGCTGGATTGGTAGATTTGTTTTGGGTAACCAACTTGCAACAGTCTGGAATGTTCACTAACTTGGGTACTATTCCTTTAACCCTCTCTTTCCCTGTCTTTGGTGGAGATTTGGATATGAGGTTACCAGTGAAATCACATTTCACATGAGTCCTATAGAAGGAATCATCCTTCTGAGTATTATTGATCAGATTATCTGCTCAATAATTTATCTGATTATCTGATCGGTTGCAATCAGATCACTGCCAGTAGCTTTGTCTCTTTTTAATTGGGAGAGAGGCCTAGAAAACTCAGAGGTAGAAACTGGGGGGGGGGGGGGGGAATCAGAAAAAGGATATTTCCTTAACTGACAGGGATCCTGATCTTTAGGCCAGGGGTCCCCAACCTCTGATCCATGGCCTGGACCCAGTCCATGGCCCCTTAGAAATCAGGACACAGAAGCAGTAGGTGAGCACATGAAGCTCCATTTGCATAAGCGGTGAGCACGTTCACAAAACCATCTCCCACCACCACCGCTCCATGGAGCCAGAAAGGTTGGAGACTGCTGCTTTAGCTTATATATTATACATGTTTTGAAAGTAATGAACCCAAGCTCAGGGGTGATTTAATTCTTTGGATCATACCCTGATCTAGGGACAGAATTCTTAACTAATCCACTATTTGAGAAATAAAACTCCAAATAAAAATGCAGGTTCAGAAATCTCCCAATCCCTATGCAAAAGGAGATTATGCAAGATTGTACCTTTGCTCTCCTCCTATCTAACTTGTACTGTATGTATAACCCTTTTCTACATTGGAACTTTACTCCATTTTACCACAGAATAGTTTCCATGTTTCTTTATGCTGAAGACATGGCAATTTTTCCACTGGCCTACATCGACCTTCATCCTTTTCTCATGGCATTAGCCAAACATTGCCAAGACAAAGGTTCGGAAACAAATTATTCCAAACTGGAGGAACTCCTTTTCACTAAGAGACATTGCAGTTATATGGAAAATCAATAGTTTTCAACTTTAGCGGATAAAGGTGTTCAAATACTGAAGCGTTTTCTTCCACGCCTCTGCTTTCTGGATGCACTAGATTCTTAACATCTGAGCCTTGGCTCAAAAATGCTGCAATCATAATTATTAATTTGCCAGCTGCAATGGGAAATATTTCAGTTCCTGCTGCAATCAAACTATTTAATACAAAAGTTTTAGTTTGCTATTGTTCAATACACAGTGATGTGCTTATTCTAACCAGTTGCATTTTGAAACTATTCAATCAAAAATTATTAGAATACTATTGTGAATCCTTCAGTCTCCGTCTAATTTTTTTGACAGAATTAGTATGTTCCTCTTTAGCATGAGAATCTGTCACCATATTGCTTGAGATAATGTTTTTGGGATGAGTCATTGGATCATGTGACTTTGGGTAAGTTTATTTCAGTTTGGAGGAGGAAAAATATTGCCAAATATCTTTCATGGCATTTCTGCTCCATTTTTAATATCATTTGACAGCTACATTTGAAGTTACAGAGATGTCCCTTGATTTGGTGGCAGTTGTTTTTAATCATTATTGTATATAAAACAATGTGAAATCATTGCATCACGTTCTTCCCAAAAATCAAGGATGTCATAACATATTAGTGTATTATATCTGTGGATCCAAGCAATGTAGCCTTTATAATTGACAGATGGAAAATTTGCCAATATGCAGGGTTTTTTTAAGTATTGTCAAAGGCTTTTGGTATGGCACCCAGTGTACAGATAACCACTGGGTCCACCACAGCTACTTTATGCCATAATCTTTCAACTTGAATTTTCAGATCTTAATATTTTGTGATTTTCTCCAGTTCTTCCTCTTCTGCTCTACTATCCCCTGGTAATTGACAGATCAATAATCCACACTTTCTTCTTTTCAATCACAGTTAAATCTGGTGCGTTATGTGCCAAGACTTTACCACTTTGTGTTTGGAAATCCCACAATATTTTAACCGTTTCATTTTCAAATATACGCTTCCACCAATTTTTCATGACAATTTTTACACGTTCCAGTGAATTATTTTGGTGACTGTGTTTTGTCCTTATTTATAATTAGTTTATGAAATATTTTTGCATGTGTTGAGTATATGATCTACTTTTTCTTCTGCATAATCAGCCCTTATTATTTAGCCTTAAGAAAATCAATGTCCAAAATTTAAACTATTACAGCAGAAGCTTGTAGATACTATGGTAGGAGAATGTAAAATACATTTTTTTACATTCATATTGGGAGCTAAAAGTTCTAAGGGCAAAAATATTGGTTATGTAAACAACCAACAATTGCTTAAATAAATATCTGAGGAAAAAACTAATATACCCATTAAAAAATTGAAAATGCAGAAAACAGCAGCACTGAAATTAACTCACCAAAGATATAACTCTTTTCTTCACGCTGAGAAAGATCAATAAATGTACCCATCCTAGAACACAATAAAGTTTCATATTAAAGCTGCCCTGTGTGGATGGTTTGAGTAGCTTCTCTTGAGTCCAAACTGGAGACTAGAAATTAACCTAACAGAAAAGGGAGTTCAGGGAGCTGTGTAAGAAACAAGAAAAAGAAAACAGGGGACCAAAGTCAAGCTTTCTGGTAGCAATTTTCAAGAAGATAATGCTGGAACAAATATTTTTTTATTTATTTTATAAATAAAGAGTACATGTCAGATTTGTATGAGAAAATGTACATCAAGAAGCTTCTTCCTATTGATTAAACCATATGAAGAACTGTCTGAAGTAGAGAATAAAGCAATCTACTCAAGATGGGTTGAATTACAACTCCCATTGTCTCCAGCCAGCATGGCTTGATTATTAGGAGCCTGAGTGACGTAGGAGGCTAATGCCTCCTACTAAGGCAGCATTTAACATCCAGCTGCCTGCAATTACTGCGTGTTCAATTGTCACCAGGCTCAAGGTTGACTCAGCCTTCCATCCTTTCTAAGGTGGGTAAAATGAGAACCCGGTTGTGGGGGCAATAAGCTGACTTTGTATAAAATATACAAAAGTATGAAGGCTATTGCTTAACGCATTGTAAGCCGCCCTGAGTCTCCGGAGAAGGGCAGCATATAAATAATTTTTTTTTAAAAAAAAATGGGAATTATTCAGTGGTAAAATGCAATTTTTTTTTACTACTGGTTCTATGGGTGTGGCTTGGTGGGCATGGCTTGGTGGGCATGTCAGGGGAAGGATACTGCAAAATCTCCATTTCCACCCCACTCCTGGGGGAAGAATATTGCAAAATCTCCATTCCCACCCACTCTGGGACCAGCCAGAAGTGGTATTTGCCGGTTCTCCAAACTACTCAAAATTTCTGCTACTGGTTCTCCAGAACCTGTCATAGCCTGCTGAATTTCACCCCTGGAATTATTGTTGTGGTCTGTCGGCCACTGGCCCCTCCAGCAGCCGAATCAAAGGAGGAGGGGCTGTTGGAGTCAGGGTCAGCATCGAGGCAACCTGGGAACTCTGAGGGGGAAGAGAGAATGGAGCTGGCAGAGAGAGAGAGAGAGAGAGAGAGAAAGAGAGAGAGAGAGAGAGAGAGAGAGAGAGAGAGAGAGAGAGAGAGAGAGGTGGAGCCTGGGCCATCCATCAGCCCTCAGATGGAGAGTCAACAGCCCTCAGGCCTGGAGTTGGTTCATGAAGAAGAGGAGGAACAGCTGGATCCAGTGTCTGATCCACAGCTGCACAGAAGGCAAAGAAGAGAATAGTGGAAAGCTGTGGGCCGATCCTGGGGGAAGGAAGAGCCACTGCTGCAAGCGAGACCCCACCTTAGCTCTAATTAGACAAAGACTAGAGATAGTTCTCTTTTTTCATAATAAAAATAATCCTGTAGAGAAGGCACTTTGGGCCAGGTATCACCAAGCACTCTCCCACCTTGTTCTCTCATATTTCAATCTGTTACCTTGGTTCCAGAAGTTCATGAGTTGATACACTAGGAACACTCAGAATTAGAAACTGCCCAGTTTCTTACAGGAAGATCTGTCTCGATGTTACTATTTCTCTTCTGGATTACAGAAAGCCATTCTTAAGTATCAGTTTATACTGAGCTTATCCCTTTCAATAGCCAGCAGCCAAAATACAAAATAAGTTCTGGAGAGATTATCTAAGCTTCCACTATTAGTTCTTGATACTTTATAAGTGCCTTCAACTAATGTAAATTCTTGGGACTTAGCTTAGAAAATACAAAGGCATAAATTGGCTTATGGGTATGAAATGCACTGAATCAAACCAACCAAGATACCCTATGCAGTTATAGCATAAAAGGACAAAGCAAAATTTTACCAACTGAGCTACCAGCATTTTGCCTACTGTATATAGAAGTTTCTATTGTCACTTATTCCTTTGCTTAGACTTCCCTCTGTAGCATATGTCCAAATTAGAAGACTCCACTGAATTGAAATTCTTCACTGATTTATAAAGGTGACAGCATTTTAAAATCCATTTTTAAATGAGGAATAACTGACAGAGCAGTGAAGTGCAAAATATTGTAGAATGAGACTCAGGAGCAACATTTAATTTGGCTATAAGGATTTGTCTTCTCAAGAGTGTTATCGTTTAACTGCAACTCTTTTCTGAATTTTAGATGCTAGTTTCTGAAGCATATTGATGCCTTGAATCTGAAAAAGTATTAAAATGAGCAGGAGACTTAAGACTGAGGTAAGTGAGTTAATAGCCCAGTTAAGTATTTTTATTCTTCTTCTTCTCTAGTGTAAGGGAATAAATCCATTCACTCATTGAGTTCAGTATTAAATATGTTACATTTTAATGGTTTTGTTCTCAGTTTTCAAGTAGATTTGTCCAATCTTCTTTGAGGATGCTGGACCCTGAATCTGGGACATTCCTCATTAACACTCTATGACTCAGTAAAGGTTCATTTTTTGAATGACAAACCTGCAGTCATTCCACATGAGTTCATATCAGGGGTGAAATGCTCCTGGTTTGGACCAGCTCAGGCGAGTAGGTAGCGATGGCAGTGGGCAGTTCGGAGAACTGGTAGCAAATATCCCTGCCCCCGTCCCCCATGCCCAGCTGAGCTGCGCGATCATCAGAGCCTTTTTTTTCTTTTAAATGGCTCTGATCATCCAAGCTCTGACGATCCCAGCTGAGTTGCCTGCTAATCAGGCAACTCAGCTGGGATCGTCAGACCCATTTAAAAGAAAAAAGTTTTTTCTTTTAAATGGCTCTGACGATCCCAGCTGAGTTGTCTGCTAACAGGTAGCAAAAATCCCTTCTCCCCACCCCCCACCTCCAGCTTGCTTACCTTAGTTGCTGGTCACAACGCCTGCCTTGCTTCACTTGCTGTAAAACCTGCAATTCAGCAAGCAACTGAATCTCCCTGCCTGCAATCAAGCTCATCGGTGAGCAGCTCTATCTGCCTGCCTGCCTTCCTGTCTGCAGGGGTCTCCAACCTTGGCAAGGAAAGCCGGCTGGCTGAGGAATTTTGGGAGTTGAAGTCCACAAGTCTTAAAGTTGCCAAGGTTGGAGACCCCTGTTCTATTGGGTAAGTTTTTTCCCCTTTGGGAGCTTTAAAAAAAATAGTTAATTGGGGTTTTTTTAATTGTTCTTTTTTTAGACCTAGCCATTTAAAGTTTAGGAAGTTTTAAATTTAGCTGCTTTTATATAAAAATAAAAATAAATTAAAATAAAATAATATTTGTGCAGCTTTCTGAGATTCACTATCTTTCTGTAGTGTTTCACTCTAACTACATAAACACACAAAATCTCACAAAGCTGTATGTGGAATTTTGTGTGTGTAAAGTGTGAAAGTTCGTTTTTTGGGCTTTTTGTGCCTGTGTGAGGTTCTTGTTTGTTGCAGGGGCCATTTTGTGACTAGCACAGCTGCTTTTACATTGTGGGTGAGCCAGTTGTGTTGTGTTGTGTTTTATAGGTTAAAAAAGGGCACAGAAGTGACATTGACTTGGCCACGCCCACCTGACCAACAAGCCACGCCCACTAATTAAGCCACACCCACAGAACCGGTAGCAAAAAAATTCAGATTTCACCCCTGGTTCATATACTGCAAATTCACATTGTCCCAGGAAAAATTTGCAGATGACACCAAACTAGCAGGAATAGCCAACACCCCAGAAGACAGGCTTAAAATCCAGATGGATCTCAATAGACTTGAACACTGGACCCTATCTAATAAAATGAAATTCAATGTAACAAAAAGTAAGGTTTTATACTTAGGCAACAAAAAACAAATATACAGGTACAGACTAGGTCAGTGATGGCTAACCTTTTTGCCACAGCGTGCCAAAAGCGGGGGAAGCACGGTGGGGTCACAAGCACGCGTGCCCACATCCATAATTCTATGCGGGCTGCCCCCCCCCGGTGCTCCCCCCACTTTTGGCGCGTGATGGCAAGATGGGGCCGGTAGGCCTGTTTTTTGCTCTCCCCAGGCTCCAGAGCCTTTCTAGGAGCCTGGGGAGGGCAAAAACGGCCTTCCCTCAGCCCTCTAGAGGCCATCCAGAAGCCAGAAACAGTGTGTTTCCTGACTGCTGGTGGGCCCAGAAGGCCCAAAAATCAGCTGGCTGGCGCAGGCATGCATGCTGGAGCTGAGCTTACGTGCCCACCGATATGGCTCTGCGTGCCACCTGTGGCACCCGTGCCATAGGTTTGCCATCACGGGACTAGGTGAAACTTGACTCAACAGCAGTAATTGAGAGGGATCTTGGAGTCCTAATGGACAATCACTATGTGCTGCAGCTGCCAAAAAAGCCAATAGAATCCTAGGCTGTATTAACAGGGCTAGAATCAAGATCATGAGAAATATTACCACTTTATAATGCCCTGATAAGGCTACACTTGGAAAACTGCATCCAATTTTGGCCACCATATATAAAAAGACATTGAGATTCTAGAAAGAGTGCAGAGAAGAGCAACAAAGATGATTAAGGGGGAGATCACTTCCGGTTCCGGATGGCAGCAGACGTTGTTTGGGTAAGCTTTTGCCCCAGCGTCTGAATCCCCCCCCCCGCCTGGAGGCCCCTCGGGGCCGGGTACCCTGGTTTTGGGGTATCCGCCGTTAAGGGCGGCTCGCCGGGGTCCCCTGCCTCAACTCCAGGGGCTGGGCGGCCAATGCTGGTGCGCCCAAGGCTCCGGAGAGTGGGGGCAGCATGTAGCGGCCATTCCCAAGGCTGTTCCATGCCTATGTGCCTGTAGGACCCGGTGTAAATCGAAAGTAAGGCAGCAGGTAAAGAGGCGATCGGAAGAGGAAGGGATGCAGGCCGGAGAATAAGTAGAAAAGGAGAGACTTTGACTGGCGAAGCGACGAGGCGTCCTGTGGGTGAGAGGGGGGGGGCTGAAGCTTCTCCTCCCCCCTTGTAGCTGGGAAGGGCGCCATAGTTGAGAAGAAAGAGGAGGAAAAAAGAAGGAGACCTCTTACCTCGCTGATTTCTTGTGGAGAATGGTGGAGGCAGAATTTGGGAAGGGAGGCTGGAGGCCTCTCTCCTTCTGGAAAGTCATGGCTGGGCCCTGATTTCCTGCTTCTTTGTGCATAATTGATGACATCACCCACCTCTGGTTTCCTGTTTGACCTACTCTACAAGCCGGACTCGTTGCTCCTGTGAGCGCCCTCTGGTGGATCATGAGGAAATAGCGCTGATTTTTTAAGAGAATCTTCTCTCTCTGGATGTTTGTGCCTACCTGAGGACCTCTCATTCTTTACTACTGTAAGATGGCTAAAGGACAAAGACCAGCTGCAGGTGACATGGAAAAAATTTTGGAAAAATTGGCAAAATTGGATGAGAAGCTTAATAAACTTGATGACCTGCAAAAAGGCCAACTGGAAATAAAATCTGAAATGGTAGTTATGAAAAAAGATTTAATTGCTGTTCAACAGGTGGCAGAGGAGAATAAGAAAAAGATGGGAGGTTTGGAGGGAGAGGTGCGGGCAATCCAGAAGAGGGAAGAAATGAGAGGAAATATAATTTTAACCTCGCAGCTGGATAGAATGTCTTATTTTCTCAGATTTCAAAATGTGGAAGAGGTGGACTAAGAAGATCTGCGAGAAGTGATGGTTAAATTGTTGGGCAAATTTATTGAAAGAGGTTTGGACTTTATGAGATGGGATATGGATCTAGTTTATAGAGTAAACTCACAATATGCAATTTTACATAGTGTCCCAAGAGAGGTCCACATTAAATTTGTGAGAAGGGAAACGAGGGATGAAATACTGAGAACTCAAAGATCGGGGGCGCTGATATACAGGGGCAAGGAGGTCACCATTCTGAAGCAGATCCCTAGACAGGTATGAGAATTAAGAAGAAATTATTATTTTTTATCAAGTAAATTGTACCTTAAGGGAATTGGCTTCAGGTGGTTGATGCCGGAAGGTTTGATGATTTTCAGGGAGGGCAGTAGGAAGAAAATTAATAGTGTGACGGAGGCTCAGGCTTATCTGGAGCAACATAAGACCCTCCTAGAGGGTGAAGATACAGGAACCGAGGAAGGGGAGGTACCAGATGATCAAGGAACGGGGGCGGGCGAGGCCGTGGGGGTCCGGGAGGAAGGGGGTACTAAGGCCAGAACCTTGAGATCTAAACCAAGAAATGACAAAGTGAGAGGAATCTATTACGTTGTGCCTTTTATGATATCTCTTATTTTTGTAAACTTTAATATTACTCTGGATACTGAACGGATATTTTTGTATAAATCCGGTTGTTAAATTTGAAATTTTAATAAGGGAAGATCTGCTGTATGTGAAAAAAAGAAAATATATATTATCTTTCTAAAAGGATAATGAAAATTCCACATATTGTAAGTGATAATATTGTTTATTTTTAACCAATAAAAACTTTTATAATAATAAAAAAAGATGATTAAGGGACTGGACAGTTGCAGGAATTGGGCGTGGCTAGTCTAGTGAAAAGAGGGACCAGAGGTGACATGATAGTAGGGTTCCAATATTTGAGGAGCTGCCACAAAGAAGAAGGGGTCAACCTATTTTCCAAAGCACCAGAAGGCAAGACAAGAAGCAATGAATGGAAACTGAACAAAGAGAGAAGCAACCTAGAACTAAGAAGAAATTTCCTGGCAGTAAGAACAATCAACCAGTGGAGCTTGCCTTCAGAGGTTGTGGGTGCTCTAACACTGGAGGCTTTTAAGAAGGGACTGGACCAGGGGTGAAATGCTACCGGTTCAGGCTGGTTCGCCCGAACCTGTAGTAAAAAATGCTACCGATTTGCCAAACCGGTAGTAAAAAAATGTTTTAAAAAAGTTCTGACGATCAGTTGAGTGATACGCAATCATGGGAACCTTTTTTAAAACTTTTTTAAAGCACTTTTTACTACCAATTCGCCCAAGCCGGTAGTAAAAAATGCTTTTAAAAAGTTTTTTAAAAGGTTCCCACGATCATGCGCCACAGCCGATCACACACCCCCACGTTGTTCTACTTACCTTCCCAAGCCTCCTTTTGGCGCACACTGCGTATGCATGTGCACAACTTGCATTTGGTATGCACTGCGCATGCAGGCAGCATTGCATTTGGCACATGGCGTGCATGCATGGCCAGCGAACCGGTAATAAACCTGTTCAGATTTCACCACTAGACTGGACAACCATTTGTCAGAAATGGTATAGGGTTTGGAGGTTGGACTAGAACACCTCCAAGGTCCCTTCCAACTCTATTATTCTGTTAAAATTATCTGCATAAATGTTCATTAGGGAAATCATCAGATCAAAGTCAATTATATCAGAAGAAGAAAGCACTGCAAAGTGCTATTACAATCAATAGAAAGTGCAATGCTCTCTGCTTAATAGTGCCAGATGAACTGGTCAAAAGGTTTAAGAAAAATGAACCAGAAAACTACAGCAAACGGTGATGGACTTGAATCAAATAGACCTTGGTGCAAGTCCTTATTTAGCTATGAAGTTATAACATATGACCCTCAACCAGCTACTTACTTTCAGTGTATTCTTTGGAGGCTGTATTATTGACATAATTATCTAATTCCAAGTCAACCCTACTAAAGATGAAAGGCTACTACAACAAAATGACCCTTATCTGTCAGCCGGTTTCTCAGGAAAGAATGTCATAAATTTGTCACTTTGGTGCACCCCAGAATTGATGATTAAATGAACTCAGGGTGAACTTTCCATGTCGCAACACAATGAGGAACAAGAGTGAGATATACATGTGAATAGTGGTGTGAAACTATTTTATGGGACAATAGAGGCTGCCTTAAGTCTTCTAGTGTCAAAAAATACTGAGTTTAAGTCCGATACACTAACTGTGTCCTTGGCAGCTTATATGAAGGGGAAATGATGTTTTCCAAATGAGTTTAGTGTAATTTATTGGTAAATGTTTGTGATGTTTAAATGTGCTTTAAAAACTTGCTTCATGTTTCTAAATTACTATTACTATAAGTTAAAATAAAACTTGCCAGATGTTGAATCATTCATAAGTCTTATAAAGCAAGTGAAGGAGTGCCTAGCGATTCTCAAAATCTTTTACTTGAAATCTCAGTTTTCCTTTAAGATAGATTATCAGCACACATTCTCAGAAAATCCTTTTGAGAATACTGAAAATCTCCATGGATATGAATCCCACAGTCATGATTTCTAGGGTGAAATGCAGAATGTTTAAAAGCTATGCAATCCAATTGAACATCTACTGTAGTCCAACCATTACATAGTACAGGATCACTTCTCATTTCCTGAGACATTTTACATACATGTTTCATTGCATGCATTCAAAATGTAGCAAAGGTATTTCCCAGCAATTATTTAAGGGTGTGTGTGTGCGTGTGTGTGTGTGTGTGTGTGTGAAGTTACAGAAACTGTGCTTATGTCTGGAAAAATAACTCTAAAACCTCGTTCTTTTGCTCTCACTACTTGTCAATATTTTACTCTTTTAATCTAGCATGAAGTTTCATCTCCTCCTCCTGCTTCTTCTTTCCCCTGGGGCTTCAGGTTGAACAACTTTGCTCTACTCTATTAGTGGTGGATTTCCTTTCTACAAATTTAAAAGGAATTCAAGAAGTAGTTACTATGAACTCCCTTAGGAAACAGAAGTATACATATTTGAAATTAAATGAAAATAATAAAACATGGAACTGAATATTTCCTATACTTAAACTCACAATTCACTGTAGATTTTTCAACTAGTTAGGATCATTAATCTTTTTACCCCTAGAGAAACAATTGAATGTACACAAAGTTATACACCCTCTATCAAGAACATCAGTGTCACTTGTATAGTTAAACATTTGAGGTAGTTGAGATTTCAATCCCTGGAATTCTGAAGCTAAATAAAAGTTACAAAAGAAAGCTTCCCTTGCTCAACGACAACAAACAAAACTAAACAGCCATTCTAATGGTATATATCGTGGCAAAAGAGCGCCTATTAAAATATATTTGAGCAAAATATTCATAGAATAATTTCAGGCAAGCACCAAATGTGTAAATATGACCATCTGCTTTTTGGCTAATTAAATACAAACAACAGAAGCACATGATATTGACATCATATGCCATGTATCACCTTGATCGTCTTTTGGTAATTCATAGAATCCCAAAATGTAAAGTTGGAAGTGATTTTAGAGATCATCTAACCAAATCGCCTACCCAGTACAGGAATCCAATAACATAGCATTGCTGACAAATGGACGTCCAGGCTTTGTTTACATGATACTAGTGTGAAGTTTCCGAAAGATGCCCTAATTAATTCATGAGCCATGAGCCAAACTTCAAAAGAAATACAGTCATTTATTAGGAGCACCATTTCAACAATATTCGGATGCAGTTAGAACTAATCCCACATAGATTTACATCCCTATGACCCTGTCTCTCCCCTCCTCCCTGGCCATGTCATAAATCACATTCTCCAATTAACCACTTTGGCTGGCTGTGAAATCCAACACCCTCCTTCTGATTGCGGTACAGAAGCATGTATGGAATGTATCTTCAATTAGGGAAATCAATCAGCTCTATCAGTTCTCCCTCCCTCCTGCTCATGGCAACTTGAAAGCTTTGCAAGTTGACAACTAGTCAAATCCAGTCCACCGCAGCTCTTAAAATTTACGATCTCCAATCAAAATCTACTTCCTTGTAATTTGAACCCATTGTTTTTTTATCTCATCTTTTGGAACAGCCCTAACATTTCTACTCACCTTGTATATCTGTGGATAACTACCATAATTTTTCATTGACAGACTAAATATGCTCACCATCTCCAACCATTCCTCATTTTTTTTCCAGACCCTATATTCTCATGGTTGGTCTCCAATCTGTTATTGTTCTACCTAAACTCTGATTCCCAGAATTAGATACCATATCATAACTGCAGGCTAATCAGTGCACAATGGAGAGGAACAACTTCTGAATTATTCTGTTGGGGCCTAGGATTCCATTTGTGGCTTTCTTTCGTTTTGTTTTTGTAGCTGCATCTCATAATTGGTTCATGTTCTGCCTGTGAGCTACCATATTTTTGCATGTGCTGCTATTTCTATGGTCTCCTTACCCTAACCTGTGCTTTTCCTTTTCTTTCTCAAATTATGGGAATTTGTTTTGCTCTGAATGAGAAATAACATTATAACTATGTAGTATGATGGACTGCAGGGCTGGCGCAATGTGTAACATGTTCACTCTGGGTGTTTTGTTAGTATGATTTATTGGGCTAGGGATTTTCTGTCTTCACTGTGAGTTGTGTTGGGGGGATGCACTGAGGGAACTCAACCAATTTCATTGCACATATGTTGTGCACTGACAATAAAGATCTGATTTGATTTGTCAGTATGACATTCCATCATTCAGTATGGCCTTATCTATGCTTGAGCCAGATAAGAGAGAGTCTCTTGTTTTTCAAATTCCTGACTGTGCCATCTTAGCTTCTTCTTCGAAGCCTAAGCCACACCCCTAAGGGGATATTGTGTCAGGCAAATCAGAACAGAGAGCTGTGTACATGTCACATATGCCTAGTGATGTTGTCCCTTCTCAGATTTCACATGATGTTGATAGAGAAGCGAAGTTTTCTGCGATGTCTCTAAATCAAACAGTTATTCATGCTGCAATGCAACAAGTGTCTCCACAGGCCCAATCTTCAGCACCCCCTGATGGTGCTGGTGTCTTTTTAGATGGGGCACAACACTACTTAATGCAGCAAAGGCAAATGACTGCGCCTCCAGCAGGCCATGCTAATATTGCAGCTCAAATGCAACAGCAACCACATTTTCAAGTACCTGCACCAGTGCCTCCAGCCATGCAACCAGGACCAGCTCCTGGTCCACCTCCAGTGGCACAACCAAGGCCATTTTTTGGTCCACAGCAAGTATACCAGCACAGCCAGCATACCAAATGCATATTCCTCAACAGGCATCTTCTGTCGCTCCACTGGCTGGTGAGTCAAAATTAAAGATGTCAGGACAGAATTATAAAGCCTGGGTCAGTGAGGTTACACTATTGCTTCGCAGAGAAGGCACCCACTGTATGGTTTTTAATCCTCCTGCCCAGCCATGGACTCCTGCAATAAGAGACATAGAGACTAAAGCTTGCACATCATTGTTGCTGTCCATGGATACTGAACTGCAGGTTACTTTTCCACCTGATGCAACAGCCCAACAAATTTGGGTCCAATTGGAAAATTGCTACAGGCCTGTTTCAATTGAATCTTCATGTTTGCTCATGTCTGAGTTCCATGGTTCGAGATTGAAACCTGGTGAATAAATTGGAGGACATTTGACCAAACTGAAAGGAATGAGAAGAGAATTGAGAGAAAGAGGCTATCTTATTGATGATATTCAAATGATCAGCATTATCATTAACTCATTGAATTATGAATGGAAAGATGCCATTACAAAGATTAATCAAGTCCCTATTGCTCAACGCACAGTGGACTATGTATGCAGACTTTTAACTGAAGAAGAAGCACTCATGTTAGCCACGCCATATTTGAGAGGACCACCCACAGCAAGAGCTCCAGCGAGGCGTTCCTTCCGAGGAAGAGCCTATGTTCCAAGGATGCCAACATGCTACATCTGCAATCATGTGGGACATGCCACCTGGGATTGTCCCCAACAAGTTCCAGCTCCTGTCTCATACCAGCCCAGAGGAACAGATTCCAGAGGAGGCAGAGGCAGAGATGGAAGACAAGGTCGTCGTGGTCCAAGGCGTGATCCGCAAGCTCCACTTGCCACATTGGCTTTAACCAACGATCCACAACCTCATCCAGAGTACGACAGACGGCTTTTGTGGACTTTGGACAGTGGTGCAGCATTGCATGTTACCTACAGAAAGGAACTTTTCACAGAGATGCACGAGCCTGAACCTGAACTACATGAACTTTATTCTTTTTCCAATCATCCTTGTCAGGTCAAAGGAAAAGGAACTATTTCTGTTGAAGAGCTTGATGCATTCATCCCTGATGTTTATTACATACCAACATCAAATAGCAATTTGCTTAGTCAGGCTCACTTGTCTAGAGTTTTAAAGTTCCAGGTTCACCATCTCGAGAAAGCAAGTTACATAGTTAAAAATGGAGATATTGTTGCTGAAACCATGTTGATTGGTGGTGTTTATTACTTAAAGCCAAAGCCTAAATCACAAACACAGGCAAGTATACAAACTCCAAAGAAGGAGAGCACAGGCCCAGAGAGAGACATTCCAGAGAGAGAGATCCTGTTGCTACTCCAAAGGCTCCTAAAGCCAACAAAAAGAAAATTAGGAAACAGGCTGCTCAGAGCAAGCCTGAGGTTCCTCATAAAACTGTCAATGTTGAAAATTCACTAACTGGTAAACCTTTGCATTACAGGTGTATCCATAAGTGGCATAGAAGATTGGGGCATGCCAGTTTCCGTGTTCTTAAGAAAATGCCGGAGTTCGCAAAAGGTTTGGATCTAAAGGGGTGTAAGGTGTTTTTGGATTGTGCTGTCTGCAAGAAAGCCAAATCCAAAGCAGCAGCCATTCCCAAATGTGCTACATGCCTGTCAACACACTTTTTTTTTATTGAAAAAGTTTTAAAAATTTTACATACATTTTCTCCCCCCTCCCCAACCACCCCCCCCCCCGACTTCCCAGAGCAAATACAAAATATAAAATACAGCTTAAATCCCCTAAATTCAACTCCATCTCTCACTTATCATAATCATTAAACAAATGGATAAAAGGAAAGCAAGTCTTCTTTCTTCTTATTCCATCTAATGTAACAGAATTAGTATCCATTTATAATTACAGCAGTTAATAAAACAGTTAAATATTACCTAATCAATCCTAACATTACTCAATTTAACTAATAGATACTTAACAGATTATTAGATCTATACAGTTTAACAAGATATTTTATAACTTCTTTCATTGAAAACAAAAAAAACCCTCATTCAAAAACCCCAAATTTGAAATAAAATACTATATAAACTCTTCCATCCTCCACTTTTAAACCATCAAGGTCCAATAGTTAAAACACTTAAAAAAAATTTTTTTTCTAACTAAAAAGTAATAATCAAACCTCATATTAATTTATCAATACATATTAACAAATCAACTAAAAACATCATTTAATAGCTATATCAAACATTTAAATTCTTCATACTAGATTAAACCAGTTGCTAATCTTCTTATCTTCACATCTTCCAACAGCATATAGAATGTCTTCATTTACGTCTACCCACCTAAATAAAAATTGCTTCTTTATATAAAAAAAAAACCCCAAGTGACTTTGTAATTGTATTTCAAATAGTATCCACCAAATCCAGCCAGAAATTAAATTGATAAATTCATCAGACGTATTAGGGAAACCACCAGATCAACTGCAATTGCCCTAGGCCCATAGTCCTTTTGCCTTATCTTTATTACCTTCAAACAGAAAACTCCAATTTACTATATTCAATAAAACTTCTGCAATTGCAATTAAGTCCAAATATATTACAGTCCTTAATAAAATATTCCAAATCATTCAGGTCAAGGCTTATTTCACAACCCAACACACCAGCACTGCAGTGATCTGTTTATTCTTCTCAAAATATTCCAATACTGCTGTAGGTTACCTCCTCATCGTCGCTCATCGCTTAGTTAACTGGCATTAAGCTGTTGGATGTTTTCTTCCAAAAATTCAAAATCTTTAAACATTTAAACAATACTTTTTAAGGACCATCATCTCATCAAGCAGGGTTATTTTCCTTGTCTCCAGTCTTTCTTCTTCTCCTTTTTACGAACTCTTTTCTTAACTTTGATCCCTCTGCCTTTTTTAACTCCAGTATAATCTTGCATTTTTTGGGATTGCATATTATAAAATTTTTGCAGAAATATAACTTCTTCTGAAAACAGCTCTTTAAATGTAGGTTGGACTTTGTAAGAAAAAATTCATGTAGCTAAAGTCTCATCAGCTCCCAAAATTTCTTGCTCCTTATTCTGCAAAGCATCCATCTTTCTCTCCCAAAAAACTACTATAGGCTGTTGTTGTTGTTCTTTTCCTTCTCCCAGCTCTTCAATCAATCCCCCATTGCTAGATTGCAACTCAGTATTTCCATGTGTTTCATTGTTTCCAGCTTGAGAAGCTTGAAATATATTATCAATTTTTTTCCAATAAAGCAGAGGTAATTGAGCTCCAAGCTTCCTCAAAATCAGACCATATCTGAGGGTTAATTAACCCTTCTTTGCTTTCTTTGCTTTCAAAAAGACCAGCCATCTTGCCCCCCTTCTTCCTTCCCTTCCAAAAGGACAGGGGGGAAAAAAGTATCAAAAAGAAAAAAAAGACCCTTTGCAATTTGTAATTTATATTACTGCTTCAATTATTATAATTACTTCCTTTCTTGTTTCATCCACTTTTCAAAAAAGAGTTTTACGTTTCAAACAGGGGCTTGTCAATAATTACTTTTAACTTTCACTTCTTCACGCCCCGTTGAAACTCAAACGCCATCTTGCTTTCACTTTCAGCTTAAGGAAAATCTTTTAAAGAAGGTAAATCTTTGGAGTTAAAAAAAAAGAAAATACTTGCTGTTTTATTCATGCTGCTTATGCTCCGCCAGGTTGATTCAAAAAGTATTTGTTTAAAGTTGGTTGCTGGGATGGTCACGACATCTAGCTCTGCAAAGCAGAGACATCCAGGGTCCGGAGTACTGACAGGCTTAGCGGGGAGCTCTCATCTTCGAGCGCCAGATTATGGGTAAAATCTGGCACTCTCAGGGAGCTCTACCCCACCCGTCTACTCACTTTCCCCCCTCTTACCAGGAGGAAAGTTTCCAAACCGCAAGACAGCTGATAGTCGCTGTTCTTGTGGTTCTACGGAGCCCTGGGTTGGCGCTTCAAAAAGAAGCGTCCGGCGATGTCGCGATCCCACCGGAAGTCCCCACATTTTTGATTTGGTACACACTGACATAGTTGGCCCTTTTCCGCCAATACTTGGTGGTAGGAAATATTTTCTAACAATTGTTGATAATTATTCTAGATATGGATATGTGTATCCTATGAAAGAAAAATCTGAGACCTTTAAGATCTTTAAAGACTTTGTAGCTCTTGTTTCTACCCAACACCAAGTTTGCATCGCCAGAATCCAGAGTGATCGTGGTGCTGAATTCATGTCTCAGCGTTTCCAGGACTGGATGCGTAAGAATGGAATTCTTCATCAAACCTCGGCTCCTTACACACTGGCTCATAATGGAGTCGTAGAATGACGACAAGGGGTCCTGCAAACCATGATGCGTTGTCTCCTAGAAGATGCCAACCTTAGTATGCTATACTGGGGTGAAGCTATCAAATATGCAAATTACATTGTCAACCGTCCTTGGAGCAGTGTAATAAATCAGACTCCTTTCTTCATGATGTATGGTTACAAGCCCGATCTCAAAAATCTCCATATTTTTGGTTCATACGCTATGGTGAACATTCCCTTGGCTCAAAGAAGAAAAGGAGGTCCAGTAGCAAAGAGACTGAGATTTATGGGTATTGATGATAACTCAAAATGGAGCAAATTTATTGACTCCAGACGTGTAATTGTGATTTCCCAATCCGCTAATTTTGAGGAAGATGTTGACTGGTCCAGGATTCATTCCAATGATCCTGGAGTTTATTTTCCTAGAGATGATGTTGTTGATGCCACGCAGCCTGATGACCAAGATTCACAGACAAATGTTCCATCCACTAGTTCTTCTCAACCTGATGTTCCATCTTCGCAAGCCGCAGATGCTGATGCTAGCAATGAATGTGAGGACGAGGACGAAGCAGAAGAAGAATGGACTGTTGTTCCAAGGCATTTTAAGAGGGTCACAAAAGGAATCCGTCCAAGCGATATTCGTGGCAACTGACAAAAGCACCCTTGCCTTTGATTTGCAATGTTACACTTCCACCTGATACGTTCACACAAATCAAGCATCTTCCTGATTCGGATTGGACTTCCGGTTCCGGTCCCGGAGGCGACGGACACTGATCGGGCTAGCTCTGGCCCCAGTGTCCGATCCCCCCCATCTGGAGGCCCTATGGGCCAAACGCCCTAATATTGGGGCGTTTGCTGTTTGAGGGCGGCTCGCCAGGGGTCCCCTGCCTCACATCCAGGGGCCGGGAGGCCGATGCTGGTGCGCCTGAGGCTCCAGCGGGGGAGGGAGGCGATCGGCGGCCTTTTCTGGGGCCGCTGAGGCGCCACAGCGCCTAAGGGGACCGGCGCTTACCTGCAAGACACAGCAGACTGGGAGCTGGTCAACCGGAGAGTTGAGGAGGCATGATGGAGTTTTAACTGCAAGGAGCAGAGAGCTGACAAGGCATCCTGGAGGTGAGAGGGGGGGTTGGAGTTCCCCCCCCCCTTGTAGCTGGAAAGGTGCCCTGGCTGAGAAGTAGGGGGAAAGAAATGGAAAAAAACCCCTTCCTTTGCTGACTTTTTCTTAAGGATGGCTGAATCAGAATTTGTTAAAGAGGTCTGGTGGCCTCTCTTCCCGGTGGAGAGCTATGGCGGCGGTCCGACTTCCTGTTTCTTTATTTATGACTGAAGACATTACCCACCTCTAGCTTCCTGTTTGACTTACTCTGTACTCTGGACTCGTTGCTCCTGTGCGCGCCCACTGGTGGTTATTGGAAAAATTATACCGACTGTCAATCCCTCTTTCTTTCCTGGAGGCTTGTTTTTTGGGATTTTTCATCTTCTATCATTGCAAGATGGCCAAGGGCCACAAAATAACAGCAGCTGACATGGAAAAAATTTTGGAAAGACTGGCAAAATTGGATCAGAAATTGGATAAATTGGATGATTTACAAAAAGGATTATCTGAAATCAAATCTGAAATGACACTTATGAAAAAAGATTTAAATGATGTTCAACAGCTGGCAGAGCAAAACAAGAAGAAGATGGGGGGTCTGGAGGGGGAGGTACAGGCACTCCAGCGGGTGGAAGAAGGGAGAGGAAATGCAATGCTAACTTTACAATTGGATAAGATGTCTTATTTTCTCAGGTTTCAAAACGTGGAACAACTCGACCAGGAAAACTTGAGAGAAGTGATGGTCAAAATGTTGGGTGAATTTCTTGAAAGAGATTTGGAGTCTACTGGAAGGGATGTGGATCTGGTGTATAGAGTAAACTCACAATTTGCAATTTTACATAGTGTCCCAAGAGAGGTCATATTAAATTTGTAAGAAGGGAACTGAGAGATGAGATATTGAGAAAACAAAGACTGGGGGCGCTGGTGTACAGGGGCAAGGAGGTCACCATCCTAAAGCAGATTCCCAGACAGGTACGAGAATTAAGGAGAAAATATTATTTTTTATCAAACAAGTTGTACCTTAAGGGAGTAGGCTTTAGGTGGTTGATTCCGGAGGGTTTGATGATTTTCTGGAAGGACAGTAGGAAGAAAATTAATAACGTAGCGGAGGCTAAGGCCTTTTTTGAGCAGCATAAGTCCTTCCTAGAGGGAGAAGATACAGGAGCTGAAGAGGGGGAAGTATTAGATGAATAAGGAGCGGGGGCGGGCGGGGCTGTGGCGGCCCGGGAGGAGGGGGGAGGCCAGGCCATGGTTCTAAGAGCTAGAGCTAGGAAATGAAGAAAGGAGGGGAATCTATTATCTAATTTTTTTTTGATATCCCTTTTTACTCTTCCTTTTCATTGTACTTTGTATAACATTTTGGCTATTGGCTTTCTTTGTTTATATAACTTTTATATAATCCGGTTGTTTGTTTTGACTTAACATAATAACGTCTGTTGTGTGAGAATTTAAAAAAGAGAAAATAATAATTTAAATATCTTTTTTATAAAGATATTGAAAATTCAACATATTGGAAACGATAATATTGTATATTTTTAACCAATAAAAACTTTTCTTATAAAGCATCTTCCTGATTCAGAGCAAGAGAAGTGGTATGATGCAATGCAGGTTGAAATGGACAGTCTAAAGAAACTTAAGGTGTTTACTCCTGCAAAACCTCCAGCAAATAAAAGAGTCATTGGCACTCGATGGGTCTACAGAATCAAAAAGAAGCCAAATGGTGAGTCATTGTACAAGGCCAGACTTGTAGCTCAGGGTTTCGCTCAATGGTATCCTGAGGACTACACAAATACCTACTCACCGACAGTCCGAACTGAAAATGTAAAAATTGCTTTAGCAACTGCAACTATCCTTGGTTTAGAAGTTTTCCAGTTCGATGTGGACACGGCTTATCTACATGCTGACCTAGATGAAGAGATCTACATAAGAGGTCCTCCAGGGTTCCGACAGCAAGAAGGGGATACCTGGTTTCTACAAAAAAGTCTTTATGGTCTGAAACAGTCTGGTTTAATGTGGTACTTATGTCTTACTGACAAACTAAATTCAATAGGCTTTATTAAGTCTGAAACAGATGAGTGTGTGTTCACAAAAAGATCTAACAATGCATATGAAATAGTTCTTGTTTATGTTGATGACATTGTTTATATTGGTCCAAATAAGCAAATGAGTGAACATTTTGCCAAAGCTTTGCAGAGATACTTCACATTGAAATCTTTAGGTCATGTTAGTACTTATTTAGATGTTCAGATAGATAAAACACAGAAGAGGTTTGGTCTTTCACAAGAAGATAAAATTGAGCAAATTTTGCATCATTGCAACATGAAGGATGCTAACACAACAAAGACACCCATGCAAACAGATTATCACAATTTGACACATGAACCAAGTCCTGAGTTCGAGGATCAAACACTTTATCGTTCAGTCATTGGATCACTGTTGTACATTAGTAGTTGGACTAGACCTGACATTGCACTTAGTGTTAATCTCTTGGCTCCACATGTAGGTAAGGCAAAACAGTTTCATTGGACATGTGTTAAGAAATTATTGAAATACCTAAAGCACACTAAACATATGAAGTTATTGTTAGAACCAACACATACTGATTATGCAGAATTATGTTGTTATGCAGATTCTGATTGGGCGAGTGGTAAGAAATCACGTAAAAGTACTTCAGGTTATATGATGTTCTTGAATGGATGTCCTCTTGAATTTCTGAGAAGAAGATATGAGGAAAAGACAGGAATTCTGTTTACATTCAGCCTTTCTCAAAAATAGTAAAAGGTGAATATGGGATCTCTCCTTGTTTCAGCCTCCTAATAACACCTAATTGTATTGGTTGGGTCTAAGAGATAATGACTGTCCCAAAGTCATTATCTGAAAGTATAGTTCACTCCACTATCTTAAATACTTTAAATTACACGGTCATATTATACCAGTATTATGGTACATTATGCAATCTTCATTAACTTCCTATTTGTTTCTAGTCCAAGTTCAAACTCTTGGTATTAGGCACCATGTTATGGTGGTTCTCCTCCTACCTCTCTGACCGCTCGCAGTTTGTGTTGGCAGGGGGGCAGAGGTCGACCTTGAGTTGACCTTGAGTCAACCTCGGGGAGTGCCGCAAGGATTGGTCCTCTCGCCCCTTCTGTTCAACATTTATGTAAAGCCGCTGGATGAGATCATCCGTGGTTTTGGGGTGAGAGTCCACCAGTATGCTGATGACATCCAGCTGTACATCTCTACCCCAAACCATCCCAATTATGCCCTTGATGTGATGTCCCGCTGCCTGGAGGCCGTGCGGGTCTGGATGGGGAGAAATAGGCTCAAGCTCAACCCTTCTAAGACTGAGTGGCTGTGGCTTCCGGCATCCCGGTATAGTCAGCTGGTGCCATCGCTGACTATTGGGGGTGAATCTCTGCCCCCCACAGAGAGGGCTCGCAATCTGGGTGTCCTCCTGGACTCATGGCTGTCTTTAGAAGAGCAAATGACGGCCGTAGCCAGGGGAGCTTTTTATCAGGTTCGCCTTATCCGCCAGTTGCGTCCCTTTCTGAACCGGGATGCCTTGCTCATGGTCACTCACGCCCTCGTCACCTCCCGTCTGGACTACTGTAATACTCTCTACATGGGGCTCCCCTTGAAGAACACTCGGAGGTTCCAACTGGTCCAGAATGCAGCTGCACGGGTGGTTATGGGTGCACCTCATTACGTCTATGTAACACCTCTCCTGCACAAGCTGCACTGGCTCCCAGTGGTCTTCCGAGTGCAATTCAAGGTGTTGGTTACCACCTTTAAAGCACTCCATGGCATAGGACCGGGATACCTACAGGACCGCCTTCTGCCACCAACAGCCTCCCACCGACCAGTTAGCTCCCACAGAGAGGGACTCCTCAGGGTGCCGTCGGCCAAGTTATGCCGGCTGGCAACACCCAGGAGGAGAGCCTTCTCTGTCGGAGCCCCTGCCCTTTGGAATGAATTGCCCCCGGTTATTCATAACATCTCTGATCTCCGGGTCTTTCGCTGTCGGACCCTACTGTTCCGACAGGCGGGGCTGTCAAATTGAATGATTTTAAATTGGGTTTTAACTTTGGGTTTTAAAATTCGACCAAAACTATTTAATGATTTTAATTAATTTTAAGTATAATATTGTATATTTATGTTTTAATTTTGGCTGTACACCGCCCCGAGTCCTTTGGGAGGAGGGCAGTATATAAATAAAATAAAATAATAATAATAATAATTATTATTATTATTATTATTATTATTGGTATTATCCCATAACATTTTCACAGACTACAGCCGAAGTATCATTTCCTGTATGCCCTTCAAACACTGAAATTAATTTTCTCAGTTTGGGGTTTTATTTTCATGTCCATTGCTACATGGTATCTTAATGTAATTTTACTTCTGTAATATTTTCTTTTTTATTGTGGTTTTCCTAAATTCAGTCCTGATTTTTTTTTAGTATAGGCTGAGAACCACATGATACAGATGATGAAAATAAACAAGTAAGCATGTTGATTAACTAGTAGAATGTTTGAGTTCATTTATACCAGAGATCTCGACACTTTCATGGAAGCACAAATTGGTTTATTGATCAGGATGATAGGCAAAGAGAAGCCTAAAGAGAGGAGGAGTTACAGTCCCTCGTCATACATTTTTGTAAATTACAATATAAATTGCTTTTGATCGTTTGATCCAATTACAGCATTTGTAAGTTAATATGGCTAATAATAAGGTGAAATAGGTGAGATCATTTGCCTCCTGCAAATAAGCCAGCTCTCAAAAATTTTGAATGTTTTAATTTTCACAATTGGTCTATCAATGGGTAATATAGTTCATAAATTATTTAATTTTTTTCATAGTATTTTGGTTAATAATTTGAGGGTGAATTTATCCACATATGGGCTTAGACACAAATAAATACAGGATACACAAGTGCTTTTAAAAAGTATTGCCATACGTTCTTGTGGATAAGCTCATCCACAGATAAGCAAACCCAGTTGGGGAATTTGGGCACCTAAAATTCTTGGATTATTTGTGAATATTGTATATACAGTATTTGGATTAGGATTTTTTTTTTTTTGCTTGACATCCCATTCATTTACAAAATTCCTTTGTTTTCTTTCCAGTTAGGCAGTAGATTAATTATTTTAGAATTTTGTTTTTGAATACTTTGCCTGATATGATTCTTTTCGTATTATATATATTCTTTTCATTCACAACTATCTTCAAACAGACATTGATGCTGATCATGAAAAACGCTGCACTTTGTGATGCTGCCTCTTGGTCTGTAGGTTCTGATGACCCAAAACCAGTCAGTAATCTGTGGCTGTTGCTAAGAAACTAATGCAGTGGTGAAATTCAGCCGGCTCTATCTGGATCATGTGATCCAGTAGCGCCGGCGGAGGGAGGCTCCACCCACCCGCCCAGACGTCATCATGTCCCGTTTTTGACCCTCTGCACATGCGTGGAGGAGGCGCATACACTCACATTTGCGAACCAGTAGCGAAGGTAAGTGAATACTACCCCTGAACTAATGGCATGGTTTCTCCAGCATTTTGTTTCCAGAACTAGCCACTTTCAGAAGACACAGGTGGAAAACAAGGCTAGAGGACTACACCTAAATATTTCCTAAAAGATTAATAACTTGTTAAAGAGTGTTATTTTTTACAGAAAACTGTATTTGACACTGCAACCAATTACATCTTGATTGTGTTGTTCTCCATAGTTAAAAGTACAGCTAAGATTTTGATCTGGTAGTGGCATGCAAAATGCATGTTTAAGTATAAACAGGAATGGAGATAGGAATTCTGGCTGGGCCTTAAAGGGCAAGATATAAATTTTGAAAATAAAATGAGTGAATATTTTGAACTTGCATATTTACCATTGTATTTTTCAGAAGTTGCTCTTTGGTGATAAGAGTTTGATAACAAAAATTCAATGGAAGTGTTTCCAAAACAGGAGAACTTTAAAAAAAAAAGTATTGAGGAAACCAATTTTGTAATGATTCTATTTCTTCATTTGCAATCCTATGAGTAGCAGTCTCTGCTGACAAATGGAATCCAATTACTTTGGATTTGGAATGTAAATGCTAGCAAAATGAGTAACTACAGAAGGCTTCTAAGATTTACTTTTATTCCACCAAGGGTTTTTAAACGTAATAAAATATTTCCTCAACTAATTTCTGGATGATAGAGTTTTACATCAGTGTTATTCAGAGCCAAATATTTTGAAGTACGCTCCCGACTCACTAGGAGAAATCGCTTATGAAACTAGCCAATGAAGCAGCATTATACTCAAGAAAGCACACCTTGCAATATAAAAAAGGCAAGTAGCATGATATGAAATGTTTTCTTTCATTTTCTTTCAAGAATTCTATCTTTTCCAAAGGGCTAAATGAGAGCTGATAGTGAGAGACTCATATCTGTTCCCCAAAAAAAGTAACATCGCTTTAGGAGTCTAATTTTAAGAACCAAAGCAATCTTAAAGTAGAAATTGTAGAGAATATTCATAGCTCATGTTGTAAATTTAGGCAGAGGTTTGTTCTCCGAGGTTGCTGCTTGGCTCCCAGACATCTCAGCCAGTGGTGTGATTTGCCGGTTCGCTGAACTGTGCAGAATCGTAACAACCGGTTCGCCTGAACCAGTCTGAACTGGCAGCAGCCCACCTCTTCCACCTCACCAGTTGAATTCCATGCCTCATTGCTTCACAGCAGCCCATCAGAAGTCACAGGATCAGTCTTGTGATTCAACCAGCCACAAAAGAACCACCCAGGATCTCTGTAAATGAACAAGACACTTCACCCAACAACCCCAGCTGAAGATATTACTCAGTTTGGTAACGAAACTTCCGGGAGCCAAACAACAAGCTCGGAGGACAAACCTCTGCTTAAATCTTAAAATTAAGACCGCATACTACACTTTTTCTCATAGTTAAAAAGACTCATAGTTAAAAAGACTTCCAACAAAATGGAAGACAACCCTACATCAAAAGACTTTACATTTGAAAGTGTTCTCCTGTGGAAAAGTTATCTAGTTTAAGATGAAAACAAAGAGAAACAAGACCCTAGAAATTACCTAACAAAAATAAGCATAAGGACCACAACCTAAGTCATTCAATAACATTCTCTTTTACAAGGATGAGAAAATTATATTTCTATTCATAGTGTAAAATCATGCTACATTTTATATACATGTATACTGACTTTTGCTCACTTTTTGTAGTGACATATTTCTCTTTTTTTGTCTGTGTCTTTTTATTTTGGTCAATGCACAATTCAATCTTTGTATGAGTTCAGCCAAAGAGAAAGGAACCTGATGATGAGACGGATGGCAGTCAGACAAGTAAGCAGGGGAAATAATTCTGGGATCCTTCTCTATTTATTTGCAAAAAAATCTTCATTGCTTAGAGTCTGCTGCCACCTCAAAATAACCCTGTCTCCCTTACTTCAAATTGCCTCCTAGAAAATCTGCAAGATAATTCTTCATCTATGAGCTTCAAAATTCTTTTTTTTTCCCCAAATGCCACCTTTCTCAATAGTTTTTACTTCATTCCTTGGGGTTTTTTAAACCAGCTTGTGCTAAGCCTTTAACCAAATGTAAGTACATGTAACTGAAACTACCACATATTGCTTTCCTATAGCCCCCTGCTTCCGTTTTCCAACCTTGCCTCTGTTATTCGCAGTATTTTCAGTTTTATACAGTAAAATTTGGAAACAAATATATTTCTTTAAGAAAAGTACCCATTAATTTTATTATTTTTATTATGTTGATATTAAATGAATTCACACTCTTTTTCTTTCTTCCTCTTTGCTATTTTAAAATCCAGTACATAATAAATATGTTCAGTGTTAATGGTACAGTGAAACATAATATTATGAGGGACAATTTGGTGTAGTGGTTAAATCACTAGGCTAGAAACTGGGAGATTATAAATTCTAGTTCTGCCTTAGGCATGAAACTAGCAGGCTGACTTTGAGCCAGTCCTTCTCTCTTAATATTAGGAAGAAGGCAACATCGTGCCACAAAAACTTATCCAAGCAGGCACCAGGAATCAACACTGATTTAAAGAAACCCTCAAATTATAGTCAATCAAATTATCTTTTTAAAAAAGATTCTACATTTTTTTAATTCATGCATTGTGTCAAGTGGTTGTGATTGAACAGTCATGTGGCTTTCTGAGATTTTTATCCAAGGTCAAAAAACATATACAAAATTGTAATACTTCTGGTCCACATCATGCTCAAAACCTGAAGCTATGTTCTTCCTCTTTCCTCAAATGTTTCATAAATTAGGAGAATATGTTTGGGGACAGATTTTCTAAATTTACTCAGCCTACTCTCTCCAAAGAGTAAATGCATAGAATTTTTCTGCATAGCTCATGGTTACATACAAACTCAGTTATATTACCATGAGAGGGTATTATTTGTCCTTCTTATTCCATTCTCACTTCTTATGCCTCTCTTTCACCGAATCCCAGACCACATTTGAGTTTGCAAGAATAGAAATTAATATCTTGCTTATCATCAAATCCTCTGTGCTCCAATTCTTCCCATAACTTAGGGAGGGTGTGGTTTGAGTCTAATGTTAATGTAATTAAGTAGACTCAAATGGTTGGACAAAATGACAAAACGAAAGTGGAAGGATGCTAAGAATGAAAGGATCAGTTAGGGAGCACAGATCCACAGACAGAACGACAAAAGTCAGCTATTGTTTACTTTCCGCTCACATTGATATCAATGGGAGTTTAAGCCTGTGTTTAAATTCTCTCTATAAACACCAGCACAGCCTAATATGGTTAAGCATGGCTAAATCAAATCAATAGTGTAAAGCTTTTTGTGTGGAAGCAGATGGAAAGTATAAAGGCGCTAGAACTGAGGTGTAAGAAAACTTATTTAGTGGGTTCAGGGAATCTGCTGATTAAAAGCTAGAAGCATTTGAGATCAGAACTTGGTACAAAACTGTCAGGCACTTCATAATTCAAAACGGGAAAGTTCTTGAGTCAGGAAGGCAGTCTCAGGAAGTACTGTAGCAGCATAGTCTGAAGCAATTAAATGTGACAGCTTTATAACAATCAATAGGATAGGTCTAATTCTCAAGTATCCTTTTGATTTCAAGCCTAGGAGGTTTCTAGGCTATCTTGCTGATGTTCCAGTCTGAATTATGTAAAGTTCCTTTCTCTGATAGATGACCCAAACATAACACCTAGCTCACAAGCTATTTTAGTTCAAGCACATCAAGCCCTATGAGAAAACTCAACGTATGTTAAAAAAAAAAAGTTCAAAAAATGAAATTCAACATAAACAAAAGTAAGGTTTTACACTTAGGCAAGAAAAGCCAATTGTATAGATACAGACTAAATGAAACTTGGGTTATTGCCAAGTAACTGTGTGAAGGATCTTGAAGTCCTAGTGGACAATCTCTTAAATATGAGCCAACAGTTCCGGCAGCAGCCAAAAAAAGCCAATGCTAGGCTGCATTAATAGAGGGATAAAATCAAGATCACATGAGGTTCTAGCAGGGGTGAAATTCACTTACCTTCCCTACCGATTCGCCAATGCACATGCGCAAAGCCTTCTGTGCATGTGCGGAGGCTTAAAATGTCGCAAAAAAGCGATGTCATGACGTCCGCATGGGTGGGCGGAGCCTCCTACTACTAGTTCGTCCGAGCCAGATAGAACCTGCTGGATTTCACCCCTGGGTTCTAGTACAACTTTACAAAGCCTTAGTAAGACCACACTTGGAATACTGCATGCAGTTCTAGTCACCACAGTATTAAAAAGATGCTGTGACTTTGGAAAGAGTGCAGAGAAGAGCAACAAAAATGATTGTGGGGAGGGCTGGAGGCTAAAGCATAAGAAGACTTGTTACAGGAATTGGGACCATCTGGTCTAATGAAAAGAAAGACTAGATATGACATGTTTCAATATTTGAGGGGTTCCTACAAAGATGAGGATATCAAACTATTTTCCAAAGCACCAAAAGGCAAGATAAGAAACAATGGTTGGAAACTATGCAAGGAGGGAAGCATAGTTTTTCCTAATGGTGAGAGCAATCAATGGAAGAGCCTGCCTTCAGAAGTTGTGGGTGCTCCATCACTGGGGGTTTCCAAAAAGAGATTGGACAACCATTTGTCTGAAAGGGTATAGGACAGTGGTGGGTTGCCCCTTGTTTGCACCGGTTCTATAGAACTGGTAGTAAAACCGGCGGGAGGTTCCACCAACCCTGATGTCATCAAAATGCTTCTGTGCTTGTGCAGAAGAGTGCATGTGCGCGCGAAACAAGCGTGTGCGGCCCCGCTGCGAACCAGTAGTAAAGATAAGTAGAACCACCCCTGGTATAGGGTCTCCTACTAGAGCAAAGGGTTGGACTAGAAGACTTCCAAGATCCTTTCCAACTCTATTATTCTATGTTCTATGTTCCAAACTGAACTGCTGCTTAAGCAGTTTTGCACATGTCATTCTCACCTTTAATTATATCCAGATACGTTTAAATTATTATTGTTCTATTAGCCATCTTAGAAACAACCAATATTGGTTCTATTAGCCAACTAAAGTATATCGCTAGAAAATTCAGAAACAAACAGTTTACACATACTTGCTAAAGAAAGGATTATTCTTAGGAAAGGAACACAGTTTTTCCTTTAATTGAAGAGTGTGGGGCTATGGAAAGCTATTGTAATTGCTGAATTTCAAGAGCATCGTCTCTTGTCTTCCTCTTTTTAAAAAATGGGAGATATTTTCTTAATCAGAATAAAAATGACATGTCCTATTGAAGCATAATATCTTCACCAAAAGCATAACTATGCATTGTGCTTTAAATGTACAATAATGCTGACATGCATTAATTTATATGCTCAGCTATGTCTCTTCCTACCATATTCAACCCTGGAGAGAAGAGATTTCAGAAAATGAGAACTTGGCTTTAAAGAATGAATTGGGAGAGGGAAAAAGAAAAAGAGGAGGGGGTGGGAAACCCAGCTCAAATAAACAGCATTACCTTTTCCTTGGAAAGAGAATTGCATTTGGTTTAAAACTGGTCTGAGGTGTTTTCTTTTAATGCAGTTTGGAAAAAGATGGTCTGTGAATTCTGGGAAAGGAGATTTGGATACTCTATTCAATACAAATCAGATAACTTAAAAATCCATTTTGTTCCAGGTAAAAAGTTCTCTCAAACCAAAAGAGACTCAACTAATTACATCAAGCAAGAAGATGTAATATAGTCTATATGCACTTCAATAGATTTTTGTCTACGTGCAGAAGCAGACAACTAGAAAACAATGACAGCTGGGGCCAGACAAGCTCAGAATGTTTAATTGGATAGGATGTGCAAAGCAATGGATCAAACCCTCTGAATGTCATAAGGCTGGCACTGAAAATACTTTTGCTTTGATGATCCTTAATCCTTAATATGATGGATGGGTCATTGTACAGGTAGTCCTTGAATTACGATCATAATCAAACACAAAATTTGTGTTGCTAAGTGAAACTTTTGTTAAGTGAGTTTTTCCCCATTTTACGACCTCCCTTGCCACAGTTGTTAAGTGACTCATCGCAGTTGTCAAGTTAGTAATATGGCTGTTAAGTGAATCTGACTTCTCCATTGACTTTGCTTATCAGAAGGTTACAATAGATGATCACATGACCCAGGGACACTGCAACTGTCATAAATATGAGTAACTTTCCTGAATTTTGATCACGTGACCATGGGGATGCTGCAATGGTCAAAAGTGTGAAAAACAGTCATAAGCCATTTTTTTGTAACTTCAAACAGTCACTAAATGAACTGTTGTAAGTCGAGGACTACTTGTATTACTACTTTGTGTTCCATGAACTTCATAATAGTCGGAATCCAGGAATGGGGCAAGCTGTTTAGCAATATGGTATGGTATTGGTTTAATTCTGAATACATTTACCTACTTCACTTGCATAAGCAAATCACAGCAGTCTATAACTATGTTCTAGATTTATGATACAGCCATACAATTTGTGAAGATTCCCAATCAGATGATTGTGTGCCGGTAATTGTAATAATTACCTGACCTGCTCCCGAGTTGCCAGCCTAACAGCATGGCAGTCAGAAATCCTGTAAAGATAGAAAGGCTCAATTATAGGGGAAAAATATCTGGATTTAGATTGGTAAATGCAGAGCAAGGAAAAAATATATTTTTAAAAATACATTAGCAAGTAGAGCCTCAAATATCAGGAAATTGATGTATCACAGGTTCTAGCTTCACACAGATTGCTTTATGATAGAGCTGAGGAGAAAAACATTTGTCTGAGCAGCAAAACCTGAGGGGTAGGGTGATTTAAAAGCCAAAAGAACAAGGAAGAGCCTAGCACAGTGATGGCTAACCTTTTCTGGACTGAGTGCCCAAATCGCGTGGGCGCGGGCACAAATCTGCACATGTGTGCCCGAACCCCCAAAATGAATGAGCGCGTGGCCTGCTGCATGTGCCCTGCCCCCCACATGCACGTGAGGCCCACCCACATGCGCCCCACCCCGGTGCATGCTCACATGGCCCCACACACACACCCCACCCCCAATGCATGCATGACAGAGACCCAAAGATCAGCTGGCTGGTGGGAGGCATGCACGCATGTGCGGTGGAGCTGAACTGGGGCAACAGCTCACGTGCCCACAGAGAGGGTGCTGCGTGCCACCTGTGGCACGCGTGCCATAGGTTCACCACCACGGGCCTAGCAGTTATTGTGTATGGTCTATGATGTAACTAAATATATGCACCTACACTATATTAGTATTTTTTTTTAAAGTTTTTATTGGTTAAGAATATACAATATTATAGTTTACAATATGTTGAATTTTCAATATCTTTATATAAAGATATTTCAATTATTATTTTCTTTTTTAAGTTCTCACACAACAGACATTATTATCTTAAGTCGAAACAAACAACCAGGTTATATAAAAATTATATAAACAAAAAAAGTTATTATACAAAATACGATAAAAGAAGAGAGAGAAAGAAAAATGTCAATTAAAAAAACATTAAACAATAGATTCCCCTCCTTTCTTCATTTCCTAGTTCTGGCTCTTAAAACCATGGTCTGGCCTCCCCCCTCCTCCCGGGCTGCAACAGCTCCGTCCGCCCCCGCTCCTTGATCATCTAATACTTCCCCCTCTTCGGCTCCTGTATCTTCTCCACCTAGGAAGGATTTATGTTGGTCAAAAAAAGCCTTAGCTTCCGTTACATTATTAATTTTCTTCTTACTGTCCTCCCAAAAAATCATCAAGCCCTCCGGAATCAACCACCTAAAACCTACTCCCTTAAGGTACAGCTTATTTGATAAAAAATAATATTTTCTTCTTGATTCTCGTACCTGTCTGGGAATCTGCTTCAGGATGGTGATCTCCTTGCCCCTGTACACCAGCGCCCCCAGTCTTTGTTTTCTCAATATCTCATCTCTCAGTTCCCTTCTCACAAATTTAATATGAATCTCTCTTGGTAAATTATGTAAAATTGCAAATTGTGAGTTTACTCTATACACCAAGTCCACATCCCTTCCAATAGACTCCAAATCTCTTTCTAAAAATTCACCCAACATTTTAACCATCACTTCTCTCAAATTTTCCTGGTCAAGTTGTTCCACGTTTTGGAACCTGAGAAAATAAGACATCTTATCCAATTGTAAAGTTAACATTGCATTTCCTCTCCCATCCTCCACCTTCTGGAGTGCCCGTACCTCCCCCTCCAGACCCCCCATCTTCTTCTTGTTTTGCTCTGCCAGCTGTTGAACATCATTTAAATCTTTTTTCATAAGTGTCATTTCAGATTTAATTTCAGATAATCCTTTTTGCATGTCATCTAACTTGTCCAACTTCTGATCCAATTTTGCCAGTCTTTCCAAAAATTTTTCCATATCAGCTGCTGCTGATTTATGGCCCTTAGCCATCTTAGGTCAATAGAAGATGAGAAATCAGAAGGCAAACCTCCAGAGAAGAAAGAGGGATTAGCAGTCAGAGTAGTTTTTCAAATATCCACCAGTGGGCGCTCACAGGAGCAACGAGTCCGAAGTATAGAGTAGGTCAAACAGGAAGCCAGAGGAGAATGTTGTCTTCAATCATAAATAAAGAAGCAGGAAGTCAGACTAGCGCCATTGCTCACCGGGAAGAGAGGCCACCAGACGTCTCCAACAAACTCTGCCACAGCCATCCTCCAAGGAAAAGTCAGCAAAGTAAGGGGTTTCACTCCATCTCCTTCCCCCTAGTTCTCTGCCACGGCACCTTTCCAGCTACAAGGGGGGGGAACTCCAACCCCCCCTCTCGCCTCCAGGATGCCTGCTCCACTCTCCAGTCAGTCAGTTCAGTCCATTGTGCCTTCTTAACTAGCACCGGTCCCCTTAGGCGCTGTGGCGCCTCCGCGGCCTCGAAAAAAGCCGCCGATCGCCTCCCACCCCCTCTGGAGCCTCGGGCGCACCAGCATCGGCCTCCCGGCCCCTGGAAGTGAGGCAGGGGACCCCTGGCGAGCCGCCCTCAAACGGCAAACGCCCCAATAATGGGGCGTTTGGCCCAAAGGGCCTCCAGATGGGGGGTATCGGACTCTGGGGCCAGAGCTAGCCCGATCAGAGTCTGTCGCCAGCGGAACCGGAAGCGGAAACCCAACTCTATATTAGTATTTATATATACTATATACACACACACTGTTACTTATAAATAGTAAATTAAAGTATATCTAAAAGAAAAATAATTCAGAAAAGTACAAATATTAATTCTGACAGAATAAAGAAAACATCAATTATACATACATCTAGAATTACAATTCAAGGGGGGGGACAACTATTAACATGCAATTTCTGAAAGCATCAGTTGCTTGAACATATGACAAGAAACCAAAGCCTACCACCTTTCTGAGTAATTGGTTTAATTTAAGGTGACCAGATGTCCCGCTTTTGGCAGGACAGTCCCGATTTTCAATTTGTCCCGCATCCCGCGGCGTTTTAAAAAAGTCCTGATTGGCAGGAGAAGGGGTTTGCTTACCCCGTCCACTCCCAATCTATTGCTGCCTCCTGAGTCCCAGCTAATGGCTAGAGGAAAAAAAACCTGCTGGAGCACATTTCTTTTTCTCCTTGTGCAATTCAAGCTGAAAACGAAAACGAAACTAAACCAGGTTGTTGGCTTTGCTTTTTGCTTGCAACGTTGGAAAGGCAGATTTCTTTTCTTTTTCCTCATCAAAAAAGGTAGGTGCAAACAATGGGAAATTTATGGCAAATGGCAAAAGAGGAGAGTTCAAGATTTTAAAACACAAAAGAAAAAAAAGCTCTATTTAACTAGGGAATTGTAATAATTGAGATACTATTAATTGTATACTGTGTTGAAAGCAGAAATGGTTAACTTGTGGTTTGGAGGAATATATGGGGGAAATTATTTGGTTTATTATTATTGGTAAATATAATTAATTGATTTGTAAGAAATTGGATTGCATGGAAATAATTGGAATATTCATGTTCATATGGATTAATATACAAAAAAGATAGTTATATAACTAATTGATTTATATTAAAATGTTGAATTTGTATTAAACAACTGTAATATTACATAATTAACCAATGTGAGGATTGATATAAAAATAAATGACAAAGGGAAGGGGTATAATATAGAATAGAAGAGAAAAATTGAATTTGATTAAGATTAGAGATGAGGATGAAGGGTAATATTGGTTTTTTTAAAAAATAGATGAGGAATAAATATGGCAAAAAGGAAATATAGAAATTGTAAATTTAATTGAAATGACTAAACACTGTTTAAATTTGTGAACCGGCCAAATACTCTGTTCAAAGAAAATACATTGTATGTTTGTATGTGTGTTTCTAATTATTGCTATTTATTCATATTTGTTCTCTTTTATTCTTTAAAGTTTAACAATTCATTCTTTATCTTCATATCTTTATATTTGTTTGGGGTTGGTTTTCTTTCCTTTCATCTTTTTTATTGTACAGCAATCTTTCTCCTCAAACCTACCACCTCTCTCTTTTCTACTCAGAGGGCTAAAAAAGGTATTTTTGACTGGTCCTCGCACTTTTGACCAGTCCTCGAACTTACGACTGTCCTCACATTTTACCATGGCGAAGAAAAGCAGTTATGAAATGAGTGACACGTTTGTTAAGAATGCTACAATGGGCATAAATGATGACCAGTCATAAGTGCGAAGACTGGTCAAAAGTGCGAGGACCTGTCAGAAATCACTTTTTTCAGGCCTCTGGGTAGTCCTTTTGTGCACATGGACTACTCAGAGGGCTGAAAAAGTTATTTTTGACTGGTCCTCGCACTTTTGAGCAGTCCTCGAACTTACAACTGTCCTCACATTTTACGTTTTTGCCCTATCGTATCACCATGGTGAAGAGAAGCAGCTGTGAAATAAATGACATGGTTGTTAAGAATGCACGGGCATAAATGTGAGGATGGTCATAAGTGTGAGGACCAGTCAAAAGTGCGAGGACCTATCAGAAATGACTTTTTTCAGCTCTCTGAGTAGTCACTATAGAATAAAATAATACTATACAAAATTTTTATTTATTATATTTGTAAATTGTACTTATGTTGAAATTTAAAAAAATATATTACAGTATTATTTTTGCGTTCTATGAAAATTTTTGTTGCTCCATATATACCAAATTTTTAATCAAACCCTCCCTCCCCCGGTTAATGGTGTCCCTCTTTACCAATGTTAAAATCTGGTCACCTTAGTTTAATTGTCAAACTGTTCTTCCTATTAGTTATTACAGCTGAGCAAACAACCCTTAGATACTTAATTTAATCCATGTATCGCGTGGGTTCTCAAACTTTGTGCTAGCCTAACTGTGGCTGGCACAAAGAAAATAAGATTAGAGAACACAGTGAGTTTTGACAAGCCTACCATTTTTCTTGTGGAAGACTCAGGGGTGAAATCCAGCAGGTTCTGACAGGTTCTGGAAAACCGGTAGTGGAAATTTTGAGCAGTTCAGAGAACCAGTAGGGAAATTTTGAGTAGTTCAGGGAACTGGCAAATAGCACCGCTGGCCGGTCCCAGAGTGGGGTGGGAATGGAGATTTTGCAATATCCTTCCCCCAGGAGTGGGGAGGGAATGGGGATTTTGCAGTATCCTTCCCCTGGAGTGGGGTGGGAATGGAGATTTTGCAGCATCCTTCCCCTGGAGTGGGGTGGGAATGGAGATTTTGCAGTATCCTTCCCCTGCCACGCCCACCAAGCCACGCCCACCAAGCCATGCCCACAGAACCGGGAGTAAAAAAAATTTGGATTTCAGCACTGGGAAGACTGATCAGGTAAGTCTTTTATTGAAGACTAAAAACCTTTATGGACCTTTTGCTGAAAATGGGGGTGGGGAGGAACTGGTGATTAGGTAATTTAAACTGGTAATTTAAAAGGGGGAACTAAAAAAGGGGAAGAGCCTTTTCTACCATGGCTCCTACCCTTTGGAACATTGGTGAGATCTGCACTCACTTCCCGAAGACCTAGCTCTGTCAGTTGGAGCCCCAACTGAGGTGCTATTGGATTAAGAAAAGATACCCCTCCACCTCTCCCCATGTACTTCGTGCTCCCTTTCTCCCCATCTTTTAATTGTAAATTATTATTATTTGTTTTAAAGTTAACTGTTTTTTAATGTTTGTAAGCCACCCAGAGTCACCTTTAGACAAGGTGGGCAGGATACAAATCTAATAAATAAATAAAATACGATGGAACTTTAAAAGGGGGAGGAGAGATCATAAATTTGTAACTGCTGTAAAGAAAACAACGTAACTTCTTTATATTTCTTTTTTCACTTTTTTTTCTTTTTTTAAACTTATTTTATATCATTTCATGTTTATCTTTCATTTCTGTAAAATCCTTTAAAACATTTTTTTTAAAAAAAAATAAAAACATTGAAGAAACCAGGACCCAGGTTTATATAGCTTCTCATTCAATGGCTCCTTGCAGTTGGGCAAGGAACTACTGATAATAATTCTTTGAATATGACTTTTAAGCCAGCTATGTATCCTCTTAATTGTTGTGTCATCCAGCTCACACTTAACTAGCTTCTTAATCAGCTTGTCATGGATATTTTATGAAAGGCTTTCCTGTAAAATAGATGAGTTATATCCACGATATTCTTACAACCTCCTAAGGAAACTATCCAATCTAAAAACTGAGGTAAATTTAATCTAGCAGATTTGCCTGCATTAGAGCCACGCTGACATGTGATAATTACTGTTTTCAAGATATACACGGTTTGATCTTTTTATGATCTATTCTAAAATCTTCTCAAGAATCTAATCTTAATCCTTATCCTATTTTCTACTTTTCGAAGATAAGAACAATATTTACCTCCTCAGGCCATCTGGCACTCCATAAATTCTCCAGCATTTCCCAAAGGTGACCTAAAAAAAAATCTGTCAGACCATCAGTAAGTTTCTTCAGTACTTTGGATGTAATTCATCTGGTTGCAGATGTTTGCATTCATTTGTGTAAACAGAAAGATTCTGATTTTTTGCTTTTTTTTTACGTCCTTTACCAACTCAGCCTTTTCTGAGCTTTAACTTTTCTAATAACATTTCTACAGCTCGAAGAAATCCTTATATATTTTAATAATTCCTGCCCCTCTTTCCACTTCTTGTGCCACTCCTTTTTACTATTTTTCAGAAGTTCACTAATTTTTATATGCAACTACTCTAATTAAAACCCTTCATTAAAATCCTAAGTAAAACTCTTAAAATCAAGAATTCCAATATATTTTCTCCCAATGTTTTGTTACTTTCATTACCTTGACAGAACTTCCCTTCAGCATTGATCAATACTAAGTCAAGAACACTTGACTTTCATCATCTCAAGGAAAAATCAGGAATGAGAAGGAAAAAAAACAGACTTAAGATTTTTTTTTCCTCAATGAAGAGCAAGCCAATTAAAATCCCCCATCACAACCGTTTCATGTTTCGTCTCCATTTTCTTTGTTGGTGGGTGAGAGTAGACCTCAAGTACAGTATTGCTTTCATTCATGCCTCAAGTTAACAGAGGCATAGAATCAAAATCCTGTGAAATGTTAATGCCACCTTATAATGGTATTATAACCCTAACCCTTGGTAAGACCACACTTGGAAGACTGCATCCAGCTTTGAATGCCACAATGTAAAAAAGATGTTAAGACTCTAGAAAGAGTGCAGAGAAGAGCGACAAAGATGATTAGGGGATTTGAGATTAAAACATATCAAGAAGGTTGCTAGAATTGGGTATGTCTAGTTTAATCAAAATAAGGACAAGGGGTGATATGATAGCAGTGTTCCAATATCTAAAAGGCTGCCACAAAGAAGAGGGGTCAACCTGTTTTCCAAAGCACCTGAAGGCAGGACAAGAAGCAATGGCTGGAAACTAATCAAGGAGATATCTAACCTAGAACTAAGAAGGAATTTCATGATAGTTAGAACTATTAATCAGTGGAACAATTTGGCTCCAAAAGTTGAAGGATGGGGTGCTTTTAAGAAGAGACTGGGCAACAATTTGTCTGAAATATTATAGGTTTTCCTGCCTAAGCAGGGAGTTAGACTAGAAGACCTCCAAGGTCCTTTCCAACTCTGTTATTCTGTTAAATTATTTAACCCAAATACTGCTACAACTCCTGTCACTTAGATATTTGACCAGTGGCAATTCTTTTTGCATTCAAAGCAACTCATCTTTCTTTATTGCTTCTGTACAAATTATATTCTTCAATTGCTATATTCCAATCATACCGCATATTGTGTGAAGTCTCTTATTATACTAACTGTATCATATTTGGTTTTCTGAACTGAGAGTGAAAGGTGCAAGATGAAATATGCTTCAGACAAACATACTGTTACCATCCATGCCTGCCATCCATCATTTCCAGCCGCCTGCTCTTCCCCACCAAATAAATCAGGCCATGGCTCTAAAAACAAAATCTCTCCCACCAATACTATTTGCATAAAAAGCCATTCATTTGCAGTATTCTACTTTCCCTGTTCAGTTCTCTTCCTTGAACTAGAAGGATGGATGACAACCCCAATTGAACTAGAGAACTGCATTCTCTACACCACCCTTCATATTTTTGTCTTTTTCCTCTGATTGTTTAATGGATTCATTTTAATAAGATACAAAATTGTAAATCTTATTTACAGAAAGAGTTACTGAAGATACAGTCAAGATAGTAAAGACATTTTTCCCTTGGAAATCCAAAGAGAATGTTGCTTTGATATAACGTGGTTTATAATGCAACTGTACCATTAAGAACTTTACTGTTGGATTAATACATGCTAAAAACTAATATTGAGAGCTTTATTTGTGTTCCTTTCTCCGAACTATAGACTTTGGATACTTATCATGGTTTGAGCATTGAGCTTTCCAGTTTTTTAACTCTTCTATTCTTAATATTTTCTTTGAATTTAATGAAGAGTTACATACAATGGAAGATAATATTTCCAAATTAATTCAGTGAACACAAGATATGGAAGCAAAATTCAACTCTGTTAAGGAAGATATTAAAGATACATATGATAAATTAATAACCAAAGTTGAATATCAGAACAAAGAAATTAAAAAAATCCAGACAAGATATTCAGCAGACAGAACTATGTAAGTTGGAGACTAAATTAAAACTGGTTGAAACAGAATTACTTAAAAACAAGTTATAGTTCAGTGGGATACCAAAGAATTTTGGTAAGGAAGATGTAGAAAGAGAAAGAGAAAATTTACTAATGATGTACCTTAACTGGGATGTAGAGGAGATTTAGAAAATTTACACACAAAATACCTTGGGTACCATGAAGGAGAAAACTGCCATGGAATATACTGTCAATTTTATATATTTTAAGGCTAAAGAGACAATCCCGGAATGAAAAGGGAAATGAAACCTTCTAAAATTTGAAGATGCCATAACTGATTTTACCAGACATACTTCCAGATGTACTTTAAAAAAGGAGAAATTTAAAGTTTTTGATAACTGTTCTTAAGAATAAAAAGATTAGATACTAATGGACTGGTCCTCTCGATGTCTTCATGGATATGAATAAAGTTTTTGTCTGTTCTTCAATGACACTTAAAAGAATGCTTGAAACATTAATCTATAACTGAAAAAAGAATCAAATACAAGATCAAAAACTGACAACTCAGGCAAAAAAGATGGAGAATAGACAATAGATCAAAAGCTTGCCCAAGTACCTGAACATCTTCATAAGCTAGCCTAAGAACTGTAACTATGAATCAACTCAGATATTTTCTAGTAATATTAATTGACTGAATATTCCATTCAAAATTATTTTTTTTAAGTTCCAATTTTGAAATCTTTTAGCACTTTTTCAAAGAATGGTCACCAAGGTGCAAAGTAACAGCATCCTGATCACAGTATTAGTTAGAATTATTAATAATTGGGAGATTAATCTTGAGCATCACCTTTTGCGACCTTCTGACAAGCAAAGTCAACAGGGAAGCCAGATTCACTTAATAACTGGATTACTAATTTATCAACTGCAGTGATTCACTGTATAACTGTGGCAAGAAAGGTCATAAAATGAGGCAAAACTCACTTAACAAATGTTTCACTTAACAACAGAAATTTGGGGCTCAATTGTGTACACAGTGGTGCTATAAAGCATCAGACACAAAACTTTAGCTTTAAAAAGTTGAATAGCTGTTGGGCCATAGCTTTTGCCAAATTCACCTGCAAATTTAGTCATTGTAGTGGATGCTTTTGGGCCTTTACTAGAAGTTCTCTTGTATAAGTAGATTAGCAGATAGATATAAATGATATAGGTTTACAGGTAGGAATATGTAAAAGAGCAACCAGTGTGGTTTACTGATTCAAATGCTGAACTGGGGTGACCCAAAGTTTCATGTCCACTCTCATTCATATTCTAAGCCAAGCAATCTGTCTTGTCAAACTTATATCATGGGGCAGTTACTGTAGGTATAAAATGAATAGAAATCCCCATGTAAACTACCTTAAGCACTTGAAGAAATGTGGAACAACAGTCTCATAATTATTACTATCTTAACTCCCTCTACCCTTGCTCAGACTCATTGCATGTTATTGTTATTATATATTCTTCTGTGTTTTGCTAACATTTTTATGTCTGTGAGGGGGGTCAGTGTACATTTTGTCTTTATTGGTTTGATTGGCCTATAGGGAACACAAAGCACTCTTTAGAACAGCTGCTAAGCCTAACAACTTTTTCAGAATTCACTGAAATCAAATCTGTATATCTTAAATGACCACATAAATCGCATTTCATCTCATGTCCCCAAAGCATTTTGTCTTAATATGTTTCTGTTCCCAAGTGTCCCTCTTTTCTTCTGATCTAGTTTTATCTCAACAGATAATCTAACATGAACAGTCTTAGCAGTTGCTTGAAGGAAACAGTAATTTCTTTTCCCACCATTCTTGGCAAACCATAAGGCACATTAAACTGCAATACTACACTGCACTTTGTATGCTTAATGCTGCACATATTTGGATAAAAGTACAAACAGAGAATAAATCTGAGTTCATGATAGTCTAGATCTCACTCTAGCTCATATAAATTTTGAAAAATATAGTTGAATATTTGTTTGAATCAAGAACGGTCATAAAAATAGAATAAAATAATAAAATCAAAATATTTTGTTTCAATGGAACCTTTGGAAGCTAAACAAAAAGTCAGTGATTTCTTGCAAAGGCATCCCAGTAACTTGATTCAACTACTCTTAGCTAGTTTCTTTCTCTGCCTTTTCCAGTAAGTTCTCTTTTCTTTATCTGTATTTATTACAGTCCTCTTATTCATTAGTGACTTAGAAATGGTGGTTCACTCTTCTCCATTCTAGATTCAAATTTTAAACTGCATTCTATATTGTGCAGGATACAGAAACTTCATAGAGCTCTGCCCCATCTTCATCTGTTTCAACCTCCTACATAGGAAGGAAGGCTGCATAGGACCATAGGGCAGCATGGTCTTGTCTTAGTTTATCTCCTAGCACTGGACACACTTTTAGATGGTCTCTGATGTAGGCAGGATAGTGGTGGTGCATCCATCCTTGCCTTACTTAACCTCTCAGTGGTTTTTGAAACCATTGACTATAGTCAGGGCCGGATTTAGATGAAAAGAGGCCCTAGGGTATTCCACTTATGAGGCCCTTTCACCTCCCATTTTTAAGTTTGTAAATTTTGCTAACAATTTGAATGTAGGCCCCTCTTGATCTTGAGGCCCTAGGCTGAAGCCTAGTTAGCCTAAAGGAAAATCCGGCCCTGACTATAGTATCCTTCTGGATCGACTCAGAGGATTGGGAGTGAGTGGCATGGTGTTGTGCTGGTTCACCTCCTTTCTCTGGGGTCCATTCCAGTCAGTGGTGATTGTAAAGGAGAGAATACTCCCTTGGCCCCTACTTTTTGGAATGCCACAAGGGTCAGTGCCCTCCCCCCCCCTTTATATCATCTACATGAGACCACTGGGTGAGTTCATCTATCATCATGGGGTGAGATATTATTAATATGCTGATGATAGCCAATTGTATAGCTTTGTCTCTGGAAAATTTGTGGGCATCCTATTCCAGTGTTTGGATGCTATGAGGATCTGGATGCGGAACAGGATTCAGATGAACCCTGGCATGAATGAGCGGCTTTGAGGGACCATCTGATTCTAGGGCTATACCATTTATTATGCTGGATGGGCTTGCACTGCCGAAACAGATCATGTGCATAATCTGGGGGTCCACTTGGATTCATAACTCCTGCTCAATTTGTACTGTGAATTAGTGTACCCAGTCCTAGATCAAGATACCCTATTCACGGCCAATCATGCCCTAGTCACTTCCTAGTGAGGACTATTGCAGTATGGTCTGCATGAGACTGCCCTTAAACATTATTTTGAAACTTCTGTTGGTGCAAAATGCAGCAGCACAGTTATTTCTGTTTTTTATTAAAACATGTTAAATCTCTGCTGCATGAACTGCATTGGCTACCAGTTTGTTTCTGAGTCCAGTTCAAGGTGCTGGTGTTGACTTTTAAAGCCCTATTTGGCATGGAACTATGTTATTTGAGGTACCATTTCTCCCAGATTTCATCTGCTCATCCCACCAGATCAACAGAGTAGGCATGTTATGGATTCTGTCAACGAGAGAGTGACATTGGTCAAGCCACAAGTGGTGGGCCTTCCCTGCTGTGTGGCATTATGGAATCTTCTATCCCCTGAAGTAAGGATGACCTCATCTCTTCTGAGCTTCCAAAGATCCCTCTACACCTGGTTATGCCGACAGACCTGGGGATCCCAAGTGACAGGTGAACTAGTGAGATGGCTCTGTTGTTATTAACATCTCTTTGTTTATCATTCTTGCTTTATTTTCATTCTTGTTGCTTTTTAACATTTCTTTTAAAATTTAATGATAATGGTTTTAGATATTTATCATTTTAGTTTTGTTGTATACCATCAAAAGTCACTTGTTTGTGAGATGGCACCTATATAAATTAGATGAATAAATAAACTGTACATCCATTTTGGCCTGGGCTGAAAGAAAATCTGGACACTTGGCTTGTTCAGAGTAGGCCTACACCTATCAGCTGAGATTCTGTGTCTCAGGAGATCAATAGTCCTGTGTCATATAGACAAGTTACACACTATTTTACCTGGCTGACCAGTTTGTGGAGCAAAAGAAGGAAGTGTCAGGTGCCAAGAATCAGGACCATACATTAAGTTAGAGTTCAGATTTATTGCTCAACCCTATACACAAGAATATAGTCAAGTACAGTTCAGTAGTAAATTGGTGCCAGAAAAGGGCCAACAGAATTCAAGAGAGTTGGAGTTAGGCTGTTTATAGGAACATAATGAGTCTAGGGTGATGACATGCTTAACTCTGCCCCCCTGGTGTGCCCGTTCTTCTGCTACAGGGAGAAGTAAAAAGTGGAAAATAATTCTATCAATGAAACTGCAATGCTCCTGGAGTCCCCCAAGCCTGCCCTATTACGCATTCTCTATAATTATTGGTGGTGGTTCCTGGGACTTGTAGTTGATACTGGGGACAGAGGAAAGGAAGCTAGGGATTCCATGTTTGCTGGCTTAAAATTGTCCCATGTTAAATTTGTAAGGACAGCACACTCCTTGGCCTAATTGCTGGGACACGATGAAGCTTGGCCAGGGGCACCACAAATTATAGCAACATGCAGTTCTGCTGAAAACAAATAACAAAATATAGCAAAATCTTTGAAAATTGAGTATTTAAACCACAGGCTTATATATACCATTTTATTACCATGCAATCAGACTTCATAGCTTATTAGATAAAAGCATGTGAAGCTAAGCTAAATGAGACATTATCTGTTGGCAGATCCTGCTGGCAGTCACACAAAGTCTTGTTAAACTGCACAATGCATTCTAATTCTGATCAGAGAGAAAGAAGCAAACACCATCTTTATCAGATCATCCTAATACATTCTTTATAATGTGGCTAAAATTTCATTTCATGGATCTCTACACGAAAAGCAGTAAAATATTAGGCGCGCCAGTGTTTCTACTTCTAAAGAACCACAGAGACATATTCATTCTTTACAAGGAATCTTCCTTCTAAGCTCAGAGAAGATATAATATTAAAACCTTCTGCAATATTTCAGAACAATAATCTGGTTACGATATTTGACCAGTTTGGTGAAGAAGAGTGGATTACAAAAGATCACTCTGCTAGGCATGTGGATTTCTTCTTTCTGGGTTGCCACATCAAGGGGAATTATTTGTGTAAGACAATCTGAACTGGATAACATCCAAAGGTAGCAAGATATAACTCTATATGTATAGACCTCTAACAAATGAATGAGAAATTATAAGGGATAAGACAAGCCAATTCCTACAGAAGGAGTTCAGGAAGTAAACTAGGAATTAAAAGTAATAATCTAGTTTCCTGTGCTTCCAGATGAAGAACTGTACTACGTCACTAGAATTATTCCCACTACATCAAAACTGAAGTAGGATATAAGGTGAATCCCATATAAAAGCTGGGATTTCTCTTTAGATTTGAAAAGCTTTATGACTCATATTTATAGTCTGCTTCCCTTGTATAGAACCAAGCATAATCACTGTTATATCTCTTAGGGGATTCTGAGTTATATCATGATGTGTGGTTTGCCTACCACAGCTTGAAAAAACTCCCAAATATTTTTTTTTTAAAAAAACAACACTTGTGTGACCTTGCATCTACTGATATTCCACTTATGTTTCCTGGGCTTTTTTTTTTTTTGCAAAGACTATCATCTTGGTTTTATTCTAATTTATTTGCAGACACCTCACTCTACAAAAAAGCAATTGTCTTCAAACTCTCCTTAATCCAATTGTTGAAAGCAATAAGAGTACCATGTCATCTCCTTGTTTCTTTGCAAGTGTGGAAGACACGGTGTTCCAAATCTTTTAAATGTGCCACTAGAGGGTTTCCATAAAAATTGAGAAGTGGAACGAGGTACATCTTTTGTTTAACCTCCATCCAAGTGGAAATTGCCATAGTTAAATGGCCTATCATAATGTTTTTGTCAAACCAGTCTGACTGCACTACTGAAAAATAGCAGTAAATAGACAGCAGCCAACCGAGAAAGCTAGAGCTTGTTCCAAACTTTCTTTAAAGCAGTAAGATCAAACATAATTTTAATATTTTTAATATATAGAATAAATTTGACTTTCCAATCATATTTTTCAATTAAGTGATTCTTTTCTACTGTAATTTGAGCCCCATTAGATTCCCTTGAATTTAGCAACAAAATATTTTTTCCTTATTCAATAAATTGTATTGCCCAAATTCTACCTACAGTTACTACAATATATCTACTCTCCACAGTAAATATTAAGGACTGTATTCTAGTCAATCCTTTCTCTAAATATTTATAATACAATATAATACGCAAGCATTAATCCGAACGATTAATGGGTACATTAACCGTTCTGTTTTATTATAAGTAGAGTGTATAATCTACAGTGCTTTTGCCACACATGTGGAAAACTTTTCTATCGTGATCAGGAGTATGCATGCAGATGAAATCTAAGCCAAATTTCTTCCCCACACTATTATTGCTTTGTCTTGTGAGTCATCCCAGTGTGAATGTATTGCCTTTTGAATTTTAACATCTGCTTTATTACAAAGTAAATCTACCTCTTTAAAATGTTAGTTTATTGTGTATACAGGAAACACAAATAAAAGAACAAAAGGTTATCTCAACAGTCACGGACCAAATAGCTGTTTAAAGCTATTCAGACATCAGTGTAGTTTGTTTCAAACATGCTTTTATACACCAAAAACTTTTTTCTCAGTTTATTTCACAGACAAAGGACTTGTTTAGGGGAGTGGGGGAGTTATATGTATATAACCAGAAGTGTCATGCTGATATCTGGAGTAATGTAGCTTTTTTCTCTTTCAGTTGTGGTTGCTTCTTAGCACTGTAATTAAGTTTGAATAATGCTGCCAAAGTAAATCATGCATTTTGCACAATTACTGCATGGCATGTAAAGGAGGAAATATGATGTGAGCTTTGTTAAACTTACAATACACTTGGCAATCACTTAACTTAATCATCTCCTGAAAAACTGCAAGGTTCTTAAAGATTGTGCCTTCAACTGCTCCAGAATAAAATGCTGTGCTTTCAAGTTGTGCTTTTATATGTTGATCCATTAGCCATCATAACTTTTTTTTTTTATCAGTTGCCTGTAATTCACTTTGGGAGAAGACACTAGCCTTTAACTAGGAAACATCCTACATTTACTTCCTCTTCCTGGTTCAGGATCTGAATCAATTATTTCTATTTGGGCAGCACTTCTCATGATTGAGAGAAAAGACCAAGGGGGACATACATTAAGAGGGGATAAATTGAGGACTTTTTGTCTTGTGAACAATCTGTCACGCAACTCTATAAAATGGTCCTATTGTGTGGTCAACATGGAGGCACATCAAAATTATTTGAAGCAGCCCTGGGGTACACACTATGCTGCCCGTAATGTTTTAGTTTTTTGTTTTGGTGCTTAACGTAAACCATTACCACCCATATCATATAGGAAACTAATATTGGCCACTTTAGGCAGTCAGTCTGAGGGCCATAGAGGGCAGAAAACTGTTGCCTTTTTAATTTAACCTCCATTTCTGCAGAGATGGAAGAGCTATACTTCATATGCCTAACTCATTTGGCTGGCTTTGCATATATTTTTGCACTGGCTGAGTTGAAGGCATAAAATCTACTATCCTACTTCAATCAGTCAAATGCCTTGGACTGGCCTTAAACTTCATGGTCTAGAAACCATAGAATAGGACTAAAGAACCTGTCTTCTTCCAGATGTCACTGAAGTGCAACTTCAGCTAGGATGGAGAGGAATATTTGAACACAAAAGTTTAGTGACCTCTGGGGAGCTTTGAGACTTTCATCCCTGCCTCATTACGAACTTACACTCTAGCATCCAGGATTCTCTAAAATATAAGTGTTCCTTTCAATTACCATTTTCTCTTTTTTTTCTTTTTGTATTTGTCTAAATGATTTATTTCCAGGTACTTAAGTACTTAATTCAAACTAGGATACAGTATGTAAACTGTACAATTAGGATTAGAAAGTTTAATTTTATCGTCTAGAACTATTTGATCATAATTTTAAAGCACTAATCCATACACTCTCCTAGCTCTTTAACCTACTGGTAGTTTAAAATCAACCCACATTAAAAACTGTATATTAGCTTTTGTCATTAACATTTCTTTTTCTCCTTTTATTGTAATGTTATAAATCTTGATGCGTTGTATTATTTCAATGCAGAGTTCAACACAGTAATGTTAATATGATTAAAAATTATTAGCTTTCTATTATATTTTTTAGAAAACCTAAAGTATTGAAAAATAAAGAGAGCAAATACCATTTTCTTGAGAGAAGGAAAGAAGAAGAGGTAGAAGGGGGAAAGAGGAAAAAAAGGGAGGAAGAAAAGAGAGAGAGAACTAAAATTAGTGAAAAGTGGGGGGAGAAGGACTGTATGAATGGAGAGACCCCCAACTATCTAGCACCAGTTGCAGTTTTTCCTGCTTGTGAATATATAGGAATGGAATTAATGCCACCTTCAATGGAACAGTAATATCAGAAAGGGAACAAAATAAAGAGACAGAAGAAAACCTGAGCTCAGGTTAATGTACATTTTTGCTTGCCTGAAAGTAAATCGATAAATACTTGCCTAGATCAATTTTCTGTCGTATCTGTGCAACACAGAGAGGAAATACAACAAAGGAATCATTCATAACCCCAGCAAGCACATATGAAATTGATATTTAGATTATTGCTTGAACCACTATGGGTATGGACTGTCTAGCATTTTTTTAAGGGAGGGGTGAATGATTTCATGTTAAATGTATACATGCAGCCCATCGAAGCGCAGGGTGGTGGTTTTCTTTTCTTTTTTTATGTTCTCTATCAATGGGGGGGGGGGAGAGAATCACATTGTTGGAATAAACACCATAAATAAACTTAGAGCAATTTATTCATGGGAAATGCACACCATCAGAAGTTGTTCGCTACGGTCACCGATACAAAATGGATGGCGGATGCAAAGACAGTTTATCCTTAGAAGAAGCGCAAGCATGGAAGCAGCTTGTCAAAAGCAGCCGACCTTTTGGCCTTTGAGGCTGCATTTGAAGCTGAAGCAGCAGCGCTTTCTGTGGGAAGCATTGTGCCTCTTTTTATCACACTTTCCAGGAAAAGCACAGTTTGCTTTATACAGGTCACACTCTTTATCCGTCCAGCTCAGAACTGTCTGCAGAATTACTCTACCAAGTCTGAGGCAGAAGTCTTTCAGTGTCTATTCCAAAATCCATTTGATTGGAAATGCCAAGGATGCTAAAGTACAGAAGATGTTGTACATACAGCAGATGTTGTACAGAGCTACAGCCCTCACTTCCTTGCTTAATATTTCACACTGAACTGCTAGTTTGGGTGGCTGGTTATCTGGTTCAGCTGAATCCCACTACTGGTAACTACCCCCCTTGTTTGGGGCACCTACCAAGCTTCAAGCATCTGAGTGGGATCTAGTTCTCATTGGGAACCATATTTTATTCTGGCCTGATATTTCATATGGTGTACACATTCTTTAGCTTCCTAGAGCACTAATAATCATTGTTTGAATCATAGTAAAAGATTAAATGGGTGGTTAAAACTGTTCAGCATTATGCTTAGAATAAAGGCTGGGCTTGCTAAAAAAAAACAAAAACAAAAGAACACCTTGCCTTTAAAGCCACAACCAACCTTTATCCATCAGTATAAGTGAGCCATCAGATGCACAAACAGCTATAGAAAGTGTCCGTGTCCCAGAAACTCCTTGAATGCTATAGGAAGTCTTTGTTTAGCAACCACAATTGGGACTGGCAATGTGGAATTGGGAACAAAGCAAAGCAGTTGCTAAATGACTCTACTTAAAGCTCTACTTCAGCTTTCCTTTGCTTTGCAGATCTGCGAAGGTTGTACATATGAGGATTGATCTCAAAATTAGTTTTCCATCGCTTCGCAAGTGCAAGTGTTCACTAAACAAGGAGTTGCTAAATGAGGACTGCTTGTATTTCTAAACAAGCTTTGGATATCGTATTACTTTTGCTTCAAATATCCAACTCTTAGTAACTACCTCAATGCTTTTCCACACTGCTACAATTAACTACTCAGATGAGGAAAGCAAAAAGAGATGAACCGATGACTTACCATTGCTGCCACAAACTGCTCTTGCTGTTCTTCCTAGAAGTCAGGCTATCTTCCACCTATCAGCAAGCCTGTGGATTTGATGGAAACAGTTTATTAAATTAGCCCAATCCTCAATTTGATCCATTGTGGAAACTGTTCAGATATGTTATTGTTTATATAATTCTCTATATATACCTTGTCTTAGGTTTAAAAGAATAATTCATCTTGTTTCATTTGCAGATTGTGTGTGTGTGTGTATACACACATACACACACACATAATCTGCAAATGAAACAAGATGAATTATTCTTTTAAACCTAAGACAAGGTATTTTACGTGTCTATGTGCAGATACACTGCCCATCACATTTGTATTTTTAATCAACCTACATAAACAGAAAGGGAAGGGAGGGTAGCTTGTTTTATTTTTTTTAACAAAAAGCTTGCCTATATTTTTTTCTGAAATATTTAACAATTTTCATGCTTTGTTCTACTCCCTTCATTGTATGGTTCCCCAACATCAATTTAAAAGAGAATGCTGAAAATAAAGACATAAATAAGTGGTAGAAAGATTTTATCTTCTGACTTTCATCTCTAAATCTTATAAAGAAGCCGGTTCATCTTCCCTCTAAGGTGTTTGCTTCTCAGCTTCTTAATATGTGGATGCAGAAACAAATATTTGTCTTGTTGTATGAAGTTGGTTGCAAGTTCAGTCTGTGTACTTTATAAGCAATTGCTTTGAACTGTGAAATGTGGCAGGGATGGAAATATTTGAACAGTTAGCCCTTTTTCTTTCCAATAAAATTGTCATTAATTTATTTCAATTTTTTTTTAAAGGAACCACTGAATTGTCCCCCCCCCCCATATTGCCAAGTTGGGTCATATTTTATACACAACTTGCTTATGAAAATACAATTCAAATAGAAACAGTCCAGGAAATATGCCCAAAGTTAAGAATAAATCATTGCTAACATGGATTTACAAACCTAAAACATCCAGCTCACCTTTACAAGTAGCTGGTGTTAAATGTTAATGTATTAGGGCCTTACTTCATCTGTGTACAAAGCAAACTTACCATTGTTTGCCACAACACTTATATGAAACAAATAGACTATAACCTGAGTATACTGAGTTATAAATTTATTACAACATAAGTTTAACGTTAAATGTCTCATAATTCATAGTTCTTAAGTAGCTGAGCAGTTAAAATGAAGAAGTCCAAGCCCTGATTAAACTGTTTAGCTATTGCATCAACTATATTTATTGTGATCATAATATTTGCCTTGGCAGAAAACTTATTAATAATGGAATATCTTCTCATCTTCAGGTCAGGGGCTGTGGGAAGAGGTTCCTGATCTTGACATCTATATTAATTATTAGTGTAGTGTGCAAAATAGCCTGCTTAGTAATGTCATTACTATAACTACCATCTGTATACAAATAGTGGACAGAATCATGAAGAGCATTGACTTGGAAGTAAGTTGCATCCGTGGGGTTTACTAACATATTTTAGAATCTAGCACCAAGGTGTTGTCTTGTCAGTATCAATTCATGCTGAGAGCTAACATATCAACCTGGGGAAAACTGTTTTCTATCATTGGATCTCTGTTCCTTCCTTTGAACTTTAACTGGCAGTGTCTGTGACAATGAGATGGGCTTCTTAGGGCAAGACAACATGAGATGGCATATATGTCAGGAGCTCTGACAAGACTGACAAAGATTCCAAGCTGCTGTAATACAGTCCTGACAATCAGCTGGACAACAGGCAAATGGAAAGCATTCTCAGTCAATATATCTTCTGAGGCATGATCCCCATCCTTCTCTCCTGTTAGAGAGACAGAAAATGTTTTCTCCTATTGTAAGAAAGACTAAAGCAGAGTACCAGGGAAAAATGAAAAGTATCAGTGTTCTCCTAAGCCTTGATTTAAGGTTATAATGAATGTTTTGCTTGTCACTAAGGCATACAGGTTGTGAGAATAGCCTGTTTTCATAAACCAAGACTAGTGATGAAGATACCAGATAACAACATCACCCAGGAATATTAGTAGCAATGGTAACCACCAAACCACTACATCAAGATATTAAAGTGAAGCTAGGTTGTGTAGATCCCCAACATCTCAACTCTGTTGCTACAACAACCTTCAGTCGTTCTGGCTCAGAATGATGGAATTTACCATCTGAAAAGGGTTAGAGGATGCTGTCATTATGACTATATTCCTGCTTCATAAAGATATTTATTTCAAAACCAAATTTATAGGCCATTCATAAACAACATTGAGTGCATACAGATTTAAGAAAGAACCCTATGAATTAAAAGAAAAACAGAAAAGAGAGACATCCAAGGAACTAAAACAAGTATTAGCCTGATAAAATTCTCACAAAAAGGCATATATTTTCTAAGGTCATCAAGCCCATTTAAAGGATAGCAGAATCAGGGTTGCTCATGTCTCGGGGGGAGGGGGATATTATTCTAGAGAGTAGGTGCCACAACAGAGAAGGCAGGCTACCTGGATCATATTAGATAACATTGTTTTAATTTTTTAAAACAAAATTATTATTTTTTATTAATACCTTATTAGGCAGAAACAGTGGGAAAAAGTTTTTTAGCTGATTTCTACAAAATGAAGATTTGAATTACATATGACCAGCAGGCCTCATATATTATGTATTGTTGTGGTCATATGACTAATCTGCCCAGAATCGTAGTATTATGTATGAAGAAGAAAAACATCTCTGTGTAGAACATCTATATACTTTTTCTATCCACATATGGTTCTGTAAGTCTTTGTCATGCCACCTTTAGAAGCATGGTGGATCAGTGGCTTAATGACTCTGGAGATGGTCTCTTTTCCAGTGGTTTGAATCCTTAGCACTGTGTGATGGGGTGAGTTCCCATCACTCACCTCAGCTTCTGTCCCTAACATTTCGAAAGCATGTTCTATGCAAGTAGATAAATAGATATTACTTTGGTGGGGGGAAAAGTTGGTGCTCTGTGTAGGCAGCCAGTTTCCTGCCAGTTCTGAATCTTCCCAGTTGTGGCATCCATTTGCAAGGCATTTCCAGAGAAGGGAGGGAATCTAGGATGACACTGCAGGAAGAGCTTTCTAGTGTGAAGCCAGCTCTCCCTCCTGTGGCGCACTTTGGGAAGCACGCAAGTGTGTCCTACAACAAAGCTGGTACATAAAGCAGCCAAACTACTACTCTGCAATAGCATTTGGGTCTCTTGGCTACTGTTAACAATGAATAGAATAAGAATAATAACAACTACTACTATTAGTAACTACTGACTACTACTACTACTACTACTACTACTACTACAAGCAGTGGCATGAAAAAGTAGCAACAATGGTGCATTGGAAAATCTGCAAGAAATATCCCTTGCCTGCAAGCAAGAACTGGTGTCATAGAAAATGAAGAAGTTAAATTGCTCTGGGACTTTAGAATTCAAACAGACAGGCACCTGCCACATAACACCCAGGACTTAACAATTGTCAATAAGAAAGACAAAAAAGTCTGGACAATGGACTTGGCAATGCCTGGAGACAGCAGAATAGGAGAGAAAGAACTGGAGAAGATAACAAAATACAAATACCTACAAATAGAAATAGAACAACTGTGGCAAAGGCAAGCAAAGGTAGTAACAATAATAAGAAATGCCTTGGGTGCAATCCCAAAACAATTGGAGAACCACTTGAACACCATCGGCATTGACAAATTTACCATCAGTCAATTGCAAAAGGCAGCTTTACTGGGAACAGCTTCCATCCTGTGATGATATCTGTAACACCATAAAACATCCACATCTGCCTATCCCAGGTCCTTGGTAAGGTCTGGATAGGTAGACAAAAATGCCAAACCCAGTATGAACATCTAGCTGACTGTGTGATGATCAGTAATGACAATAACAATAACAATAATAAGGCCATCTTTGAAGTCAAATTCTTTGACTACTCCTGATATGGAAGAGGCTCCAATTCTTTCATCTGTTCATGCTCTCTTCTTCAGAGCTGAAGAAGTTTCTTGGTTGAGAAGCAAAACTTCTTCAAAGAAAAAATAAGAAAGTCCAGTTGCCTCCTGAAAAAGCATCTTTGGGACAACCATGACTGAATGATTGAGAATCTCCATAGACTTTTAGCTATGCACTTTGGGATAACACCAGTGGTGGGCTACCCCCGGTTCGGACCGGTTCTATAGAACTGGTAGTAAAACTGGAGGGAGGCTTTGCCCACCGACCCCGACATCATCAGAACGCTTCTGCGCATGCGCAAAAGAGCGTACGCAAGCAAAGCGATTGCATACGCGCGGCTCCGTTGCGAACCGGTAGTAAAGGTAAGTAGAACCCTCCCCTGGATAACACCCTTTGAATGGTGTGGGAGCATGAACGGATTTCCAGAAAAATTGCAGACTACAGGAACCATCTGCATTTCAGTTTGAGACTCATCCCCAACAGCCTGCTCCTATCTTCAACAGTGAAGGGACACAGGGCAGAAAACATCCTGCAGCCAAGAAGGCTCCACACCCATTTGCACTACTCAGGTGACCCTGAGGACACTGATAAGCCTCCAAGTGGCCTCAATGACTCTCTAAAAGGATACAAATGACCAGCTGTCTGCAAGGAATATAAATCCTTCCATTCCCCATCATCCAGTCAGAGCTGAAGAAGCTTCTTAGATGAATGCAAAACGTCTTCAAAGAAAAAACAAGAAAGTCTGGTTGCCTCCTGAAAAAGCATCTTTGGGATATGTAAACACCACTTAAATGTTGCTCTCACTTCATAGGCTGTGACTGGCTGTGTGGCAAGGATTGCAGATATGATATCAAAACATTCAGGCAAGACTTCTACAAAGGATCTAACAGGGATCATTCCTCGAGAAGCTAGGGAAGGTTTTCTTTTATGCAGAACATTTTTATAGGGTAATTGCTATCACACTGTTAGATTCCAAACCGGGAGCAACCTAAACCCCTTAACAACCACAAATGATTTTATTTATGTATTACATTGCCATTGTTTCCTAAGTAATGGCTTATACCGTTGTGTATAAGCAAAGCAGATTTTAAAAGTATGAGCACACCAAACAAGGAAACAAGGAAAATAATAACAGTTGATACGTTTTGAAGTACAATGAATTCACAGCTGAAAAAGAGATCAAGGCTGAAGCTGGAATGTATAAAGTAAGCAGAAGAGGAAACTGAAAAACAGAAAATCGACTAGACAGCAAAATATAAGGTCTAAGATTCCGTGTGTGAGAGAGACACTGCCACTAATGTTTCAATTTTATCTGGATGGTTTGCCATGCTTTAGCTAAAGATAGCATTGCTGAAAATACCTAAAAGTTGTTTGTACCTCTCCATTTTACAGGATTAGCCTACAGGCCCCACAATGAGGTCTGTCAATTTTAGATGATCTTCAGACACCTGTCTCATCTGCATGAGATAAATACACAGGTCCTCACTTAGTTGCTTGGAAGGAAGATTTCTGGGTATTTTCCTCATCTTTTTCATTCAGGCTTCATGCAAGAAAGGAGACTACATCACAAACAGCAAGCAGTGACACACAGGTATGATTTGCAACAAAATATTGCAGAATTAGATGCTCCTATTTAGAAATCCCACCAGTCTACCGTACGTCTTCGAAAATTACAATGTTCTTTTCTCGCTTTCCCTATTTTTATTCTCTCTCTCTCATCATAGATGCAACGTTCTCTGGCCATTGAGTATGCTCAATTGCTCTCCTTCCCACCCACCCCCACCCCCATGTTTCTGCTTTTCCTTTTATTTTTATGTTATTTATTTATTTTCTCTATCTGTAAAGTTTGGGATTCCCACCAGCATGCTAATATCTCTATGATAGGTTTGGATGGTATCGTTTTTGGTGCGTACAGAATGACACTCGGATAATGAGTTTGCAGTTAGTATATAAAATTGTAATCTTTAAAACAATCAAACGGGTAGGAGGAGATGGAATTTTAAAAAGGACTTGCAAATCTCTGCTTGTACAGATGTGCGGCCGATTCCCCTGACCATACAGCAGGATGCTACAAATTATTAACGCTCCCTGTGGCTTTAAGCTTGTTAAGATACATTGCCACTAGGCAAATAAGCATTGATATTTACCCTCAATATCAAGTATGAAAAGCTCTCACCTTGAGCAAGGTAATAAATAACCATACATTCATTTCTCAGTGCCGCTTTATCTAGGCATCAGTTCCATTCAGTAATCCTATATTGGATAGGCCCGTAACACGTAAAAGCACAAATCAGTTTGGAACCAAGTCAGAACAAATAGGAAGCCACCCGGTAACAAATTCTTTTTTTTTTTAAGGTTGTGAAATCAAGAGCTGTTTTTTAAAAAAATTGCTATGAACAAAAGGCAGAGCAAAAATGTTTGACTATTGTCATGACTATTGTTTGACTATTCATGGAATCAACTGGGGTGGGTTGGGGATGTCAGAGCCACTTATCCCAGGCCTCCATACCAGTTATTCCTGTTTCACTTCACTTCATATTCATTCAGCACTTATACATTCTTGATCTTACATTTGTTTGTTTTACTGCCCGCACATTTCCATTACCCATTCCACTGTATTCAGCATACATATATATGTTTTTTTTCTATAATAAGCATCTCTGTGTAACAGAGGTGGGCAGAAGTATGCACTTGAACATAGCCATTTTTAAGTTCTTTTGATAAGCCTCCACTTTTTTTTTTTAAATGATAGACTGTGTATTCCCCACCCCTTTCTACAGGAATCTTGTAATTTTTCTGTTTTCCCTCCTTTGGTATTCTAAAGAGTCACGGTTCAAAATTTAATCACTTGCTGTAATTTATTTATAACTTGCATCCATTTCTCTCTTTTCCTTGTCAAAATAGCCACCTTGGTTTATAATATTTGTTCAGATCTATATTCCTTGGGGCATCGTACAATCTATCGTTCTACCAATCTTTCAAGTTCTGTCTTGGATATTAACGTTTATGGCATTTTTTTTTCAGTTTGACTTTTCAACATGATCACAATCATGTTCATATGATGACAAAGTTATCCATTCAGTCGGGTCCAACTTTTGGCAGTCCTATGGGCCAGTCTCTCCACATCTGCTGATCTTGCACTACTATTTTGATTTTTTTCTATGCTCTGGCTGGTGCCAGCTTTGATGGTATTCAGCCACCATGTTTTTTGATGGCCTGGTTTTCATTTACTGCTAACTCTTCCAAACATAATTGCTTTCCACAATGAATTCACCTGCATGACATGACAAATAAAGTGAGGTGCAGTTTCATGATTTTCTTGCCCATGTAGGTTTCTTCAATATTCTTTTCATTTTTTCCTTACTTCAATTCCTATTCTTTTAATTGTATTCACTATGCTAGAGGCTCCTTGTTTAGCCCTTTTCACTCCCTTCCGAAATAGTTGTCATACTATCCAGACTAGCCTTCATTCTCTTCATTATACCTCTTATGCATTATCTTCCCCTCATGTATTCCAACAATTATTATCTTATGTGTTTTTCCCAGCCACTTTCACTTTGTGATTCCATGAACTGCATTTTGGCCAGCATGCCACAAGCACAAATAAAACCTAGACATGCTAATACTATTCTATGCAAGTTAGGATCTCTAATTTAGGTCCTATCTTTCAAATCAATTTATAGGTGCCTACATCCTGTGAATTAGAATGTGTACTATTTATCTACATGAGAAAGATAGGATATTGTCAGGAACACTTCCTGAAAATGGTGGATTGCAACAAAAGCAAAGGAAACAGGAAGAGAGGATTTGGGAAAGTAAATGTCAGCTGTCTGCAATTACTGCGAGTTCAAATGTCACCAGGCTCAAGGTTGACTCAGCCTTCTATCCTTCCGAGGTAGGTAAAATGAGGACCCAGATTGTGGGGGCAATAAGCTGACTTTGTATAAAAAAGAACACTGCTTAGGGGGGCCTGAAAGCCCTACTAAGCAGGTATATACAAAAGTATGGAGGCTATTGCTTAATGCATTGTAAGCCGCCCTGAGTCTCCAGAGAAGGACGGCATATAAATCGAACGAACGAACAAACAAACAAATAAATAAAAAAAAATGCAGGAGCCAAAAATGTGCACAGCAGATTCTCTGAATCAATATTGGGGAAAAGTCCTGAAGTAAAAAAAAAACCAATTGGGAGAATGGACAGAAGTTGGGGGATTTAAGAAATTGCAAATGTCTCTTTCTGTTCCATTTCAACAATTAGATCATGAAACTGCAGAATTGATGGCATTTGCCCCTTGAGAAGGATGATAAAGAGGTGCTAGGTATTCTTTTCAAACCTGAGGAAAAAATAGAAACCAGGTCCCACTAAGTGACTGCAATGCTCCGAATTTATCTTTCTCACAAGTGTTGCATAAGATATTGCAGTCAATTAATATTCAAGGCATATTTCCCTGAGAGGCATATTTGCTTCAGAATGCATACTGGCTTGGATCTGGAGAATGCACTTTTTCTAAGCTTATTAAGAACTATTGATAGACAGAACCATTTGACCCTCTCCTCAATGAAGAACTACCAAAGTAAATAAATTATGATACTGCTGAGAACATTGCAAAAAAAGAGAGAGAGAGAAATAATTTCCACTTAACTGGAAAGTGTAATATAGTTTTAAGTACTGTGTCATTCAGACTAACCTGTCACATAAAGGATCAAACTACTTTGCACATTCTAATTGGCTGGGTATAAGATTATGATAAGCCCTTGGCTGGCTAAGGCTATTTGTGTGTGATTATTTCTGCAAGACCATGACAAATGGAGACTGTGAGACAAAACATGCTTTGTGTCAACCCCAACAAGACCAAGAGTAGCTCTGGGTTTTAAGGGCCCAGCATCTGGGGATTCTTGTTGGAATTGCACTTTCCCCCATTACAAGTAGTATATAATTTGGGGGGGGGGGATTCTCTTGGATTCCTGGTTGCTGTTTAATGAATGAGTGGCAGTTGTGGCTGAAGGATCTTGGCACCAATTCATCTTGCCACCAACTGCATCCCTTCCTGGATTGGGAAGCATTTTTTACAGCCATTCACACCTTGGTGACCTGCCAATGGATTATTACATTCTACATCAGGCTGCTCTTCAAGACCACTTAAAAGCTGCATCTGGTCCAGAATGTAGTAATAAAGGCAGTTATAGACCCACCTCAGTACAGAATGTGCTCCGAGAGCTGCAGAGATTCCCAGTACACTTCCAAGTAGAACTCTAGATACTGGTTAAGTATCTAGATACTATAAAGCCCTTTATGGCATGGAACCGGGCTATGTCAGACCATCCTTCTTGCTTCTTTCTGCCCATCCCATTAGATTCAGGAGACCGACCTGGTCCAGGTTCCATCCATTAAACCTGTAATGAGACCCAGGAAGTGTGATTTCTCTGGAACACTATAACCCTGTGATTTGTTTGGCCTACTTTTCATGGCCATTTCAAACCTCCTTAAAGACCTGAATGTTCATTCATCTGGAGTCTAGAGGTTGGGTGAGCCAACTTTGTTATGGTCATATGGACACATGGATTACATTTGATTGTCCACATATAGCACTACTATGCTATTATTGTACATGTATTAGTATTATCATTTATTCTATCTCATATGGTGGTTGTTTTATGTTCCCTTCTCACAGTTGTAATTATAAATAGGTGACTACGTAAATCAATATATCAATATAAGATGAAGAAGGGAGGGAGGGAGGGAGGGAGGGAGGGAGGGAGGGAAGGAAGGAAGGAAGGAAGGAAGGAAGGAAGGAAGGAAGGAAGGAAGGAAGGAAGGAAGGAAGGAGGCAGGCAGGCAGGCAGGCAAGCAAGCAAGCAAGCAAGCATTTACTGCAATTCTGGAGACTATTCACATTGACCGGCAGTTCAGGTCCTCTAAAAAATCAAATGGCTATCTGCCACCTTAGCTCACCTGTCCTCTGCAACAGGATTCCAACTTAAGCATTGTATGATGCCAGTAGGTCATGTTCAACATGATTTGGACATTCTACAATAGAATAACCTAGGTGGGCAAATCATTTTGATTCCACAGACCTCTAAAAGTGTCTTGAGGGACTCCCAGAGGTCCTGCACTTTAAGAAACACTGTTTTATGGGGGTCATGCATGGGTTTAAGTCAATTTTGCAGGACTATTAGCAAACCAGAAACAATTTGTTAACAAGGTAAAAAAGCAAGATTGTTGCCTGTCCACCCCACGAACCTCTTGGGCTGCTCTCTTTCCTTCCAAGTTGCCTTTGCCTTTTGAAGACAAGTTTGGCCGAGCTCCAAGCAAGGGTTGCAGTCACCCATTTTTTATTTTCTAAAAGTGCCTATAAAGCAAGGCTTTTATGTGGTCCAAAAGCCATTTGAGAAATAAGGATAATATTAGAAGCTGATGCTTTGCTTTGAAGGCAGAACAGCTTCCCATTTGTTATAATTTTTATTAAAATATGTTACTGGTGGCAGGCAGCCTGGCAAACAGTAAGGGAGGGAGGTGCCCATAGGATGTACACCATCATGCTCAAGTACATCTATCAACTTCTGTTTCCATCTCCGAAGGGATGAAAAGCATCTTGCTAGAGTTGTTGCCCAAAGCTAAAAAGCCGCACTTGCAAAAATAGAAAGCTGCAATTAACTAATGTTTTGCGAGTGACACAAACAAAATTGAATAAATTGAAGACTGATGGTCTTTCCATTTCCTCCTCTATTTGGGTTTTCTTTCCCACTGAGGCATGGTGAACTAGCGAGGCAAACCCATATTCATTCTGGGTTAAGAAAGTCATTGAGCAGGCTGCTTTGCATGTAATTAGGTGAGAACTAAACTTCAGCATGCTTTGAAATATCACAGGTCGCAGTCAGCTGGAATTATAAGCTGAATGAGTATGCCAAATTCTAAAGATTTAATTCTAATAAAGGCAATGCACAATCTCAACAACTATTGATAATGTGTCATTTCAAAGGCTAATAGGGTCTTCAGTGTTCTGATTGTGCATCCTAGGATTCGTAAGTGATGTATGGGTGGGTGGGTGAGTGGTAGATGGTAGGATTCTGTTTTCTTTATGAAATCCTTTAGTTAAAACAGCAGTCTCTAAACCTGGCAATTTTAAGGCTTGTGGCTTTCAACTCCCAAGGGTGGGGGAGGAGAAGGAGAAGGAGAAGGAGAAGGAGAAGGAGAAGGAGAAGGAG
>WNWU01000017.1:24552332-24564120 GCA_012654045.1 Ptyas mucosa
AGGAGAAGGAGAAGGAGAAGGAGAAGGAGAAGGAGAAGGAGAAGGAGAAGGAGAAGGAGAAGGAGATGTCATGGGCTGCCCAATCTTAGCTTCCTTGGTAGATCCCGTGTAGATCTATGGGTAGGGTGGGAAAGGAACATTATATAAATTTCTCCAATATGTCTGTGGAACTTGTAGAACAAAATATCAGCAATGCATCAACATGGTACAACTCCCCAAATAAGGCAGTTGGGAAATGTGGCCAGGGATGAGGAGAGAAAAAGTTTTATATAAAAACCTCCTGTCTTCAGCTGAGAGACCACAAGATTTGAAATTTATTTACACTAGCCTGATTCCCATAAGGAATAGAGGAAAGAACCATGCAGGACTGAATATCTCAAACCTATCTAAAAATTGGACAGCTTTGAGAATGATACAAGATCTGCCACTTCCCTGCACTCATCTTACTAAGATTGCTCTGGACTATAATTCCCAGAAGCCTCAACAAAGACAATTAAAGCTAAGGCTGTTGAGAGTTTTGGATCAGCAACATCTGGAGGGTCATAAGATCCCTGCCCTTCAGTGCAAAGAGGTTAGAAAGAAGATCTCTTACATTTAATACATTTGCTTTTTCGGAGACATGTCTACAGCTGTACAAACATTTCACAAACATTTTTTTTCATAGTGACCTCTTTCACGAATGCCATTATTTTAAAAAGAACATATGCAAAAAGTTTAAATTAAGCTTTTACAATGTGCCGCAGTCACTTTGCTTATAAGTAGTAAGAAAAATTAGTAAGTAGTAGGAAAACTTCATATATGCATAAAAAGTACGTGCAGCTGTTTATAACCGCATGCTGTAGAACAGCCCTCTAGTTCAATAAAAGTGAAGGCAATAATTAATTTCCTAAGATTTTGAAAAGGTTGTTTCCTTTGTTAGTCTACCAGACTGAATAGCTTCCCTCCTACCATAAATACAGGTTTTAAAAAAGACATATCATGATTATTATTAGTATTTCAGCAACAAAAAGGCCAAAGATCAGAACTTCATTGTGTCAAGAACTATATAAACAGAATGAGGACGGATTTTTATTTTATTTTTTTTACCCTACAGAAAAATCACACAATAGTCAGAGGAACAAATGCTAACAAAGCAATGCTATACATGTGTCAATTCAAAAATAGGCTCCATGGCGTTCATTGGAACTCATTCTCAAGGAAGTTTAGAAGGGACTGCCCATTTAAATACTGCTCATTATATCACAACTTTGGGGTGGAACAGGACTATTTCACAGGTAACCCATAATGCAGACTACACCACTGGTGAAATCCAATTATTTTTTTTTTTACTCCCGGTTCTGTGGGCATGGCTTGATGGGAGTGGCTTGGTGGGCTGGCAGGGGAAGGATACTGCAAAATCTCCATTCCCAACCCACTCCAGGGGAAGGATACTGCAAAATCTCCATTCCCTCCCCACTCCTGGGGGAAGGATATTGCAAAATCTCCATTCCCACCCCACTCTGAGGCCAGCCAGAGATGGTATTTGCTGGTTCTCCGAACTACTCAAAATTTCCGGTTCTCCAGAACCTGTCAGAACCTGCTGGATTTCACCCCTGGACTACATCTCTGCATGGCAGAAGGGCATCCAATAAAACACTGTCTACAAAATTACACCAACCTATGTCCTAAACATACACCGGCCATGCACGGTGTACCATGCCAAGTGTGTAACAAATGCCCTGGTTTTTCCAGACTAACACACAATGCAGAGATTACCATCTTAGAATATATATATTTCTTAAAGCTCCAAGGAGGCTTGGGGAAGGAGAGAATCCCACTTCCTATTTCAGCTCAAAAACAAAAGGGTATCTACATTTATCCCGTAGGTATCAGGCATTAAAAGCCTGGCAATTCAACTGCAGAAACAATGTCCTGCTTCATAGAAATACGTGTGAGAAAGAGGGTTTGATAGATCGCTTAATAACCTGGAAGAATCTCTTTTGGTAGGCATTCAATACAGATAGTCCTCAATTTACGACCATAATTGAGCCCAAAATTTCTGTTGCTGAGCAAGATAGTTGTTAAGTGAGTTTTGCCCCATTTTACAACATTTGCAGTTGTTAAGCTAGTAACACTGTTGTTAAGTGAATCTGGCCTCCCCGTTGACTTTGCTCGTCAGAAGGTCACAAAATGTGATCAGGACATTGCAAATGTCGTTAAGTACATGCCAGTTGCCAAGCATCCGAATTTCGATCACATGACCATGGGGATGCTTCAACAGTCGAAGATGTGAAAATCGGTCATAAGTCACTTTTTCCAGTGTTGTTCTAACTTTGAACAGTCACTAAACAAATGGTTGCAAATCGAGAACTACCTATAGATACGATATCTTTTGCAAATCCTGATTCTATGCAGTCCTTTAGAGGTTATAGTGAATAGGTGACACATATTCCAAAAGATAGTAGTAACTTCATTCTTCCTTATCCAACCACTTAGGAGAAAGGCAAGGTCTTTACTTTGGGGGAGGGGTGGAGTTGACAAGTTGCACTAGCCTGGAACTAAGTTGTATCCAAAGTTCAAGAGACAGTTCAATTCCAGCCTGGCTTTAGTCCTTACTTAATCTGAGCAAAGTTAGTCATTCTTATAAGTGCTCTTGAGATCAACCAGAAGAATATGATCGTGCATTTATGTCCTGAAACTCCTAACTTTGGCTGGATTATGCTTTGGCTTATCTAAAGATAGTCAAAATATTAGTTAGTTATTATTCCAAGATTTACATGCCAGTGGTCTTGGAGCCATGTTGCCACAGTGGTTAGAATCAGGGGTGGGTTCCACTTACATTTACTACCGGTTTGCAACGGGACCACACACGCGCGATCACTTTGCTTGTGTCCACGTGCGCTTCTGCACATGTGCAGATCGTCAGTGATATTTTTGGGGGGGGGGGGGCGAAGCCTCCCTCCGCCATTACTACCTTTGCAAGAACTGGACCGAACCAGGAGCAACCCACCACTAGTTAGAATGCAGTATTGCAGGCTAACTCTGCTCATAGCCTAGAGTTCGATTCTGACCAGCTCAAGATTGACTCAGCCTTCCATCCTTCCAAGATCAGTAAAATGAGGACCCAGATTGTTGAGAGCAATATGTTGATACTGTAAACCATTAGAAAGTGCTATGGAGCAATATTTAAGTCTAAAAGCTAATGCTGTTGCTATTGCTATAGCAGTTGCTAAAATGAGGTTTGTTCCAAAATGCTGGGTATCAATTCTTTACTTTTAAAAACATTTCAGCCTGTCACCTTTTAAGCCAATGGTATTTAATAAACCCAGTTTTTAATATACCATCTGATAGAAACCAGAAGAATTTAACTGAAGCAGTAGATAAAGCAACTCTCTGCCTGTCCAGCATATAAATTTGAAGAACTGCTTTATTATACTTGCCAGATCTGAAGAAGAAGAGCATGAAACAATTATTTCAGTCAGAAAACTGATAAACCTGGAGAGTTGTGATGTCCGTGGGATGGTTTCAGATTTATTTTTTTTAAGCAGAGTAGATACAGATCTATATTATGCCAAAGTAATATACTGACAGCCATCCAGGCTTAACAAACACAATGAAGTAAAAATGACAGGAATTCCATCAATGAGACATTGTCCAGAGTGTTCCTTCCAGGTTTATAATGCATATGCTAAATCAAGGAGCTTATAAAAATGTTGTTAAGACAAGGAATTTAAAAGCCTATTCAAAATGTTATAGCCGTCAGCTGGCAGCTCCAGAGTAGGTTATAATATTTGTAAAGCCTCTTAACAAACAACGTGGCCTGGCATGAAGGAAATCTTCCATTCAGAGGTATGGACAAACTCTGGACAGACTTTGGATAAACTCTGCTATGGACAAAACTCTGCTATGGACAAAACTAAGAAGCAGCTTTTGGTGACCTCTATATGTCGGGTAGTCCTCGACTTATGATCAGAATCGAAGCCAAAATTTCTTTCGTTTAAGTGAGACATTTGTTAAGTGAGTTTTGCCCCATTTTACAACCTTTCTTGCCACGGTTGTTAAAGGAATCACTGCCATTGTTAAGTTAGTAACCTGATTGTTAAGTGAATCTGTCTTCCCCATTGACTTTGCTTTTCGGAAGATGAGAAAAGGTGATCACATGACACCCGGACACTGCGACCGTCATAAATGTGAACCAGTTGCCAAGCATCCAGATTTTGAGCACATGGCCATGGGGATGATGCACACAGTTATAAGTGTGAAAAAATGGTCATAAGTGCCGTTTTTTCAGTGCCGTTGTAACTTTGAATGGCCACTGTTGTAAATCGAGGATTACCTCTATCCTTTCAGACCTCAACCTTTCAGAGGGAATTAATGCTACAAAATATTTTGTTTGGAGGAAAAACTGGCCTTCTGAGGTCCAAAGAAGCACAGAAGCACAAAACAGAATGAAAACATTTCCAGCCCTTAATGGCTGATGCTATACAGGTTCCAATCATTAGTCGTTGCTTATAAAAAATGCCCTTGTCAATACATCCACTCAAGCTGCATCGCTATTTTCTGAATATTTAAAATCAAAATAATTCTTCCAGATGAGGCTGTTACACTGCAACTACCCTGCTTCATTCATAGTGTTTACAAATATGGCTGTCTTCCTTCCTTCAAGTCTGCATGACAGCACGTATGGATGGAAACTCATTGGAGCACCAATATTGTTCATCGCTTTAAGTGTTGATTTGATTGTATTGTACTTTTTTATTTTGTTCACTGCCCAATGTTTCTTTTGGTAGATGGGCAGCTATATAGATTTGTTAAATTAATTAATCTGTACAGCTCTGTTCATCTGGTGACCAGAGAACAGTGTACAGCAACAAAGATACAGCAGGAAATGCACGAAAAACCTTTTGCAAGAGCTATAGGACTAAAGTAAACCCAATGACTGGATACACTCAGCAGTTTAGAGAGTTTTACCATTGATGATGCTGCAGAAAAGGTGCCATAGTATCCAAGCATTGCTCATTGGAGAAGATGGGATGTAGTCTGGATTCTCAGGAAGGAGAGGATGCATTCCAGAGGAGCAAGGGCCAACTCAGTTCAGATAGTTTGCATGAGAGAAAGAGGGTGAAGACAGCTCCTTCTTAATACTTCCCAGATTATAGACTTTATGTGACTGGTAGTTTGTTTTACTTTGGCAAGATTCTGTCTGCAGGTAAGGAACAATAAAGAAATCTAACTGAAAGAATCAGCCTTACATTGAACCAGAGCATGTTCCCCTTCAATGAACACAATGGACAGGTTGCGTGTAAAGCACCAAAGGGAAGAAATAGCCAAAGGAAAGCATCAGTCAGAGGTATAATGTGGTTCTAATGAAGTGTGTCACTCGGGGACCTGTAGATGCAGAACAGAAAAAGATAGGTAGAAGTTGCATTTGTTGGGGGTAACAGACATGATGTTCATCTCTGCCTTTCACAAGTAAGATGGTACTTGGGTTGGGGCAACCTGGCAATGTGGAAATGCCTGTTGAGGCATGAACAAGACTCCTGTAACACCATGCCTCCAACTTTCACTTAACAGAAATACACTAAACAGAAATGAGCAGATGTAGCCTAGAGTGTAAAACAATCCCCAGACTCATTTTTCACACCCAACAAGATTGGAATGTTAAAATTCAGTAATGCAATGGATTGTTTTTAAAACAAATTAGGCTTCTAAATCAATGCATTAAATATTGGACTGATTCAAAAGCTACTCCCCCAAACCTATAATGTGTCCCAAAATATATTCAGAAGACTTTCTCTCTTTAAAAACAAAAATCTGGATTTTCTCAAGAAGAATAAAGTGTGAAAATTTGTATCTCTGAAGACATTTATTTTCCAGTGAAGCTTCTATTACTTTTATTTTCAGAACCAACTGAGAAAAGGAATAAATACAGGTGATCCTTTTCAGCTAGTCATGATATTTTAAAAATACATTTCAGATCTTTGTAAACTTTGGACTTCTTTCTACTGATAATTACCGAGGCACCATTTTCAGTATAAAATGTGGGTACAGGAATTGGGTATTAGTGATATATGTTATTTTCAAACATGAACCATCTCTAAAATGAGGAGTGAGGTAGATGGAAAGATAATCATTATACAAATAACTTCTAAACTATCCACAGTACAATAAAGAAGTAGTAGCTCCAATAGCTTTAAACTTTGACATTTTGGAGATCAGAAAACAAATGTGAATTTGGAAAAAAAAATAGGATACTGATAAAGTTCAAGATGTGTTATGGCTTTCCTCTTGAAAGCCGGATATCTGACATTTTCTTCAAATGAAATTACTGTTAACACAGCCTACTCAGGTTCACAAAGGAGCTTGTTTAAAGTTTAGTCAATTAAAGATTCAAGTGAAAAGCACTTCAAACACTACTGACCCAGATTTTTCTCAAGCATTTATTCATACAAGTGCAGAAATATGGAGACAAGGGCTTCCAATGGAAATTCCCAGTCCAGATAGTTAACTTGTCACTTTGCCCTTTGATAGATAGAATGCGAGAAAGGTGATGAGTTTGATGTAGAGGACTATTCCCTCAAACCATTCTAGGATATTTTAATAATCATGATGTTGCTGAGCTTTTTCTTCGACAACTTAAAAATAATTGAAATTAATTGTATAAACTAGTTAGAATTGAAACTGGATACCGGAGGACCTTGCATTTTTTTTTACTCTTCTTAGTTTTAGGGTCACTTCACCTTCTCAAACAATCCATGCAGTTCTATAAATGGAACCCATTTCAGGGATTGGTGTCCTGATGTACAGCTTTGCTGCTGTTCGTGTCACGTCTCTGGGCCACCCACAACTGCAGGAAGGAATTTAACATTTTGAACCAGCCCTTGGTCATTTGGTGTTATGTTTAATAGCTCTGCAAAGAGCGCTCTGTGCTATTGCTTTGGAGACATGTTGTTGACATTCTTGTTCTACTTCTATGTGTGGAATGACCATGCACACAGAGCAGTAGCCTTAAGGCGTCAAAGAAAAGGCCAGCAATAGTTGAAACTTATCTGGACATTCTCATACTTAAGTCAATAATGTATGTGTACCCAAGTGCCCCAGGAGGTGGAGGAAAGCCAAGAGCTTCAATCCTTGATGGAACAACATGCTCCAATTTAAAGTATTCCCACTAGGAGGGCTTGCTTCAGTCATGGTACAGCAGAAAGCAGAGAGAAAGCCTGTAAAATGTCTGCATTTCGAAAAGACTTTGAACCTATCCAGATGCCAGAACTCGGATCACTCCACTGTTGTAGCTTTAAGGAATGCATGAGTGCTCAAGCTAAGGATAGGGTTGCATGTACTGAACTTGCCCCTTATAGCTCTGGGCCTATAGCTTTCTCAGATCCTTGACACCGCTAAGGTTCTCTTGAGTCTCTGGGCTCTACTCTCATGAAGTAACTCTGATTACCATATTTTTTGGAGTATAAGATGCACCTTTTTACCCCCCAAAAGGAGGTGAAAATTTAGGTGCGTCTTATACATCGAATGTAGCCCTACCCACCCACTGGCCCCCACTCTTTGACCTCTGCCTCCCAGCAGTTATCTCCTTGCAAGCAAACAGCAAGAAAAAACAGCCCCATTCAGCTTCTGCATAGGTTAATTAGCGCAAGTTGATTAGATCGGCCTCCCGACTCTCAGCTGATTTGCTCTCAGCTGTTTTGTGCAGGCTCTTTTGCAAGCTCTTGTTTTGCAAGCTCTTTGCTTGCTGCAAAGAGTGCTGAGATTTTTTTTTCCCCTAGCTAAAGCGAAACTGAAAGTAAAGCAGGCTCTGCTGCAATGTGACAAAATGAGGCAGGGAGAGAGATTTCTTTTTCTTTTTGCTCACCAAAAAAGGTAGGTGCAAACAATGGGAAATTTAGGGCAAAAGAGGAGAGTTCAAGATTTTTTTAAAAAACGGAAAAAAAGGTCTATTTAACTAAGGAATTGTAATAATTGAGATGCTATTAATTCTATATTGTTATGGTTTGGAGGAATATATGGGGGAAATTATTTGGTTTATTATTATTGGTAAATATAATTAATTGATTTCTAAGAAATTGGATTGCATGGAAATAATTGGAATATTCATGTTCATATTGATTAATATACAAAAAAGATAGTTATAACTAATAGATTTATATAAAAATGTTGAAATTGTATTAAACAATTGTAATATTAAATAATTAACCAATGTGAGGATGGATAAAAAAATATATGACAATAGGAAGGGGTATAATATAGAATAGAAGGGAAAAATTGAATTTGATTAAGATTAGAGATAAGGATGAAGGGTAATATTGGTTTTTTAAAAAAATAGATGAGGAATAAATATGGCAAAAAGGAAATACAGAAATTTTAAATTTAATTGAAATGACTAAACACTGTTTAAATTTGTGAACCAGCCAAATACTCTGTTCAAAGAAAATACATTGTATGTTTGTATATGTGTTTGTCTAAATTTTTTTTAAAAAAACTTTAAAAAAAAACAACCAAAAAAGGTAGGTGCGTCTTATATTCCAAAAAATACAGTAATAAAGCACAAGAACAGTTTTTTCCTGAATGCCATCACTCTGCTAAACGAATAATTCCTTTAACACTATCAAACTATTCACTAAGGCTGGATTACTATTACTATTAGTCTTCTCATTGTTCCTATCACCTATCTCCTCCCACTATAACTGTGTGACTGTAACTTTGTTGCTTGTATCCTTACGATTTATATTGATATTATTTCCTGATTGCTTATTTGTACCCTATGACTACCATTAAGTGTTGTATCTTGTGATTCTTGACAAGTGTATCTTGTCTTTTTATGTACACTGAGAGCATATGCACCAAAGACAAATTCCTTGTGTGTCCAATCACACTTGGCTGATAAAGAATTCTATTCTATTCTGTTCTAATTAGTGCATTTAGAACTTGTCTTCAGAACTTGCCATTTGAAACAGCGAATTCAGATCTCTAAGAAAGTAAGGTTATCTTGATAAAAGGTTATGGGATAAAAGCAGCCTTGGTTGCCTTTTCAGTCTCAGCCTTCAAAATGCTTAGGGCAACACATTAAACAAGGTTCTACAGTGTAATGATTAAGGTAACAATTTGGGATCAAGAAAACACAGGTTCAAATCTACCCTATAAAACTATTTGGCCAAATAGCCCTAACATTTATTTTATTTATTTATTTTTATTTTATTTCCAATTTATATACCGCCCTTCTCCCTGAGGACTCAGGGCGGTGTACAGCCAGAAATAAAAACATGAAATGCAAATATTAAAAACAGTTAAAATATATATAAATTTGGCTCCAAAATTTAAAACTAACAAACCAATTAAAATATTTAAAATTTCTTCTTAAGCCAGCCCGGCTTGTTGGAAAAAATGTGTTTTGAGGGCACGGCGGAAGGCACTGAGGTCATGAATTCTCCTTATCTCCGGGGCAACTGGTTCCAGAGGGTGGGTGCCCCCACAGAGAAGGCTCTCCCCCTGGGGGTCACCAGCCTACATTGTTTGGCTGATGGCACCCTGAGGAGGCCCTCTCTGTGGGAGCGCACAGGTCGATGGGAGGTCATCAGTGACAGCAGGCGGTCTCGGAGATAACTAGGCCCTATGCCATGGAGCGCTTTAAAGGTGATCACCAACACCTTGAAGCAATAACATAGTTATTGCTGTTGGTATGGGGGATAAAATAAAGGAATATCCAACACACCTTCCTCCTCCTATTTTCCTCACAGCAACCCTGTGAAGTGAATTGGGTCGCCCCAAGAAAGAGAAAGAGAGCCTAATCCAAAGTCACCCAATTGGCTTTCATGCCTAAGGTGGAACTAGAACTCATGATCTCCCACTTTCTAGCCTAGTCCCTTAACCACTAAATCAGACTGACATTGCATTGAATTCCCAAGAAAAGCAGGATTTACATCTAATAAATAAGAAAATACTAATAGCAGTACCAGTCCTGTAAAGCAAGTGTGGACAACTCATGAACTACACGGATCCTGCAATTCCAGAGCAAGTAGTGGAATGACAGCAGCACAGTTTTCTGGTTTAGGGATTATGCACCTTCTGTGGCCTTTGGCTATGCTTTTAAAAATGTAATAAAATGAATAAATTACATGTTTTTAAACATTTTTAAAATGTTGTTTGCTCTTGCCTGCAGCAAACTCCCTGTAGCAAAGAATTGGCATGCAGAGAAATGAAGAAACAAACAAACAAAAATAGACTGGAAAAATCAAATGAGTATATTATTCAATCAATTGTTAACCCCCCCCCCCTTTTAAAAAAAGAAAAAGTTTAGAACAAGTACTTCTCCAATGATTTTTCTTTTTCTCTTGGTTCTTTCTTTTCTGGGACTGAAATAGCAACTTGGCTTGCTGTTTTAGAACATGAAACTTTATTTTATTATTTACATTCCAGAAAAACTTCCCCTATTAAAAACTTCCCCTATTAAAAATGTGTGCATCGTGAGACTAAGAAAAGAGTCAAACATTATGGTTATAATTACCAAGTACATCAGCATTTGCTTCCATGAAAAACAGGCAGTAAATGAAGTGAGTCTGAAGTGAGCCTGAGACTCTTAAGTCCTAACCCAAGTGAACAAATACAAGTAGTCCTCAATTTACAACATTTCATTTAGTGACTGTTTAATGTAACAACACTGAGAAAATGATGTATGACAGTTTTTTACACTTATGACCATGGCAGAATCCCCATGATCACATGATCAAAATTTGGATGCTTGGCAACTGGCTCATATTTATGATGGTTGCCATGTCCCGGGGTCATGTGACCTTCTTTTTGCAACCTTCTGACAAGCAAAGTCGATGGAGAAGCCAGATTCACTTAACAACCAGGTTACTAACTTAACAACTGCAATGATTCACTTAATAAAAATGGCAAGAAAGGTTATAAAATGGGGGGAAATTTACTTAACAATCATCTCATTTAGCAACAGAAATTGAGGCTCAATTGTGGTCACAAGTCGAGGACCACCTATATACTTTTTGTCTAATTGGCACACTCACATTTACATGTTCACACTCATACACCGAAATACATACATACTGTACATATCGGCCATACATGAAGACCTGTTCTCCTGTATTTCCCCTTCAGCAATCTCAGCTGTTTTTTTTTCTTCCTAATTTATTGATTTCTAGGCTCCCTAGCTGTTCTCTGAAGGTCTCAGCAACTTGTCATGAAGAAACAGAGACTCCAGCATTCTGGTTTTGCACTAAATGAAAAACTAGGCCTTACTAGAACATCAGTCAGTGAGATCTGTAACCTTTAGAAGAGGCTGGAAATTAGGAAGGACAGAACGAATGATCCCTACAGCTGTCTGCATCAATGAGATGAGTGACACCTCTGTTTTAGAGCCTTCATAATCCAGATTAGAAAAGAGCAATCTGTCACTTGGAGGCTATGTTTGCCCCATGTAACACCATGACCTGAATCATGATTTATAGAATTAACTTAATTGTCAAGATTTGTACAACCCACTGAAGCATAAAATAGCTACAGAGGTTGAGTTCACAAAATGAGCCTTAAACTAGGCAACTAAATTTTAGCCTCGTGGGTTGTTCAAATCCAACCAAAGGTTTTCTTATTGGTTTGCCAGACTTCAAGAGTTCCAGTAAAAGAAAGATATGTGGTTTCCACTTTTTGAAGCCTAAAAATCTAAACTTCAACTGTTTATAGCTCACATTCTGAGGCAGGGATAGAGGTGAAATTGTATCTCTATAGTATTGTAGCATAGCATAGCATAGCATAGCATAGCATAGCATAGCATAGCATAGCATAG
>WNWU01000017.1:24568631-24701054 GCA_012654045.1 Ptyas mucosa
ATATATATATACATATATATATATATATATATATATATATATATATATATATAGCCATTTACTTCTGTTCTAACACGGTTTGCTCAACATTCAATTTTGTTGGGTATGAAAACTAGCTCAATATATGACAAAAACCAATATTTTAAGATCTCACTCTTCTGAAGATTAAAATGTAAACTTTCAAAGTATAAATGGTAATTTGTAATAAGATGGTTTGTCAACAGGGCCACAGAATTGTGACATCCTGGGTCTGTTTTCCCCCATCCTAGTAGACTCCAGAAGGATTAGACTTCAAGGCCATGCTGACTGTGAATTATGGAAGGGTATTAGGTTGGGCAAGATGAGTGGTGCAGTGGTGGAGGTGGAGCTCTCGCCTCACAATCAGGAGGCTGTGTGTTCTATCCTAAGTAGTGGCAGATATTTCTCTCACTAGGCACAATGAGTAATTATCTGCTGAGAACTCTACATTGGTTGACAGAAGGACATCAGACCAGTAAACACTCAGCTCCATTCAGTTGCCCTGACTCGACCACAATGTAAGGGATTACGGGAGTCATTAAAAGACAAAAATAAAAAATTAGGTCGGGCAAGACTGCTATTCCATAATCTTCATGGAATTCAATGGAAAATATCTGATTTCCACCTCTTCTTTGCACTCTTTAAAGTGATGGCAAAAAAAATGTTCTCAGTGGCTGTTGGGAAGTGGCTTAGTTGCTCTTACAATTTCATGGCAACCCATGAAGTTTGCTCTATGAAAAGCCTCTCTGGTCTGTCACAGGAACATGGCAGAAAGCTCTTAATCTCGCTAGACAGCTGGGCTAAACATTTATATGGGGGACCTTTTCAAAAGACTAGACAGATTATAAAGGCAACAGGAGTCACGAAAATCTTGTTTAACATTGTTCACTGCATCATTTTAGATTTCAGTTGGAACTTGCACTGTCAGATAAATTCTATTTATCTCTTCAATGCTTTTCTCACTGTGAGTGTTTGTTGATATGAATTCTCACCTTCAGCAAAAATTTACATTTATGTCCTTGATCAAGTTAAAGATAATGTTCAGTTTCAACTTCTTATTCATACTTTCTTTAAAGAAACTGAAGGTACAGTTTTCTGGTATCTTAGGACCAGATCTGAAGCACGCAGTTTCCACTTTTAATATGGATTGGTATATCTGAAAATGCATTCACTGATGTATTTTTTTAAAATAATATATACCTTCTAGCATTTGCTCAGAAGCTTCAGATTTTTTCCAAATTGCATGTATGCGTGTGTTTTGTGTATGTGTGTCTATTTCTATTCACCTGTTGATCTTTCTGTGAGTATATACATAATATTAGAGATAATAAACACAGATCAAAGAAGCAGTAGGAAGTCTTTCCAGATATCTACTACAACTGACAATACAGATGTTCACCAACTTCGGCAGCTTTAACCGTGTCTGTCACTGTCAGTAAAATGAGCAGAGAGTAAGGCAAAATTGCCTTCTTTATTAAATGCATTATTCTTGCAATTAAGATTCATAGTCATTACCTGTCATGTTGTTAACATTTTTCAGATAGGCTAATTATAGCCTTATTAAGTGACAAGCTAAACATGTATGCAGGTAACTTGTTGCTGATATTAATACCTCCTTTGTTCATTTTGAACCCTTCTTGCTTTTTTTTTTTTTTGCTTTTTTATGCTGCTTTCTTAGCGCTTTCTTTACCTTATGCTAAATCTTTATAGCCCTTTTTATAGCACTATAAGGATTTTTTTAAAAAAAAAATTGTAAAATATCATCATCATTACCACTACTACCATGACAAATTCGCTTACCATTCTCCCACTAAACAGGCTGCGTTTAATAAGCGGATTTTATGGATACGACGAAAAGAATTTTAATCTAAAACTAATTAAAACGTTAAGTCTCCAAAATGAGGTGCAAGAGCTTTTGAGAAACACATATTTAAATCACATGAAAGTACAGTAGTTTGTCTCATAATGTCAAAGAAAAATCATGATGAAATTATTTAGAAAGATTTTTTCCAAACAGCTATTTTTTGAGCCCTCCCTGTACATAACCATATCAATGATGAAATTTAAGATCTGAATCCATATTTTATTTATTATTACATTTACAGGCCGCTGGTCTCACTATCCGAAGGCATGCTAGATGACTTAGCCTACATGACTTGGGGCCAAGTTATCTGAAGGACCATTTTTCCCCAGTCACATTTAACCAACCCACCAAGAGGGGAGAAAGGGAAGGCTACATGTCCCCTTTCCTAAGGAAGTCCATCTAGCAGGACCAGGAAGAATGGCCTTCTCTGTAGTGGCTCCCTCCCTGTGCAACATCATCCCCATAGATAGAAGATTAGCCCCCACTTTGACATTCTTTTGCAAGGCCCAGAAACCTGGTTTTCCAACTTGCCTGGGCATTTCAGAGTGAGATGGAGCTCACCAAATGGCTTATTTAATTATTGTCACCGGGGAGGGTGAGGAGAGATATTGTTTTTTATTGTTTGTATATTGGATTTTTATTGTTGTAAGCTATCTGGAGTCACCAAGAGTGAATTGTGCAGCTATATAAATTTTCTTAAGTAAATAAATAAAAATTAAAAGCCTCCTCTGGAAAAAATACTAAAAGAGTTAATCCTACTGTGCTGATATCTTTATTGCATCACTGCAAAAAAGTGCATACTTCTTTGCCCATATGGGCTGCTTGACCATGATTTAATGAATGAAATCTAATTGTCTGGTTTCATCAATACAGTGAGCCATATAATCCATAAATTATGAATGGATTCATTTATTAAGCCACCTGTCCATTAAATTCACCACTTTAATAGGCCACAAACAAGTAAACCATATTTTAGCTTAGCATGATATATATACCCTATCTTAGTTTTTTTATGTAGTTGCAAATAATACCTTCAAAAGGCTGTTTGAACTTCATTTCACAATTACGGTTGTTAAAGCATCAGATTATTTAGAATCAGTCACTAAAGACGCAATCAACATTCTGAATATAAAACTTATGATCTCCAATGTCTCTAGGTTAATTTCATTATTGATATAGCTGAAGATCAGAATTGTACCAGCCATGGCATACCCTGTGACACTCTGTAGAAGCGAAAGCTGGACTTTGAAAAACTAGGATAGGAAGAATAATGATGCTTTTGAACTTTGATGTTGGCGAAGACTCCTGAGAGTACCGGGACAGCCATGAAAACAAACAAAATGGTTGGTTGGTTGTTTATTTACATCATTGAAGAAATCAATCCAGAATTTTCATTCAAGGCACAAGTGACCAAACTCAAATTACCCTACTTGGGGCACATTATGCAATGTGTTTGTAATAAGCACCATAGTATCTATTCTCTGGAGAAGGTTGTAATATTAGGAAAGTTTGAATGAGAAGAAGAAGAGGACAACCAGCAGCAAGGTAAATGGACTCAGATACTGTGATGATGAGGACACTGTTGAAAAACAAGATTACAAAGAGATCATCCTGGAGAAAATTGATATATATGGTCACTAAGAGTCAACAACGACTTGATGGTGCATAATCAATCAAACAATCAAAACTTCTATTTACTATCCTCAAATAGCTTCCCTGTCTTTACTTATTTCAGCTTTATAAGCAGAAATATTGACCGCAATATATTTGATGTAGGTTTGGCTAACTCATCTTTCTCTGAGTCAAGTGAATAAAAAGAATCATCCCCACCTCTTTTTGCTTCTTAAGGAAAAATGGAATATAAGTGTGATCAATCAAATGAGAAAAAAAGTGGGTGTTTTCAGTCACTATTTTTGCTAACCAACATAATAAAATATTTTCAAAAGTGTCTTCTCTGCTAACCATCAGATGAGATCTCCAGATGAAATTTACAAATAAGCTGACCAAACTTCCCTCCAGCTCCCCAGTGATGAAGCACACAAATCACCAGTCAACCAGCACTGCCCTCATCCTCAATTCTTTTTTGCATTGGTTTCCTCAGCAATTTCAGAATATAAGTAATCCTCCACTTAGAACCACAATAGGGACCAGAATTTCCATTGCTAACAAGGTAATGTTCAGGGAGTCTTACAACAAAGTTTTACAACCTTTTTCATCATGAATATTAAGTGAATTTGGCTTCCCTCATTGACTTTGCTTGTCTGAAGCCAGTTGAGAAGTTTGCAAATGGTGATCATATGATCCAGGGACTCTGCAGCTGTCATAAATACTGCTGGTTGCCAAGCACCAACATTTTTAGCAGGTGACTGTGAGGATACTTCCCACACATTGAAATGGTCATGCGCATGAGGACCAGCCTTAGGTTGCTTTTTTTCAATGCCATTGTAACTTTGAATGTTAAACAGTAAGTCAAGAACTACTGTACAACAGTTCACTGTGATGGGAGGCTTCAGATCCATCCCTCTACTCCTTTTTAAAGGAAGAGTAGATACTATGGTGCTTATGATTATTACCAGAGTATGGTGTTGTTATATTAGCCAGGAGACCACAATGCTATTGCAGAGGAGTAGTAGGGCTGCCAATTTACCAGCTCTGTTGTAGGACACACTCACACATTCCCAAGGTGTGCCACAGGAGGGCAAGCTGGTTTCTCAGCAGAAAGAAAGAATAGCAGGTCTTCTGGAAGCATTCTTCCCCAGAGCCACCTCATAAATGGCCACAGCAACTGGGAAGGTTCACAGCCATCAGAAATCTGACTGCCTGCACAGAGCACCAACTCATCTCCCCATCAAAGTGGTACCTATTTATCTACCTGCATAGAACATGTTTTTGAACTACTAGGTGAACAGAAGCTGAGGTGAGTGACAGGAGCTACCCTGCCACACAATCTTAGGACTCGAACTGCAGGAACAGAGGCTATATGCAGAATCATTAAGCCACTGAGCCACTGTGCCTCTACTATGGTGCTCTAACCATAGTAGAGCCATATTAAGCCACTGAGCCACCACACTTCTATATGGTGGTCTAAGAAGAAGGAGATAGGATATTTCAAGACTTCTTGATAGGATATTTCAAGACTTCTTGAAATCGTCCACTCCAAAACTCTTGCATGCAGGTTACACAACTTTGCACATCTTTGCAATGTTTTTTCAAGTGAAATCATGGGGTTTTCATTCAGTGCAAGCAACTTCCCTGCTCTTCCCCTGAAATGAATACCTCTTCTGTCTCTATTTCTTCAAATGCAACTTCTGAGGAATGATTTTCACCACATTTACACTAATGCTAAAAGGATTAAATTTCTCTTTTTCTTGTCTTTGAAATCATGTGACTATTAATTACCCCTCTACAACTGCGTTTTCCATTTTTTTCAATGTGCAACATAAATGTAAAAAAGCATGTTTATGTCTAGTTTTACACTTAAATAAATTGATTGACTGCCTAAAGAAAAGCTTTATGCCAATCAGAACAACTTAACTGATCCATCCCATTGGGTCTCAGCTAAGAGAGGTGTTGCTTGCCTATTCCCACGCATTGATAAAATGCAACAATTTGACCCATGAAGTAATATTACGATATCAGAGAGCCAGTTATTTTGCTGAACCTGCCTAAAAGTTAAAATACAGAATTATTTGTTGCTGAATCAGACTGACAGGATCAGCAGATTGCTTAATCTGGGAATAATTTTGTCACACAACTCAATCAATAATGGATGCAAATAGTGTAATTTACTATTCTCCTCTCTCTGGTTGAAACTGTGGTGCAGACTAAATCGCTATTTCCCTTTCATCACCAGTTATATTGCCATTCCATGGTGAGAAGGAAGGTGGATTATATTATGCTAGAGTGCTTTTGTGAAGTGCTTTGATTTCTTATAGAGAGTAAAGTGCTATCAAGTTGGGAGCAGGGTGAGGCAAGGTCTACCTTATGATTAAAGTGACTGACTAAGGTACCATTAAAATTAAAGAAATAGCTGACAGACTGGATTTTTTTTTCTTTTTGTCAATTAGCCAGATTTGCATCCTTTGTGTGCTCAGAGCTATATTCAGCTCCTCAAATAGCAAACCTCAGATGTCATGTATATAATATATCCAAACAACCGTGAAGATATAGCATAATATATAGTGTCTGATTGTAAAGGAGAAGAGGAGGCGGTGGTGGTGGTTGAGTTTTATATATTCAGCTCTGTGAGCCCCGGGTCGCAATGCATAAATCCGAAATCTGAAAGCCATTACGAAGCTCTGTGAGCTTGCTACTGTTTCTCTCCTGGAGCTCAGAGCAAGAATTGTCTAATGAGATAAACTAAGTCCAGACAGGGAGAAAGGGTTTAAAGCACTTAATGGCACCGTTGAAAGCTCTGTAAGCACCTCAGGTTGTGCCATGACGTTGAGAGACCCGAACAATTTAAACCACGGGAATAGCAGGAGACAGACAGCATGTTGAAAAAGACAAAAGATTTTGACTTTTTAAAATATATATATATATATATATATATATATATATATATATATATATATATTTATTTATTCCAGGCATCTATGGGGGATTAGCGAGGACCTCATCCAGCAGAAGGGAACAAGCTATTAGCCTTTGATTGGGACACAAGAGACAGCAAGCCCAGTTACAGCAGTAAAAGCCTTTGCTGGCAGAATAAATCAAGCACATGCCTCCATTTTGGGGAGAAACAGAACCGCATGGAGAAAGCAGAGCTGAAAAGCGAAGAAGTGATTTATACAAGCAGCTTGTGCAAGCGAGGCAAGGAAGCAGGATTTTAGGCACAGACCTGTCCCTGTTTGGGGAAAGCTTCTGGTAGGCAACCAGAGAAGTGCCTGGACAGGACCCCAGTTGGACTTCTGATGGCCAGAGGTGCAGTAAGCCAAGTGCTGAGGGTACTGAGGATCATAATATGTCAAGAGGTAGGATTTAAAACAGGAGAATGATACATTGTTGGAAAGATGCACATTCTTCTGTTAATCTCTTTCCTCCTGGGGAGCCAATGTGACATAGTGGTGAGGGTGTTGGATTAGGTGCACGGCCATCCAGGTACTAATTGTCTCTTAGGCAAAGAAGATGGCTGAATGACCCCGAGCTAGTCATACACTCTCAACCCTCATCAATCCCACTAAAAAAAAATAAACTGCATCATCTGGTGCTACTCTTGCTATAGGAACTAGGCAAGCACAGGGAATAAAAAATGTGGACTCTGCAATCAGTAGGAAAAACATTAAGAAAAAGCTTCTTTCCTTCCTTTGCATCTGTGTAAGACATGCCTTTCCCACTAAACCCTCTTTAGATAGCAATAGCAATAGCACTCTTAGACTTACTGTATATAGCACTTCATAGTGCTTTACAGCCCTCTCTAAGACGTTTACAAAGTCAGCATATTGCTTCCAACAACCTAGGTCGGGCTATCAAACTCGCGACCCATGGGTCGGATGCGCCATGCCCACGCCCAGTTTAGCGAAGGGGGGGGAGTCACGATATGTCATATGACGATGCCATGACAACTCAAGTTTGACACCCCTCATCAGGTCCTCAGAAGGATGGCAGTCTGAATCGGTCAGGATCGAACTCCTGGCAGTGGGAACTCCTGGCACTGCACTCTAACCACTGTGCCACCAGAGCTCCTAGATGCCACCAACCTGCAATTCAAAGCCATAATGCATGAGAATCCTAGGAGCTTCAGTTCTCCTAGACTGGCCAGGCCCCAGGATGGGAAGAGATCAGGAAGAAATTGGAAGGCTATAGGCTAAAATGCCCAGTGAGGGCTGCTTTAATAGGAATTCTTTCTAATGCAATTGTTTGCCTGGCTGAGATTAGTCAGAAATCCTTTGTCCTCCTATCTCCAACATTTGCCCTTTAACAGGCTGTAGCCTGCTTCTCACTCCCAAATAAGCTGTCCCTTGGTTTCACCTGTACTTTTCTATTTGCACATTAAGACATACAGGCAATTGTAACTTATTTGCCTTTCCCCCAAGTGTGCCATTAGCCATCCTAATGTGCTTCAATACTGCAGCTCTGTAATCTATTAGCCCTTATTTTAAGCCTCTACAACCTCTGGATGCCACAGCTGGATCTTTTTCTTGACAGGTGATTAACCTGCAATCACACTGCAAGTAGATGAATCTGGCTTTTAGCACAGCCTCCCATGCAACCATACCTGAGAAGCTCAATTTGATACAGGAAAGCACATTTCAAAGAAATTGATCAGAAAAAAAGATATGAAAAGGATGAGCAGGGCTTTTAATAGCGACAGAAATATACTTTATCCTTGCCTTTGATATCCCAGGAGTGCCATCATTTCCCCTCAACCATTCCATTAAGTGTCCTTTTGAAATTAGCACCAAACTTCAGCCAAAGCAGGATTATCTCTGGCTGTGTGGCAGATTAGATCCTTAATTGAATCTCTTATATAGGATAAAGTCTAATACTTCAACCAAATTGCAAATGGTACATACATGTATGCCTACATACATACCCATCATGCTATTCTTTTCAGGGCAAGCCACATTATGCAAAGATATAAGTAATGGTAATTAAAGACATGGGATTGAAAAAGAAAAGATAATACAGATCGCTCTTGTTTACTGAGTGCCTCATTTAGCAACTGATCAATGTTATGACATGTAAAATATGAACAGCTTTGTGACCAATCCTTACATTTAGAGTTGTCACAGCATCCTGCTTTCATAAGCTTGCCAGTTAAGTGCTTTACAACCAGCTTCCAACAAGCAGAGTTTATGGAGAACACAGAAATAAAATTGCAAACCACAGATACAGGATGTCTTTCTTAATGACTCCTAGTGAATCACTTAACAACCAAATGAGAAGTGATGTCATAAACCCAGCATGGTCATGTGATTTTCCACTTCACAACCGTGGTGCTTAGTAATGGAGTTGCCAGTCCCAATAGTGATTTCTCAGCTAGCACTATTTCTATAGCTGAATCTAATATTCCCTACATCTTTTCACACTGCTTTGATTCCACTGTGACCCTATGAAGTTTCAAATGCTGAGATTTATTCTTTAAACTGCTTGTCTCTTTTCTCTGGAAGAATTTATCAGGTCCATCCCACTATGACATCGTAGTCTTTCCTTTCCTCTCAACCTATTCACTCATCTTGAGCAGGGGTGTCAAACTCGCGTCGTCACGTGATGTATCAGGACTTTTCCCCCCTTCGCTAAACCAGGCAGTGGTGGTGCCAGCACGTGACGCATCCGACCCGTGGGCCACGAGTTTGACAGCCCTGATATTGAGTAAACCTACTAGCATGTCCTTCACTCTGTAAGTTTCATAGAATTGAACAAGGTATTAGGCCACTGTTTTACAGAGACTGTTTCCTCAGGAGCACAAATGGCACCTTCTCTTCTCCTTTGCTTGGAAAACTATTAAAACCTTATTTGCTCTAGCATTCAGCTCTACTTGATTAGCTGTGGGTGCTCATCTGGACATTTGTGCCATTATGTACTTAGGCATTTGTTTATATAACGAACGAAGGCAAATAGACGTGTGTCCCAGAAGTGCAGTCTTCCGAGTTTTCAGACTCGTGCTGGAGCCCATCCTCAGGGAAGTTCTCTCTAACAGAATGCGTGTTTTGGGCTATTTTATGTGTACTATTTATATGTTTGTTTATATAATTTATTTTTCTATCATAGAGGTTCTTTTGTTGTTGTTGTTCCCTTACTTTCTATTTTAATATATGCCATCCAGTTGTTTCCATAAATAGGATAAATAACTATGTATTTTGCAGTTTGATCCTTATTATCTCCAAAAGACGAAATCACCACAACATACTAATATTGGATACTCATTTTTTATTCAATCCACCTCAATTCAGTAGCCATCCATTCTTCTCTGCTTGATTTGCCATATACTATTCTTTTATCAATTGCCCCATATTCAATTTATTTTATGTTTCCACTGACATAAGTTTTCATTTTACATAACAAAGTGGGTGGATATACACTGTTATAAACAGCCATTTTTATTTCTTGAAATACATACTAAATTCCTGACAACAGACCATATATTACCCACTGCTTGTCTACCAGCTTTTGCATGCCTTAATATTTACCCATCAATTTTTCCATATTTAATATTCCTCCAAAGTACATGCATTCATTGACCTAGTCTAGTTTTCATCTGTTGTTGTTTAGTCACTATGTCATGTCTGACTCTGCAACCCCATGGACCATAGAATGCCTGCCCCCTTCATCCTCCACTGTCTCCTGGAATTTGCCCAAACTCAAGTCCATGGTGTCAATGACACTATCTGTCTCATCCTCTGTCATCTTCTTCTCCTTTTGCTTTCAAACTTTCCCAACATCAGGGTCTTTTCCAACCCATCCCCTCCTCTCATTAGGTAGCCAAAGTATTTGAGTATAATTTGTAACCATTCACTGTTAATTATAACTATGGTCTCTGATATATTAATTTTCAGGTTTGTATTAATTATTGCATCGCACCATCTGAATATTTGCTACAATTCACTCATGTTCTACATGCATAATCCTATCCCCCCAATCAACACAACCCTAATATCACGATACGCACCACTAAAGTTTTTTTCCATAAACATATTAAGCCATTAGGGAGTTCACTTGATCATACTCACCTAAATCAACATACAATGCACTTTCTTTATCACTTGTTTACATTTCTCAGTGGTCTGCTGAAGAATATATTAGTCAATCTAGTCTGCACACTTCAAAATGGGAATTAAAATCGCACTGTGGTTTCCAAATTTTGCTCATTGTCATCTCATAATCTTTCAATCACAATCTCACCAAAAATGTTCCCTGGAACATTTAATAAACCAATTCTCCTGTGGATTTTGCATTCTATCATGCTACCATTCCCTCTGTATAAGAAGCAAATCTGGCACTCTTCAAATTGTCAAGTATAAATGCAATTCAAATTGCCAGGCATAAATTGTCAATATAAAGGTATAAATTGTCAGGTATAAATCCAATTTCACAGATAACTTAAGCAAATTGCCCACCCACTCCATTGGCAGATCAGATCAATATGTCAACCTTTCTCCAGTTGCTTCCAGTTGCCTTTTGAAAAAAACACTTTTGGGACAACTATGGGTGACTGAGAATCTCCATAGACATCAACCTTTCTGCAATTAACTTGTTTACAGCTGTAGCCATGCAATTTTTTTCAACATTCTCATGGCATTTATGAATCCTATCATCTTGGGTTTTTTTGAAGCGGTGGATGCTAACATTGATAACATTTATTTCAACATATAATTCACGTTCTCAAATAGATCTCTAAAATATCCTCCCAGCATTTCTTCAGCTTGCTTTCATACCAAATGTTTTCATCACTTACATGTTCATTCACTCAGTTGGAGGCTCCTTGTTTAGCCCTTTTTATCTACTTCCAAATTAGATTGTATTTCTATAACAATTGTTCTTCCCTTTCTCTGTCTTTTAAAATCTTACTGGCTCCTTATTCTATTTAACTACATTCTTCGCAACTATATAAATAACCTTTTCCCTTCTCATTCTTAAGCAATCATTCTCTTACCTGTTTTCTTTTTTTTCTCTTCCATTTCATCTTTCCACCTTTATCTTCATCGTTCAAGTATCCTCTTGCATACTTCTCATTAGCATGATTCACTTTTATGGCACTTTGTAACATAATTCTTTTTCACTCTATTCTAAGAAACTTCACTCCTCTTTCTTTGTATGCATCAACATTCCATTCCTTCAGCGAAAAGATTTATCTGTCATCTAATATTTCTTCATATAGAAGGCAAACTTTCTCTTCCTGCAATCATTCTATGTTCACTCAGATTTCTTTTCTTCCTTCCCTTTTCTTCAATATCTATTTTCCCAAGAGCCACTCTTGACACAATCGAATAATGGCCTGTGCCATCTAAAGAGCCTTCATTAATTCTCTCAGTCTTTCATCATAAACATTCAAATCAATCATGCTTTTAGAGACAAGCCCTTTGCTAGTGTATGTATGAATAGACTTATGCTTACGTATTCAAAATAAACAACTCTTCTTCTAAGCAAATAATCACCATTCTTATTCATTCTTGTCTCCTAATGGCCCAATCACTTTTTCTGCACTCTATCATCTTTTCCTCACCCATCCATTCATGTCATCTAATAGAATATTTTTCCACTCTGCATCTCATTTAAAGTCTTGCACCATTTTCCCCAAAACTCATCCCAGGTTCTTCCATTATCACCATTCACTTGAGTGAAACATGTAACTAACACCTATCTATGAATTCCTATTTTTATACTTCACTTGAGCAGCCAAAGGACATAACTTCATACATTCTGGAGTAAATTTTAACCTTTTTATTCATAATTAAACCCAAACATTTACTTCTTTCGATGCACTTTAATAACTTTTAATTAAAGTGTAAACAAATACAAAGAAAAAAAACTAATGCAAACTAAAAAAGAAAAATTAGTGGAAAGAGAAAAAGAAAAAAGAGGAGGGAAAAAGGGGGAAATACAGAAATAAACAACTTTCTCCTTCAACAAGACAAGTACAAGCATTTTCACTAACAACTTCTCTAATATTTCAACCAAAGTCTCTTCAACCCATAGTTCCTCTTTTTTTCTATTGGCAAATAATAGCCTCATCTTCCAATCACTCCTCTGCATATGTTAATCAACTCTACTCCATTCAGATAGTTCTATACTTTCACTTTATCCAAACTCACACTGTCTTTTCTTGTTTTCATATTATTCATTGAACTATTTCTTAATGTATGCCTCTGTTCCTTTCCAAGTCACAGATGAGTCCGTAGATATTAACCTAATGTCACCCATTAAGGTTTTGCCCAATTGTGTTTTCCACCTTATTCTTTTCAGCACGGTTAAGTGAGTGGGTTTTTAGAAATTGGAAAGAGGTGTGGAATGAAGAGGTATTTAATTGTGTTTTAAGAGACAGTGATAAAATGTTAATGTTGAATACTTGCTGGGAATGAAGGGAGAAGTTTCTTTTATTTTATTTTCTTTTTGTGTGTGTTTGTATGTGTGTTTGCGGGGGGTTCTGCAATTATTAGATAGATAGATAGATAGATAGATAGATAGATAGATAGATAGATAGAGATAGAGATATACACATACACATACACATACACACACACACACATACACATACACATACACATACATATACATATACATATACATATACATATACATGTAATCCTCGACTTACAATAATTTGCTGAGTTATTACAATGGCACTGAAAAAAGTGACTTATGACCATTTTTCACACTTACTATTGTTGCAGCATCCCCACGGTCACATGATTTACATTTGGATGCTTGATAATTGACTCATATTTATGACAGTTGCAATGTCCCAGGTTACAGTGTCCCAGGGATCCCCTTTTACAACCTACTGACAAGCAAAGTCAATGGGTAAACCAGATTCACTTAACCATGTTACTAATTTAACAGTTGCAGTGTATACACACACACACATATATATTAGGTTTTTATATTCTTCTTTGTTCAATATAATTCTTAATAAAATTATTGGGGGGGGCAGGGATTTTGGGATCCACATCATGTGTAGATTGTTAGGTATTGTGGGATGATAATTTGCATCATTTCACAGCAGGTTGATTGTCTGCCCCTAGTCCAGTGATAGGTTGCTACCGGTTCGGTCCGGATCGGGAGAACCGGTAGCAGCGTTGGTGGGAGGCTCCACCCACCCACCTGGATGCTTTTGTGCATGCATAGAAGTGTCGCAGGTGAGCGCGCCCACACCCACAAGTGAACTGGTAGCTACAGGTTTTGAAATCTGCCCCTGCCCTAGTCTATCCAAAGTACTCTCCTGGCTGGAGTTTTGCATTATCCACTGTCTAAGCAATTCAGCTGAAGGAAGCTGGAATTGAAACTAGCAAGCAAAGCAGGGACTCAGTCAGTAAATAAATAAGGGACTGATCTTTACAGTGTGGGCTTAAAGTAATTAAGAAGCTGCCCAGAGACATTCTGAAGTTTAAAATGAGGTAGAAACTACATTAATTGTGAATATAGTAAATAGAACTATTGTCTCCCATACATCAGACTATGAAGCAAATAAGAACCATTTTAGGGCTTTTTAAATAGTAAAGTTATTCTAGCATTGCAGGACTATAGCTTTCCCTTTCCCTTCTACACAGAAAAACAAATTTCTATGCTGACTTTGCTCTGTATAGTATAGACACAAAAGATCCTTTTCCTTCTGAACAGAAGGAACGAGCCCCTTTTTCCAAATGGTGGTAGCCAAGGGATCTAATTCCATGGTAGTCTCATCGTATTCGGTGGGAAAATGGGGATAGGATTACATCTTGAATCACCTGCACAAGAATAGTATATATCTTAATGCCACATTTTTCCAATTCTCCAGGTGTGTTAGATTTCTCTCTCCCATAATTTACAGTTTTATGTAAATTTACAGAGAATGATGAAACATGACAAGAAAGCATTTCTGAAGGCTATTTTAATCAAGATTTGAATTCATCTGTATCTATGTGACCAGTTCAGGTTGCTGAACAATTAGTGATAGGCAAAGCAGGTTTCTGGCCTATGGCAGCAGATTAAAAGAGTTTAGTATTTCCCTCAGACAAGCATATTGCAGTCAAGGACAATGGCTTCCTCTGGGAGAGAATATACTGTATACTTAGTGTGGAAACGAAACATCCACAAGTGAATACCGAGCTCAAAGGGCACCAGGGTCTCCACTATAGAATTTATGAGACAATTATTTTCATAATTGTATGTTTGCCACAGTTATACCTGGCTTTCTTATTTCCATGCAGTATAGTATTTCTTTGCTACATTCTTTGTTAGTATTTTTCCCCCTTCAACTTTACAATAGAGCATCTGGAAGCCAACATTCTAAATTACCTGCAGTCTAAATGGTATTTTTTTTCTACATTGTTAACTTTTCTGCATTCGAAGATAGGTTTGCTCCTTAACCCTTTTTCCCCCTCCATTCAATTGTGGTCGATGCTCAGAAACTTCCCGGACTCATCCCTGCAGTTTTCTTGGCAAGGCTTTTCAGAAGTGATTTGCCATTGCTTCCTTTCGAGGGCTGAGGGAAAATGACTGACCCAAGCTCACCCAGCTGGCTCTGCCCCTAAGGTGAAACTAGAGCTCATGGTCTCACCCACAACACCAAACTGGTTCTAATATCTATGTAGTAATGTGTATATGTGTATGCACATGTGAATGCATTGTTAATATGTGCAAATGCTGTTTGACATGCTCAAGTTTCCACCCTATTTTTATGCACTCTCTTTCTTTACCTATCCTTAGATGATAAATAGGCATCATACTGCCTTCTTGATGACTTGGGATACAGTTCCCACTACCTTTTGATACTGGTCTTAATAGGAGATGAAGTTCAAAATATCTAATGGATTCCAGATTGCCTAGGTCTGCCTTAGGCAAATACTACTAGCCTGTTCTGACCTAGGCTTTCTTAGAAAGCATGAAGCAAAGTCTTAACCCTGGTAAACCCTCTTTTATTAACACAACTGTGAATTCCATTCATTCACAGTCAACAAGGCTTTGGCAAACAGTCTTTCAGAGGCATATTTATCAACCCACACTTATCTCACTTGGAACACTGCCAGAGAACTAATTTCCAAATGCAGAGCAAGGCCAAACTTGGCACCGAGTCTATTAGAGTCACAAACAGAACTTTCCAGTCTTGAAACGAGATGAACTAATTGCTTTCTGCAAAAGCCCACGTCCCGTTCGCTCCTCTTTTATGTCCTATAGGAGGGACCAATCATCTCCAAGGTGTGGCCTTATTCCTGAGTCTACCCTGCTTTCTTAACTGTTCTTGTCTTCTGGCAGTTCTGCGCATGCACACACTGGGAACAGGCTCCAGCTGTTCCTCTGCCTCGCTGCTAACTCCCTCTCTGCCTCTGAGGCAGAGCCCTTGTTCAAATTTTCCCCAGCCCCCAGGACTGGCCCAAGTTCCTCCCCAACCTCCTCACTGTCTGTCTCTGCTGCCAGCTCCGCTGGCTGCCGACAGGCCACAACATAGCCTTCCTTTCTCACTTAGCAGTGGGGCAGGCAATAACAATATCAAAAGAATTACTCATCCCCCTTTGCCTTCTCTGGATCTTTTCTCTAGCTAGAGGCCGCACTAACTTTTTGAAGTTGGGAGATGGACTGACAGCCTCATTGAAAGAGGACAAGAAGAAGATGGATAGAGCTGCATCATTTTATTCATTTCTAGATTTGGGGAAAGTATTCAAAAGGCACATACAGCCCTGAGAGTTCACGGTTGCCTGTGTCTTCATTTTTCATTCAATCGTGCACTAAAGTGGATGGAGTATTTGAAGGACACCATTCCAAATAAAAGTCACTGACAGAAATGAAGATCTCAGGAAATAAGTGAAACAGAATGGACTCCAAAGTCTTCAAAACCATGTTTTCTAAGTTTCCTTATCCTTGGGACACTCTTAGGTACCATATTGAAGGGAGTGCTATCATGGCAGCACTGTAGCTATGTTTCCCCTTCCATACCTAGGAAATGTGGGTGAAAGAGCCCAAGGTTTGAGATTAAGCTTCTGAAGTGAGAAAGTTCATATTCCACCTTGGAGACTACAACCCATCTCTTCAAATATACTTATAAATCTTAAGATGCAGCATACCAAGAGTCAGTCTCTTGGAACTGATAAGGCAACATGCCTGAGCACCGGCAAATTCACACATGGTGTTGAATAATAATATGGTTTGTTTGATTTTGGTTTACTGTGTTGCATGAATGAAATCATCAAGAATTATTGTTCTTTAGCTGGTTCTCTAACAAATCACAGTTTAATGCTATCTGTGAGTGCAGCCATTGGCTCCTCTTTATTATTTCTCTATGGCAGGGCTGTCAAACTCCTGGCCCATGGGCCGGATGTGTCCTGTGCTGGCCACACCCACACCCGGTTTAGCGAAGGGGGAAAAAGTCCCAAGACATCACATGATGACGACGTGATGATGTGAGTTTGACACCCCTGCTCTATGGGAACAGTACAGTCTAACACGCTCCTACTTGGGACTTCTGGCTTACAGTTAGTCACCCGATCAAATATTCTGTAAGGATAGTAACTTTTGTGCCCATTTTTCTCAAAGAAATGCAATAGATGGAAGCAGCATAGAAAAGCCTAATTCTTTGGGTATATAATGATTTCATGGCTCCATAGAAAAATGAAGAAGAAAGACATCTTAGCAGCTGTATCACTCATATCATTAGCTCCCAACCTGGTATCTATGGGCCATTGATCATCTGCAGAGACACAGATAATCCTGACTGCGAACATTAAAGTTCTGTGTCTAAAATCTTAAGAAACCCACCAAGTCTTATATGAGTGTTCTTACTTCAAATTTTGGCAAATGTCAAAACTTTAAGTGGGAACAGCAACATCTTTTATGATTTGGCAATGACAAATCATAAAAATATGATACATACAGTTTGCCTTAGAAGATAGAAGACTCTTCTGTTTTAGATATTTTTGTGTGGAAACTGAATACACACCTGGAAATCTGTTTTATTAGATTAGCTGCACTGGGAAGGATTGGACTAAATAAGCTTTTAAGGTAACCTCTACTTTAGACTTGAATGCCAGTTGTAAAAGTATCATTCACATTAATATAAAGAGAACTGGGAGGAAATTTGAAAGTTTTTTTTTTCTAATTTAATCGGAGCTTCATTGAAAACATTTGCTAGAATGTTTTCAGTGAAGACCTTTCAGGTGGCTTTCCTTTCAATTTTCTTTCTTCATCTTTCCCTGGTTCCTAAAGGGAATGAATAGAAAACACTATGTTAGATTGATGTGGATCAGATTTCTCTCACTTGGGTACCCTAAATATCTATTCATCCTAGCTAGAACAGTTACTGGGGTTGGTGAGCATTCTCATCCAAACATCTGGTGAGCACTGGCCAGCATCCTTAAAAAGTTTAAGCTTGATTACAAGCACTGACTTTATCCTCTTTTTTATTATTATTTTCAAAAGATACTGGGAAAGCTTTTTTAAAAAATAATGTCCAGGCACAATGTATTTTATACTCGCTATTATTTCGATCTCTTTCTTAGTCCCTCTCTCTTTGTGACATATTTTCTGCATGCTGTGCACTAAATCATAAATATGCATTTACATGATGACAATGCTGATATCAGATATGAAGCAAAGAGGGAATCTCAACAAGAAAAGACTTCACATACACAAAAATACCTTCCCCATCATTCTGTATGGCTTGCTTTCAATTCCATTTCTTTCCACTGGATACAATCTAATACAGTATGAGAACAGCCCAGCTGCTTCTGTGGCCGCACCTGTTGAAATATACATGGCCACCACCTGGGGTGAGGAGAAAACCTCAAAATGGAGAATAAATAACTTACTGTTAAGAAACAGCTACCCAATTGTTATTCACAGTAATAGAGAGGGGGGGGAAAGAGCTCCTGCTTTATAATTTAGGGATTCCATCAGGTTCACATCTTTATAATGCACTGGAGTCATATATCAGCTAAAAGGGAGAATAAGCATTTACTTTTCCATTAGAAAAAGAGACAGGAAGACAAGATAGCTTGATAGATAAATGCCGTTCTCTATCAGGGCAGCATCCAGGCAAGACTTGCAGAGTTGGAGAGGGGGAAACCCTACCCTTGGTATTGCACAAATGAATACATATTTAATTTAGCGGAATCATGAGACGAATATATGAAAATTGGTAGAATGGAAGAGCACATTAATGGTATTAAACTAGGAGAGAATGAAGTTAATAAAATGGTCTACTAAAGCCTGAGGGCCAAACAGGCCCACGACATCAGCATGAGAACAGATTTCTGCTTCTGGCCCCAAGCCAGCCAGAACATGAATTCCTAATGGAGGTGATGTCTTCTTATTCATGCAGGGGCCAATGCTGAGCTACATTAATCATCAACAGGGTCTTAACAGCATAGCTATAGACCTGTAGCAGTGAATTGAGATCCTTGGCCTCTTGGCAAGAATAAAAATCATATGCCACAATATCACAGCACGTGGAAACAAAAAAAAAAAAAAGACCTTCAACAACCAGACAGGCACAAGCAAACATATACACACAAAACAGGAAAGAGATTTGAAGATACCTGCAGTATGCTGACATTTGGACATTGTGTTTCATTTTCAGAACAGATGGCTATTATGTGAAAGGTATGAAATATGACATTTTTCACTAGCTAGCAGTGGGAATCTTGTTATATCTGTTTCATGCTCTCCATGCAAGAGTCAGAAAGAGCAGAGAGAGAAAATATTTATTCCCTGAATTTTTGCATTGTCAAAAAGGGGGGAGGGGAAAGGAGTTAAAAATTGTCGAGAATGGATTGGGAGTTTCAAAGCTGTTAAAGACTTTATATTTGCTTCATCTAAAACACGGCTGTCAAACTCCCGGCCCGTAGGCTGGATGTGTCACGCACAGGCCATGCTCACACCCGGTTTAGCGAAGGAGGGAAAGCTCCGATACGTCATGTGACGCTGCCATGACACCGTGAGTTTGACACCCCTGATCTAGAACAAAGTAATATGGTTTTCCAAAGCACTTATTTAAGAAAACACATACACACAACTCTCCAGGAGGTAGAGAGTTGGTCTCTGACAGAAAACCACTTGAAGAAACTAGAAGCATTTGAAATATGGATTTACAGACCGCGGTTACGTATAAGATGGGTTAACAAAATTACAAATGAGGAGGTGATAAGCCGCCTGGGAAAGCAAAGGGAAATCATCAAAGCCATTAAAAAGCAAAAGTTAGAATATTTTGGACATGTGATGCGACACCTAGAAAAATACGGCATCCTTCACTTAATCCTCCAGGAAAAGATTGAAGGCAAATGAGGTCCAGGCAGAAGAAGAACATCATGGCTTCAAAACCTAAGGGACTGGTTTGGACAAAACTCAGCAGCACTTTTTCATGCGCCTATTGACAAAAATATGATTGCCAACATGATCGCCAATGTCCAATGATGGATATGGCACAAGAAGAAGATACACACACCAGCATAAAAAAAAACCTGGCCAAACACTCCATTGAAAGCTATTTTGAAATTAGCACAGCAACCTCAGAATGGGTATCATCATTATTAATCAGATCAACTGTAATTATCTTAATGGAAGTACTTTGCAACACTTATTCATATATTTATTGTTACAACCCTAATCTATTCCTACAGTAAAGGTCCTAAAATATGCTTTACTCATGTATTAAATATGGTTCAACTGCATTTACACTCAAAAAAATATAGGACCTATAGATTTTTAATATAGTATGTTTTTGCCACCTAAAGCTCTTAAGCTTGTTGATATCTTTGCTGAGGCATTCATAGTACAACCCTAAGTAGCTTTCTCTAAAAGGAAATCTGTCAGCCATAATCTGAATGATGTTTTATATATAAACACTAGTTGCCATCCAAAATCTGTTTCTGCTATCATATTGGCACTACTATTGACTGCTCATTTGTTTGTTTTTAGTTTCAATTATTATGTTGGCTATGTCTGAACATAACTGATTTCATCCAAGGGTTACCAAACAAATTGCAGATGGACAGCACCCATGTGTCTTCTCGTGACACATAATATGGGCCTTGGTATCAACAGCAAATTCAACAGGGAAAATAAAGCAACACATATCACATGATGTTTGAAATCCACAGCTGTCCACTCCGCCTGGAGACAACCTCAGCTGGATAAAGGCATGCTAATTGCCTTCATTAACCATCTTAATTTGGCCACAGGGCAACTGCAGTTTTGCATAAGCAGAGTGTTGATGAAATTTCCCATTATATTTTGAGTTGACTGAGAATTTAGCTTTGCCTGGATTGGTTTATCTTCTATTTAATCAATGTTTAAGCTTTATTTAATCAATGTCTAAATGGTTTCAAAACAGGTAACTTGAAGGATATTGATTAAAAGTGATCAGAGAGCAAGGGCACTCATCTCAGCATGGGTCATACACTTCTCTTCATGAAGGCCTAACAAGTGAGAAACTACTGTCATTGGCATGCAGACTTTTTCAAAATGTGTTTCCTTTGAATGACTTTGTGCAGGCTGCTCAATTACCTATTCTTTTTTTTTCTTCTGTGCACATGTATAATTTTCCTGAAATGAGAATCCCAGCTTCTGCACTTTGTTTTTTAATCTCCTACTTAATATGATTATTTTTATGCAAATAGCAAAGGTTTTACTCTCATAGAGACCTTAGTGACATTAATTTCTGACCCTTGGTGTCCAGATAATATCTTTTAAAATGACCCCAACAGGGCTGTGGAACCTATGACAATAAATGGGGGGGGGGGGAATGAAGTCTTCTGTTAATTTAAAACTTCAGCTGAATAGGGGGGAAAGTTTAAAACGTATCTGTACAAGTAGTCAAACACGTTAACCAGCCAAATGCGTTACTTTAACTGGGTTTGTCAAAAGTTAGATTTATTTAGAGAACTGCTAAGGTCTCCTTCTAAGTTACATCTGGTAAAACTGGATAACAGATTGTCAGATATATACTGATGGTCGTGCTCATTCAGTCTATGCGGAAGTTATTTAGGCCATACAGTTTCAGGTTTAAAAGTTATTTTATTATTTACAAATATACAATAATGAACAAGGTGTCCTGCTGCATTTATTACCCTGACTGTATAACTCAGAGGTTGAGAGGGAGAGAAGTTCACTGTTGTCTTGCAGAGATGGATGGAAAGAATTAGGGAAGATATCCAATTGATTTGTGGGTATGACTCCAATAAGGGAGTTCATTGGTTTATACAGTCACATGGGATGTCTGTAGACTTAGAAGACTTAACCCCTTCTGGTGCCTGGGGCATCATACGTAGGCAATATCTGACACAGATAAAACCAGATTAGCCCGGAACCAGATTTATAGTTAACCTACTGAAGTCTATCAAAGTTAATCTATTCTAGATCTGAGTTTGAGTGTCACACACTGAGTAAAAACTATTATAGGCAAAGTGCAATGACATTCATCACAAAACAATATGAAAGTGATATATTAATGGTGTTACAAAGAGATTGTTATTATTTCATGTCAGGTTTCAGATATGGACCACATTAGGAGTAATGGATAAGCGAGAGCAGGGGTGAAATTCAGCAGATTCTGACAGGTTCTTGAGAACCGGTTAGTGGAAATTTTGAGTAGTTCGGAGAACCGGCAAATACCACCTCTGGCTGGCCCCAGAGTGGGCTGGGAATGGAGATTTTGCAGTATCCTTCCCCTGCCATGCCCACCAAGCCATGCCCACCAAGCCACACCACGCCCACCAAGCCACACCCACAGAATCAGTAGTAAAAAAAAATTGAATCCCACCACTGAGTGAGAGCCACTGCAGTATATTGCTTAAGATGCTGAACTAGGAAAGGGGAGAGTTAGCTTGTAGTCCTCCTTTAGATACTGCAGCTGGCTGGGTGATCTTGGGCCAGTCACTCTCAAAACTGAGAGCTTCACTGCAGGAACTAGGTAATTCTGATAGAAAACCAATGATCCTACAACCAAATGGGTTAAATGCTAAAGAAAAACATTAATGTTTAAATATGTATCTGTAATTATAAGGGAAACCTAGAATTCACCTGAAAATCTTGAAAAAATTACATGCCCTTATCAAACTTGTTTGCATTATAATACATGGATAAGTATTTTGATTGTGCATAACCAGAAAGATAACATCCATTCTTTATTAAGCCAGTCCTCCAACATGCCAAATGATTAGATGTTGAAATGGGCTCAAGAAAAGAAAAAAAAACCTCTGGTTATCTAGGCAATTCCAAACTAGTTAGATGGTTAACTAATCATATTAAAGTCCAATTTCTCTCTGAAACTAGTGTTAGCTCAGTCTGCAGACCTGAGTCTGTCTTGCCTTTTCATATGCTATTGATAGCAAGAGTACTACTGGAAAGCCATAGATTTGCAATTTGTCTGATAAGGCTGGCCAGTGCTTATCCAGGACTGTTGAGTGTACCAAGCCTAATGGACAAAAGTTCAGTTTTAACCAGAAGCTACAAAAATGCAAACCTGGTTCACCACCCGAGGTGGGCCAGACTCCACAAACAAGGCTGCACTACCAGATGTTTTCAACACCATTGTCCTAAAAAATTGGGATTGTGCTACTACTTTTTACTAGTGTGATTGGAATAAGGCTCTAGCTGAACTGCATGATGAGGTTGCACTGAAGTCTTGACTGCAAAACAAATTCGTGACAGAAGGAACAACGTCTTCACCTTTTGAATAGTAAATTGTCACTTAGGAAAGTTATCACTGACGTGAATTTTTTAAAAGATCAACCTGACTGAGACTGAGTGAAATTGCTTCATTACTAGCAAAGAATAGGATTTGTCTGGATCTGTTACATGATTCCTCTGTATTATTGTGTCACTTCATATAGATCTCTGCACATATTCAGAATCAAATGTTCATTGGGTTCATCTAGAAATCCTCTAGTTAATCTGAAGGTTTATAGAAATGTAGAGTTGAAGTTCAATTCAATGTATAAAATTTTCAGCATTTATTTTTCTTATCTTGCTATACAGTAGCTTCAATGGAAAGAGAAATTTATGTAATAATTAATTGTTCGTAAAGTGGATTATTTCATCCACCTCCTTCCTGTTTAACAGATAGCGTAAGTGTACTATACTTTCTCTCTTGAACATTTTTCTTAAATGAACTATATGAACCATGAATAATTACAATCTACCTCAACTTGGCGTTTTGTTTTCCTTGACTGAAGAAATTAAAAATGTTAAACATGTATGGTCATAAATGTCAAATGCAGAATGTGAAAAGATATATCTTATTTTTGTTTAACCAGCAATTGTTAACCATAAGGTGAATTTTAAAATCTATTTTATACCCAGCTTGGAAAATTAATTAAACAACAGCAATTTTATCTGACTTCTAAACACTAAAGCACAAATGTTCGAGATAAGCCACACCAACTGGAATATGAGTATATGGCCTTATAAACCATAGATATCTGGATGAGTTATGAATTTTTGCCTAGTTGGGACTCCAATACATACCTACAGAGAGATCCTCATTTTTCAGTTGCATTTATCCATGCACAAAGGTAAAAACAAGGAGATATTACATTCATTGAAATTAATGAGCAAGTCTTCTTGCATAAAAGCTGCATATATGCTTTGGGCTTGGAAAAATGGAATTTCATTATTATAGCAGCAATACATTGTTATACATGTTTAGGTCCAATTAGTATGCTCCTCTCAGCAGTTCCAGTACCCCCAGATATTCTCCAGAGCATCTCTTAACAGTCCAGGTTTTGACAGGCAGATGGAAACAACCCAATATTACAATATGCCATAGTGATTCCCCAGGCCTTTCCAGAATGGAAGATGGCCACATGTTACAAAAAACATTTGATTTTGTGTTAATTGCTATTCGAAAGTGATTATCGTGTAGGAATTGTGTAAAATACCAAATCGACCTGAATAAAGTTGTTGGGTGATATATTTACCTGTTCCAATTGTTCCCTCATTGATCACAGTCATTGTAAATATACCGAGATGATTCATTGCTTGTAATCAAGCACAGCATTTATTTTAATAGCTTTTCCAATATTAGTTCTGAAGCTCCTAGGGAAATATGAACTTGATTTCTGTTTTCAGTCACCATCACCATATGTAACTGCATGGTAGCCACTACCATTTCTGCAAAAATACCCAAGATTGTACTGTAAAAATGCACTGAAGTTGCTAAGTGGTGTGCAGTATAACTTTCCATTATATTATCATTTTACAAAGTCAAGTGCTTAAAAGTAAGAAAATCAATGGCCAATAAGCATAAATCTTTCAGGGCTTATGTGATGTACAGTGATACATTAATTTTGCCAGGCATAAGGGTTGTATGCTGTACACGCATCTTGCAATGTTTGTGTTTTAAGAATTCTAGAATTTATCGCAACAGATTCAGAATTCATCAGAATTATGGAGCCATATCACTTTCAAATAACAGTTATCTATTTCTTTTATGCAGATGTATATAAGAAAAATGATTCCCCCCCCCCAGAATATACGTAGACAATCAAACGTTAGGTATGTTTCTTTAGTTCATCTACATACTTTCTCTGATTTTTATTTCTCTCCCCTCTCATATATCTACAATCAGGACAAAATTTATATGAAGTTTAAACTATTATGAAATTAAGCACAAAGATTTCACAGAAATCAGTACAGAAGTTATATGCAGGTAATCTTCGACTTATGACCACAACTGAGCCCAAAATTTTTATTGTGAAGTGAATTTTGGCCCATTTTACGACCTTTCTTGCCACAGTTGTTAAGTGAATCACTGCAGTTGTTAGGTTAGTGACACGGTTGTTAAGTGAATCTAGCTTCCCCATTGAGTTTACTTGTCAGAAGGTTGCAGAAGGTGATCATATGACCTTTGGATACTGCAACGTTCATAAATATGAACCAGTTGCCAAGCGTCTGAATTTTGAGCATGTGGCCATAAGGATGCTGCAACTGTTGTACTTGTGTAACTTTGAACGGTCACTAAATAAACTGTTGTAATTTGAGGACTATGTGGTTTTTTTTACCACATTAGTTCCATACTCTGGCCAGTTCCAAACATTTTCAATTTCCCAGAGATAAATACGTGAGTGAGACATATGATTGGTTCAGAAATATGTCATCTGCTCTGATTTGTCCACAAATTCCACAGCAGGCAGTTCAAAATATCACCATCACTTCCATTTTCCAATCCCTCAAAATTTCCTTGAAGCCAAGTCACAAGTCTTTACTTCCATTGAAACTGAGATCTTAACAAAGAGAGCCGAGAAGAATTATTTGACCATAGTTCTGTCCCAAGCTACTGCTGAACCTATGATAACAAAAACAACTTCACCCCCACTCCATGCAAAAGGACAAGAGATCCATTTACTCTCCACTCTCATTCCCATTCTTAAATCATATTGCGTGCATCTGTCTGGTTGCATGCAAAAAAAAAAGGTGAAGACACCATGCTGCAAAGCCACAAACCTTTCACTCTTCTTAAAGGACTTTTGAAATAATAGCACGTATCTAGATGGTAATGTGAACCAAAAATGTTCATCTATAGGGGAATGAGCTCTGCACAACAGCAACATTGTAAAACATTGGATGGAGATGCCTCTAAAGTTACTACAGTACTGTTCAATTCTGTTTTGTTCTGTTGCTGTTTTGTTTAGTAGGTATATGACAGGGGTGAAATGCTCCTGGTTTGGACCGGATCAGGCAATCCGGTAGAGATTGTTGCGGTTGGTTCGGCGATCCGGTAGCGATGGCAGAGCAAAGCTCTGCCCACCTGCCCGGGTGTCATTACTTCCTGGTTTTAACCAGCAAGTAATGTGTTTTTTACCTTCTGCGCATCTGCAGAAGGTTTTGCGCATGCGCAGAAGGTACGCGCATGCGTGTGACATGTGCAGCACGTGCACTTTCGAACCGGTAAGGAAGATAAATAGATTTCACCCCTGGTATATTAACAGGGAATTGTAAGCACACCCATCAGCTGCATAGATCCAATGAGTGGGTTGGTAGGTAGCTGTGTGTCTGTATCTGTGCGTGTGTGTGTGTGTGTGTGTGTGTGCATGCGCGCAAACATGTAAGTTCATGCTGGAAGGTCAAAAGAGACAAAATGTTCTGCTTTACCTACCCAGATTTAATGTCAGCAGTCCTTAAAAGCTTTGAAATTATATCATCAAATGTTCCTTGTTCAAAAGCGATCTAGTTAAGAAACTGAGGGGAAAAATTCCACCCTCATACGCCAATCAGGATGGCTTTTAATGTACTGTTTGGATAGCGAGAACTGTGACAAGATAAGCCGTGTGATGCATAATTGGCTCAGTTATGTAATGTATACATTTTTATTAAAAACAAGAAGAAAATTATTTTGTCATTCACTGTGAGAGAAAAAGGGCCCTAGAGGGAGCAGTCACTCCTCTACTGTCATTTGGTCTCCTCTTTACACAGCATTATATTTTCACAAAGTGTTCTTTCTGCAGTGCAAATGTAACACATCTAGTGATGTTATCTTAGCATGACCAACATGTAACTTAGTACATTACATTACATTAGTACAAACTCAGGCTTTGGAGAAAGGTGACATAAAACCTATTATTTGCATCCACCTTATTTGTAAGATGTCTGGGGGTTTTTTATGTGTGCATGCATATGCTTCTGTGTGTGTGTGTCCAAGCATAAGTACAACACTGAGAAAGCTGGAAAGTCTGCATAATTGCCCTTTCTTGGGAAGGGCTGCTTCCCTCCTCAAGAGATTCATTCATAAAGTATGAATTTGGTCTGGGAAAGCCAGAAAGCATGAGAAAGAAAAGGAAAGTTTTATTTGTAGGGACTTGTATGCCACCCTATCTCCACGGGACTCAGGGCGGCTCACAACAATTAAAACAGAACAGACACACCATTAAAACAGAAGTCCAAGTTAAAATTAAGAAATTCAATAAAACCCAGATTAAAACCCCCATCAGTCCAAGGCGGCAAGGTGAAATAGCCAAGTTTTCAGCCCACGGCGGAAAGAACAAAGGTTGGGGGCCACCCGGAGCTCCAGAGGGAGTTGATTCCAAAGGGCGGGTGTGCCCACAGAGAAAGCTCTCTCCCTGGGGGTCGCCAGCCAACACTGTCTGGCTGATGGCACCCTGAGTAGGCCCTCCCTGTGGGAACACACCAGGCGATGGGAAGCTGTTGCTGGCTGCAGATGGTCTGCCAAATATCCCGGGCCTAGGCCATGTAGGGCTTTATAGGTAATCACCAGCACCTTGAATCTCACCCGGAGGGCAACCGGCAGCCAATGCAAGTCGTGCAGGAGAGGTGTAACATGGGAGTGTCGAGACACTGCCATCACTACCCGCACGGCCGCATTCTGCACCAGCTGAAGCCTCCGAGTGGTCTTCAGGGGCAGTCCCATGTAGAGAGCATTGCAGTAATTATCCCACCTTCTCTCTATTTACAATAAGGGGAAATGCAATCAGGCTTCCAACATTGTACTATTATAGCTTCCATCAATAAAGTAGAGATGTAGTATTCTTTGTGGTCTCTGTTTTCCTCTGCCTTGAAGAACCAACCATGCATTTGGTTTAAGGAGTGGTAGAAAGATGCTACGCCACACACTCAGAACTGTCTGATTGTCTACAAACCTGATGCACTGCACCGGCCTACTAGATTCAAGTAGCCCTCGATTTACAACAGTTCATTTAGTGACCGTCTGAAGTTACAATGGCATGGAAAAAAGTGACTGATGGCCATTTTTCACACTTATGACCACAGCAGCATTCCCATGGTCATATGATAAAAATTCAGATACTTGGCAACTGATTCATATTTATGAAGGTTGCAGTGCCCTGGGGTCATGTGATCACCTTTTGAAACCTTCTGACAAGCAAAGTCAACTCTACTACCCTTCAACATGACCTAAACTATCTGAATGGTCAAACAATTGGCAACTTCAAACCTCTGCTAACAAATGCTCAGTCCTGCACATTGGCAATAGAAATAAGAACATCAACTATTTGCTGACTGGAAACGATCTAAACGTTGAGCCACACTCTGTCAAGGACCTAGGAGTACTCACTTCAAAAGATCTAAGTCACAGAATTCACTGTAACATCATTGCAAAAAAAGGCATTAAGAGTTGTCAATCTTATTTTACAAAGTTTTCTCTCTGGTAACGTTATACTTCAAACTAGGGCATATAAAACCTTTGCCAGACCTATACTTGAATACTGCTCATCTGCCTGGAACCCTCACTGTATTTCAGTCATCAATACATTAGAGAGGGCCCAGAGTTATTTTACTAGAAGAGTACTCAAATCTTCTGCTCAAAATAAAATTCCCTGTACCACCAGGCTTGAAATTTTAGGTCTGGATAGCCTTGAACTATGCCATCTACGTTCCTACCTATACTTAGTTCATAAAATTATTTACCAAAATGTCCTACCTGTAAATAAGTACTTTAATTTCAACCATAATAACACAAGGGCTATCAATAGATTCAAACTCAATGTAATTCGCTCTAATCTTGATTGTAGGAAATATGACTTCTGCAATAGAGTAGTAAATGTCTGGAACACTCTACCTGATCCTGTTGTTAGTCTCACTAATCCCCATACCTTTTACCTTAAACTGTCTACGTGGATCTTTCATGTTTCTTAAGAGGTCCCTAAGGGGGCGTGCATAAACGCACCAGCGTGCCTACCATCCCTGTTCTACTGTCCCCATTTATATGTAATCATTCTATGTGTTTATGGCTATGTTTTGCCTATTTATATCCATTTATTTGTGCCAATTTTTTTCATGTGTCCATGTCTATGTCTATACTGTTACTTGTTTCCTTGTACTTGTTGACAAATAAATACATAAATAAATAAAGTCAATGCAGAAGCCAGATTCACTTAACAACCGTATTACTAGCTTAATAACTGCAGTGACTCATTTTAACAAAAGTGGTAAGAAATGTCGTAAAATGGAGGCAAAACTCACTTAACAAATGTCTCACATAGCAAGAGAAATTTGGGGCTCAATTGTGGTCGTAAGCCTAGGACTACTGAGTTTCCCCAAAAATAAGACTGGGTCTTAAATTAATTTTTGCTCCAAAAGACGCATTAGGGCTTATTTTTCTGGTTAGGTCTTATTTTGGGGGAAATATGGTACTAAATGCATCCATCTGGCTGACAATCTTAACTGGGGCTTATTTGGGGGGGGGGGCTTATATTACGAACATCCTGAAAAATCATGCTAGGACTTATTTTCCAGTTGGGTCTTATTTTCGGGAAAACAGGGTATCAGTACCAGGAAGGGCTGACATGAATAAAAGAAGATTGTGACTTTCTAAAACTGAGAACTCTGTATTGCAAATTCCACCAGGTTCTCCCCCTCCTACCACACACAGACACAAACACAAACATACAAAACCCATTGCTCCAGATGGATGAAGTGCTTAGGGAAACTCAAAACTTTGTTCCTTCTTCTGTAATACTAACAAAGGATTTCCCCAATGGCATGTTTTAGAAACAGTCTGAAGAAGTACATAAATGTGTACTCTGCTTGGATCACACCCTATTTTATACTGACTTTTGAGGAAGAGAATATCTATTGCTTTCTGCCTTTCCTATGGAGTAACTCAAAAGATAGGAATTATGTTCCTACCCTATGTTTCCGTTCTATATTCTTGTATTTGCTCAGAGTTAAACAGCCATACAAATTATGTTTAAATTCAATAATAAAAATGCATTTCCCTACATTTGTGCTCCAAGTTAACTGAGTTCTCATACCTTTCACAAGAAGAATTTTTAGAAAGATTATCTCGAAAAACAGGAAAGAGAAGGCTTCTCTCTCTTTTTTTTAACAAGTCTTGTTCATCCACAGAGAAGATTTTGGAAAAATAAACCCTCTTTCAAGAAAGATGTCCCTTAGATATCTTCTTTTTCTGTAATCATTTTTTTAAAAGAGCAACCTTCTTCTGCTCTCTAGTTTTTTTTTTTACATTGGCTAATAAGAGTCAAGAACAGGAGATCCAAAAAATACAAGGAATGTGTGGAATAATTCAAGTTCTGGAATAGAAGACAGAAATTTAGATGGCTTGTACACATACCATGTTTTATCTTTTCTAGAACTTCTATTCAAAAGAGACATAATTTTGAGCAAAAAAATGATGTTCCTTGGTGTACTACACATCCTAAGCCCAATTCCATGCTACAGTTGATTCATCTACAGTAGATGGAACCTCTGTAAATGTGGAAGCCATCAAAAATTCATGGCAGACTAAGAAGAAATGACTACAGATTCCAAGAATCACATAGGGATGGATTGCAAGAATAATATTATATGGAGATATTCAAGGCACTCATAAGTAAATCTTAAATAGAAATAATAATAATTAAATAATTTAAAGAAACCTTTGCCCTGAAATCCATAGAAGTCAGCTCAAGGGACATATTCTTTGGAGAAAAGTTAGCAATTTTTACTGATTCTTGTCTCTGCATTTGCCTAAAATTATTTTACTGGAGAATTGGGAGATACTCTGGAACTATATAGAAGGCACACAGGGCAGGGAGTGAGGGAAATGGTTTTGTTTTCCCAGTAGATTCCCTTATTAGGTTGCAATGCAATGATAAACATAAAGTAGCCAACATTAATATAACACTCAGTATGTCAAAGAACTGGATTACTACGTGGAAAAGAAAACTCGTATGCTGCTGAATTAAAATAAGATCTGAGGGATTTGCTGGCATCATATATGCTAAACCAATCACAGCAAATTATCTAATCTAGATCTCTGGGATCACTGAATATTTTGAGAAAATCAGGAGGCGCTAGAGCCAGTGGAAAGGGAATGTGATTGCTTCTGTTCTGGGCCATGATCCCATCAGCTCAGACTCTCTTCTTACCTGTAAAGAAAGATCTTCCCTTGGCAATGGATTCTCCCCCTATTTATAATTCACTAATTAAAAAATGGAGATTATTTTATTTATCGCTTCATTCATACTTCATTCTACATTCTTATAATAATCATTCCCGATTTCTAAATTCTATCCAGGAAAAAGATTGTACTACATGCCATAAGGTGAATGTTGTTCATAAACCAGAAATCTATGCCGGGCTCTTCTCTCTCCCTCCCTCCCTCCCTCCCTCCCTCCCTCCCTCTCTCTCCCATTTTAGAATATCTGAAAAATATTCTTTCCTAGATAAAAGATCTTGAAGTTGTATCAATAGTATCATGTAAAACTGGCATGTCTCTTTTTGCATGCTTGACAATAGCCAACATAACATATCTAATTTTATATTTTCTCCTCATTCTAGCTAGCAATTAACGTGCAATTAAATAGCACTGAATTGAATATAGACTTAAAATCAGTAGTCTCCATTATATTTAATAATACCGAGCAGAATACAAAAATGGCAGCCTTTACTTGTAGCTGTATTCTTCCCCTGCTACACTTCAGCTGCCCCTTTCTATAGCTTCAAATTAACCAGGAGGTGGAGATTCAGATTGTTTGCTTGATGGAGACTGTTTTGTTTAAAAGGTAACTGATATTCTTCTACCTTATTTAAGCTCCATTTAATTCAGGCTCCCATCTGCTTCATTTTGATTGTGTTTTGAAAATGCACATAAAAATCACTCTTTCTGCCAATGGAACTTGGGCTGGGGAGTGGGGAGGAAATAATCCTCAAATATGCAGCTGGCACAGTTCCACCAACAAAAGAAACCCATTGATCTGTCCTGATTCCCAATCCTTGGTCTTTCAGAATGGCTCATATATTCATAAACAAGCCATTGAACAAATGCATGCATCGTCTTTATTGTTCTTTATAAGCCGGATGTTGGCTCTTTCTAGCTTCTAGTATGAAAAATGAATGAACTTACTCCCATTTTTGCCTTATCTCTTATCTCATAATTGTTTTGGTGGAGCAGTAGGAGAAACCAATATCTCTGCTGTTTTGTCCTTTCTAAAGCTAATTCATCCTTTTCTCTGAGGCATATTCTCCTGACTTTGCTTGGGACTTTTATAACTGTTTACTGTTGGAATCCATCTTAAAGGTATTTATTGCCGGGTCTGATGTAACATGGATGGTGATATCAAGGCACCATCCTCACTAAGCCTTGAGAAAACATCAAGAGTTTTGAGTGATATATAAAATATTAGAAGCCTATATAATACCCAGTTCAATGAAGAAAAATATATTACTTTTGCAGAATGGAATGTAGGATTTGAGGCATAATATTGGTAACATATTTGAAAACTATGTTCATTATACTTAAAAGTTTAAATCCTGAATAGCATAAATAAATTGCAAGAATTCATACAAGCTATTCTTACAAACACTGACTCTATAATCTAGTAAACCTGAAACTCTTTTCCATAAATCCCATCAAATTCAGTGAAACCCACTCCTGAATATTTATTTTGCTTATTTAAAACATTTTTTATCATTCATGCTTTTTTTTTTTTACAGAATCCTGCAATGGCTTAACCCACACACCTTCCCTTCTTTCAAGAAAAATGTTTTGATTTCTGCCTTTTTTTTTAGCTCCTCTGACCGAAAAAAAGAGTTGTTGTTTGCAATGGAACAATTAAAAAACATGAAGATTAAACGTTAATTTTCTGATTGTTCTTAATGATTGTTATAAATATGCAGTACATGTTTCTTAACCTTGGCAATTTTGAGATGTACAGATTTTAATTCTCAGAATTCCTCAATCAACATGGCTGTATGTCTTGATAGTCGTAAAGCAAGTCATCATGTGACCAATACAATTGTATGACCTTTTTTGCATTGGTTGTTAAATGAATCACCATGGCCATTAAGTGAATCTGCACTCATCATGTCAACCTTCCCGTTTACTATCGGGCACTTTTGCTGAAAACCAGAAGTAAACACTGGGTTTACTGTATTGTAAATTGTGGTCAGGTAACCATGTGACACTGCAAACAGCCATAAGTGTGGGCTGATTCCCGAGTGCCCAAAATGTGGTCACATGACCATACAGAGGAGCCCAGGCATCAGAACTTTGGAACCAAGTCATAAGTATCTTTTGAGTAGTCTGTCATAACTTTGGAGGAGTCTGTTGTAACTTTGACTACCTGTATAACAAAAAGTGATAGAAAGAACTGGGTTCAAACTTGGGAAGTGTTAAGATATTTAAATTTAGTAGATGGAGCAGTGGAATTGTGCAATGAGTCAGAACACATGGTTAGAGTTGATTGGTTGAAGAGTGCTGGTGCCTGCGTGAGGCAATCTGCTCTGTGATTGGTTGCTGTGGGTGCGGAGGGGGAGTTTTCCTTTCTTCCCATCTTTTTCTTCTGTGTGCCCTGTGTGCTCTGTGATTTACCTCATGGTGTACCTGTTTGCCTGACTATCTTGTTTGGTGTATATATAGATGTAAAATATATTCATTTTTATAAAACTATAAGTTTGTGTCAGTGTCTCTGACTTCATTTGGACACCTGATACACAATTCCCTGACAGAAAGTTAATTGCATTTTGTTATGCTGGTTGTCTCACTACCTAGATGTGGAACGGTGAATTTACAGAAATCCATAATGGGTTACTATTGTTCTTTGGTTTTCCCACTTTGATAGCTGTAGCAATAGCACTTAGGCTTATATGTCACTTCACAGTGCTTTACAGCCCACTCTAAGCAGTCAGCCTATTGCCCCCAACAATCTGGGTCCTCATGTTATCAATCTCAGAAAGATGGAAGACTGAGTCAAGCTTGAGCTGGGGAGGAACGAACAGCTGGAAGTAAGCTGAATTAGCTTGCAATAAATATTGCATTCTAACTACCGTATCACCACGGCTCCTTGATTTTTGCAAGACAGATTTTGCATAAACCAACTACCAACAATTACTTACCAATAGGAGCCTGAGTAGCGTAGCAGGCTAATGCCTCCTATTAAGGCAGCATTTAACATCCAGCTGCTTGCAATTACTACGAGTTCTAATCTCACCAGGCTCAAGGTTGACTCAGCCTTCCATCCTTTCTAAGGTGGGTAAAATGAGGACCCGGTTTGTGGGGGCAATAAGCTGACTTTTTTAAAATATACAAAAGTATGAAAGCTATTGCTTAACGCATTGTAAGCCGCCCTGAGTCTCCGGAGAAGGGCGGCATATAAATATAAATAAAATAAAAAAACAACAACAATGAAATCCCAACTAACAATCATAAAGAAAACAAAAAGTGCAGCAACATTTCTAGAAAAAAACCATGTGTTTGAAATAAATATATTAAGAATTGTGTGATTTACAAGGACCCTTAAAATGCATGAAATTTTAAAGATGAAACTTAAGTATGCTGTTTCTTAAAACATGCTTGAAGATTCAGCTGATAACAAGGCATAATATATTTACAGTATGTACTGATGTGTAAAAAGTTGACAAAGGCAGTAATGCACTCAACCTGTCCATCCCTACTCTGAAAAGCTTGAAGGTTAAGGGCCAGGTGAAAACACACTCGGCTGACGAACCCTGTGCTTGCCTGCCTTCACTAGGTGTAGGAAGGCACAGTTTTTAGGAGCCTTGGAAACGGGTGGGAAGAGGATTTGCTTCACATGCTAGACGTAGATTGTTTTATCTTCTGACACTGCTGACTCTCTTCAAATAAAGTTTTGAAACTCAACCAACACCTGTCAAATGTGTTTATAAAAGGAGAAAGTGAGATGAATGCATATACCATGAATAGCAATCTCTATTTAACAGCCTAGCATGCAGGCAACCATTTCAGCAAGTACCATGCTAAGCATCAACCCCGAATTCCAGTATCTAATGCTTAGTTCACACTTCCTCCACGCTAAAGGGCAAAAGAAAAGCAGCACATAGTACTCAGTTTACAACTTTGTAGGTATTGCATTCAAGATCTAATTATGGAAACTGTTTGTTTATTATATTTATATAATATTCACTTGTACTATAATATAAATAGGTGTGACTTATAGAATTCAGCCCCAACAAAGGGACATGCAAAAAATAAGCTCCTACTGATGGGTATATGAAATTTCAGCAAAGCCAGCAGGCAAAAAGAAATAGCTTGCTTTTAGGTGGTACATTACAAAAATATGGGTTACCAACTAGCAAAAGTTGTACGTATCTGGGACAAGGGTTAAAATGGAAGGAGAAACCAAGATCATATCAATCTACTTTAGTAGAATACTATATACCAGTGATGGCTAACCTTTTTGCCATTGCGTGCCAGGAAGGAGGTGGGCGGGGGGTCACGTGCGCGCGTGCCATACCCATAATTCACCCACCCACCCACCCACCCACTCCCTGTTCACCCCGCTCCTGGCACGCAATGGGCCAGAAGGCTTGTTTTTCTTTCTCACCTGGCTCCAGGACCTCTCTAGGCGTCTGGGGAGGGCGAAAACAACCTTCCCCACCCCTCCGGAGGCTCTCCAGAGGCCAAAAATGGCCCATTTGACAACTTACAGTCCCATCGGAAGCTGAGCTCGCATGCCCACTGATATGGTTACGTGTGCCACGTATGGGCACGCGTGCCATAGTTTTGCCATCATGGCTATATACTATATCCCAACTGCCAGAAGTTCTCCAGTATCTCAGGTAAGACTGTTTTCCTTCCTTCCTTCCTTCCTTCCTTCCTTCCTTCCTTCCTTCCTTCCTTCCTTCCATCCATCCATCCAATTTATATGGCTACCCATCTATCAAAGCAAATTCAGACAGGGAACAAACAAACAAAAACATTATTCATTAAAATGGTTTACCTAAAAGGACATGAAACAGTGACCTTGCTGTTTGCAGCAAGCATATCCTTTGTCTCTGATATTCAGGAACAGGAAGTCATTTGCAAATGACTGAAGGGAAAATAGCCTTGCAAGAGACAGAATTGGACTCATTACTGTATTGAATTTGCTGCAAGGGCATCAGCATAGGGTAACTATATCAGTCTGCCCAGAAGTAAGTCAGACTAAGTTCAGTAGAGCTGACTCCCTGACACGCATGCAGGTTTATAGTTTTAACCTAATTCTCTATGAATAAGAAGCCACAAAACATTTCTGGTCAAGGTTAACAAATGTAATATTTTTGAGAAATCAGACAGTTTCAAAATGCGTTTCTTCCTCCCAGTAGCTATAAGAATGTTAATACGTGTCACTTAAATGATGCTTGGAATCTCTAAAGCATTACAAAAGTATTCGTTATTTTAACCCCAGCAGTCTCCTAAAAGGTCAGTAAGTAAGTACAACCTGCCGTTCTGAAGTGTGCTTTCTGACTTTTCTTCTTTTCCCTTCCTAAGTGTGCAGTTAAAGTTACAAACAAGGTGAATAATACATCTGTGTGGTAACCATGGTAATCAGCTGTATTAACAATTTTAAATGACAGTATATCTGCCAGGACTTCACAAAAGAAGACAAACCCTTGAATAAGCCTTGACAATTTTTCCTTTTCTGCCTAATTGCAGACCTAGTTCTTGGAGGCAAATCCCATTGAAGTAACAGAAGTTGATGCCACATAGGTATTTTTTGGGATACACTGTTAAGACACACTCAGGGAGGCTTCAGTGGCTTTCATTTGGAATTAAGTGGCCTGGCTATGAAAAAAAAAATCTAAAAATTCAAGGCTACCTAACTTCCTTTTTCTACTTTTATCTTAAAGCACTCTTTGTTTTGCCTTAAGAATGGATATGGCATTGGACAGTGGTGGGTTGCCTCCGGTAGTAAAACCGATGGGAGGCTCCGCCCACCGACCCCGATGTCATCAAAACGCTTCTGCGCATGCGCAGAAGAGCGCGCACAGCCCTGCTGCAAACCGGTAGTAAAGGTTAGTAGAACCCACCCCTGGCATTGGATCTTTCTCTCTCTCTCTCGCTCTCTCTCCCCTCTCCCCCCTCTTTCTCTTTCTCTCTCTCTCTCTTTCTACCTCCCTCCCTCCCTCCCTCCCTCTCCCTCCCTCTCTCATTCTCTGTAGTCAAAAGATTTGGCAGAACAATATGTTCTAACTCCTTCTTTCCCAACTTGGCTTCCAGGTGCATTGCAACTAGAACTCACAATCAACACAAGCCAACAATTTTGGAGCTGCAGTCATAAGATACCTGGAGGGCAGCTAGTTGATGAATAGCACTCAACTTATGAAAATACTGGAGAATAAAGCTGTCATGAAAGGTCAATATAGGGGCAAAATCACTTTGTTTTTGTAGTACGATAGAATGATCTTAGGGGTAAGAAATCAGCCCTGCTCCAAGTCAATGTGTTGGTGAGTGAAGTCCATATTAAATCTGAATTATATAGAAAATGTCAATAGAATTTCACAGGGTACAAGATGTCCATGTTCCAATGTGCAAGCTACAACTCCACTAGATAATTTTATGGAGCAGAGAGTTCAAGACTTTGCAGGATCCCAATTAGAATTCTGTAATGACATAATCTCAAACTTGCATGATATGTGGAAATACGTACTTCATTCTCCACTTAGATCTCATGGCCTCTTTTAACTTTTGGTGAAGTGTCAAGTCTAATAATTTCTTGAATGCAGCAAGGCAAATATACAGGCCTAAAGTCAATCTGTCATAAAGAAAAACTCTTTAGGCTAATAAAACTCATGGATATTGGATACTGAAGATCTTCTTGATGGTCAGAATGGCCTTGAGTACAATTTTATTGCAGAGTGCTTCCTTTGATAAGGGATAATTTTACCAACGTCTCCTTTCCCTTACATTCTCCAGAGGCCTGTTCCAGATGTTTGCAGATCCTGTAGAAGAGACTTGAAAGGGAAAAAAAGGAGTAGGTTAACATTTATTTGTTTGTTTGTATCCTGCCTCAATTATTTTTACAAATAACTCAAGGCTGTGAACATACAGTATGTAACATTCCTTCCTTCTCCTATTTTCCCCCCAACAACAACCCTGTGAGGTGTATTGGGTTGAGATTGTCTCATAGTCACCCAACTGGGCAGAGACTGGCCCACAGTCCCCAAATGGCCTTTCTTGGTTAAGGTGGGACTTGAACTCACCGTCTGGTGCCTTAACCACTAGACCAACAGGCTAAAAATTACCTTCCCCTACTTTAATAGGCTCCACTCAGAGGTGCCAGTTCCCGTTCCCGAACCAGTAGTGAAGGTAAGAAGTGGATTTCACCACTGGCTCCACTTCCCTAACTGAAGAAAGATTATCTATACTATAGCTATCCAAAAGTTAGATGATCCTGAATTTGAAATAATACCCTCTCCATGATTAAGAACAGATAGAGAAAAAAAATTAAAATCCTGTGCAATAAATGTGCATGCTACATGCCTACGGTAAATGGGTATGAAACTGGGAGAGATTTGTACGCATATAGGGATAAGTAAGTTGGTACCCATAAGCATCACTGTATCTACTGAGCTTTCCTTTGCATTCATCAGGCTCCATCTGCTCGATCTGATTTTTGCTACGGCCTGCAGACAATTAAAAAATAAAAATGGTGGGTGACTGGAGCTCAAAATTTTGTTTGGAAAAACTTGCCCAGAAGAATCACTAAGCTAATAGAGCCAGTTTGGTGTGTGGTTAAGGCATCAACCACAAACCAGGAGACAGTGAGTTCTAGCCTTGCCTTAGGGATGAAAGGCAGGTAGTTGACTTTGGGCCAGCCACTCTCTCTCTCAGCCCAACTCACATGACAGGATTGCTGTTGAGAGCAAAAAAAATAGGAGGAAGAAGTAGTATTAGATACTATATGTTCACTCTCTTGAGATATTTATAAAAATAATAAAGGTGGGGTGGTTGTGGTTATTTAAAAAAAGGCTAAGCTAAGCAACAGAGAACCTCTTGGTAAGCCATAGGAAGTGGCAAGAAATTACCTCATCAGACTGCTCCTTATTAAAAGAGCCTTGCCTTCTTCCCAATAGCAGCCATTTTATAAGAGTATGCCTTCCCATTAGCAGCCGTATCTACAGAGTATCTACAACATCCCTCAAAATGATAAAAGCTACAAAAAAGTTTCTTCTTTCTGGCTATTGTGACGGGATCAAAAGGGACAACTGGTTAAACATTACCTTCCCCTACTTTACAAATAGGCTCCACTCAGCGGTGAAACCCCCCGGTTTTATCTGGCTCGCCGAACTGGTAACGCTGGTGGTGGGAAGCTCTGCCCATCCACCAGGACGTCATTACGTCCCGCTTTTTTACCATCTGTGCATGCACAGAATCTTCTGCACATGCACGCATGCGTGCATAGTTCATGCGCGCTCCTGCCCACTCCCGCTCCCGCTCCCGAACCAGTAGTGAAGGTACGAAGTGGATTTCACCACTGGCTCCACTTTCCCTGAAGAAAGATTATCTATACTATAGCTATCCAAAAGTTAGATGACCCTGAATTTGAATTAATACCCTCTCCATGACTCAACCTTGTAAGAGGTAAGCTGCCGTTCAAAACCATTATTGCTCAGTTCTCGTTGTGTATTGTATTACACTGTGCACTAAACGAGTATGCTACTTTGATTTTTTTTTTATATTAAAGGTTAAAGTTTGACAACAACAAAAATGTCCACGCAGAATCCATCACAATATGACAGCAAATATGTGGCAGATTAACTGTTCACTCCATTAAGATGATTTTTTCCTTCGCTAAAAGTTTAGCCTTTTTCTGCCTATGGAATGAACAGATCAATTTGGGGCAGTTGTCTCGGGACCCATACAAGGAAGGGACTCCAACATTGGCTCAGTGTGACATTGTATGACATTGTCAACCACCACCCCTCTTCTTAAATCTAAAATGGCTTTCTTTCTTTGAGGGGGGGGTGCTCCATTTTTTCCCCCTACCAGTTTGGCACTCAAGCCCCCAGACAGCCAATTACACGGAATGAAAAGGATTAGCTTTTCTGGCAAGATCTCATTGCACAAGAAGTAGGGGAAGGAAGAAAATACTTGTTTTAGATGCAGTTTAATTTTTTTGCTTAGGATTTAAGATAGATCATCAATTTAAGATAGATCATCAATACCGAATGGCTTCTCACTGTCTAAAATCCTGGAGTTCATTGAAAGTGTTTTATAGAATCTGTTTTGCATCCGGCAATAGTAAAATACGTCTCCCTCTGGTGGCCAACTTTATAAACAGAAGAGGTGACCTTTTGACCTACTGATAAATTCCAATTTACAGGGAAAAAAGTCAAATTCCAAATAACATCTCTACCCTTCCAGCCTAATACATCACTTTTAATTACGTGATTCTCATTTGGTTTAGTGAAAGGCAATTTTTCCCCTTCCTTTTAAAACAGAAAAGTGCTTCTAGTATTGAGCTGTTACATTGTATTTTTTTACTTTGCTGCTCTTGTCCACATTAACTTTGTTTTTATCTTTTGCTGTTGTTCTATTTCTCTAATTGATTGGCCTTGAATAGTCAGAACCTATCTCTGGATTGCTACTTTGGCTTTAGCTGGAAGTTAGTTATGATTTCTTATTTATCGTGAATTATTATGAAATAGCTTCTATTTTTTCCAACTGCAAAAGCTACTGCTTGCAAATCATGTAACCAGTATGTTGTAGACATTACAAATAATAAGTCTTTTAATATATTCCCACAGACATTCAAAATATATAATCAGTTTTCCTATTTCTATAGTAAAACATTTGGCTAATATGAACATACTCCAATATCCATCCTTCCTTCCTTCCTTCCTTCCTTCCTTCCTTCCTTCCGACTGGAATTAAATTTATTATTTTTTGCACATTTCACGATTTAGTCCTTTTGCATATAGAAGAGTCTCAGAAATCAAAAGAGAGGTGGGGGGGAATGGCAATTGCAGTATCAAAGAAAAAGAAGAAAAAAAGAAGTTAATTAATACAGCATTCAATAAACAGCTATGAAAACAACACACGAAACGGAAGATCTAAGAGACTGCAAGTAACAATGCCTTGATTCAGCAAACTTCTGAATTCAGAAGTGCAAATAGATGTAATTATTTGTCAGGAGGAGGAGGAGGATAATGGAGACTACAGGGATGGAAATTGATTTGAGATTATTGTGACAAAGAATAAGAAAGAGGGGAAAAGATGTAGAAGAGAGTTTTTGCATTTTACTCTTATGGCCTGGGGAATTCTCAAGATGTGCTGGGCTTCCACTCATACAATTTCCAGCTGACACAGAAGCTACGAGGACAGAGAAGACTGCCTAATAGGATAAACTTTCCACACAGCATTACTAAGCCACAGCATGGATAAGCATAATGTTAGTTTTCATTTTAGACCTCGCCACAAACTCCTGCCTGCCTGTGTTTAGCAACTTTGCCTTTTATTAAATTTAATCATTTCCCCCTGTGGCTTTAAATTGAGGGCATTTCCTATTTAAATTCAATTACTTTCCCATTTAGATTGAATGCTGATAACACTAATAATAATATTTTAACTTTGCATAACTGTAACCTGATAAGCGTGAATAGGAATCGTATGGCAGTGAAACAGAGTGGCTTCTAAAAATGATATATGAATTTATTAATAAAAAGAAAAGATTTTATTGCAGCTTTTATGAAAATTTAAGCTGTTCCTATTAAAATTGAAGGGAAGGGAAGTAAGGGAACATTCTTTTCCTTTGGAAATCAATTATATTTACTTAATTGCATGATATATAAAATCTGTATATTGTTGCTCTGGGTTTATTCTATGGATCCCTATTAACAAGTTTGTGTCCCATTTCAGTTCAAATTAAAATTTATCAAATATTTTTGGATAAAGAGGAAAGTGAAAGGCGTCTTTTGTAAATTGAAGGACATAATTCATATCCACTATTCCTCATCCCACTATGGTTACGAATCAGAATTGTTTCTTTCCTCTACTTTTTTTTTTGTTGGGCCAACTAATCAAATATTAATTCCATAACAACTACATTTGCTTCTATTCTCATAAATGCATTTGTGATATTCTGTCCTCCTTTTGTGTCTATGGGGAATAATTTGAGTAACTACCAGAAACAGATAATCGATATCTACTGTACAGGTAACCCTCGGCTTACTACACAATTGAGCCCAACTTTTCTGTTGCTAAGTGAGACATTTGTTACCTGAGTTTTGCTCTCATTTTATGACTTTTCTTGACACAGTTGTGTCAAGTGAATCACTGCAGTTGCTAAATTAGTAATACGGTTGTTAAGTCAATCTGGCTTCCCCATTGACCTTGCTTGTCAGAAGTTCGCAAACGGGGATCACATCAGTGGTGGGATTCAGCCGGTTCTCTCCGGGTTGCGCAAACCGGTAACGGCGACTGCGGAAGGCTCCGCCCACCTGCCCTGATGTAATGAACGCCTACTGCGCATGTGCAGGCCATGTGCATGCGCAGAGGTGGCATTTGCACTCACATTTGCAAACCGGTAGGGAAGGTAAGTGAATACCACCTCTGGATCACATGATCCCGGGGTACTGCAACCCATCATAAATATGAACCAGTTGCCAAGCATCTGAATTTTGATCACATGTCCTTGGGAATGCTGCAACCTGTAAGTGTGAAAAATGGTCAAAAGTCACTTTTTTCACAGCCGTTGTAACTTTGGTCACTAAATGAAGTGTTGTAAGTTGAGGACTACCTGTATTTGGACAAATCAAACCCAAAGGGAATCAGTACTGAAAACTGGACCTTGAAACATACAACATTCAAGAGCTCATGTAAAAATTGTCTATCACAACTTTTTTTTTTTTGGACTGAGATAAGAAGTCAACATACAGTATATTCCTCTTTGTCTGGGCCAAACGAATTGGCCACCTGATCTGGCAAGTCAGGAAAGTTCTTCAGCAATAAGTTAAAAGAACACAGAACCTGATAAGGCAGCCTGAGATAGAGATCAGCAATTCTGACAGGGGCCACCATGTTTGTCACAAAGTCAATAGATCTTGGATATCTCTAAATGTTCATATTCCAGACTACCATAACCAGATGTCGTTTTGGGATCTAGCCTCCTCAAAAAAAAAATCTCTTTCTATCTAGCTGAGTTCCTAAAGTTCCATCATCATCATCATCATCATCATATCATCATTCATTCATTCATTCATTCATTCATTCATTCATTCATTCATTTATTTGGAAGCCACCCATCTTCCCCAAACAGCAACTCTGGAGGTCAACAAATAAACATGAAGATCAATGGTGGGTTGCCCCTGGTTCGGACCGGTTCTATAGAACCGGTAGTAAAACCGGTGGAGGCTCCGCCCACTGACCCTGATGTCATCAGAAGCGATCTGTGCATGTGCAGAAGCAAGGCGCATGCATGAGTGAAGCGAGCGCGTGCGCGCAATCCCGTTGTGAACCAAGATTTACTACTAAAGGTAAGTAGAACCCACCCCCGATGAAGATATAATACTTGTTTATAAATATTATAATAAAAAACAAGAATACATTAATTAAAATTTTTAAAAGGCAGGGAAGGGGCTCCAGGGTGCTAACCAGCCCCATCTCTGCATGATTTTCTAAAAGCCCCAAGTGAGTCATCAGAGCCAGGTCTTCAAGCACTTACAAAAGGCCAAGAGAGTGGGAGTCTCTCTCGCCTCTCTGGGGAGAATTTCAACAGGTGGAGGCAACAGCAGAGAAGGTTCTCTTCCTATACCCCACCAGTCAAATGTCTTTAAATGACAGGATCCACAGCATACCTTCCCTAACTGACCGAGTGGGAGGGCTGATGTAATGGGGCAAAAATGGCTCCACGCGTCAACTTATGGTTATGTTTATGGTTAGTACTAAAATTATGACCAGATCAACAATGATTGCTTTCTAACAAGAATGATGTATTACAATGGAATGTGAAAGGAAGACTTTCTTCACTATCAAAGGAGGAAAGACTTCATATTAGGATGATGTCACATGACCATGCTTTTGCACAACTTTTGCAAAATGGGAATGACCATTAAAAAGGCTCACTTACTTTTGCAATAGTGGATCTCTATATACGGATCTTGATCTAGAGGGGAGAGGAAGCTTGGAGGAAAGCTCTCTAGCTGCTTTTCAACTTAGGCAGATCCTATAAAAGGAAGCTTACAGTAAGTTATATAGAAAATAGAATGTAAATTTGCAATTGAATTATCTTAGTATGTGGCCATCATTGAAACAACTATTATTATTATGTGTACCCTTCAAGTCATGTAGATGGCGGAGGTTTCTTTTATCATGATGTCAGCCAAGTGTTAAGAACAGACAGATCAACCCTTTTTTGAGTTGCCTCTAAGTTGCTTCTTGCTTTCTTAATTAGTAGTTTGCTTTGTTCTTTTTTTTTTTAACAAAAGGGCTAATTATGAGCTCTTTGCCATCAGAAGTACAGAAGGGTTCTGTAGATTCATCCAATTCCTTCTTTTCAGTATTAGAACCCAACCAATTTGACATACATGATAGGTCTCTTCCAAACTACAGCTAGTCCTCGACTTACGACCACTTAGCAACTGTTTGAAATTGCAGCAAATTGCTCCCAAAATGTTATTTACAATTTAGATTTGAAGTTCTGGTATTTACCACCTCCACTCATGGTCACATGACCACATTTTGGACACTCAGCAACTGGCCCACAATTGCAACACCCCACAGTTAGATGACCACAATTTACAAAAACCAGTGTTTATTTCTGTTTTCTGGCAAAAAAAATAAAATAAGTCCCACAGTGAACAACGGGTTCGCTTAACAACGACAGTGTTTGCTTAATGACTGTGGAGTTTTCTTAATGACTGCTAAAAAAAGGGTAATAAAATCAGGCATGCTGACATGGTGACCTGCTTAATGACTGTCATGACTTATAACTGAAATGGTTGTAAGTGGAGGACTACCTGTACCACATCTTATTTCAATCCAATCCATTCTTTTCCTTACTGCTATGAGGCAAGCAACACCACATGCAGTTGAGCAATAGGACATACAAAAAAAATGACATCCATACAGTTTCCTCCCATCTGTGAACAGTTCCATTTAGCTTTTAAAACATCTGAGCATTCACAGTAAGGAAAACTGCAAAACTGTGAAGACACCATGCCGCTGAGGTTGTGTTCTTCTGCTCAGTAGAGAAATGATAAAATAAAGCAACAGCAGCTTAACATCTATGGAAATTGGGAAGAGGCAGAATTAGGCAACATTTTGCATTCTGTTGAATGCAAAAACAACCCAACAGAGGGTTCAATGTACGTGCTGGAAAATTGGCTGCTATGGATGTCTCATTAAACCATGATAAATCTCAAAATAAATAGACTCAGCTGCCAAACATGGGATCATACGGGTGTGAAGTTGATCTATTTTTCCCATATTTGAATGAAAATTCTTCATTTTTCCTACATTTAACTGGAAATTCTTTGTTGTACTTAGACATCCCAAGAAATAGAATATTCCATGGTCAAAATATAATAGCAGAGTGAAAGCTGCAGGACATTAGATTGAAAAAAGTGAGCTAGTGCATATGTACCTGGAACATTTCCTGAACTAAAGCATGAGAGGGAGTAAATGTAAGAGCAGATATAAGAGATACAGCCACTAGATGCTTAAATATACTAATATCTGTGGATACTTCATCCTTCTACCTGAACATCTTAGATTGGGTCAAAAGAATTGGTGGTCCTCCAATTGGTTTAAGTTCTGGCCAGCATGGTCAACAAATAAGTAGGGAAGAAATTGAAATTTAGCAATGGGTTAAGGATCCATAAATTCCAACCAGTCCCAATTAGTTGGTCTGATTGATCCCAATCAGACTAAATAATGACAACTAAATTTAGCAAGTTAAAAATAAACAATTACACTCATTTGGGAAAGAAAGTTCTGTCAATAGATAATCATCTTATGAAGCCGAAAAGGCTTTTCAAGATTGTAGGTGGTAACCATCTGATTGTTTGATATAGCTTATCTCCGGCACGTTGGACAGGGGATTGGCCGAGATTATTCTAGGAAGGCAGTATTCTGAAATTCCCAAATGTTGATGACTGTCCTCAAGTTTTTTTTTTCAGCCAAGCATGATGTTCAAATAGTTGAAATCACTGTGTTTATAATTGTTTAAGAAGTAAATAAAGCATAAGGATAAGGGAAAGGTATTCTGAAACAGATGGAGTTTGGTAACCATCAGTAGGAACCACAATTAACTGCACAACTGATCCCACTTCTGTCTTTCATCATATTATTTATATATTTAAAAAAAGCAAAGGTGCAGGATAATGATTGAGAATTTTGTAAGTTTGTGCTAGAATATCCATGTCATTATTACTTTGGGCAAAATATCCAGCTGTGCTGATTGGTATCTGACATTGAAATCAGTGGTGGAATTCAAAAATTTTAACTACCGGTTCTGTGGGCATGGCTTGGTGGGTGTGGCAGGGGAAGGATACTGTAAAATCTCCATTCCCACCCCACTCCAGGGGAAAGTTACTGCAAAATTCCCATTTCCTCCCAATCAGCTGGAGGCAGAGAATAGATTGGGGTGGGGCCAGTCAGAGGTGGTATTTACCAGTTCTCCGAACTACTCAAAATCTCCACTACCGGTTTTCCAGAACTGGTCAGAACCTGCTGAAACCCACCTCTGGTTGAAATGGATACAACAACAAGGTGTTGGCAGAGGAATATGCTGCAATGCAAAGACAGAGTACAGGATGCCTCCTGGATGCATATGTTCTTCATTAACAGACAATGAACAATCAGCTGAGCTGTCTCCCTCCCCCGTCCCCAAGGCCAACTACCATCAACTTTGGGACTATGGGTGATAGGAAACCTATGAAATAATTCTCATAGGCAACATTCTGTGACACAAGACCATTATGTTGCAAGACCCACCAGGGATAAAATGATCAGGCTGGCTGGAGTTGTAACTTGTCTCATCTGAACGATGCCAAGTTAAGATAGTCTGAGCTCAATAAATCCAGAACTGCAGTAGGACAATCATATCTTGCATTATAAGTTTTGAGCCACCATTGTATCTCTGCTAATGTCCACCTTTAAAACATTTAAGATGTAATGTATGCCATGATCTGGTGGTAGTGTGATAAAGATACAAATACAGATGAAAATTCTATACAGTACACAATTGGCATATTAGCATTGTTGTTCCTTTTTGGGGGGTGGCTGCCCTTACTATGCCCTTTGAGCTGGACATAGTACCATGTGGCGGCCATCAATAGCAATAGCATTTAGACTTAAATACCACTTCACAGTGATTTGCAGCCCTCTCTAATTTAAAGAGTCAGCATATTGCCCCCAACAAACAGGATCCTTATTTGACCTATCTCGGAAGGATAGAAGGCTGAGTCAACCTTGAGCTGGTCAGGATCGAACACCTGGCAACCGGCAGAATTAGCCTGCAATACTGCATTTTGACCACTGCGCCACTACAGCTCTTTTCAAGCTATATTGCAGAGAATACTGTTGCCAAATTGAAATGGTAATATACCAGTATGCATATGAAAGTGGGTTTTCCTTTTTTATAGAAATAAAGCAAGCAACCCCCTTCCCAATATAATTTGAAACAAAAGACCCTGAATGCGAGGGATTTGCAATCAGAGGTCTAGTAAATCACACAATAAGCTTTTCAGACATTGCTAATGCACCAATGATCAGGACAAGACTGGTCCCCTTCACAAAGAAAGAGGAGAAAAGAAGCAGCCCTACAGTTCATCTTATAAAATGAAGCTCCATCTTTTCTTGTCTATGAGCCTTTGATGGGAAGAATAATGTTGTCTGTGTCACTAACCACAAAATCAAATCAGAAAGGTGACTGACATGTAAGCCCACTTCAGTGTTATGGAAGAATGGGAAAAAAGATCACACATAGAGTACAGTTGTTATACTACTGGCTATATAGTACAGTGGCTAAGAGCTCAGATTCATCTTCTCCCCAAATTTTGCCTCTGGTTCTGTCATCAGTTCACTAGAAAACCTTAGGCTAGATTTTAGTTCTCAGCCTCAGCCAATATACAATCTGGGGAAAATAATACACATTGACTTTATGTGGCTGTGCTATGGATTGCAGGCTAGTATCTGCTAATATGTTAAAAAGCTCAGAAGTACCGTGCGCATACAAGGTGTGAGTTGCTTCATGTCAGATTGACCAAAAAGAGCATTTTGGCTTTTGTCCTCTACAACATTTCAATTTATAGAGAGGCGTGTAAGTTTCTCAGAGTACCAGATGGTATCAGAGGTTTTGCTCTCTTTCCTGCCCTCACCAATCCCAGCAATCTGTTCTTTGTATACAATATGTTCATAACTTACCCTCTCTGGCAGACACTAGTCATTTTTGAAGATATGTGTGTATATGCATATGAACCACCTGTCCTCCCTCAAATTGTCATTTCTTTCCTTTTTTTAAAAAAAAATACCTTCTTCTATGTTCAGGGGTGGGGGGTTTTTTTGGTTTTTTTTTGCAAAATCTTCCCTAGTTGATTTGTATCTCTTCTTTGGAGTCAACTAGGATTTTGCCTGCTACTCACAAGGAGTTCTTGATTTCCATGCTTCCTTCAGTCTAAGGCTTGGGGTACATTTCTGCAACACTGCATGTCAGAGAACATATGTGTCTATCATTTGAAGATGGTTGCACAGCTGTTTCATTTATACTCCTGCAAATGATAAAGTCATTTGAATATGCCTGGCCTTCTACCTGCTTCCCAATAGGAAGCCGGATTAGCCAACCAATTAGCATGCAGGATACACAACGCCACACAACGCATACCGTAGTTGAGATTGGGGAGGTGTGCCCATTGGCCTGTCTGCAACCTACATTTACCCATCAACCCCTTTGCAGCATAGGTATGCCTTGACGCTTACACACAGTTGTTGACAAGTTTAAACCAAGCTTAAGATGTGAAGCCTACAGGGACGATCCACATTGTCAGGAGAGCAAGGATTATATCTTCAGTATAATTTATCATTTTCTTTAAATGGAAATATCAAATCCTCACCCCATAAGATGAGACATCTGTTAAATTTACCAGGTCTTTTTAATCTTCTACTGAGTTTTTTTTCCCCAATAAAATGAAACAGAAGCTGCAAGACATTTCAATTATAGGGAACAATAGTGTCCACGTTCAGAATGCTGATGTGCATGTGTGTGTCTGTTTAAAAACAAAGTATAAAATTAAAATTAGCATCAAGTTTCTGGAAGTTTTTTTGAACCATTTTTCAGAGAACTTAACAATAATCACCTCTCTTTTGCTTAGCCTTTCCTTCTCTGGATCTCTACTACAATGTGGAGGAAAAATACAAGGCAAACTGAAATGCTGCTCTATTTCTTTACTTTTCCAGTGTGTATGAATATATTCTCAGAAGAAGGACATGGCTTAGCTCATGTTTACCTGATGGTGGAACTTGAGTCTAAGTAGTCTTGAGCCCAGTTGCTGGCCCAATATGAAATTTATTTTCCTGTTTGTATATTCAATATTTAAAATATAGTTATATTTATTCCGCACAACAAAGGAGCAAGCTTTGGAAATGATCAGCATACTCCATTCCAAACATTACTTGGCTGACATCTTCTGAAGATCAATCGGAGTTTGGTACATGTAATAAAGATGGGGTTTATAAATTAATATTTTCTGAAGAAACACACACACATACAGAAACACACAAACATACAAATTCTGGGTTTGGTGTTTGCTTTTTTAAATATCCTGGTAGAAAATGTCATATTAATGATATGAAAAAAATTTTATGACACTAAACATCATGTAGAATCCTTGGTGGTCTCTGAGTTTGGTTGCTTGCTTGCCGATAATTTGTTATCAGACTAGGTAACAGTTTCAATGCTTGATGGGAATGGGTTTACTTACTGTTTATTTCAATGGTGAAATCCAATTTTTTTTTACTACCGGTTCTGTGGGTGTGGCTTGGTGGGCGTGGTGTGGCTTGGTGGGTGTGGCTTGGTGGGCATGGAAGTGGAAGGATATTCTCCAATCCCACCCCACTCTGGGGCCAGCCAGAGGTGGTATTTGCTGGTTCTCCAAACTACTCAAAGTTTCTGCTACCGGTTCTCCAGAACCTGTTAGAACCTCCTGGATTTCACCCCTGGTTTATATGTAGTAGCTTGCCCTGTCAGAGTTGGTGGGAGCGTTCTTGGTAATTCCTCGATTATGCTGTTGTTTACTGCTTGATTGTTTGTCTGAGTTGGCAATTTCTTGACTATGATGTGGTTTACTGATTGATTGTTTCTCTAGTACTAATCCTGGTGTTAATTTCTGCTTGTCTGGGTATTGTCTGGTGAGGAGGTATTCTGGTGTTTTGGTTTCTTTTTCGGATTTTTTATTATCTCTTTTGAATGGCATATAAATGTTGTTTACCTCTATGTGCCTGTTGATGGCTGATTTGTCTGAGTGCCAGACTTCTAGGATCTTCCTAACATATTTGGATTTAGCTTGCTCTAGGACACTCACAGTTTCCCAGTTGAAACTACGGTGAATTATGTCCAAGTGTTGTGAAATTAAGGCATTTTTATTGTGTCTTCTGACTGCTAGTTGGTGTTCATGGATGCGCTCTGCTAGTCATCTGCCTATTGTCTTACATAGTGGCTGTTACAGACCTTACACTGTATATCATAGATAACTCCTGTTTTTTCTTCTTGGGCTATTGGGTCTTTTGGTTTACTTAAAATGTTTTAGAAGGCTTTAGTTGGTTTATGTGCTATGATGCTACCATGTGCAATAGTCTGTTAGTTGTTTCTGAGATATTTCTAATGTATGGCAGTGTTATCTTTTTTTATAGCTGTGTAATGTTCTTACATAGCTCTTCTTATGGGAGTTTGGGTTATTACTTTGGTAGAGGAGCACTTTTTTTAGTGTGGGTAGTTTTTCAATAAAGAGCCTGGTGGTGTGGCAGACTAAGCACTGTAATTAACATTCAGCTGCCTGCAATTACTGCAAGTTCAAATCTCACCAGGCTCGAGGTTGACTCAGCCTTCCATCCTTTTTAAGGTAGGTAAAATGAGGACCCAGATTGTGGGGGCAATAAGCTGACTTTGTATAAATATACAAAAGTATGAAGGCTATTGCTTAACGCCTTGTAAGCCGCCCTGAGTTTCCAGAGAAGGGCGGCATATAAATCAAATTTAAAAATAAAATAAAATAAATACATTTATGTTTCTAATTTGCTACCATTTTCTCTGCTGATAGGGATATCTAGGAAGGGTAGTGTGCTGCTTTTTCTCCTTCCCAAAGTGAATCTTATTCCTCTGGGGATGATGCTGATTTCTTCATGTGTCTTCTTAATTGTTCTTTTTTTTTTATTATGACAAAGGTGTGGTCTACACTTTATGACAAAAGTGTGACCTAGATCCATTCATAAGCCAGCGATCAATTCCTAGACAACTAGGGATTAATACCAAGATTACCCCTAGACAAACAGTCAAGCAATAAATAACAGGCTAATCAAGGAACTACCAAAGAGAAAACACCCATCACCACCACTGCCACAAACACATACACCAAAATGCTGTGTGTATAAACAGAAAGAAAATCACACACACATCTAGCACTGAAGATGTTACACTGTAAAGTAGTGAAACATCTGCAACAGAGGTGAGTTTCAGCAGGTTCTGACCAGTTCTGGAGAACCAGTAACGGAATTTTTAAGTAGTTTGGAGAACCAGTAAATATCACCTCTGACTGGCCCCGCCCCCATCTAGTCTCTGCCTCCCGTGTTCAAGCTGATTGGGAGGAAATGGGGATTTCGCAGTAACCCAACCTGGATTGGGGTGGGAACGGAGATTTTACAGTATCCTTCCCCTACCATGCCCACCAAGCCACGCCCACCAAGCCACACCCACAGAACCGGTAGTAAAAAAATTTGAAACCCACCACTGATCTGCATGCAAACAACCAAGCTCAGAGAACACCGAGGACTCCACAGTTCAACCCTGAGCTGCACATATTCCTTTCTGTTGGTTCTACAGTATACGCTGTCTCTGAAATAGATCAAGGGACAGAAGACCATTTTCTAGGGGAAATCGTTGTAGGCATAAAAATACTACTGAACCTCCAAAAATTACAAGCAGCAATGGAGTACTTAAATATTCTCTAGAAGAATAACTGAATTTAATGTATAGAATATTATGGCGCACACACAGGGATGCTATGTTTCTTTCAAGTTCTATATTCACTGGATAAACATTCACCATGCCTCAATAGCTTAGTTGCTTGCATTACATAAAACTATTTCTTTTACTGTCCATTCGCTCTTCATACAGCATCAAGCCTAATCTTTTCTGGAATAAAATACTAGGAAATGGATAAAACGCCTTTTCAACCTACAGTCATCAAATTCCTTGAATCTGCCCTTCCAAATACTAAGTTGGTCCTGCTTAGCTTTTACATAAAACTATTTCTTTTTGCTATACGTTTGCTCTTCATGCAGCATCAAGCCTAACCTCTTCTGGAATAAAATACAGTATATAAATGAATCCAAACCATTGTGCTGCTGCAGTCAACCAAACTGACTATTTAAATATAAGCGAAGACACTAAGCTGCAGTGTGGAGCCAAAAGGACATATATGTTCTCTGGTTTTTATTTTGCATCCTTTCTGCATTCCTAGGTGGCAAGAGCAGCAGAGGTCATACTTTTATCACTCCATTTATCTTTTGTTTATAAAATGGATCAACACCGTCTTCAATTGTTAACCTACTGCAGTGCTTCTCAATTATTTTCTGTCACGCCCCCCTAGGAAGAAGAAAACATTTTTCGCGCCCCCCGCGCAACTGTAAATAGTATCATTATTAAAAAAATTGTATCATTATTAGAAAAAGGTCTGTTCTCCTTGAAAGGGAGGAGCATGCGCAGTCACATGTACTGGCTTAATGCTCACTATCGATGCAAATGTCAGCAGCGGTAGCCCGATTTCTTTAGCAAGTTTGATTAATAATTAATCATTAATTGGGGCAGCGTTATGTTTCACAGGAGAAGGTCATTGTCAGTCATTTGAGCATCACTTGGGCGCACATCCGTCGGGCAACAAAGTAAGTGTGGACGGACGTCCCACACTAAAGATGGCTCCGACAGCCTCGTGTCACAAGGGTTTTGGACAGCCAATAAGATGCTCCCGTTGTTCTCTGATTAAATACAGAGACATAAACACGGGGCTTAGCTTGTTATGACAGTGTTTGCCGAGGTCAAACGCGCCCCCTTTTATGGAGCCTCGCGCTCCCCCTGGGGGGCGCGCCCCACTATTTGAGAAGCACTGACCTACTGCAACAAGTATCTAGAAAGAAGTGATAAGTTAAATTCAGCCAGGAAACACAGTGACTGATGAAGCAAAGTGAGAATTGTTTGTTTCTATACCAAAAATATCATTTTATTTCCTTAATAAAATGATTTTTTTTACTCTTGTGGAAGAACCTTCTGGTTTTCTTTCTTGTTCTCTACAGCACTTTTGAATTTCTGTAGAATCTCTACTGCTGGAATTTTTGAACCTTGTTACTATGAGATTTTGAATGTACTGTTGCCCTGTTGGTTACAAATCTCCCTAGTACAGGTAGTCCTTGACTTATGATCACAACTGAGCCCAAATTTTCTGTTGCTAAGTGAGACATTTGTTAAGTCTCATTTTACGACCTTTCTTGCCACAGTTGTTAAGAGAATCACTGAAGTTGCTGAGTTAGTAATCCGGTTGTTAAGTGAATCTGACTTCCCCATTGACTTTACTTATCGGAAGGTTGCAAAAGGTGATCCCATGACCTTGGGACACAGCAAGGGTCATAAATATGAACCAGTTGTCAAGCATCTGAAATTTTGATCACATGATCATATGGAGGCCGCAAAGATTGTAATTGTGAAAAATGGTCATAAGCCACATTTTTCAGTGCTGTAACTTTGAACGGTCATTAAACGAACTGTTGTAAGTTTAGGACTACCTGTATTCTGTCATTTCATGGTTTCTGTCCTTAAAAAGCCCAATGAGAAAAATTCCCTGGAAATTTAACTGACATATGGGAAGCCAAAGTAGCTGCAGATTACTGGGGAAAAAACCAAGCAAACCGGAATTTTCCTTCCCACCAAATAAATAAATAAAATCTTTTAAAATATTTAAAATTGGAGGTAATAAAGCATTAAATCTGAGTAGGAATTTTAAAAGTGGGATACTTTTTCATTTTTGGTTCCGTATTATTTTCAATGAGAATATAGCACATAGTGTCAATATAAGATTCACAGTATGAGTTTGCTTTTGCAATGCAACTTCAAATGAGAGTCAGCTAACTACATCACAGCTAACTAAATCAGTAGGACTTGCAATACAGTATTAATTGTTTCCATGCCTCAAAATTGGAAAAAAAAACCATACCTGTACTACAATTACAAACAGTTTTAGGTGGGGATGTGTGTGTCTCGGGATGGCAAAAGTCAAATCTAGTTTTTGTAATCCCTAAAGTTGATAGCAAGTCCAGATTAAAGTTAAATGCCCACCCATATACAACCCGTAAGAAATTATAACAAATTAAAATACCTTTAGGGCTTTATAAAAATCATTGACAGTCATGGCAGGTAGATTTAAAGCTCCATTTTGTCACTGCAGATTCTGCAACACATATGATTGAATAATTATCCTACAAACTTCTATGTTTTAGTTTTCCATGCAGATTTAAGAGGATTGCTTATTTCCCTTATCTACATTCTAGGACATTCTGTTGATTTTGTTTTTGTTTTGTTTTATTTTAACACTGTGAGGCTTTTATGGTCTTTTTTCTGCTGTTGCTGCTGATAGATCACAAATATTGAGGCCAAGTACTTTTGGATCTGAATGTATTGTTTAAAATGGGTGTATTCCTGAATTTTTGATTTTATGCTCTGTGAACAGGGATAGTAAATATATTTTTCTTTTGAAGCCCAGCTCGTGTTAAGCACTCTATAAGAATCAAGCCAAGACATTATTAAAGTACTCTTGACAGTAACCAGATTCTTAGTCTCTAACAACCAGTAAATTACATGCTAGTGATAAAACTTGTACTGAGTAGAAGATAAGGGATATTAAAGCTCAGGATGGAATTGAGAAGTTATCAGTTCATGCCTCAAGTTTCCCCACTCTGGTCTGTGGTCATACTCTAAAATATGGACTTCAATTCCCAGAATTCCCTGACTTGAATAGTCACAGATGATAATGCTGGCAACTGATATACACACTATATAAGACATCCGGCTTGGGAAATTCGGAAGGTGTTTCCTGTCATCCACAGTCCTAAATCTGATACCAATGCTGTCCTATTGGGCAGGATTACAGTTCCTGCAAAGGGCTATTAACACTGGAAAACTAATAACATGCAAAATAAATTCTGGGCACTAAAACTACCTGACAGAACCACTCTCCAAGCGTTGACTCGACATTCCCAGATTATAAATCTCTCCTATTAGGAAACTATGCATCTAAAACAAGCAAACTCAATTTCTAAGGAAATAGAGAAGACTAATCTTCAATATACCTAAGACTGTTTCCAGTCTGTTAACTTTTATCTGGCATATAAAAGAGAAGAAGGATAACTATTAACGGCCCCACTTTCTTTTTACAGGCTTTTCCTGAGAGAGAGACCCAAGATAAATTTTAATCAATATATTCATTTAGCTGCTGTGCTGTCCTAAAGACACTTCAGCTGTAATACAGCCTCCCCAATATGGTAGCTAGCCAAGTGCTTCACCATAAATCATTTAATCTACATCTGCAATTTAAATAAACTATGGAAGTAGCTAAGCACATCTGGAAGGCACAAGATGGGGAAAGCAGTTATAATTCTACGGTATTAGGGATGATCTCTCCCTCCCGAAGTAGAAAATTTGATTTGATCTTAGAAGATTTGATCTGAGAGCATCTTTCTTCACAAAGTAACTATTTTACAGTTCTCTCTCTCTCTCTCTCTCTCTCTCTCTCTCTCTCTCTCTCTCTCCCCCCCCCCCCCCTTCCCTCCCTCCCTCCCTCCCTCCCTCTCTCTTTCAATTTTGATGGATCTGGGGGTAGTTTTGGAGATTACATTTATCAATTCTCTCTCACCAACAGAACTTTAGTTTTATTGGAGATTCTACCATTCTACCACTTTTCAAGCACAAGACATGGGATCTAATTCCAATTGAATCTGAGTTACTTTGTCTGCCAGGTAGCATGAATGTACCTCACCACAGCCATGGAGATAATTCTGCAATCCAAACCTCTGCAGGCTACTCTAAACAGGTCTGGTGGGGAGCTATGACAGACAAAATCAAGATGGAAAAATAGCAATATATCTCTACTTTTATTGCCACGATGCAGGACCAGATCTGGGCTCTCGTTGACATTCAGTCAGATTCATTCTTTGTCTTTCTTCAATGGTGCTCCATAAATTGTTTCCAGCTCCCAGAGCTCTTCAGAAAATAAAGGTGCACCTCAGAATCAGCACGCAGAAAGCAACCGCATACGAGCAATACAGTCCAGGGCCTGTATCACATGCCTATTCCAGACTTAGGCAAAGCCTTGGCCAAAGTATCTGATAGGGAAAAACTCCAAGCTCTGTCTGGAATCCAACAATTCTCAGATGAGAGATCTTTTTGCTTCACTTCTGGCTGGTTGTTAGTCCAAAAATTCTGTCAGTCTGTCAAGCACAATGATTCCTCTGTAGGAACAAGATAAATTCATGTGTTGCTTCAGGCCTGTTATGGTTTGTTTTGTTTGAATTTAATGCACAGAGTATTCAATAAACTCTGAATTAGAAAAAAAATGATTTCCCTTAACTGCTGCCATTTTCTCCTTGCCTGTATAGTTCTGCCGAGACCAGTTTCAGTTCCTGAAACCTGACTTGAGTTGATCATGAAACCCAAAAACAACTTTAGTGAAAGTTTTTAGGGCTAGAGCCATGATGGCGAACCTATGGCACGCGTGCCACAGGTGGCACGCGAAGCCATATCGGTGGGCATGCAAATGTTGCCCTAGCTCAGCTGATTTTTGGGCTTTCTGGGCTCACTGGAAGTCAGGAAACAGGTTATTTCTGGCCTCTGGAGGGCCTCCGGAGGGGTGGGGAAGGCCGTTTTCACCCTCCCTAGGCTCCTAGAAAGGTTCTGGAGCCTGGAGAGAGCAAAGAATGGGCCTTCCAGTCCCACTGGAAGTTGGCAAACGGGCTGTTCCCAGCCTCCAGAAGGCCTCCGGGGGTATGGGGAATGCTGTTTTCACCCTCCCCAAGCTCCAAGAAAGCCTCTGGAACCTGGGGAGGGCAAAAAACGGGCCTACTGGGCCCACCATGCCATCGTGTGCCAAAAGCGGGGGGAGCACAGGAGTGTCGCGCACACATGCGCGGGGGCATGCGCACTGAATTATGGGTGTGGGCATGCGTGGGCGCGACCCCCCCCGCTCCCCCCCACTTTTGGCACGCGATGGCAAAAAGGTTAGCCATCACTGGGCTAGAGAATGGAAAACTAATTTTTCCAGCAAAGAAACTACATTCAGCCATTAGGCAAGATTTTTCATAAACTTGAGAACTGATGGAATCCTGACTGAAAGGCTGCTTTCTGAACATTTTCTCTGTTGCCATCTTCATAGTTTGCTTGTTTCTGGTGCAACATAATTGTGTAATCAAGACTTTAAATTGATCATGTAAAGCTCTGCTCTCTCCTTCACTGTATCAGGGGGTTGTGTAGCTAAACCTAAGATCAAAATTATTTTTGGCAGAAGAGAAACTAATTTATTTTCAGTGGTACAAAAGAATCTTTGTCATTTTGACAGTGTCCTGGAACTGTCAAGTTCCTACTGTCCGAGTTAATGGATTATTTTTGAAATAGTAAGAGTGATCTTTCCAGATTTATGAACAGATTCTGATTTTTATTTTATGTATGTAGCCCGTGCTCTTTATAGGTTTCTATATACACTGTGAACATGATATACTGTACCCATGTACAGTACATTACAAGAAACAGGAGGAATGGCACCAGCCTGCTCAGGAACACATTATAGGAATATACTATATATAGGAGAAAGAATAGAATGGAATGGAATGGAATGGAATGGAACGGAACGGAACGGAACGGAACGGAGCGGAGCGGAGCGGAGTGGAGTAGAGTAGAGCAGAGCAGCTTGGAACAGAGTGGAACAGAGCAGAGCAGAGCAGAGCAGAGCAGAGCAGCTTGGAATAGAGCGGAATGGAAAAGAACGGAACGGAACAGAACGGACAGGACAGGACAGGACAGGACAGGACAGGACAGAACAATGAGCTTAACAGAGAAAATTATCCCCACACCCTCATGCCCCATAATGGAATGAAAAACCTGGTAGGAGAGCAAATAAAATAAAGTATCTTGAAATAAATAACAGTGCCCAGCTTTTCATGCTGTAATCTCTTGGTGCAAGTTCTGCTTGTTATTTGTTTCCCAAGCTTAGGAGTAGATGCCAATTCTTTTTGTAGCTCAGGGGAACTTAATGGACAATTGAGGCAACTGAGCAAAAGAATATGAAGAAAGAGATAGAAAGATATAAAAATATGAAAACCAAGTCATTTTTTCATCAAGCCTTGTTCACACCAAGAAGCCATTTCTAAATGCCCCTATGAAACCTATCTACCTTTTTTGCTTGAGCAGAAAAAAAAACACTGCTAAAATTTAGTAACTTTGCCATCTCATTTCAGCAGAAGAATTTTGGGATGCTTGTTGGGGAACACAAAATCTTACAGGCCTTAATTGCATTAGTTAGATAAATCAGGCTGAGTATCAATGCGGTAGATATGCATGTTATGTGTTACCATAGTTCTAGTAAGACCACCCTGGAACTGGACAAGGAAAACAAGTGTTTTATTATCTCTATTGTTTTCAGATTTCAAGAGAAGTTGGGACATGACCATAAGCCTCATAAGATGACCTTCTAAGAACTACCCAACCCCAAGACCAAAGTGCCCTTGTAGCCTCATAGCCTTGCTCAAGATCCACCAGAATTACAAACGATACAAAGCTGATAGGGCTTTGAAAGTTCAGAGTAAGCAGTATTGTAATGTGGGTAGGACTTTGGGGGACATGTGGAAGAGCCACAGACAGCACAATGGTCAAATGGCAACTGAGTCTGCAGAAGGAATGTGACTGTGGCTGTGAGACTAGGCTGAGGTTGCCATACCTAAAGTACGGCATGACAGAAACCAGGAATCTTGTCTGAAATATCCCTCAAAGGAAGTAGTTAAGAAAGAACCAAGTCGTTAAGGAAACAGGGGGAAAAAATGTCACCTGAACCAGACAAAAGAAATTGGGCTGAGCATATGGAATCCCCCCTCTCCAAGTCCCATCAACAGCTATTAGATCTGAGAATCAACAAAGCAAGGATTTTGAGGGGTCCTGAAACCTGCCTATTCTTTGAGTTATCTTTGGGTCCAGACTTGGTGGCTTCCATCCTTCTGGCTGGTGCCTCAACCAGTAAAGTCTTGCCGGTATTTTAAATTCACTGTGTATTCTGAAGGACCAGTTGTGCCTCAGTGTTCATGCTTTGAGAGTAGCTGTTTTCCAGCTCTGTGAGTGTGTTAATTAGTGACCATAAGCCAAAACTCGGAGTGTGCATAGCATTGACAAGCTTGTCGAAGAGACCCTCCCTAGTTTCTTGGACTGTATATGCAAGGAGGGGGGGGGGAAATTACTTTCAGACTTGCAAGATTGATGTAAGATTTGCAAAATAGACCAGACAAGGAACATAACTAGAAGTGTGGCCCTTGGTACTTCTGAGCTGAGTGGTTTTCTTGCAGACATTTCATTACCAAACTAGGTAACATCATCAATGCATTAGCCACTTAGTTTGCTAATGAAACATCTGCAAGAAAACCCACCAAGTTCAAAGAGCACCAAGGACCCCATAGTTGAATATTCTGTTCTATCAATATGTAGAAGGAATAGCTCTTAACTTACTGTAAGGTTACATTAACCAAATCTTGCAAGATGGAAAGTACTGAAGGCTTTTCTACCTGTCCCAAGGTTATTCCCACTTACCATTATAACCTATCCAGCAACGTACCATAGAATTTGTGAATTGTTTCCCTGGATGAAGACATCAAAGCAATATAATATAAAACTGCTCAGTTGAATCTTAGCTGTCCCTGAATTAATCTGCCTTTTGCTGTGTTCTAGTTCTTGTAACCTGAACTCCTTTAGCCTTGACCCACAGATCAGTGGTGAGTTGCCCCCGGTTCAGACTGGTTAGCAAGAACCGGTAGTAAAACTGGCGGGAGGCTCTGCCCACTGACCCAGACGGCATCATAGGTGATCTGTGCATGCACAGAAGCTTCTGCACATGTGCAGAAGAGCACACGCGGGCGTGATGCGAACCGGTAGTAGAGGTAAGTAGAATCCACCCCTGCCACAGATCTATTCCTGGTTAGACAAGTTTCACATTGGCAGGGATGGCTAGGGAATGTGGGAAGTGCTAGTTGAAAGCAGCTGAAGTGTTCCACACAGGCACTTGAGCTTACATTCTGGATGCAGTACCACCCCTGTGCTAGTGTGCTATCTGTGTGCATAGCAGAAGAGCAACATGGAAACATTATTTTTCTACTGTATTCAGTTTCATTCAGCCATGTTTAAACTGCTAGCTTCCCACAGACAATATTACTGGAATTTTGTTTCCGGTTTCTTTTTTCATTAAAAGAATGAAAAGGTTATAAATATGACATGCCTAGAGCGAGAAGGAGAAGGAGGACTTCAAATGACACACCACAAACAATATGCTTACTATTGTAGTTAAGGCTGTAATCCTCAAATGAAGTGTCGTTCAAATCGGCTTTGTGAGAGAAACAATTTGTATAAATAATTGGAGGGTAACAACCTCCATTATTATATTATAGGCTATGTTCAGATGAGCTGCTTTCTTTCTGTACCTCCAGAAGGGACAAGGGTGATAATTTAACCTGAAATCATCTAGAGAAAGGATTTGCTTCAATTCCACATGTCACTGGTTGTCATCCTGGCTCATATTCCTAACTAACGCTTTCATCATGGCTCATATTTGTAACCAACACATGGCAGTGTATAATTATGATACTGCCTGCAAAAAACCCAAAAAGAATTGGATAATTTATTTGTTGGAATCTCAAACAGAGGGTTGGAGAACTGTGGCCTGATTCTGCAGTATTACAGCTATCAACTTTCTCTGGCCTTCCTGACGTGGTCTGCAGATCTTGGTGCTGTAGGCCAGCATCATTTGGGTAGCCCTGAATTTACCCTTACTAAGTCTGAAAAACAAAAGGATATTGTGGGTACCAGAGGTGGGTTTCAACAGATTCTGACCAGTTCTGGAGAACCAGTAGCAGAAATTTTGAGTAGTTCAGAGGACCGGTAAATACGACTTCTGACTGGCCCCGCCCCCATCTAGTCTCTGCCTTCCGAGTCCCAGCTGATCGGGAGGAAATGGGGATTTTGCAGTAACCTTCTCCTGGAGTGGGGTGGGAATGGAGATTTTACAGTATCCTTCCCCTGTCACGCCCACCAAGCCACACCCACCAAGCCATGCCATACCCACCAAGCCACACCCACAGAAGCAGTAGTAGTAAAAAAAATTTGAAACCTACCACTGGTGGGCACCTATTCGTTGTGAGTAGTCCTCTTTTTCAGGACTGCATCTGTAGGAAGCAAGCTTTCTTCTGGGAGGGCAGAGTTCCCTACCCTAATTCCACCTGATAAACCCACTTTGTATATTAAAATTAAAGATTTCACACAAAGAGAAAGGTTTATCTCTTTACCCTACTCGCAATGTCTGCACACGGAGGATGGGCATCTGTATTGAAAGAGCTTTTACATAAGTGTTCCTATGTGAGCTGGAATCCTGATTGGTAGAGGAATAGCTGGAAGATATTGTGGGTCAGTCCTGAACTGAGGAGCTAATGCCTCCTATTAAGGCAGCATTCAACATCCAGCTGCCTGCAATTACTGCGAGTTCTAATCTCACCAGGCTCAAGGTTGACTCAGCCTTCCATCCTTTCTAAGGTGGGTAAAATGAGGTTTGTAGGGGCAATAAACTGACTTTGTATAAAAATACAAAAAGTATGAAGGCTATTGCTTAACACATTGTAAGCCGCCCTGAGTCTCCGGAGAAGGGCAGCATATAAATATAAATTAAAACAAAACAAAACTGTGTAATAAGCTGCCCCAGCAAAACTCTATTTTGAAGGCTAGCATACACATTTAATTAAAAAAAAAAGACTGGGTGACCAGATTTTCAAGAACCTTAGAGGAAGAGCAGAGAAACCTACATTTTATGTACAAGCTTCATATCTTAATCTCAAACTGAATTAACAAGGAATTATTTTTGCAAAAGGATTGAATGGTCACCTTTAATTTAGTTTTAGCGGGGGTTCCCCCCCCCCCTTTTGTGTGGTTTATGTCAGACAGGTGTTGGTCTAAATGATCTCAGGGCTGTCTTAACGCATGGGCCTGATGGGCACTTGCCCGTGGGCCCCAAGAGCATAGGGGCCCCATATTAATTTGCATATGTTAACCCTTCGATGCACCTTGCATCATATAAATACAGCAACTGTATGGCTTACTGAGTATTATTGTGTTTTTCAAGCCTTGTGTATTGTTCAATTGTTTATCATGTTGATTATTTGTTGCTGCACAACATGTTTTTAATGTTTCAACACTTGTTGGAAGTGCCAATAAAATAAATATAGATTTAATTTTATCAACCATTTACATTTTTATTCCTGTCAGTAGTTGTCGTAGGGGCCCCAGAACACTGTTTTACCCGGGGCCCATAATGCTGTTAAGACGGCCCTGATGATCTCCAACCTTTCAATCTTTTGATTCTGTGCTGCTGCTCCTCTTTTGCTTCATCTGACAGTTTTCAAGTTATATGCGCTTTATTGCTATTCTGCTATGATCAGAAGTGGGTCTAAATGGGATTTTTCTACTCACGATGGCTAATAATTATTAGTAGGACTTAAGCTCTCATTTATTCATCCATGACAGTAATTATGGCAATAAGAGCCGTGGTGGCACAGTAGGTTAAAATGCAGTATTGCAAAATAATTCTGCCGACTTCCCACTGCCAGCAGTTCGATTCTCACTGGCTCAAGGTTGACTCAGCTTTCCATCCTCCCGAGATCGGTAAAATGAGGATCCAGATTGTTGGGGGCAATATGCTGACTCTGTAAACTGCTTAAAGGGCTGTAAAGCACTGGGAAGCAGTATATAAATCTAAGTGCTATTGCTAGTGTTAATTCTGTAATTATAATTATAAGATGGATCATGTGAGGTATGTCTTTATAGACTTGAACTGTTTGTTTCCGATTCTTTGGGGGAGTTCCAACTTCTTCATCTGATAAAAGTTTGTGTTTCTTTCTCTATATTTCCTTATTCTATACAGTTAGTATATTTATTTGCCTCCATGTGTTGCCTAGGGGAGTCTGTGTGTGTCTGTGTGTGTGTGTGTTTGTGTATTCTGACTCCCATTCACTAAGTCATTCACTCTTCCTTCAACCAAGTCCTGATTTCTGTACCTGATTTCTGGGGCTTGCTGTAATGTAAGAAGATGTAAGATTGAATGTCCGGATTCACAAACTATACTAAGCCATATTGTGATTTTAGTTTTGTCTTAACTTGGCTTATGCTTACTATATCCTGCAGACCCAGGCAACTGAAATAAGGCCAAACCATTGTTAAATAAAGCATAGTTCAGTTCATGTGTAACAAACCATAAGCAATTCAGTTATGATTTGGGAGCATACATATAGACAGGATTACACTATTTCTTAGAAATAATTTCCAAAGTCTAAGCAAAGTTCATATTTGAATAATATTCGAAGTATTGTGCCATGTATTCTTTTTTTCTGAAGAGATATCCTAAACAGATAGGAGGAGGGCTGTTTATCCAAAAACATCCCAGTCCATCAAAATATAAATACTGGAAATATAGCACCCACTTTATTCAAAAGTGGGTCAGTTCCATGGACATGTATGCTGGGAAAGAAGGGGGCGTGGAATTCCACTTGCACACTGAGACTTAAGCCAAGGGCTTTTTATCACATAGCATATGGCAACCATTTGAGAGAACCTTTCTAAAATACTATTGTTTGTTGCTCTACTAAAATTTCCATTGCACTGCCAATAGCGCATCTGCCTACAGAGATATCAGCTGTTTTGAAGGCTTGAATAAAACATACACAAAAAAAGGAGGTAGCACTGACCATGATCATCTGGTATTTTATGAAACAGAAGTCTAATGCTGCACTGGCCTATAATAGGGTTATACCAGATGTGAAATGCAAATTCCAGGTGACAACTAGGTGATGGCCAAGAATTGATATTTTCTAGTGACCATCCAGATTTTGTGGACAGAGACAATAGTTCTATTCCTTAACTGACTGCAGCATACTTGTTTTGTTTATTATTTTCTATGAACAAGATTATCTGCAGCATATTTCTTTTTTTACTGTTTCCAACCAAAGGCAGAAGAGATCATATCTTCGCCTTTCGAATGACTTTCTAAGGTGTTGCACTGAAAGAGAATGGCTAGGGGGGATATCACCAAAGATTTATGGTGGAGAAAGGATCTTATCAATAATATTTTTTTAAATTTATTTGTATCCTGCCTTTATTTTTACAAATAACTTAAGGAGGTGAACATATCCCACTCACCTTCCTTTTCCTATTTTGCTCACAACAGTACTCTTGTGAGGTGAGGGTAAGCTGAGAGAGAGTGTCTGGCCCAAAGTCACCCAGCTGGCTTTCATGGCTAAGTCAGGATTTGAACTCATGGTCTTCTGCTTTCTAGTCTGGTGCCTTAACCACTAGACCAACCAGACCAACACACTAATTAGAACTTTCCTGGCAGTGATTATGAAGTTATAATACTCTGCTAAGTTTAGATGGAGGTTGAACACAGGTATAAGGCGCGGAGGCACACGCGTGCACACACACAGTGTACAGGTAGTCTTCAACTTACAACCATTCATTTAGTGAGCATTCAAAGATACAGCAGCATGAAAAAAAGTCATTTATGACCGTTTTCACACTTACTATCACGTGGTCACACGATCAAAATTTGGCCACTTGGTTACTGATGTGTATTTATGACAGTTGCAATGTTCTGGGTTCATGTCATCACATTTTTAGCTCTTCTGACAAGCAAAGCCAATGGGGAAGCCAGATTCGTTTAATAACTGTGTTACTAACTTAACAACTGCAGTGATTCACTTAACAATTGTGGCAAGAAAGGTCATAAAAGGGGGAAAGCTCACTTAATAACTGTCTTGCTTAGTAACAGAAATTTTGGGCTCAGTTGTGGTTGTAAATTGAAGAATATCTGTAGTTTTATATCACTGAAATAACAGACAATAATCAGATCCTTTGATATGTTATCAAAGAGATAGGTTATAAGGTTTAGAACTGTCATGTTTAATTGTTCTTGAAATGTTTTCTCCTCTTAAAAAATAGTGGATATATTTATTGAAATCGAAATTTGCAACAGCCATTGGTACTGGATTTTGGCTTCTTTAATTTTACTGATTTTATTGAAAATGTACTTAATTTGCATTTTTAAAATAAGTCCTGTATTTTATAATACAAATTCCCTAGGAATCATTACTAGTTTTATTCATATGTGTATCATTTGATTACATAATATTGAATGCCTCATACCTGAAAATTGTTTCAACAAAAAAGCAGGATGATGGTCGAAAGCTTCATCCAAAATATTTAATCTGTTCTGATTATCTAAAAATATCAGCTGTTACCTGATTGTGGTACCATAAAATACTAAAGAAACCTAACGTTGGACTAAATTATTTGAAGTACTTATTTGAAGTACAATAAAAAATATTTTGCTGGAAACTTTTGATTCCTTTACCTCAGTAAGAAATATTCTCTATCTCCTCTCCCAGAATCTGATAGATAATGATATTTCTACAAATAATTCCTAGCCATTTTCATCCTACTATTTTATAAAAAAAACAGTTGTATTCTCAGTGTTCTTATACAATCAAAAAGTTCACATTGCTTTAGGATGATATTGGATTATAATTTCAAAGATTCCTACTCTGTTTCCCCCAAAATAAGACATCCCCTGATAATAAGCCCAATTAGCAATAAGGTCAAGTACTTATTTCAGAGTTCAAAAAAATATAAGACAGGGTCTTATTTTTGGGGAAACACGGTCGTAACATGATCATTAACTGGTCATCAAATACCCAGAATTTATATTTAAATAATGAGGTAAATTTATATTACATAACATCCAGCATCCCAGTACTTTACCTGTTGGTGCTTTGTGTATTGGCAAAGTAATTTTAAATGTTAATGTTGTCCCTGCTTGTTTTGTACTTTTTAATTTGTTATCTGTCACATGTTTATTTCAATTATTATAGAAACTTCATTGCATTATATTGGTGCAATTACCTTGGCACCCATGCGAATGAAAAGCTGCTGAAAAATATTTAAATTTTGAGAAGTTGCTAACACTAAAAATTCTTAATCTTCTTTAGTAATAAGAACAGTAACCCTAATATTATTTTGAAGGCAATTTCAACATTCTAACCACTTTTCAAGAACATCTCAAGATGGTTTACATAGTAAAAACTTAAGAGAAAGCAAAACATTAAAACTGGAATTTCTTTTTCAGCCTCACAATAAAAACTTTTTCAAATAATACTGAACAACCCCTGCCTACCACTTTATTACCCAACAACTTGCTGTACAAATAGTGATATGTAAATTTCATTGATTCCACAGAATCAGGTTTCCTAGAATAAATCTGAAGTAATTACTATGTAGACCAAGATTATGTAGTAACATTTTACATATTATAAGGAAGAAAGTACATTTGATGTATGGCTATGCTAATGTGTTTGTGTAGATACACATATAAAATAAAATTTAAATACAAATGAGTTACCTGTAATCAAAGTGGGAGCAGACTGAGTAGACAAGTGTGCTGCTAATTCTATCAATTAGATGCAACCTGTTGATCAACACCTTTAGCATTTGTGACTTCCTTTCTTATATTTCTCCGTAAACTCTTAAAATAGAAGGCTGTTGAAATGAAAGAGTGTCTTTGGCTGCCCTTTGCATCAAAAAATATTTTCAGTGAGACTCATGGAGACATACAGGAGGAAGGGAAAAGAAAAAGACACAATCCTTTCATAGGCTACCCCAGTAATGTTCTTACCCCACAAAATAATTAACCTCTAAGCAGAGAGCTGTGAGAGGGCCATGTCGAAGGGCTGCAAGAATGAAGAAAGGAACTTCCGTTGCACAGAGAGATCCACTTGCATAATGCTGAATTAATCCCTCTATCCCAGGGGTCACCGTGATAGGCTAAAGCTTCCATGAGTCTCAAGAGAACAAATTTTCTGTCTCTGCAACTAGCAACCAGGTTCATTTGTTTGTTTTTTAAACAGGAGTTGCCTGAGTCTGACGCTGAAATAATGTACATGCCATAATATGTTCTACTAAGCTATGATTCTTTCCAATAGAATGCATTATACAATTATTTAAAGTCATTCCAGCTTCAAATGCACTGTATTGGTTCTCATCTGCGTGTCATAGACCATTAACCTTCTACAAATTTTGTGTCATCACAGCATTTCAGAATTGCGACGACTCCAAGGTATGTGTTGGAAACATCAAATCAGAAGGGAACACCGTCCCCTTTCACAGGATAGAAACATTATCCCAACAGAGGCAAAAGTTTAAAATTAATCTCTTTGAAAAATATAGTATTTACTGAAAAAGACAACAACTTAGATTTTAAGATGGCTCTCCCATACCTACAAGAAAGTTTAAGAGGGAAAATTCATGTCACCATTATTGTATTCTCTAAGATACTCTCTCACTTCAAAAGTAACTGGTTTTCCTTCCATGTCTATGTAATATGTCAACTTTAATTTGTCACCAGGTAACGGTTTGAAAACCTTAGGCTGTATCTTAAAGACCATGTGTAATAATCTCATAATACACCAAATTAGTTTTCTAAGACCACCCAGGCTTTGATGTTGCTGAAGGTTTTTGATTCACACTTCTATAAGTTTGAAGATCTGAATATTGCTCAGAGATTGCCATGTTATATATCAAGTCAGCTACCTATTGAGGTTTCCCATCAGGTTCCAGTTCAAATATTTGTCATGGGCATATAAGACTCAGACTAATGAACCATGTTTGATTTTTTTTTTGAATAATTCACATCTGTATTTTTTATTCTCACCCCTCACCTTGAAGTATTAGAAGTTCAGTGTTAAGACAGATAATCTACCCAGCAACGTATCAAGCATTTCATTTCAGGATAAAATATAACTAAATAATAACTAAAATAATCTCATTAATAATACTTAATAAAATGTTTTTGTGCCAGCAAACATTGATGGCACCTTTCCAAAGCCAGTTTGTTTTCTTTCAGCCATTATTGGTCCTTTATATTAAAGCATACTTTTCACTTTCGATCGGTCCACAAGCCACTGATTTCCATACTTTCCTTCCTCTGCTCATCACAGCTCTGATTGCTATTATGACTGTTATTTAGCATGACTCTTATTTTCAGAATGGAAGAGCACATCTGTCTCTAACAGGCATTCAAGTGTGCTGGTTGCTTCCTGTCCTCCGCCTCCAACGTATGATTTGATAAATCAAGAGCTACAATCTACAAATCACTTACTCGGAAGGTCTGTCGCTGCCAACAAATTGCCTCACGTATAAGCTTCCAACTTGAACATATTTTTAATGCTACTTATGTCCAGGGCATTGACACACGTTAAAAGGGGGGGGGGGAGGGAGATGCCCAAAGTTCCCAGCCCAAAGAATTAAGTGACTTGGAACGTTTAAAATGCAGAGGATTCTAAGTGAGTTTAAATTTCAGCTTGGGGTTGTTGCCAGTGAAATACACGTTTCAAGTCTAATATTTCATATTGAATGTTTTGGTATTACAGTAGCTAGATATCTGGTAAAATTGTTTATAACTGGCTTATTAAGAGAAAACCGTTCACTAATTTCAGTGGCAGTCTGGTCAGGTCCATTGGGAAATACCTATTTAGCGGTCGAGAGTAACTTAGGCTGCCCCTTCTGAAGACGTAACTAATAAACCCAGTGGGAAGAGTGAGTGTTAAGTAAGGACGCGTAGGATCGGGTTGCCAGTCCTACCTCGGGAAACCCGACTACTCGAATCCTAGTGTTATTTCAGTGGTTGATTTAAACCGACCCCAAAGTAGCGAGGATCCGAGACAGCCTCGCATAGGGCTCCTCTGTTCCACCGCCCGCGTACGATATACGATTACAGGCGGCACTCGCGATGATTGTGGTGATCAGCGTAACCGAGGTAAATATGACAACCCTTGGTTCTGAATCCTCGGAAATGTAAAGAAACGCAACCACAACAACAGCGGCTTTTCTCTTCTCCGAAACGTCGGGTAAAGGAGGAGAGCGTGCGCGCGGTTGGATGATTAAAAAATAAATAAATAAAAGACCGGGGAAATACCGCGCTCGTATGGAGCAAGCTGGGAGAGGAGCTCTTTCGCCGGCTCCCTTTTCTCACGCCAATTGAGGGAACTGCTCGGTCTCTGCGCCGGGGTAACTTTATCAGCAGAAGCGCTGCCTCCGATCTCTTTCCCCCCTCTCGACTCGCACCCCACGCTCTGCCGCCTGAAGGATGGCACAGCTCAGCCTCCAGTCAGGCCGAGAAGGAGAGAGCGAAAAGGGAGAGAGAGAGAGAGAGAGAGAAAAGGAGCGCAAGCTGCTTGCAGCAACCCCGGGAAAACCACCGGCGCTGCTCGCACTCGGGTGCAAACTGCCGACTCCCTTGGGTGGGGGTGCGGTGGTGGTGGGGAAAGAGGCTGGGTTGGGTGGGCCCAGCCGAGCCTCGCGCGGGTGGGGTACCCGGCGGAGAACAGGCAGCGGCGGGTGGGCCGAGCTCTCCGCCTGTCCCGCCCTCCTCCTTTTCGTCCCACCCTCCCACGCCCGTGATTGGTTTCGCCCGCCCCTCGTCCGGGCTCGGAGGCCGCCTCCCTCCCCAGCTAAAGCGGCCAGTATGTGAATAGGACGGAGCCAGAAGGGAGCAGCATGCAATCGACTCTGCGCCAGCTGCCTCCGTCTGCCCAAGTGCCCCCGCGGCGGCGGCGGCGGCTCCTCTCGCTCCGCGCCCTGCAGCTTCGCCGCCTCGGCCTCTTCCTCGTCGCGCCGCGGAGTTGAGAGAAAGCAGCCCCAGCTGTGTTGGGGGGATTTGGCGGCGGGGTGGCGGTGGTGGTGGTGGTGGTGGAGGGAAGAGAGGCTGCAATGCCTAAGCCGCCGCCTCCTTCGCCTCCTCCTCCTCCTCCTCCTCCCCCTGCTGTTTCTGTGCATCCTCCTTCTCCGCCAGCCTGAAGAAGGTGGGGGGGGAAGGAAGCCGCTTTTCGCCCGACAAGGACACGCACACTTGCGCGCGTGTGTCGCCCCTTTCCCGCGCCGCTGCTCGCCCGCCCGCCCTGTGGGCGAAAGGTAAGGACGGAAGGTGTGTGTGTGTGGCGGGAGGGGGAGAGCAGCCGCGAAAGGTGTTGGGGAGGAGCGGGGCTCGGAGGGCTTGTGGCGGCCCCGCGGAAGAAAGAGCCCGAGGAGGCTGCCGGCTTGGCTTGGCTTAGCTTGGCTGGCCGAGGCGTCTCTCTCGCTGCCACACTTCTTTGCGCGCCCCGTGGGGTGGCTCGCTTGTTGTAGTCGAGCCTTGGCCGCTTTGCCAAGAGTAAGTCGCCTCCAGTGGATTGAACGCCTGGCTCATGAATCCCCTCGCGCCTGCGCTCGCTGCCTGCATGGAAAAACTTCCTGCTTGGGTGTTTTTGGGTGATGTGCAAGACCAGGAGCGGTAGCGTGGGGGTGCTCTGAGGTAGGGTTTCGGGATAAGGGGACGCGGGGTGGGAGGGTGGTGGTGGGGGGGATGTAGGAGAAGAAGAGATCTGCTCGGGAGGCGACATCAAGCTTTCCTTCCCCGTGGCTGCCACCCTCGTCTCTTCCCGGCACCTTCTTTGCCATGCTCTCTCTCTCTCTGTCTCTGTACCAGACCTTTTTAACTTCCCTCCCGGTGCGGGTTGGAGACACCGTCTCATCCCGCACGATGTAAAAAGGTGGTTGACTTTTCTCCTCCGCATCGAGGAGGTAAATGACACCAGGGGGCTGTCATCTTGTTTGTCGGCCCTACGTGTTTTTTTAAAAGGCTCCGTTTTATAGATGGCTTATTTAAAAAAGAGAGTGGGGTGGGATGGGAACGCACACCACATAACCACTGCAAAATCATCCATCATCACCACAAGGCAGAGGCTATCTTTAATTAAAGCTATCTTGAAAGGAAGAAAAAATGACAAGCTCCCACCTCGGAATTGATTCTGGAGCAAGTCTCTCTTCGTGCCTATCGGTCACTTTTCACAGATCTTTTAAAAGATGGTTTTGTTTAAATGCACTAAAAAAATTAAAAAAAAAATAAAACCCCCGGCATCTGGTAACTTCCAGGTATTAGCCTTAGTTGCCTATCTCCTTTTTGACCTGGCTTTCCCCCCATGGTCTTAATCCCATCTTCCTGCGCCCCCTCCTCAATCCTAGTCTACTTCCTTAAAGTGGTTTAGGTGTCTTTAGGGCAGGGACTGAATTCCTTTTGTTGTACCTGGCGTCTGCCAATATGTACACAGTGCCAGGTTGAAGGTGTGTCCAGAAATTGCTTGAGACGATTGTTATGTATTTGTAACAGTTGAAACCCACTTTTTACTGTTGGAAACGAATCCCAAAGTGTGGAGTCTTTGATATGCTTTTCAATAAATTCTGTCAAATTTGAGGAGTTTCACTTGAAAGTAGATAGGTCTGGGCTCAGAGGTACTGTGTCTCTGTTGGCAGAAATTGTATCTATGGATCAGATCTCCCTCCCTCACATACACACATTTTTATAGAGCTTTGTTAATAGTGTTAAGACTATGTGTGTTCTTGTTCTCTTCATGGGGAGCCATTAACATTTTACTGTTTAAAGAAATCAGAGTCTGGTAATGGCTCTTATCTATTTTCTGTGTTTCCCCATCCCACCAGTGTATTATGAAAGCATAACCTCTTGTTCTTCTCTTCTTTGATTAAAAATATATATTGTAATCTAAACAAATGCAAACAATCCTTACTGACATATTTAATGTATAGATGAACTTGTGAAATTGTCCAATATTTAAGACTGTAAATGTTATTCTATTACTACTTGGTTCTTAAGCTAATTTATTCTATCCTTCTTTGACTTATCGTTCGCCAGAGTTTATTTTTAAGAGTTTACTAAAACAGGCTCTTACTGTACACCTTTAAAACTGCAGGTATCACGTAGTTGTCTCTTCAAATTAAGCAGAGCTGAAAGTTTTAAGTCCCCTTCAGTAGTATGATTTTTTTTAAATAAAAAAAATGCAATGTTGTTTGAATCCTTTTTAATAAATCAGCAGTAGCTCAGTATTATGATGGGATTAAACTAGCAATAGCATTTACTTTATAAAGTGATATATAATCATATTTTATTGATATTCTGCTGTTTGAAACTTTAGTTATGCACAGTGGGTTACCTGCTCTTATTTGCACGAGAAGCAAGGTTTTATTCTTCGATAAAGAGTCCTCCCCCTCATCGTGGTTGTCTCTGGGAGAGTTTTTCCCAGCTTGCAATGAAGTATGGCATTAATATATTGGCTTCTATAAAAGAAAATTAATAATCAGTGCAGTAGTTAGAATAATGTTTTGTGAAAAGGTCCCCTTCCAATATAGGCAATGTGTTTCTTTGGAATGAATATCTTTAAAAGATGTACTAGTTAAGTATTGAAACTGACATAATAAATTTAGAATATGGAAATTTTACTATAACTTTTTTTTAAAAAAATTGGAAGTTTTGTCAGCTGCATTATCATTTGATATAATTTAAGATAAATTGGGCATTCTATATGATAGCTTCTTGGGTGATTCTGAAAATATGTACTTCAGAAGAACCAGTGCATTTGAAAGTTTTATATGAGCTAAAATTTCCAGTACCATCTAGCGTAGTATAGTTTAAGAGCTACAGTCATAGTTTTTTAAGCTTTCTCTTGACAATAGAAGCCATGAACAAATGTTCAATTGGAATTATTGCCGGAAAAGAATATTTTATGGTTGTCATGACTACAATTAGAGCAGTGGTAGCTGGTTTTCACCTGAACAAGTAGTGGTAAGGAGGGTAGAATTCAAATTCTTTGTTTCTTTGAACTATTTCTAATGAATGGTATCCAAACTTTAGATGTTCAATGCATGCAAAATTGATTTTATGGAAAAATCTTGCTTAGAATAAAAAGCTTTCTCGTGTTGCTGAATTCTTCCTCAAATGTAGTATAGAAGGATTGAAGGAAAAAAGGTCATCTAGTCCAGCCCTATACCCCAAGGTTTCCTGTATAATCCAAGCAATGGCATGTTCCAAGTAAATAATACACATATAAAAGTAACTTTAATGGAAAAAACTGAAAGTGATTCTAATCATACGCTACAGGGAAATAGATATTGAGCCATTTTTTATCCTTTTAAAAATTAAGAATCACATTGTTTTTGTGTATTTAGCAACATGAAAATGCTAATGGTGCTATCTTACCCCGTTTTTTTCAAGTATATATTGAAGAAATCATAGGGAAAGAAAATTCCCTGTTATGTACAGCTCAATAGCATTATTGCCATGTATTCACAGACATCTGCTTACAGGGCAGTAGTTCCATAATTTTGTATTATGCATTGTAATTATTCATGTTAGTTAGCCATAATTTCTTTGCATCTTGATCTGTGCTTTTTGCTTCTCTGTGATCATTTTCATTTCAGCCTCATTTACTGTATTCTCTCCATTTCCCTATACCCTTTATATTAAACTATTTTAGGAACAAATATTCTTGAAATTAAGGCCATGTTTTTTTCTTTGCCACGCTAATGTATATATACACAAAACTTTTTAAAAGATACACTGATTACATATATTTTAAAATGTAATGTAGTTCCAGATATATAATGTATCATGAACTGACTTTCACTTTTATTAAGATGTCCAAAATTTGGTTGCAGTTTTATTGGAGTTTCATAAAGGATCTTTAAAATCTAAATAGTAAAATAATCTCTGTATTTAGACAATATTTTATGGAGGAAAAACAGCCTGTTGGATTCTGCTGTAACTTTACTATTTAAAGGAAGCAAGAGGATTGGAAATAACCTGCTTTCATGATCTACTTACAGTGCAATAGAATGCAACTCTATAAAGATCTATTTCTGACTTATTAATGGGTGATAATGTAAAATACTCTGAATTCGAATTATTATATCTTGATCTGAACATGAAAGAAATAATTTATTACATATTTCATTTAAAACTTTTTTAAAATGAAGGGATTAAAATACAACTGTGAGAATTTTTTTAAATAATAGTTGCAAATGTTGGTGCCAAATGTGTAGAAACGTTAATACCATAGAAAATGAGATTTTTTTTTTACTATTTTAAAAAAAGAAACAGAATACTTCTTAAACAGAATACTTCTGTTTAAAAATAATTATTATTTATTAACATAGATTTAAACCAATATTAATAGTTTTGGGGAAAACAATGCTCTGGTATTATCAATGAGCATCCTCTGCAACATTAGCATAATTTACATTTTTCATTTTATCAAAACAGATTTGTCCAGGCTAAGTGCCAACTGATGTTGTTAGAAACTTTGAGCTTTCAGAGTCTGTTTCCCTGACTGAATACATAGCTTAGGCAGGATTTTTCTGTCCTTATGCAGTGATGGAGATGAGTCAAGCCAGGCAGAGTTAATTAAGTCAGGGAGATAATATAGCAAAGGCCAGTTGGGGGCAGAATATAAAGGAGCACTGGCCATTCCTACTGTCAATCTACAGAGGCAGCAATAGAATATCAATAATGAGAATTATGTAATTTTTTCTGAAGTAAGAAAATTGTGTTATCTAAAAATGTGCCCTTCTTGATGTTGTAAAATGTTGAGTTCTAAATTAACATGTATTGATCAGATTTGTACCATCAAGAAACGCACATTACATTTAAATTTAAAGTTATTGGATGAGAAATGATTGGCTGTTTTACTCTGCACCCAGAAGGCATGACATGAAACCCTCACAATAAGGTTGCCTTTTCCTTCCAGATATGGAGGCTTATGCACTAAGATGAGTGTTTCAAAGGATGCTGAAAAGAAAGTAGCCATTTTGGAAGAACTGAAGAGTAGATCGGTAATTTGCATGATACAGAGTTAGTGTAAATTATTTTTTAAACTAGTTTGTTCTTAGAATAATATGATTTTTATCCCATCTTTTTTATATGTAATTCAAAGCATCAAACATACCTAATATTTCTGTCTCCTTTCTTCCCCATAAGAACAACCCTGTGAGGTGGGTTGGGCTGAGAGAATTCTGATCCAAAGTCACCCAGCCGGCTTTCATGTCAAAGGAAGTACTAGAACTCACAGTCTCCTGGTTTCTAGGCTAGCATGTTCACCACTAAAGTACAGCAAATTGGTCTATCAGTTAAATATAGCTTAATTATATCACTCAGTCCACCACTTTCCAAAGTTTCTTTTTATTTGATTTTTTATAGTGAAAAAGTGTTTAATATACACATATGGGAAATATGGATATAAATATGTCAAAGCGTAATAGTCTTTTTAAATTTTCCAAGGATGCTTAAGGAATCAGCTTGGATGGCTCTGAACTCTGTTTTCTAACCATAGTAAAACAGTCTTCCTCAATGTTAGTTTGAATAATTTCCTTCTAGTTTGCTGTGAGTTCAACGTGTTATATATCTAATGCAGAAATAATATGTTTGCCAATTGGTCTGGATTCAGAAGTTGCCATCTTTGCAAAATCAACATAGTGAAAACTATTCCTGATGACTGGTCTGGTCATAAGGTGGCTCTTAGGTCAAAAGAGCCCTTAAAAATAAAAATATCTTTGGAATGACTGGAAAAGGCAGTGGTAAGAATAGGAAAAGCAGAACTGTGTCCACAAGCTTGATTGATGGTAGCCTCTTTAATCTGGATTTATTTATTCATTTGATCATTATATATGGATAGGCTAGTTTAGATGAAAATGTGTGACAAAGAAGATCAGTAATTTTGGGAGTTATTGCTTTAAATCCATCTTGTCTAGTGGATTTCCAGGAGATATTTGGAGAACTCATGGAATGTAATCCAGTGGTGAATATTTCCCCAGTTCAGGAACAATAGAACTAGGTGAGCAGTGTTATAAAATAGCCCAGCTGTTGCCATAGCATCTATTCTACTGGTCACAACAATGTTGAAAGTAGGAGATGTTGGTCTTTAGAAAAATAGCTAACCCAAGTCATTGCGGCTGTTTATTCTATTTTGGGGGCACTGGTCCAGAAAGCTTCAAGATCCTTCACCAGAAGATTGCAGGTATTCCCTGTGGAATTCATCTTGGAATTTGGCTGGTGGTGGGTTGTTTGTTTGTTTTTTTAAATTTGATTTATATGCCGCCCTTCTTCGGAGACTCAGGGCGGCTTACAATGCACTAAGCAATTTTTGGTTTTTTTTTATGGTTCAAGGACTGACTGAATAACTACTGGTGCATTGATGTTCTGCGTTTTACCTTGGTTAAGTTAACCAAGTTCACTTAACATTAAATTTCATCATTTACCTTTTAACAAATCAGGATTGATAAAACTGAATTTGCTGGTACCAATTTTTATATGATTATATATTATCAGAGGAGAGGCATTTCAAATTAAAAAATCCGAATTCCCAATTTATTTTATAATCTGTAGCCCTCAGATGGAATAAAAAAACCCTCTGCCCTTTCTTTCTTTCTTTCTTTCTTTCTTTCTTTCTTTCTTTCTTTCCTCCCTCCCTCCCTCCCTCCCTCCCTTCTTTCTTTCTTTCTTTCTTTCTTTCTTTCTTTCTCAATAGAAAATAAAGGCCACTGCTGTTGCAGTATTATACCACAATATTTTATGAAATGCTGGTACTGTATACTTCAGCCCATTTCCACCACCATTTACAATCTACCTAATTTCTCTTTCTCTTAATCTTGTTTGGAGCTTCCAATATTTAACATGATTTGTGTTGACAAAAATGTGATCCACAGTGTATGAAAACATCAGTATCCCCAAATTATTCTTTTGTGGGAAAGTCAGTGTAAAATTCAACAAGAAATAGCTCCTGTGTTACCACCCATCATTATTTTTTTCTTTTAATAATAATAGCTTGCATAAGAAAACAAATAAGTTATAGGGATCATAATTAACTTATAATACAGATATTCAGTTTGATATTGCTGGAATAAGAAGATGTGGAAAAGTGATCAAATAATATAACAAGAGCTTATCATGCCTTCCTACTTTTTTTTGATTTTGCTGTTATCCTTTGGTTTCCTTGGTTAGCTTATGCTACCACACTCTCATATTTTTTTTTTGATCTTTGATGGGATTTGATCTCTGTATCTTATGTCAACAATCAACTTTTAGCTTTCAGGGTATATAACTGGGGGAAGCAGATATAGTGGAATACAGTACCCAGTTCCTCAATGGTATTGCTGTATGTAGCATTAACTATTCTTCAGTTTTCTGAAATAGCTCCGTCTATTTTTTCTTCTGTTTACTTTCTGTTATACAGATTTTATTTTAGTATATAATGTTAGCTATAAAGAAAAATTTGATACCTATCATGATTGTAGTATATCACAGAAATTAAGCTGAATATGGTACATGTTTGAAAATGATTATTAAAAAATATATGATCCATTTTCTAGATAATAGGGCAGCTGAAAAATAACTTAATAGCTTACTGGTTTTGCCTGGTTTCTTACCTTAAAAAACCTGCCAAAGATACTGTGATTTGCTTTGAAATGCTTTCAAAATGCTAAAAATATAGGGACTGACTTCCACCCATGCATTAATAGATATATAAATATTAAAACTGTCCTGATAAAGTTTGGTTTGAAGCATGGACTGAAATGCTTCTGAGAAGACATCAGCTTGTTCAGTTGTGTTTCATGGTCATCCATATCTATTATTTTCTCTGAGCTGTAAGAATGTGTTAAAATCCATTACGAGAGCATTGTGCTTTGGAATATATTAAAGTGCTAAATTGGAAAACAGATTTCATTATGGTTGTCTAATTAGGGACTGGGGAAAGATAGCTTTAGACTCTGAGCTGTAGTGGTTGAAGAGTATTAAGAAGGCTAAGCAGATCTTGGTTTTGAAGGGAGGCTGCTTAGAAGCATAGCGTAGCTGCTTTGAACAGTGTAATAGAAATAACACTTGTTTTTCAAATCCACAAATTTAAAATAATCACTTAGGAGAGAGTATCAATGTTGAACATATTCCTGCCTTAGTCTGAGTATCTGACTAAATAGACTAGGCTGCTGTTCTCTGTCCTACTTTTTTTGCAGATCTGTCACACTGGGATAGAAATGCACATGATGAACTCTAGGTAAAACCAACATGTTTTGATGCAGTCCCTTTTTCTCCTAATTGTAATTTTCCAAAAAATCAAAATAAAATCAAAATAAAATCTTTATGTAACCAAAACAGTCCCATCTGTACACAAGAGGGAGATATACCCACAGGTTTGTGAGAATCTCAAGTACATTAGAGAGAGAGGTTAAAATATAATTGTAGTTCTAACTGCTGTGAAGAATAGGAAGCCACATCTTTATATATTTTTATATCTCTTTTTTTTCTATTTCCTTCTATTTTTGTTCTTATTGATTTTTTAGCTTTCTCTTTTTATTTATATATCTAATCTGTATAGCTGCCCATGTCAAATGAAGTGCATCTGGGTGGCATACACAAAGATATAAAACAATAAACAAAAAACCCCCAATCATTATTAAAAAGTTGGAAAAATATATGGCACAGTAGAGATTAGATTAGCAAGGAGATCTCACCTGTTCGCTGAGAATCCCAAACCTGACAATAAAACCAGTTTATAAGGGACTTCCAGAAAGTAAGTTTTTCTTTTATTTCTCTTTCCATTTTGTTTTCTCTGTTGTATTTCAGATTATATTAATTCTTATTATTGTTAAAACTTTAAATACAGATGATACTAAAAAAAGAAAGTACAGAAAAATACCAATGCCCAATTACTTCACCCCAAATGGCTGACCGTGGGTTGAATGAGCTTGGAATGCTAAGTATTGGGGGGGAGGGCGGGACAGAAAATTTGGGGTGAGGAGTTTATAATATATGCCAGAGGAGAGTTGATAGCTAGAATTCCATATTGAAGTTCTTCATACTTGAACATTTTACTTTACAGCTTTGAATTTCCTTATAAAACGCACACACACACCCCAGACATTTGTTGCACTAAATTGCATGGAGCTGCTTAAAATACCGAAAGACTTTCAGATTAACATTTGCCTCTTTCTGGTGGCAGTATATAAACATACTTTTTCCTTGAATTCTGGGTGCTATATCATAATCGATTGATTATATGCCATGAAGTAATTTTTGATTCCTAGTGACCACATACATTTTACTAAGCTGAGGTATTTTATTTTCTGCTTTGTTGCTTTTTTGTTTCATTATTGTTATAGCTGGTCTGAGAGTCAGATGTTTAAACTAGATTTGGCAGTTTTATCCACTTCTTGAGTCTGCTGCAAGTAACGCTACTTTTGCAAATTGACCGATGGTAATTTTGTGAATGCTGATGGTGTCCAAGTGGTGCTCCAGATGTTTTGGGATTGTACCCAAGATGCTTATTGCTATTGATCTTATCTTGACTTTCTTTCGCCATAGTCATTCTAGTTCTATTTGCGGGTATTTGTATTTTGTGATTTTTCTCCAGTTCTTTCTCTTCTCTTCTGCCGACTCCAGATACTGCCACATCCACTAGTCAGACTTTTTTGTCTTTCTTATCAACAATTATTCAGTCTGGGGTGTTATTTGGTAGGTGCTTGGCTGTTTGAATTCTGAAACCCCAGAGCACTTTAACTTCATCATTTTCTATTACTTTTTTATTTTATGGTCCCACCAGCTTTTGCTTGTAGGCAAATTGTATTTCTTGAAGATCTTTCAATGCACCATGGTTGCTACTTTGTCATGCCATTGTTTCTAGTCAGTCTGTACGATCTTCTTCAGTTTCTTTCCAGAGGTAGTGTTTGCGGTCTGTTGTTGTCTTGAGGCTTTGTATGCATTTGGTCTTGTGAAGTCAGGATTAGCCCCTCTGTTTTCTTCTTTAATTTTTCTGCCCCTAACCATTCCCATTGTCATCTATTTTGCCTGCTACTTTTTTATGTATTGGCCATACAATACTTTGTCTCTTTTCCATTCTTCATATGGTCTTTCTTGTAGGCCAGTTTGGTCTCTCCAATATTCAGTAAGCCTATATGGTATACTAGCTTCAGTGGATCATCTTTACTGTCCTTCCGATATTTTTCCAAAGCCCTTTTTTCTTCTTCAACTTTTTGGTGTAGTTGCAACATTACATACTCACGGGCTTTCCCAGTAAGTAAAGTCTGTCAACATCACCGCATGGATAAAGACATGATGCATTGTCATTATTTTTTTGGGGAGTCTTCCTATCCAGGGCTTTTAGTTCTGCTTGAGTCCAGTCCACTATTCCAGCTGTGTATCTAATGATTGGAATTGCCCAGGTGTTAATTACATTTGTGACATTTTCTCCACTGAATTAAGATATCTTCACTCTTTTAATATATTTGCTTCCAGCTTTTGTCTTGACTTCAGTGTGCTCGATGCTTTCAGCTTGAAGGATGCCTAGGTATTTGTACTTACCATCTTCATTCAGACTCTACTTTATTCCCATAACGTAGGGCACCTCGATTCCTTCAGTTTTCATTATTTTTCATTATTTTTCCCCTATTGATGGTGGGGGTAGCCAATTGTCCAGTCCAAAATTCCATTGCAAAGTTGGGCAGATTCTTGATGACTCATTGTCATCTTCAGAGTATGGGCGGTGTGGTTCCAATACTAGTTGCAGAGTAGCTGCAATGGGAGAAGGATTATCTCTCCATTTTGTGCTTCCATGTATCCCAGGGGCATCTCAATGCCTATTTGGGGAAACAAAATGCTACCTAAATTAGGCCTTAGCCTGATCCAGTAAGGTTGTTTTTACATAGAATTATTCACAGGTTTCACTGTTTTCAGAAATAACTGACACATAGGTAAAGTTGCATAGAATGATAGGTATTATTTACACTTATCAAAATGGATAGCAATATGAACTGTAAGTCTTGGAACTGCAGATTCCTTTGACATATATCCTTTTTGATATTTTATGTAGAAGAAAACATTGCTGTCCAGTGCAAAATAAGAAAAAAAAACCCTTTTGCTGTATCCCTTTGCTATATGTAATAAAAATGCTAATGTTATAAAGAATTATATGTGTACTTTGTTTACTATATTAATTTTTTGTGATGGAAGAATTGCCTATGGAAGTGGCCTTAAATCTACCCAAACTACTTATTTTTTTTTACAGTTAACAACCAGTTCTGGAAATAATGTAGACAGGAAAACCCCAAAGAAATCACTTTGAGATCTAGAGTGGGTTTCTGAAATTAGATTCCCCCCTATGAGTTCAGCTCTTTTTCTGTCCTTGTAGGAGTGGAGGGTTAAAAAAAATCCCAATGTTCACTAGGTTACTCTCCTAGGGAACACAGCCTTGACTTATCAACTCTACTTAACTGTCATTTTTACATGATAAAAGGACAAAGGAGGTGATATTAAATCCCAGTTTACTGCATTTGCTGGCCTTATATGTTTTCAAAACTACAGTGTAAATATCATAGGAATATATTTACACAGCAAGGAGGGAGAGGATGAGGTGTATGCATAGGCACAAGTCTTGCTTATCCTACAGGGAACTACACTTTGTCCTTCAACACAGTTTCTGACTTTCTTCTCCTCCTCTCTCTGCATTCAAAAAAGCTTATCAGCCAGAAAAAAAGTATAAAAGTATATATATAAAATCCATTCTTTATCTACAAGATGCTTCAAAATGAGGAGAAATATCTAATCTGGCTCGGTCACCTGGACCAGAGGCTTTGTCTTCTGATCTTTGAGACTCATGCTGGAGGCCATCTTCAGGGAACTTCTCTCTAGCTAGAAGCTGACTAGGGAGAAGTTCCCTGAGGATGGGCTCCAGCACAAGTCCACAAGCTTGGAAGACAAAATCTCTGGTCCCAGTGACTGACCTAGATTGGATCCTGCATCATTATCCTGGGACACGTATATTCACCTTCATTTGTGAGGAGAAATTTTCACAAAATTCCTGAGCACATTATGATGGTATCTTTATTTATGAGTAAGACTTAACTATGTTTACTAAGATTCTCCAGATAATTTTATACAAGCAGTCCAGGGGTGGGTTCTACTTACCTTTACTACCTGTTTGCAACGGGATCGCACGCCGCTTAGCTTCTGTGCTTGCTCAGAACTTCTGTCATGCGCAGATCACCAATGATGACATCCGGGGTGGTGGGCAGGGTCTCCCAATGGTTTTACTACCGGTTCTTGTGAACCGGTCCGAACCAGGGTCAACCTACCACTGAAGCAGTCCCTGGGTGAAGAACAAGTTGGCTTCTTAAGTTGAATTTGTATGTAAGTCATTACTTGCACCTACGAATGGACTGTCTATTTACACATAGTCCTCTTCATATGATTGGTTACTTAGACATTGTTTCAGTGGATTTCCCTGGGAATATTTATGAGCTGGATTCAGTGTTCCCACAGTTGGCCCCTCTGCGGTCATGTGATCACACTTCAGGTACTAGGCTGCATTTACAGCCATTTGCAATATCCCGTGGTCACACAAGAAGACATTTTAATTCTGTGCTTTAGCATAACTGGCCCATAATGAACCATTGGATGACCTAACAATTGCAGCGTTTGCTTAATGGTCATGACAGTCACATTACAAAGATAGTGTTTGCTTAATGACCGCCACAGAAATGGTCATAAAATTGGATTGGTCATGTGAGTGACCCAATTGATGACTATCATGAGTTATGACTATATTGGGCAGGCTCTGTTATGGCCATAAATTGAGAACTACCTATACAAAAAATGGCAGGTGGTGATCCTTCTTGAACAATGAACCTCAGAAACCATGCAATATTTTCATGAACTTTGATAACATTTATGGACTACCTGTACTTACAACAGGCTGCATGTTACAAGTATACAATTCAGCAGGTTATAAAAACATTGCACAGTTTCATCAGCTCAAGGAACGACAATACTGTCTACCATTTTTAAGTACTGTTTTAAGGACTGTTGTGAGTACAAGTAGTCCATAAATCAGATGTTCTTGATCTGGGGACTGCCTGTGTAGGATTATAGCAATCACAGGCAAAAATTATATTAGCAGGGGATAATGGAAGCTAAAGACCAATTATTTTTGAGAGGTTGATTTGGTTGCAATCTTATGCAGATTGATTTAATGTGACTTTCAAATAACCATTGGATTGTACTATACTTGTAACGGAAGATTGTTTAACCCACACTAGCTGCCTTAAAACATCATATAAGGCAGGGGTGAAATGCTCCCGGTTCGGACCGGATCGTTTGATCCGGTAGTGATGGAGGTGGGTGGTTCGGAGAACCGGTAGCAAAAATCCCTGAACCCCCCCACCCCCATGCCCAGCTGAGCTGCACAATCATCAGAGCCTTTTTTTTTACTTTTAAAAGCATTTTTTCTACAACCTCTTCGGCCGAAAAAATGCTTTTAAAAGTAAAAAAAAAAGCCTCTGATGATCACGCGGCTCAGCTGGGATCATCAAAGGCTTTTAAAAGAAAAAAAAGTCTCTGCCGATCAGGCAACTCAGCTGGGATCGTCAGAGCCTTTTGAAAGCATTTTTTAGAAAAATGCTTTTAAAAGTTAAAAAAAAAAATTGGCCATGCCCACCCAGTCACATTCCCCCCCCCCCACACACACACCAAGCCACGCCCACAGAACTGGTAGTAACAAATTTTAGATTTCACCATTGATATAAGGTCAGCAAATAGATATTCAGACCAGCTTAAAAATGTATTTATCATTAAGTGAGTGAGCTATTCCCAAGAAAGGGAAATAGGCAGACGCAACATCACTCTTTTCAGTTAATGAACTTTAATATAACTATTTAGATTGGACTGTTAGTTGTCTTCAAATGTTGCTGGTGCCATGTTGTAGGGAATTAACCAGACTATGGTACCCAGAATGTAATCTATAAGGCTGCGCATTGGTAGGATAGAATTTCCCAGGGCCCTGATACAGTACTAACAGAACTACTTCGTTGTAAAATAATAAAAATGAAAAGTAACCCTTCAGAGAAATTTTCTTCTTTCTTAACCATAACCTCATCTTGAGGTGTTTTAACACTACTGAGAGTAGTATTTGACATTGAAGAATTTTAAATCAGCCACAGGTGGCTTAAAGGTGGGTTTTATGTGTTACAGGTTAGGTTTGCTGTAGACATACCAGAGTATATAGGATTCATTTAAGATGGGAAGCCTTTTGTCTGCAAAAGACTAGCCGCACAGGAGCTGAAATAGAAAAATGTATTAAATTATGGTGCCTCCTCCTCAGTAAATTTGGAGCTCAAAGCTCTCTTGGTGTTTATAGAAGACCAAAATGATTGTAATTTTAACTGCAGGTAGTCCTTGACTTACATCCATAAATGGGACTGAAATGATCACTAAGTCAGTCACACTCAATTTTATTGCTTATGGCCATTAAGTGAATTGCTGCAGTTAAGTAAATCATGTGGGCAATAAATGAATCTGGCTTTCTGTGTTGATTTTGCTTGTTGGAAGCCTACTAAGAAGGTTGCAAATGGTGCTCATGTGACACACACAAACCCCTTTCAACAATCATTGTAAATAAATGTTAGTTGCCAACTGCCCAAATTTTGATCATGTGACTGTGATGATCTTAAATGCAATGTCTGGTTGTAAGTGACATTTTTCAGCACCATGGTAACTTTGAAGGACTGGTAAATGAAGGATCGTAAGTCGAGGAATACCTGTAATATATCTATGCCCTTCTTTTCCTAATATAATAGAAACACTTTTTAATGGTTAATAGATTTTCACATCTTCTTTTTTCAGCAATTGCTGATAATTTTCATAACACTCCTGAGGTTACTGGGGTTGAAGATGTAAGAATCTAATCCTATGTTTTTGTTTTTACATTTGTCTAAATACCTTCTCATATGAAATCTACTGAAATAAATAGACTCTCCTTAAAATGTTATGTAGTATATTTGATAATCTTAGAAAGCCAAATTATTTATCACATCTCAGAAGCTGTTATTTTTCCTAATATTTCTTGCTTTTGAAAATGCAAGAGTACCATTAAATTATTTGTAGCTAGTCAGAGATCATGAATCTTATCTTTCAGTGACCCAAACTGAAACAGAAGCTACAGTGTGTGAATGATTACCTGAAAAATTATTTTCTGGTCAGAATTACTGGTATGTGAAGAAAAGAAAAATGTTTCTTGAGATATGTAAAATGTAGAGTTATTTCAGCTATTAAAGCAGTATACATCTCAATGGGTCAAAAAATTAATCTATCCTTGATTTAAAAACTGCTGTATTTAATAAAAAAGAGAAACTATTGGAAGTGCTGTGAAAGATAATTTTTACACAAGAAAGAGGAAGATAAGGAAGTCTTGAAGCTTTGGGAACAGTTAAAGTTTGGATAATTAATAGTTTATAAGAATATCTGTTCTTGCTATTCTTATAATATCATGAAATTCCCTATGCAATATAAGTGAATATGGAATAAAATATGGAGAAGAGATTCAAAGTTCTATACTAAGCAACACGATTTATACTTGTAGTTAAAAAGAGCTATTAAGCTAGTTTAAAATGACCTCCCCCCCTCAAAAAAGAAGTATCAAGAAAAATAGAGCTGCATGAAGCTGAGGGATTTTTATAATAATAAATTAGCCAATTTTACACATTTTAATGAGATAATTGGGTAACAGAACAGTAATAAAGTACATCCAATATTAAAATATGTATATTCTAAATATTTGATTAATGTTTATAGATAACAGATTTCAAAATAAATATAATCAAATAGCTCATTGTCTTGAATTACTGAACATTATGTGGAACTAATATAAACATGAAGATTTTATTTTCCTTTGTCAAATCAATATATTTAAATTTCATTACGTTTCAGCTTTTCTTTATTTACTTGCCAACTTCAAATTGTGTTATGGAAAGTTGTGCGTTTGTAGGGTATTTGTAGTGGTTTTCTACAATATTGTTTTCTTTTTTCCTCTTTTAATCTGATGCGATATCCATTGATGATTATTTAAGTTGCAGTGTTCCATTTATTTGAATGTTGAAATTGCGGTGTGCTTAAAACACAGCTAACAAATCAGATTATAAAAATAAAATGTGATACGACTAGAAATTGTGATATTTGGAACAAACCAATAAAACAAGGAAATAAGTAATATGCAAGCCTCAATCTTTTGTTGCTTTATATTTGCCACAGCAAACTTGTGATATCTAATGTGTTTCGTTAGATAGCCAGTGGCTCAGAGTCTTATTTGAATGGAAAGGTTTAAATAACCTCTTTTTATTTTGCCTATATGGTAATTCTTTGATACGAGAGAAAAATCTTACTCTATTAAGGTTGAATCCCTGCTTGCAATCCAGCTATTTTCAGTAATGATTAATATCAAGGGATACTAATCCCTTGATTCCCAATCAACCAGGGGAAATGTAAAAGAAAATGTTAGAAATTAAATCAATTACATCCATAGTTGAATAAGATAACTAGCTATAAACAAAATGTTCAAATCAAACTACCAAGCATACTGTATCCCTAAACTGTATGGTATTTCATAAATGTATACAATATTACTTAATGGGAGCAAGTTTAAAGCATCTACAGTATTTGTTTTAGTTTTATAGTGGAAGAAATACAGTTATTTGCTGATTCAATAATTCCTTAGTCTGAATCTCTAAGATTCGGCAGTTTAACCTGGACAAATATTGTACTTCATTTCCAAACAGCAGAATATTACTGGTGTTGATTTTTCTTCCCTACAATGCAGGAGACATTATTTTACTCCTAGGTCCAGTTTGGCATCTGATCACCACATGGATACAGGCGTTTTTACATGCGCCGTGAGCGTGCTGTTTGTAACGACGGTAGCATCTGTGTGGTACTCATGGTGATGCTAATGCCCTCATGATGCTAGCGCCTGCATGGTGCTTGCAGCGAGGCTAGCACGAGTGGGGGGGGGGTGTTCGTAAGCACACACGCACACTGGCCAGCCAGTCATGTGGCCAATAGTCATGGCCCACGGGTTGGGCACCCCATTTCTATAGAATTGATTCAAATCATCATCTTGAACTTTTATGTACACATTAATTCTTGTATCAGATTAATACTGGCTATGGATAACACAGCAGAGTATAGAAAATAGCCTCAACAAACGAACAAATGAATACATGCACCAGCGCACACCCATGCACACAGGATATGGGAAAGTATAAAGTTTTCAAGAATAATCTGTAGATTCTGCTGAAAAATCTCCAGGAAAGTGCCAGAGAGTTTTTTCAAACAATTTGTAGATGACACTGTCATGTACACATAATAAGATTTCTACAAGGCAACACTGTGCAGCATTTGAATTTTTATTAGGTATCCTCATTTGGGAGCAATAGCAAGGATTGGTTGATGCCAAATGTCTTAAATGTTGATATGTGGCCTTTTTAGGATATCATTATAGTGTGTGAGTTGTATTTCCCAACCCTATTGCCAGTAATGTCTTCTGGAATTCATGAAGTCTAAAAATGCAGCTTACAGTGTGGTTGGAATACACATTTGACTAGATCTGTACTAATTAATCATTGAGATATATATATATATATATATATATATATATATATATATATATATATATATATTAATATGTAACTATATATTATCAGTGATAAATGTATACAAACACATATATATATACACAAACACACACATTTTGACTATCAGTGTCATATAATTTTGGCTATGATATATAGTTACTGTTGATCCTTTTTTATTACGAGTTTGCTGTATGTCCCTTTGGGACACTGTGTCTAGCTCATTTTCCATTGAGTAAGAAGTGCAACAAAAATTAAGAAATCAGCCTGTTTTAATATTCCCCTCAATTTCTTCTAGAGGATTTGAGCAGGCAGGTGGAGCGGACAGATCATAGTTCTTAACTCACCGTCAGAAACTAATGAGATGTCTTCCCCTTTTAAAGTGTTTCACTTTGTTTGGGTGCCTATAGACTCTTCTTTATGATATACTAGGTTCCATAAATATAATCTCTTACCTCTTTTAGCTTGCCTATAAGAACAATCAGACTATGTCTTGTCTTGGTCCAACATTTTGTTTCTCACAAGGGCCAACAGATACCTTCATGAGTCTGATAAACAGGAGTGGAGAGTTACAGGTAGTCCTTGACTTAACAACCATTTGTTTAGTGACCATTCGTAGTTAAAATGGTAATGAAAAAAGAGACTTACAACCAGTCCTTGCACTTATGAGTATTGCAACATCCCCAAGATCATGTGAATCACTTTGCTTAGCAAATGGAAATTCTGATCCCAGTTTTGCTATAAGTGAAGGACTACCTTTACTTGACTATTTTTGTTCCCATGAATGATGGTGGGAATTATCTTTTCTAACAGTGTTCAGCTGATGGGTAGGTAGGTAGGTAGGTAGGTAGCATAGAACATAAACTAATAGAGTTGAAAGGGACTTTGGAGGTCTTCTAGTCCAACCCCATGCTTGACCAGGAGACCCTATACCATTTCAGATAAATTATTGTCCAAGTCTCTTTCTGAAAGCCTTCCGTAATGGAGCACCCACAACAAAAGCAAGTTATTCCATTACTGTTATCAGTAGGAAATTTCTCCTTAGTCCTAGGTTGTTTCCTTGTTTAGTAAACAAACACATACTTCTGATTCAGTTTTTTAGTACTTGTGACTATTGTTGGATATTGTTGGATTACTATTCTTACTTGCACTCAGGGCTTCTTACAAAAAATAGGTTGAGTATTGTTTGTTCTTTAATCTGTTTCTAAAATATGATAGCATCTTAATTATGAATATTGTTTCTCCATAAAGCCTCCCCCCAATGTGATTCAGATAGTTAATATAAAACAATCTAGTTGAAAAACTGAAAGCAGTGGTCTAAAACCCCACTAAAACTTCTTCAGTACATCACTAAATGAAACCAATTTTCACCTACATTTAAGATTAGACAAAGATGGAGTTATAAATTACTTTCTTCAGGTTACCACTTGAAAAGGTTATGTCTGTAGTGCCAGCCAATCTGATGGACTGTGATGGCAGAGCCTGCAAGCAGGGCAGGAAAAGCCTATCTTAAGTTGTGATATTTTTCTAAACCTTGTAATACTTCCATCAGTTCTGGAAAATGTTTTTTTTTTCACCTTTAGGAACTTGTCTTGAATTCTTTTGGTGACTTCCCTTTATCCACCCGGTCTTAAAAATATTAAACTGCTAGAATTTCTGTCTAGGGGTTTTGGGTTTTGCATACTATGAGCAAGCTAGCTGGTAATGTTTTCCCTTTTTTGCTTTCATATTATGTTAAAGATAGCTATTGGAAAAGAAGGGGCAATTCTGATTCCAATTCAGAGGTCCATAATTAGAATAGCAAATGTAAATTTCCTATTCTTTACAAAATTCATAATTTTGTAAAGAAGATTAAATGTAAAGGATATGCTCAACCCAGTGGAGAAGATTAAGCTTTAAATCATTCCTATCAGTTTATTTTCTTCTTGTTTTTGCTGTGGAAAAGACCAAACATTTTAAAATGCATTTCTCCTTCTTTTCATGGAAAATTTATGCTAAATGGAGAGAAGCAGAAATTTTTCTATAGCCAATGTAGTTGTAAACCATTATGAACCTAAATATGATGGAGGCATTTTTCAAGAAAAACTCTGTGAGTGGCTGTGTGAAATAAATGCAAAAGTGAGTATAGGACTCTTTAGTAAGACCTGAAAAGCATCCAAAGGAGGTACTTTGACCGGTACACAGAGACAGCCAGATGCAACTTCTGAAGTAGTTATGAGAGTCTTGCAAAATATGCTGTTTTCACAATTCAAAGAGAGGTACTTTGTATGCACTCCAATATTTTGCAAATCCTCTCTTCTCAATACTTTCCACAGTCTTACTCTTCAGCATTTTGGAAAGAAAGTAGCAATTTAGGGGCTTGGTTTATAGGATTCTAGAACCTGCAAATTAAAAAGCATCCAACTAAGATAGTTACTGTTTAAATAAACAGTTGGCAGTCAAGGAGCATATATCTCCCAGATAAATGTAATGTTCTTTAATCGAGTGAAGATAATCCTAAGAGATTAAATAGAATAGAATATTATCATACTTTTTAAAAAAAAAAATCTCTGTATTTTCATGTCTTCAGCATTTGTAGGGCTGGGATCCAAAGAACTGTGTAAATAATTTTTCAAAGTTTCTTTGGGCATGTTCTTTTTAAATTTCTATTTGAAATGTGCATGCCCCAGAAATCGAAGTGTAGAGTTATGGCATGAATTTCTTGAGAGTGTTTATTTGAAAGCCTTGTTTTGGGAAATTAACACTGCGAAACATTAACCTCAAAGTAATCTTTAATTACATTGGAAAAACCAGCACTCTGCCTAAGATTCATTGCAGACAATAATGTCTTCTCTAGGTTGCTCTGGTAAAAGCCTTTAATACCATTAACTGCTCATCGCTTTTGTAAAGTGCTGTACTTCATTTCAGTCTAAATTAAAATAATAAATCTGATTGTTTCTTAACAAATCAAACCAAGTTCACTTATCTTTCTTAAAAAACCATTTTCTAGAAATCTTTATGCCTCTTCATTCCATCTTTTCCTCTTGGGAACTATCAGTACGTTGTTGGAAGGTGTCGAGTTTAAAGCTTGTTAATATGTGAAAATCAGGATCATTTATGTGCTCTTGAGATTTTCTTTTTAATAATTCAGAGGCTATAATTTATTTCCAAAAGGAATCAAACAATAAAGTCTGTATGTAGTGACATGACTTCAGTAATTGAGGATGCCTTCAGGATTATAGCATCATTTTAAAACATTGTTTTGCAGTTTGGGGGTATCAGGAGGAAGATAATTTATTTCTCTGTTTTAAAAAAAGCAAAATTGCCCTGAATTATTAGAGGTGTTCCTCGCCTCCTAATCCAATCATAACCTTTTTTTGGAAAATAATGTACTTATCAGTATTCACCATTTACCAGCTTCCGTGTATTTCTTGCAATGGGTGATGTCAACAGCATTCAGTATTCCAAAATTATACATCTGTGTAGTGCCATAATCAGTGTTCTTTTATTCATCTGGAATATTTATGTATTTATTTGATTTTTATCCCAAGGTGGCAAGCATACTTAATATTCCTTCCTTCAGATATTTCCCCCAAACAACTCTGTAAGGTGGGTTGAGCTGAGAGAGAGTGATGGACCCAACGTGGCTTTCATGCCTCATCTTTTATTTTTTTAACAATTGTGTAGCACAGCTAATTTTTGTGAACTTTCTATTATAAATTGTTGCCTGAGTGGTTGTGTTTAGTTGGTTTATTTATGGGATTATTAAGGGAGGGAGTGGCCCTTTCTAGTATGCATTACAGGATATTGTGTACATTTATGTTATTTTGTAGTGCTGACATTTTGCCTGCTTTAGGAGCTCTCCTTATTTATATTGCAATTATCCGCCTTGGCAGTATTATTTGTTCTCTATGACTATCATTAAGTGTTGTACCTTATGATTCTTGACGAATGTATCTTTTCTTTTATGTACACCGAGAGCGTATGCACCAAGACAGATTCCACACTTGGTCAATAAAGAATTCTATTCTATTCTATTCTATTCTATTCTATTCTATTCTATTCTATTCTATTCTATTCTATTCTATTCTATTCTATTCTATTTTGACTTAATAAAGGTTCTGTCTATCTCTTGAAACATGCATTTATGTACAGTGTTTGTGCTGCAAAGTATCCTGAGAGGAAGAATATACATATCCTTGAACAAGCTAAATTGAATTTTCTTAATCTCATTTCCTGATGTGCTTAAATTATTGTTACCAATAATACAATCTGCTTATTCTTCTGAAAGAGAAATACAAATAATGTTGTGGGAGAAAGCAGTTCGTATAGTGAACAAAAAGAAAAAAAGTTCCTGTTCACAGACAAGAGAAAATTTGCCCTGCACATACCAAATATTAGTAAAGGAGAGGTGAGATTTTTTGATAGACATTTGGGGGCAAATGGGTGTTTAAAAGAGAACCGAAGTCAGAATGGTTAAATATAAATTATTGTTAGCCCAACTCTAGGAATTAATGGAAAAATACGACAGCCTTCCTAATATAGTACATAAGGCTCTCACATTTGAAACCAAATACCAAATATAAACAATTCTGGTTGAGTTAAACGCCAGTTTGTTGGCCTACACCAAAGGGCTTAAAAGGGGGAGAGCTGGTTTTAGACTCTAAATTTTATAGAATCTATAGCCATGATGGCGAACCTATGGCATGCGTGCCACAGGTGGCACGTGGAGCCATATTAGTGGGCATGCCAGCTCAGCTCTGGGGCGCATGCGCCCGCTGGCCAGCTGATTTTCGGGTCTTCTGGGCCCACCAGAAGTAGGGAAACAGGATGTTTCCTGCCTCTGGAGGGGGGGTGGGGAAGGCCCGTTTTTCTTTCATACCTGGCTCCAGATCCTGTCTATTTATCTGGGAAGGGCAAAAACAGCCTTTCCCACTCCCTTGGAGGCCCTACGGAGGCTGAAAGGGCCCATTTCCTGACTTCCGGTGGGACAGGAAATGACATTTTTTGCTGTCCCCAGCCTCCAAAGCCTCCGTAGGGCCTCCAAGGGAGTGGGAAAGGCTGTTTTCGCCCTTCCCAGATAAATAGACAGGATCTGGAGCCAGGTAAGAAAGAAAAACGGGCCTACCAGGCCATCATGTGCCGGGGGGAGGGGGGTTGCGCGCACATGCGTGTGGGCACGTGCGCACACGACCCTCCCCCACCCCCCCCTCTGCTGGCACGCGATGGCAAAAAGGTTAGCCATCACTGATCTATAGCATTGAAGGGTTACACTCAATTCCTAAAATATCACTAGATTAATTAAAATGAAGGCTAAATTGCTGTCCGTAATCTTCCAACATACCAATAACTTTTAAAAGTAGAATCACAATACTATATCTTCAAATCGGAGGAAGACTGAGAAACTTTTTAGACTATAAGATGCATCAGACTATAAGATGCAACTAGATTTAGAGGAAGAAAACAAGAAAAAAATAGTTTTTGCCCTCCCTGGCCCCCAGAAGCATTTTGCAGGCTAAAAACAGGCCCATTTTTGGCCTCCCAAACCCTCTGAGCGTCCCGTTTTTGCCAAAAACGTGCCCATTTTTCGCCTGCAGAGTACTTCTGGGTGAAAAAGTGAGCCTGTTTTTGGCGAAAACGGCCCATGCAGAGCACTGCAGAGTGCTTGTGGAGGGCGAAAACGCGATGTGCAGAGGGTTTGGGAGCCCAAAAACAAGCCCGTATTCGGTCTATAAGACGCACCGAAATTTTCACCCACTCTTGGGGGGGAGTGTGTCTTATACGCCGAAAAATATGGTAATTTAGAAGCCGCTCTCCTGCAGATAGGAAGCTGTTGTTGAGCTACTATGACAAGCAGAAAGCTTCTCATCCTGGGGAATCCCCTAAAGCTATCATTCAGTCAAGCCTGAGAAACATATTAATGAAAACAAATGTTGTTAAAAAGGAAGATAGCAAAAATGCTTGGAAAAAAAAGATATGTATAAGATACAGAACAAAATATTAAATTGACAAATTTAACATACAACTAATAGTATTTTTAATTGGTAGGTAATTATAGATTAATCTTTCTTTATCTCTAACCCTATTAGGTACTTCCTTCCTTTGTTTTTCCATCTCTTGCTGTCCTTGTTATTCTGTAATAGAAAAAATCAAGTAAGCAATGGAGATACATTCAGGCATCCTTTTTCCAACGGAATGCTCCCTCATATTGGATCAGTCCCCATAATAATCAGTTCAAACACATCTAGTAAGTACAATTCTAGATTAAGGTATCTCAATCTACAAGCCATTTGCAACCTAAAGAAAATCAGATAAAGGAACAACTTGGAAATGTCAGCATAAACCGACTTCAAAGCCAGCTTTGTTATAAAAATACTTAGTAGCTTAAGCTCTAGAATCTTGGCTCAGACTATACTATTTAAAAGCTTTGACTCAAATATTTCTGAAATAGTGTATGAAAGATTTAAAAGAACCATTGGGAAGAGACTTGAAACCACGTAGTTTCATTATGAGAAACAGTACCCACCCCTATTTCAGTAAATGGCTTCATTTAAGTTGAATATACAATGGAATTAAATCTTACTCTTGCAACAAAATAAAACTTATTTAGCTAAAAAAATAACTAAGGAACTGGTGCAATATTTTTACAGAAACACAGACATGCATCCATAAATGTATGTATACACACACACATACGTGCACAGAAACACATAGTTTTTATATACACATAGGTTTATTTTCTATAGCTGCTATATATGAAAAAAGAGTATTACATGTCTTTTTTGTAAGATAATGTTTATAGCTGCAAGACAAACTACAGGTACTCCTTGAGTTATGACTGTAATAAAGAATGCCCATCGTGGTTGTAACCATGATGGCTGTAAAGCGGATTGGTCACATGACCAACCTGATTTTATTACTTATTTTTAAAGTTAAAAATAAGTGAACCCATGGCTGTTAAGTGAATCAGTGGCTCATTATGGGATGGTTTCGCTGGTTTTTGTTAAAAACTATTGTAAATGCAGTCACACAACTGTGGGACAGTGCAAACATCAATGGCGGGTGCTTGAAAGTTAGTCACATGACTGTGGAGGGTTCCCAATTGTTGAAACTTCTGAATCCAGGTTTTAAATACCCTCAGGTAGGTTCATCGAAACTTTGAACAATCACTAGGTGACCAGTCACAAGCTGAGGTTTATCTATGCACTGAATGTCCAATGAAGAGCATTAATTGCAAAAAGCATAGATCAGTATGGATCAATGCATAAAAGCAGGACAAAAAGAGGCAATTTTCTTATTAAAGTGGCTCCCAACCTTTTGGGTACCAGGATCCAGTTCCGCGGAGAGAGGATTTCTTGCGGAACCGGAGGGGGTGTGGTTTTGCATGCTGCCTGCATCCCGCAGATGGGTTTAGCTTGTTTGTGCAGCCAAGTTTCTGGCATGCTGCGGCTTGGTGCCGTTCCATAGACCGGGGGTTGGGGACACCCCCCCCCCACGTCTTATGATATATAAGAAAAGGTTACTTGGAATCAATTATTGGGGAAACACAGTTTTCAGGAATGTTGCAGGATATGATAACAAAGTGAAGAGGGTAACCTTGTTAGTATGACTGAAGCTTCATCTGTTTTTTATGTGTGCTGCACAGGCATTGCACAAAGAAAACAGTGAAAGTGGAATCTCATCATTGCAACCATCATCTTGATTGACTGTCTTTTAGGAAATGTTATAATGATTAGGTTTTGAGTGCATGAAAAAAAAATTAAATTACTTGTGAGCCTACCTGTATTTGCTTGTCTTCTATGTGTAATTTGTTAGAAGTCTAGAGGCAAGTTTTACTTATCACATTGTAAAGCACTCTAAATTGATAACAATATATTTACATTGATTAAATTATTGCTGGTTAAATGGTTACATTTTCTAATGGCGATAGAATAATCTCTGGGTTTCGTTTGTTTGGGTAATATTTGCATTTCATAATCATAACTGATCAGTCTTTGTGTTTAGATTATAATTTGTATATTGCTCAGGTACCGTATTTTTTGGAGTGTAAGACGCACCTTTCTCCCCCAAAAAAGAGGGTGAAAATCTGGGTGCGTCTTATACTCTGAATGTAGCCCCGCCTAGTTTCTCAAACGGAGGTTTCAGTGGTTGAAAAAAGCATCAGAAACAAAGCTTCAGAAAAGAAGCCTCCAAACAGAGCTTCAGAAAAAAAGCCCCCAAACAGAGCTTCAGAGGCTTTTTTTCTGAAGCTCTGCTTTCAGAGGCAGGAAAAAAAGTTTTTTTCCTCCCCAAAAACTAAGGTGCGTCGTATACTCCGGTGCATCTTATACTCTGAAAAATACGGTAGGTTGTAGCACATAGCTGACTTTAGCTAATTTTGAAACACAAGAAAAAGAAACTAGGCTTAGATGAGTACTCTTTTAAATACAAGAACTATAGGCTGGATTAGGAAGTTTAAACAAAGTAGATGGCAGCATGGACAGGACTATTAAATCACCAAGAGTCATGCTCACTGCACCTTTTACTCAGCTGTCTGTTGTTCTCATGGCAGCAGCAGATATGAATTGATAGGTAGTTTGGTTGCATTTTTCTCTTTGAATTGGTATCTACTTTTCTTTCCCTTTCTGCAAGCTGTCACAACTTTAGGGTGTTGGAGATGACAGGACAGGATTCCTATTTATAAGAGAAGCCATTCATTTCTCAATTTTGCTGTCTCATAGAAATATGATCCAGTTTCGCTGCATACTGATTCTTGATTCTCCAGTGTAAATAACTACAGGTCTCATAGCTGAAGACATTATAAAACTAACTCAATTAATTGTAGGCAGAATGAGTTGGTACTAAACGAGTCTAGTTTATGTAACCATGCCCCCTCTAGTGGCTGATTCTAGTGACTTATACTTTTATCAGTTTCAAGTCTCCTATTTCATCATCTTTTGAGATAGGTTCCTTGTTCATAATAACAAAAACATAATAATGCAAAATAGATAGATAAACAATTACAAAGTTTCTTTTAAGTAAATTGTAAAAGTAAATTTTTGGATCTTGACATGAAGATTAAGCCTTTTTTTCAGAAAGGAGAAAATCTGTTTTTCCAAGCATCAGAGCACATTTGAAAATTTTGCAGACACATTTGTTGACTTCTGTGGTCTATCCTGAGATATGCAGTTCATTTTGGATCAACATTTTCATCTGTTACTGTGAGGACCACCCAGTACTGGGCAGCATTAGGGTAAAATCCTGCTTTGATTTAATGTACATTTTTGTGTAAGAGGAATTAAACTAATGATTACTCATCATATATTTAATGATACCAATACAGAAGATTATTTTAATCATGATTTATTCACAAAGCTGAAAGATTCTAAGATAACTTCTAGTAAAAATGTATTCAGCTTACTTCATAAAATCTGAATGCATATTTAGTACTACAAGGGAGATACAGATTTCTCGAAGTACAAAATACAGGTAGCCCTTGACTTATAACTGTTCATTTAGGGACTGTTCAAAGTTACTGGAGGAAGTGACTTATGACATTTTTTTCACACTTATGGCTACTGTAGCATTCCCATGGTCAAATGATCAAAAGTCAGATGCTTGGCAACTGGTTCATATTTATGATGGTTGCAGTGTCCTGAGGTCATGTGATCAGCTTTTTAGCTCTTCTGACAAGCAAAGCCAATGGGGAAGTCAGATTCGCTTAACCATGTTACTAACTTAACAAATGCAATGATTCACTTAAGAACTGTGACCAGAAAAGTTGTAAAATGGGGCAAAACTCACTTAACAAATGTTTCATTTAGCAACATAAATTTGGGGCTCGATTGTCATAAGTTGATGACTACCTGTACAGAAACGGTTTTGTTTTAAGCACAGAATTTCAAACATTCTTTCAAATGATTTTGTATAAGCTGATTTGATTCTTTTGCTTGCTCCCTGCAGTATTTCCCCAGACCATCCATTCCCTGCCAGCCCCAGTAGGTAGATGAGACCAGGAAATCAACTCCACAGAAAGACTAAAACTAATTTCTTGAGAAGGTAATTTCTTGAGAATTAATAAACAAAACTGGCAAATCTGGTTGTGTTGTGTCTTCTTGATGTCTTATATTCCAGCAAATCAGGGGGATGTCTGTTAATAATGCTGTGTGGATGAAGGGCATGATTCATTGTCATTATTTTTCTGGTCTTCATACCCAAGGTTTTTAATTTTGTTTGAGTTCCAGATATGTACCGTGTTTCCCCGAAAACAGGACCCTGTCTTATATCTTTTTGAACCCTGAAACAAGTGCTTGGCCTTACTGCCATGTGCTCAAAAGCCCGATTGGGTTTATCATCAGGGGATGTCTTATTTTGGGGAAAACAGGGTATCTAATGACTGGAGTTGCCCAGGTCTTAATTGCCTTGATGGTATTTTCTCCACTGAGTTCAGACTTTAAGATCTTCACTCTCATGGTGTATTCACTTGTACAAATACAGAATAACAGAGTTGGAAGGGGCCTTGGAGGACTTCTAATCCAACCCCTGCTCAAACAGGAGACTATAACATTCCAGACAAATCCTGTCCAATCTCTTCTTAAAAATCTCCAGTGATGGAGTTCCCACAGGTTCTGAAGAGAAGCTGTTCCACTGACTAATTGTTCTCACTGTCAGGAAATTTCTCTTTAGTTTTATGTTGGAACTCCAGTTTCCATCCATGACTTCTTGTCCTGCCTTCAGGTGTTTTGTAGAATAGGTTGAGCCACTCTTCCCTTTGACAGCCCCTTAAATATTGCTATCATGTCACCCCTGGTCCTTCTCTTTGTTAAAAGAGATACTCCATTCTTACAACCATTGATCATATATTTTAGCCTCCAGGCCCCTAATCATCTTATTTTTTTCCGCACACTTTCTAGACTTTCAACATCTTTTTTTTGTATTGAGGTGATCAAAGTTATGACTATTGAGCCAGGTTTCACCTGTTCTATACCTGTTTTTTCTTGCCTAAGTGTAAAACCTTACTTTTCTCACCACTGAATTGCATTTTGTTGGATAGGTTCTAGCTTGAGCCTATCTTCTAAAGTGTTGGCTATTCCACTTCTGAATATTACCTTTTTTCTTAGGACTTAAAAAATGTTTCAGCTCTGTTTGCCTCAGAAGTGACTTTTGCATATTTCTGTCACGATCCTGAAATTGCACTCTATTCTCCCGGGATCTCCCAGCGCCTTCCCTTCCTCCAGTCATTGCCACCGTTCTCACGTGGCATCTTAACATTGGTCAACCTATCCCTTTTCTTCCAGTGCTAAATTACTTCCAGTGATTGTTGTGAGACTTCAGAGAAAGTTTTTGCCATGATGTGTGCTAGGAAAGGTGTTACTTTTAAATCATTTTAGTTACGTTTTTTTGTTGGTCTGGTCTTTATATGTTTTTAAGTTTGTGAATTTCTCTTTTTGGATTAGCAACTAAAACAGAGTAAGTTACGTTAATCATTACGTATATTTGACCTGTGTTCATTTTTTAAATGAAACATTTTAAGAATGCTGAAACTCTGATTTAAATTTCACTTAAATTAAATATGAAAAAGCTACTTTAAAAATTGATTTTCATATGCCCAGCACTGAAGACTTTGCTTGGCTCTTGGAAGCTGCGTCCCCACAATCTGTAATTCTTTAACATAATTCAGTAGGACTTTCATAAGAAAGTCTGCTTTTAAAGATGACTTAGAAGCTACAATTGTAACAGCCAGACAGTGGGCAATACCCACTGTTAAACATCTATTTTTTGATCACTGCTCTGGTTATCAGTAAGTTTCCAGGCCAAATCAAAGTGATGGTTATCAACTATAAAACCATACAGAGCACAGTACCAGAGTGTATAAGGGTCGAGAAAACAGGCTGCTTCAGTGGTGCACATTATGCAGTGCAGTGCGCCCTACTTTTGGCATTCAAGAAAATGTTTAAAATCTTCTTTTTAAACAGATTTTTGAGACTTAGTTGTGTCACTGTTTTGGGTTTTTATTTTGTTTAAGATTTTAACTTGAGTTTTTATTGAGGTAGTTGTTGGATACTTCATTTATATTGTTCGTGCAGTACCCAGAATCTTAGGCAGTATAAATATTATTGTAATAAAACAATAAGTAAGCCACAAAGAAATCAGTGTTGTTATTGCTATATACAGGTAATCCTCGACTTATGACCACAATTGAGCCCAAAATTTATATTGCTAAGTGAGACAATTGTTAAGTGAATTTAGTCCCATTTTATGACCTTTGTTGCTACAATTGGTAAGTGAATCATTGCAGTTGTTAAATTAATAACACGGTTGTTAAGTGAATCTGGCTTCCTCATTGACTTCGCTCTTTTTTTTATTATTATTATTATAAAAGTTTTTATTGGTTAAAAATAAACAATATTATCGCTTACAATATGTGGAATTTTCATTATCCTTTTACAAAGATAATATATATTTTCTTTTTTTTCATATACAGCAGATCTTCCCTTATTAAAAATTTCAAATTTAACAACCGGATTTATACAAAAATATCAGTTCAGTATCCAGAGTAATATTAAAGTTTACAAAAATAAGAGATATCATAAAAGGCACAAAGTAATAGATTCCTCCCACTTCGTCATTTCTTGGTTCTAGATCTCAAGGTTCTGGCCTTAGCAACCCCCTCCTCCCGGACCACCACGGCCTCGCCCGCCCCCGTTCCTTGATCATCTGGTACCTCCCCTTCCTCGGTTCCTGTATCTTCACCCTCTAGGAGGGTCTTATGTTGCTCCAGATAGGCCTGAGCCTCCACCACACTATTAATTTTCTTCCTACTGCCCTCCCAGAAAATCATCAAACCTTCCGGCATCAACCACCTGAAGGCAATTCCCTTAAGGTACAATTTATTTGATAAAAAATAATAATTTCTTCTTAATTCTCGTACCTGTCTAGGGATCTGCTTCAGAATGGTGACCTCCTTGCCCCTGTATTTCAGCGCCCCCGATCTTTGAATTCTCAGTATTTCATCTCTCGTTTCCCTTCTCACAAATTTAATGTGGACCTCTCTTGGGACACTATGTAAAATTGCATATTGTGAGTTTACTCTATAAACTAGATCCATATCCCATCTCATAAAGTCCAAATCTCTTTCAGCAAATTCGCCCAACAATTTAACCATCACTTCTCGCAGATCTTCCTGGTCCACCTCTTCCAGATTTTGAAACCTGAGGAAATAAGACATTCTATCCAGCTGCGAAGTTAAAATTACATTTCCTCTCATTTCTTCCCTCTTCTGGATTGCCCGCACTTCCCCCTCCAAACCTCCCACCTTTTTCTTATTCTCCTCTGCCACCTGTTGAACAGCAATTAAATCTTTTTTCATAACTACAATTTCAGATTTTATTTCCAATTGCCCTTTTTGCAGGTCATCAAGTTTATCAAGTTTGAGAAGCTTCTCGTCCAACTTTGCCAATTTCTCAAAAAAATTTTCCATGTCACCTGCAGCTGGTCTTTGTCCTTTAGCCATCTTGCAATAATAAAGAATGAGAGGTCCTCAGGTAGGCACAAGCACCCAGAAAGGAGAAGTCTCTTAAAAATCAGCACTGTTTCCTCCCGATCCACCAGAGGGTGCTCACAGGAGCAACGAGTCCGGCTTGTAGAGTAGGTCAAACAGGAAACCAGAGGTGGTTGATGTCATCAATCATGTACAAAGAAGCAGGAAATCAGGCCCCGGCCATGACTTTCCAACAAAGGGGGGGGGGGCCTCCAGCCTCCCTTCCCGAATTCCACCTCCATCATTCTCCACAAAAAATCAGCGAGGTAAGAGGTCTCCTTGTTTTTTCCTCCTCTTTCTTATCAGCCATGGCGCCCTTCCCAGCTACAAGGGGGGAACTTCGCCCCACCTCTCACTCGCAGGACGCCTCGTCGCTTCACCAATCAAGGTCTCTCCTTTTCTACTTATTCTCCGGCCTGCATCCCTTCCTCTTCCGATCGCCTCTTTACCTGCTGCCTTAATTTCGATATACACCGGGTCCTACAGGCACATAGTCACGGAACGGCCTTGGGAATGGCCGCTGCGTGCCGCCCACACTCGCCGGAGCCTCGGGCGCGCCAGCATTGGCCGCCCAGCCCCTGGAATTGAGGCAGGGGACCCCTGGCGAGCCGCCCTTAACGGCGGATACCCCAAAACCAGGGCACCCGGCCCCGAGGGGCCTCCAGGTGGGGGGATTCAGACGCTGGGGCAAGAACTTACCCAGGCAGTGTCTGCTGCCATCCGGAACCGGAAATCGCCGATCGACTTCGCTCTTGAAGGTTGCAAAAGGTGATCACATGACCCCAGGACATTGTAACTGTCATAAATATGAGCCATTTGCCAAGTGTCTGAATTTTGACCACATGACCATGAACTAACGGTATAGTGCAACAAGAGGTTTTAAAATGTCAATTACATACAGAGTATCTTATTCCATTGTAGACCTATTCTGAAGGAAAGCCTTTGTTTCGTAGCCATTTTTAATAGGATAATATAGCTTTAGTTCAGATTTGATGCTTGTTTATTTGTTGCTTGTTTGCCAGTTCAGGTCTTGAGTAATTTAGACTGGGTTTGGATTTATGGTGAAAGGGTTGATTATCCAGAATGTATGCTTAGCAATTAGATGGATTTAGAGAGCCAATTCGGAGTAGCAGTTAAGAAGTTGGCCTAGAAACCAGGAGAGAATGAGGTCTAGGCTTCCCATAGGCATGAAAACTACTGTACTGGGTGGCTTTGGGCCAGTCACACTCTGTCGGCCCAATCACCAAGGTTGCTATGGTGCAAAACAAAGGAGAAGGGAGGAGTTTTAGGTATGCTTGCCAAAAGGTTGGGATAAAATACCGTAACAATAATAATGTAATTTTAATAGAAGAAATAGTGTCAAGGATGCGAGAAGTAAATCACATTAGGAAAAAAAATTAGCTTGTGCAACAACAGTATGTGAGAACTACCTACAATTTTCTTGGATTATTTATAATAACAGAGGAGACTTGGGAAGCAGCTCTGTCTAAAATCCTTCTCGAAAAATAAATAGTGTTAGGTATTAGATTCTCCAAGTAGTTATAAAGCACTGGATATATGTTGTTATTATATGCTTACTGAAATTAGCGCTTGGAAGTATACCGGATTACACCTGAATTTTATCAGGGCACGGTATTCTAGAAAAACAAGGTGACTACAATGGATTTAAAATAATTACATGGTATGTTTATAATGTCTGAAAACTTGAATTGAGAGTTTATTGTGTGTTGGGGCAAGCCATATACCACAGTGAATAGACCATGCAAAGGCAATAAGATTAGCAGTGGGTCCTTCCACTGTGGCACAGTTTAACAAAGCAGGCTTGATCCTCTTTGCGTGATTTGCTAACCATAGGATACAGAGTCTCTTGAATGCATAAAACCCCATCTGATTCCTTGCTTGCTACATTCCTTGCCAATAGTTGCTGCTGGTTTGTTTAAAGATTTATGTCCTTTTGGTACTCCACCTCTCGTTAAAAAGAGAAACAAACCTAAAACAAATTGGGGTTTATTTTAGGTTTTGTTCCTTGTTCCAGTAGACAGAATTTGCTGGCAGACAACACTCAAGAGGAAATCAGATGTATTCATTGGGGAACTATGCATATCGGACATTAATACAATTGAGCGCGTCCAGAAATATTTCACAAGAAGAGTCCTCTACTCCTCTGCTCGCAACAAAATACCTTATGCCACCAGACTTGAAATTCTGGGTTTAGAAAATTTAGAACTATGCCGCCTTCAGTATGACCTAAGCATAGCTCCTAAAATCATCTGCTACAATGTCCTACCTGTCAATGACTACTTCAGCTTCAACCACAACAATACACGAGCACACAATAGATTCAAACTTAAAATGAACTGCTCCAAAATCAAATGACTTCAGTAACAGAGTTGTTAATGCCTGGAATGCACTATCTGACTCTGTGGTTTCTTCCCAAAACCCCCAAAATTTTAAGACTGTTTACTGTTGACCTCACCCCATTCCTAAGAGGTCTGTAAGGGGCGTGCATAAGAGCAACAGTGTGCCTACCGTCCCTGTCCTAATGTTCCCTTTAATTGTATTCATTTTATGTATTCAATTCATGTTTATACTTATATATATTATCTAATATGTACTCTACAAAATAAAATAAATAAATAAAATAAATATATGGAGTATCAGGAAAAAGCCATCTGGAACTTTTGGGCATATCAGTGACAAGCCATTGACTCTGGCGTTCTTGTTCTCCTCTTATAAAAACAGTTCTGCAGTTTTGCAGAATCGGGACTTTTTTCCCTCTGCTTGAGCATTTCTCCAAATATATAGGCTCTAAATGAATTTTAAAATGTATACAAAACCTAACATTTTTAACTGAATGTTGCAATTACTAGTTCTTCATAAAAGTAACTGTTTTGGGTGTATCACATTTATTATCTTACCTACCTGTCTCTCTGTTCCTTTAATGTTTAATTTCATATGCAATGTAGAAAAACATAGCAACATACCTCTAAATTTAAGATAATAGATAAATGCAGGATGCCCTTGGCCTACTTATTACCACAGCCTCCTTACCCCCGTGGTTTTGAAATGAAATATTTGTACTTATACTTCTGTTCTGAAAATGTAGTAGTGATTATCGAGTCTAAACTTAGATTTGTTCATGTCATTACTAATGAAACCTATTGTTGGGTGGGAGATGAAATTAAGGGGATATCAATATGCTATCTTATTTAATTTTTCAGTAGCACTTGAAATAAGAGTTTTTGATTTCTCTTTTGTTATCAAGTGATGTCAGTAGCTGCTTTTGACTGAGTAAATTTCTTAATTTAGGCAGTTCTTAGTAGGAACTCTATTAAGTTTGACTAACAATTTTTCGCCTTGTCTACGATGTTGCCCTGTCAATTCATAGGGTGGATAGGGGTGTTCCTAGAAGAGATAAATGAAGAACGATGGGAGTATGCCAAGAATACAGGTAGACCTCAACTTTAGTGAGTTTTGCCCCATTTTATGACTTTCCTTGCCATAGTTGTTAAGTGAATCACTGCAGTTAGTAACCCGGTTATTAAGTGAATCTGGCTTCCCCATTGACTTTGCTTGTCAGAAGGCCACAAAAGGTGATCATATGACCTTGGGACACTGCAATGGCCATAAATATGAACCAGTTGCCAAGCATCTGAATCTTGATCATATTATCATGGGGATGCTGCAAAGGTAGTAACCACGAAAAATGGACATAAGTCACACTTTTAGTGCCATTGTAACTTTGAACCATCACTAAACAAACTCCTGTAAGTTGAGGACTACCTGTATATATTCCCAGTAGGGTCATTCAAGATGTGAAGATCATCCCAATGTCCAGCTGAGGTAAGCAGGCACCTATATTTGGCAGCAACAACATAAGAAAATGCTGAAGGCATCAATTCATACTGTGTGGCATAATACAATGGTAAACCGTCTTGCATTTTTACCAAGAAAACCACATGGATAGAAAATATAAAACAACTGACAATGTGGTGCAGATGATGGGCATCTCAAGTTGGACAACACTCAACATGCTTCTAAGTAAATACTGAGGATCTTTTGGAATATTAATGGTGTTTATCACATGGCTAGAACAAAACCATTCAGAAAAAGAAGAACTGGAGAAAGGCAGAATTACAATGGGAACATGGAACATAAGAAGCAAGAACATGAGAAAGATGAAAGTTACTACAGATTGACATTTTAGGCATCAGAGAGTTGAGATAGACTGGGATTGGTCACTTTTATTCAGACGATCACACTGTTTATTACTGAGGACATGAAAAACAAAGAAGAAATGGTATTGCTTTTACAGGTAGTCCTTGAATTATAGCCATTTGTTTAGTGACCGTTCAGTGTTAAAGTGGCACTGAAAAAAGTGACTTATGACTAGTTTTCACACTTACAACCATTACAGCATACCCATGGTCGTGTGATCAAAATTTGAACGCTTGGCAACTAGCATGTATTTATGACTGTTACAGTGTCCTGGAGTCATGTGGTCTCCTTTTGCGAGTGGTCTTAAATTGTGGTCTTAAATTGAGGACTAGCTGTATGGTTAGGAGGTTTAATAGTATTTAGCTACAAGGCAGTCAGTATCAAATAATATCAATTAGACTTTGGGTACAACTTTGTGACGGTCATCCAAGTTTTTCTTCCAATCATAATTGGAGGTTGATGAGTTTTTCAAGTACATTTTGAAATCAACAATATGCAAGCAAGATGTACTGCTTCTGATTGGAGACTAGAATGGCAAAGTTTGAAAAATTAAGGAGGAAAATGTATGTGGATTCTAGGCGGGGTATATATGGGGGGGGGAAATGAATCGGGAGACCCATCTATCAATTTTTATCAGTCCAATAATATCTTCTTAGATAGAGTCAGTAATTTCTTCATAGAAAACTCTGCCTTCAAAGAAACAAAATGGTATCTATATACATGGACATCACCAGATGAAGTACATAGAAATCACATTGACTCTATTATTGCTAAAAAGAGGTGGTGGAGTTCAGTTACACTATGAAAGACATAGCCAGGTGCTCATTGTAGAAGAGATCATGAATTGCTCAGTCACGTTCTAACTTAAGCTAAAGAAGAATAAAAAGGCAAACGGTTTCCAAAATATGTTCTTGAGTATATACCCAGCATTTTCAAGAACAATCTCATTGATAAAGAACCAGAAGAAATGTGGAATGAATTTAAAGAATATGACAAGGGACTGCCCAAAAATGAAGAAGCACATGAAAGCAAACCAAATGTCTGAACAAACATGGAAATTGCCTAGAAGAGAAAAGAAGCCAAAGCCAAGGAAGACAAAAATCCCAGAAAGAAATTTAACTGAAAGAGTTTCAGAGAGTTTTTGGAAGAAACCAGAAGCAATGTTATCTGTTCTGTAAAAATCTGTAAAAGTAGTGCAGAAACAGATATGGAAAAACAAAAGTCTTCTAAAAGTTCTCTGTACTCAGATGGAGGTTCCAACCTTGAATTAGTGTTGTGTAGTGTGCTAAAGGACATCCATGAACAGATAGTAACAACACAGTGGCTAACTAATTGGAAGAGATCAATTTACATTTCGACAGCAAAAAAGGAGATTTAACAGAGTGTGCAAACCATTGTACAATACCCTTAATTTCGCATGTTAGCAGAATTTTTTTTTTGTTAAGGTCATTCAATGCAGATTAGAGCTCCACATAGAAAATGGGATACCAGATGTTCAAGCTAACTTTAGAAAAGGCTAAGGAACATGAAACATTATTCCTGATATATGCTAGATAAGTGAGAAAGCCAAAGAATATCAAAAAGAAATAATTACGTGCTTCACGGATTGTAGAATGAAGATTATAGAATTCATTGTATTAGTTCAAGCTTGGAATATGTTGAGAAAAACAGGAATCCCAGAACATCTTTGTTCTCATGCAAAATCTACATACAGGTCAGGAAGCCACAAAATGGTAAAAATAGGTTGGTCAAAAGCTGGCAAAGGGGTGTGACAAGGCTGTCTACTCTTTCCTTATTTGTTCAGGCTATATCTTAGCATATAGCAATAGTATTTAGACTTATATACCGCTTCACAGTGCTTTACAGTCCTCTCTAAATAGTTTACAGTGGTTTACATGAGCTGCGGTGACATAGTGGTTGGAATGCAGTACTGCAGGCTACTTCTGCTGATTGCCGACTGTCTGCAATTTGGCAGATCGAATCTCACCAGGCTCAAGGTTGACTCAGCCTTCCAGCCTTCCGAGGTGGGTAAAATGAGGACCCAGATTGTTGGGAGCAATATGTTGACTCTGTAAACTGCTTAGAGAGGGCTGTAAAAGCACTGTAAAGCAGTATATAAGTCTAAGTGCTATTGCTATTGCTACAGAGGTGCACCTTTCTGTTCCACCAGGCGGGCCTGGCCTAATTTTCTCCCTTTTTGTAAAAACAATTTTATAATTTTTAATATCTAAATTTGGGGTTTGAATTTTTAAAACTGGGATTTTAAAGACTTGTGGCTATTGTTTAATCTGATTTTATTTGCTTTTAAATTTTGTATACATGTTTTTATTTTTGCCTGTTCACCGCCCTGAGTCCCTTCGGGGAGAAGGACGGTATATAAATATAATAAATATATAAATATATATTGCCCCGAACAATCTGGGTTCTCATTTTACCGACCTCAGAAGGATAGAAGGCTGAGTCAACCTTGAACCTGGTGAGATTTGAACTGCCAAATTGCAGGCAGTCGGCAGTCGGCAGTCGGCAGTAGTAGCCTGCAGTACTGCACTCTAACCACTGTGCCACCATGGTGGGTTAAAGTATATATTAAACCTGCTATATCTGAGTATATATTAAAATGAGCTGGATTGGAAGATTAGTGTGATTTTAAAACTGGAGAAAAAAAATCAATATTCTGCACTGTACTTGTGATATAGGTAGTCCTTGACTTATGACCACAGTGGAGCCCAAAATTTCTATTTTCTAAGGGAGACATTTGTTCAGTGAGTTTTGCCACATTTTACGACCTTGTTAAACGAATCACTGCAGTTGTTGAATTAGTATCACAATTGTTAAGTGAACATCGGTTTTGCTTATCAGAAGGTCGCAAAAAGCGATAACATGATCCTGGGACACTGCAACCTTCATAAATATGACCCAGTTGCCAAGTGTCTGGGTCAGGTGACCATGGGGAGGCCGCAACAGTCATAAGTGTGAAAAATAGTCATAAGTCACTTTTTTCCCAGTGCCATTTTAACTTTGAACAGTGACTAACTGAACTGTTGTAAGTTGATGATCACCTGCACTACGCTTTCAACTCTGCTTCTTCAAAGTCCAACTTTCATTTCCATAGAGTATTTGTACTAATTCTGATTTTGTTAGGAATAAGACTGTTATCTAACTTGTTGGGTTGGCAATATATAAACCATTCAATGTATGTTTGCAGTGTATTGTATTGTATTGTATTGTATTGTATTGTATTGTATTGTATTGTATTGTATTGTATTGTATTGTATAGCTTTAAGACTGCTGTATTGCATCATACTGTGTCCTGATTGGTTAGCTTTGTTGCCAATGTCCTTAAGAGGGAGCTAAAAACATGGTTTGTTCTCTTTGTTGTTCTTGCTGTCTGATATCTCTATCTGACTTACTGTATTACTGTTTGCAACTCCAGAAGAACTGTTTACTGTGTATGATTAATACGACTGGTATGAAGACTTTGTTTATTGGACTATGCTTTGTTTTTCCTGAATGTAAACTGTAAACACGACTCAGTGTATCTGTGTGGTGACCGTGCTTATTCATAACTACTCTCAACCGCTTTCATGTGCACAGCCTTGCTACTCAAGGGTTATTCCTTAACAGATCTTTGTATTAGCAAAAAAAAACAAACAAACCCCAAAGTATCTGCAAGGTCCATTAATAAAAGTCAGGGAGCATAGTGAAAAAATAGAATTAAAATGAAATACAAAGAAGACCAAACTAATGACAATAAGTACCACAAGCAAGTTTAGGATTGACTATCAAGATACCGAAGTGGTGGATAGATTCTGCCTTTTAGGATCAATCAAGAGTAACATCAGTCATATGTATATATTTGCTAGTTTTTTATCTAACTTTTCCTTCATGAATTTTACCCCTCCCCAACCTTGGGCAGTTAGCTTGGTTGAGGTGGAGTCACTGGCCCCAAATCATCCATAAACCTTCCATGTTTGAAGGTGGATTGGAAGCTTAGAAAGGTAGTAATGGCTTTGCATAAAAAGAAGAGGGCCAGTTTGGTATAATGGTTAAGGCACTACTTTTTATTTTGAAATAAAATATTTTTACGGGGGGGCGGGGCGGATGGAGTATCATTGGGATCTTTAGCTCATTTTGTTCCAAATTGAAGCTTCTCATAAAAGACAATTTGCAAGTGTTTCCGTGGCTCAACCACAATAGAATAAACTAAGTTTTGTCTCCTTCCTTTTGTTTTGAAAGCCATCTTAGCATTGGTAGATGACATATCTGAAAATTTTCTGGGTGCCAACCATTGGCCAGATTCACTGGAAATGGTCTTCTAGATACTTATATTTATCTCTCTTTCTGATATATTTGAAAGACATGAGGCTATTTGATCATATACACAGATTATCAGTTAGAAGCTAATTTTGTGCCTCCTAGCCTTTTATAGTAAGTGATTCTCTTTAAATGTTTTTCCAAAAAAGAAGTAGTCTACATACTGAGATTTGGCACTATAATTCCATCAAGGCTGTTATGATAATATGTACAGAATATGGTTCGATATAGACAAAACTTTATATTTTCAAATTCTCCCTTAGAGAAACTATCAGGTATGTTTTCCATTTGTTTCAGGGTGGTTATAATTTTAAGCATAATCTTGTCAGAATAAAATACATTATGTTCATTTGAAAGCCCATTCCAAATTGAATTGTAATAAATTTCTTGGCTTCCCATATGCCACAGGATGATAAGGATTCTAACAAATTCATAAAGTTGATTGATTATTTAAAAGTAAACTAGCTAGAAAAAAATGGCTTTTAAAGAGGTTTCATTGGAGACAACTAGTAAAAATGGCTTTTAAAACTTAGAAAGGCTGAACCAATGACTGAAATTATTACAAGATAAAGTTTCTGATTTTAATAAACTGGCAGGATTCATATTATCAGAAGAATGATTTATATTTTTGTTGGTAAGTCTGTAAGAATCACCTTATAGAAGCATTAAACAATAAATGGTATGTTAATATTAAATTAGATGTTAAATCTATATTTTATGCAAATTAGAAAGAATTTTTTAAACAAATATTTGATAGTTTTATTATAATATATTGTAATATATTGTATATTATAATATATTGTAATATATTGTAATATATAATAAATATATATATTTATTACATACCGTATTTTTTGCACTATATGATGCACCAGACCATAAGATGTACATTAGCTTTAGGGGAGGAAAATAAGGGGGGGGAAAATCTGCCTCTGCCTCCCAGAATCCATCCAGTATTCATCTGGCTAGCGTCCTTGCAGCAGACAGCAAACAGCATGGTCAGCTTCAGCATGTTATTGCAGCCCCAGCACAGGGTTCGTCAGTGCTCCGCTCCTTTGCGCCCACCACCGGTCAACTGAGTTGAGTTGCTGCTGGCGGCGGGGAACACTAGAGCCTTTGCTGCTGAGCAGCTGATTGGCGATTGGATCAGCCTCCCGGAACACCGCCGATCAGCTGTTCTAAGTGACGGGGATTGCTGCCGTTGCCACCTATCGCCGCCGTTCACCATTTGCTGCCGTTCACCGCCGCTAATCGCTGCCGAATGATTGGTGGCAGTGATTCATGGTGATCTTTGCTGCCTAGAACAGCTGATTGGTGGTATTCTAGGAGGCTGCTCCAACCGCCAATCAGCAGCGAAGGCTTCAGTGTTCCTCGGCGAATGGCGGTGACGTGGTGGTAGCAAATGCTGCCGCACCAACCATCCGCCACAATATTCGCTCTATAAGACGCACATTTCCACCCACTTTTTTTGGGGTGGAGTGCATCTTATAGTGTGAAAAATACAGTATATGGATTTGAAGATTACTGGGAATGTTAATGTGTTTTAGAACATTTTGCTTATGGCTTTTTTGTGGCTGAATGAATGCATAGGCAAAAAGGAGCTTTTAGGGAGCTGCAAAGTATACCATATGAAGAATTGCACTGCAGTTGAGTTTATTGAGCATATAATAACAGAAAGAATATTGTTCCTCTCCAAGAGGTGAGCTTTTCCTGGAGTGGAAAAACAATGCTTTCCAAAATAATATTCGTAATATAAGACCACATACATAAGATAACAACAGTATAAAGTATCAGTATGAAGTCATAAGATAACAATATGAAGTCATATAACTTATCTCTTGGTAAGTTTGTGGATGCACTCATGCAGGCTGCTTGACAACAATACAAAAGTGTTGTATGTGCTAATACAGGTAGCTCTCCCTTAGTGACCACAATTGGGATCATTGCTGAGTAACCTAGTCATTAAGCAAGATCACCATGATGTATTTACAATTTCACTTCCAGCATTGGTGTTAAGTGAATCTCCCATAGTTGTTAAGCGAGACATCACATGGCCATGATTTGTGATTTTATTGCTGGCCTCTCCAGTTGACACTGCTTGTCAGAATCTGGCTTTGAAGCACACAGATGGCGATCACATGACTGTTTGACACGACAGTGGGCATAAACGCCCAGATCTTACATTGGGATGCTGTAATGCTTGTAAGCACAAGGATCATTCATAAAGTTACTTTTTCAGTGCCATGAAACTCTGAATGGTTACTAAACAGGGCAGTCATTGAGTGAGGACTATCTGTACCTTCTGGGATGTATTTTGACTTCCTTTTCTAATATATAGCCTTCATATGGTCAGTCGCTATACATGAACAAAAATTTATAATGTACAGTATTACAGGCAATTTTCTAATCAGAAAATAGAATACCGTTGTCTTCTATTATGCACAAATTGTTTACATTTCACAGTTCATGTATTCACTTATTTTCTTTATAGATTTCTTGTTATGTGATTTAGGTTGCAAAACAACCATTTCAAATATGTTGATGAAGTGGTTTCTAATAGCAGTTTTCTAAGAAAGGTTAGTACTTAAATGGGAGATCACTAGAAAATACTTGGATTTCAGGTTTAGGTTGTAATTTTTTTAAAAAAATAGAGGAAAACAGTGTCAAATAATTCACTATGTATTGTTACCCAGAAAATCATTTGGACCTATCCATAAAGTCCACCATTTCTAAACCTTTGATTACATAAAACCTAAAACTTTTCTATAACATTCCTTTGTATTTTCAATAGTTTTCTGTCAATGCCCACTAATATTCTGCTTAAATTGTGGGTGTATCTCTCTCTCTCTCTCCCCCCCCTCCCCCCCTCTCTTCAAACTGCTGATATTATAAGAACAGAAGCACATGTTAACTGACTGTAATTGTGAATATGTACTGAAAAACACCCTGTGAATGTGGTGAATGTGTGTCTTGGTTACAAAGTTATTTTTTCACTATTGTAATTTCAAATGGTCGCTGCCTGAGGCAGTTACTAAGCAAGGCCTACCTGTAATATTTCTTATTATAAGTGCATTATTCACCTTTAAGCCTTTGTAAACTGCAGTGTCCATATGTTTATTTTATTCAGTTCATAGCCTATTTTTCTAAACAAATCTGAGCACTTGGCCTTGCCTGTCTGGATTCATAACTTAAGTAGTGTCAGGCTGGAATGGGAGGATTCTAGAGAAGTTCCTTGTCTGTAAATTAGAAAGTCTTAAAATGTCACTAATACTGAGGTGGCTGGAATATAAATTTAATCAATCAATCAATCAATCAATCAATCAATCATTCTGTATTCTCTAAGAAGTTAGTGCCAAATCAGTTCTGTAGTGCTGCCAAGAAAATTATGTGGATATGCACATAGATGAACTCATCAAAATTCAAATTAGAAGAGATTTTGCCTTCTTTCTGACCATAACACATAAGGGAGTATCTTCGTTATAAAAGATGGGTCACCTATGCTGGAAAATCCATATAGGGATTTAGTAATAATTGGCAATATCTTTTTTTTTATATAACTAAAAATGAAGTACTGCTCTGTTTTGAAACATGTTTAATTTCTTACTTAGGAATTTGAAGTGTGGTTCCCTCATGCTACAAGCAAGTTTTCTAATTTAATGTTTGGATTTTATTCTTGTCTTTTTTTTTTTTCTTCAATTATAATTATTCTTAGTGAATCAGTTGCTAGGTTTTTTGTTTGTTTGGGGTTTTTTTGGTTAGAAAAGAGAATATTTAGGTCACAAAAGAATGTGGTTATAGGCTTGATTTATTTGCTGTGAATTTTATAGCAAGTTTTAAAATGAGTAAAAGGGTAATGGCTTAGCTAAGTTGTTAGATGAAGTAAATGAAGCATTGGGCTAGCATGCAAATTAAGTGGTAAATTAAGTAAAGTTGATAATAGATAATTAATAAAATATATAAACTAAAATGTCATGGAAGGTATTTTAGACCGTGGGGCAGGGTGGATTTGATTTAAATCAACTCGATTTAAATCATGATTTAAATCACTAGTAAAAAGGCTTGATTTAAATCATAATTTTTAAGGAGCAACTGTCATCTCTGTCCTGCAGCGGCGCCTCTTCTGACCCACTGTTAACTCACCGTTTACTTTAATGAGACGGCTGGTGATGCGGCAGTGACACAACAAAATGAGGGACATGGTAGACAGCAGGTGAGTGGATGCCCGCTAATAGGTGCTGCCATCATGGATTTGAAATTACAGGTGCTCTTTAATATTATATTTATAAGCTGCTTAGAAGCTTTCACTTTCCTTTTTACTGCTTACCCTTCCTCCTCACACTTAGAGCCTGGTGGTACAGATGCATTTTTCTTCAAACAATCATACAGTTTGTAGTGTACATAGATTTGCAAAACAATGGGATAAAAGAATATTCCTGAACTCTGTTTTATGATTTATTTCATGGAATAATAATAAATCATGTGAAATTGTGTGAATGCATCAATGCAGTGCATGTTATCTCAGCTTGCAGAGCTTGGATTCATTGAATGAGTTTACAAAAAATGTAAATATTGCAGAATATACAGCCTCATGCTACATAACTAAGCTCCATTTCATGCTGAATAAACTAAATTATTGATGTATCTTAAATAGGACACTATCTTTAGACAGATTTTTACTCCAAAAACATTTTATTAAAATAAATTTGATTTAAAAAATCCGATTTAAATAAAAATATATATGATTTTTTATTTAAAACATTGATTTTTATCCATCCTGCTGTGGGGCTGATTATAGAGGAACTGTGATTACAGTGCAGAACAGGTTTAGTGTGGTGGTTAAAGTTAGAGGGCTAGAAATAAGTGGATAGCTGGAAGATTGACTTTGAGTCAGCTATCCTACCTCAACCCTAGGAAGAAGGCAAGGGTCAACTCCTGTAGAAAACGCTGCTAAGAAAATTACATGGACTTGTCCATGTAGCCACCAAGAATCAAGGTTGACTTGAAGGCTCACACACGATTCCACTGACTTGACTAATATAATAGACATTAAAATACTGGTGTGAAAGAACCTAAATTCAACAGAATATCTGTGATGCTAGAGCAGAGACAGGCAAGCTGTCTCAGAGATCTCGTCTTTCCATTCCCATTTTTAATCCTTCCCCCATTTTAAAAAACCAGATGGCTTCCTACAAGCCATCAGAAGGTTTGACTAAGTTGTACTCTCCAGTTCAGGCGTGGTCTAGTCCTATGCTGGTGTAGGGTTTTTCAGACTGTCTTCTGCAGAATTCTGATGTTCTGCAAGAACTTAATGGAATTCATGAGAGACTGAAACCAAAAGGGAAATTAGCTCAATCAGCCAATCATTTTTAAAAGAACAATAGCAATAGAACTTAAGACTTATATACCACTTCATAGTCTTTACAGAACTAAGTGGTTTACAGAGTCAGCATATTACCCGCCCCCCCCCCCCCGCCCCCCAAAAATCTGGCTCCTCATTTTACCAACCTTGGAAGGATGGAAGACTGAGTCAACCTTGAGCCTCTACAGGAACGAACTGCTGGCAGTGAGCAGAGTTAGTCTGCTCACTCTTACTCTCACTCTTACTCTTAATGCACAGGAAAGGGGGAGGCCTGTGACAAAATGCCATGGCTACCACATTTGTTTTAAAACTAATAGCTTCTGCAATTGAAAAAGTTTTAAAAACCTTTGCTGGAGGAAGGTGCCAGGTTGATAGCAGTATTCCAATATCTAAGGGGCTGCCACAAAGAGGGAATCAACTTATTCTCCAAAGCACGTGAGGGTAGGACAAGAAGCAATGGGTGGAAACTAATCAAAGAGAGAACCAACCCAGAACTAAGTATAAATTTCCTGACAATTAGAACAATTAATCAATGGAACAACTTGCCTTCAGAAGTTGGGGTGTGGGAGGTTTTAAAGAAGAGATTGGACAGCCATTTGTCTGAAATGTTATAGGATTTCCTGCTTAAGCAGGGAGTTGGAAGACCTCCAAGGTCCCTTCCAATTCGGTTATTCTGATTATTCCTTCCTTCCTTCCTTCCTTCCTTCCTTCCTTCCTTCCTTCCTTCCTCCCTCCCTCCCTCCCTCCCTCCCTCCCTCCCTCTTTGAAAATATTGTTCTGGAGATTTTCCAGAATGGTATGGTTACTGATGCTGAATATTTCAATAATCAAAGCAAATTGCCACTCCATCACATATATTCAGTGAAAAACCTCCACTAGAATAGCATATGAAAGCTATAACACTATCTAATTAGATCATTTTCTATATGGGGAAGGCAAAACCAGCTGTATGCTCTTTTCTGATTCATCACCTAGTTTCCTTCGTTAATTAGTTCTTACCCATAATGGCAAAATCATGCACATGTTAAGGGAGACTTTACGCAAAACTAAGTATGGTTTATGACATTATGCTGTAAAATAATTCATGTAATATATAACCTGTTATTCCCTTTGCAGCCCAAAGTGAATTTTATTAAAATTCAATGCGATACAATTAAAACCTTGGCATTAAAACATCTCGCTTCTCTAAATACTTCTGTTATATATGTCTGAGTGTAATTTTTATAATTCCAGGTAATTTCCCAAGTAAGGAATGCAGGGGGGTACTACAGGGAGATACTGGAGGGTTTGGGAGGGCCAGAACAGACGGTGTGTGAATTTGGGGTGGGGTGGGGCAGAAAAGGGCTTGGTGCAGCCTGCCTGGGGACCAAGGAAAGTCAGAGAGTGGAAGGCACAGTGGGGCATGAATCCAGGAAGGCTGGTGAGTAGGTGGTTTGCCACAACTCCAGGAAGGCTGAGAGCAAATTACCGGAGGGACTTGTGACCTTCCCATTGATTTTGCTTATGGAAAGCTAGTGGGGAGCATCACAAATGCTGACCATGAGACATTGCAAGAGTTGTAAAGGTAAGCTGTTTGCCTAATCACCAAATCATGATCACGTGACTGTGAGGTGCTGCGATGGCTGGAACTTCAAGGACTGGTTATATGTAAGTACCATACTTATTCAGTGCCATTGAGAGTTTGAATAGTGAATGAGTGGTACTTGACTGTACTTGACATTTTCTGCTGTTTAATGTATGTAGAGTTTTGATGTATGTAGAATTTCTTCTTTGTTTTAAAGGCCTTACTTAGAATGCCTAGGTCTGACTTTGCAATGTAGTTTAAAACAGCCCCCTCCCCCCAACCTTTTGGGCACCAGGAACTGGTTCCGTGGAGAGAGGTTTTTCTGGGGACTGGAAGAGTGTGGGGTTTTACATGCTGCCTACATCCGGTAGATGGCACTTCACTTCTTTGCACGGCCCAGTCTCTGGCATGCTGCAGACTGGTGCCAATCCACAGACTGGGGGTTGAGGACCCCGGTTTAAAAAGATAGTCCACAAAGCGCAAGATGAAACCGAATAAAAAGTATGTGCAGAAATAAGCTCATTTTGCAACAGCATATCTCTCCTACAATGCTTGAAAGGTAAGAACATCTGGAAAAATTGTTATATTGGTGCATGCATGTTCTGTTCTGCCTTCTGAGTAGTTGAAACTCCTTCTTTGTGGTCTAATTAAGTCTGATACAATGATTATTACTATTCATTCTACTAGAGCGTGGGGCCAACAGTCAGGAATGGGTTAACTGTCATCTGTCCCGGACTGAGTCTGCAATTTGTTGAGCTCCTCCTCTTCCTCCTGCTTCCCAGATTTCAGACTCAGTTGATCTGAACGGAGAGACTTTGCTGAGCTGCCATTCTTGACTGCCTTGGCAGATCTTTTAGCTCCCAAAACACCGGTTAAGCTTACCCAGCTTGTCAGTTTCCCCTGCAGCTGGATTCTTCTCTTGACTAGCTATCTTGCAGGGCTCCCAGGGACCTGGTATAGCCCTGCCTTGCCAGCGTGAAGGGCTCATGCCCGATACTACTGAAGATCACTTTGCCAGTTTATGCAGGTTTCTCCTGGCTTCTCCCGGATCTCAGGTTGAAATCCTGCAATCCCAGGGTGAACAGCCTTGGTCGGACCCCACTGAAAGGTGCCCTTGCTAGCAGCAGTTCTGCCGGCTGGCGAACCTTGGATTGGCATCCCTGGGCTCGCCCACACACCTGACTGCAGCGGTGGTTGCAGAGGCCTCCTCCCACTGCCCTTTTGATTAGTGCCGGCGGGGTTTTCGCCGCAGAGCCAAGTGACGTCTAGGGCAGCAGCCACTTCATTGCTGGTCAGAGCAGCTCCGGTAAACCCGTTCCATTTATTCTGGGCCTTCTAGCAGCGTGCGGAGACCGTAGCTGGTACTTTATTTTTCTGGCTCCTGCTGGCACTTCTGCAGCGGCCGCCATTTTGTTTCAGCCGCCATTTTGAACTTGCCTCGTGCAGGTTTCAGGCCTGCCGTACTACTCAAGCTGGCCTCCACTTCTTCCGCCCGACCCACCAAGAGAGGCTCTACTAACCTCACTTCAATGGAGCCTGATGGCTCTTCACAACCGGACCCTTCCAAACGAGGCAAAGCTCCTGTAGCTAAGGTCCATAAGTCCCAGAAGGCTTCTAAGGCGTGGGAAAGGGAGGAAAGCAAGAGGCACAAGGCCCTTGAGTGGGTCATCGAAAAGGCCATAGAGAAGGCCTCTAGGAAGGAGTTGATTCCCTCTCCTGTTCCCCCAGCCTCTGCCCCGGAGCCTTCAGCTCTCCAGGAAACACCTTCTGCCCAGCCTCCCCCTGGTGCCTGGTCCCCGGATGGGGACCCGGCTTCTTTCTGTTCCAGTCAGGCTGAGGCCAGTGCTAGACTATTTGGAGCTCTACAGGCTTCACCTGATCCACCAAGCCAGGTTATTCCACCTTTCCAGGTAGCAACCCCTGTCCAGATGATGCAGACAGACCTGGCTGCCCCCCAGTCTCCGTCAGAAACACCAGTTTCCCAGGTTAAGGCACCTGGCCTGAAGCAGGGACCCAACCTCCCCTTGTCCCAAACCTGGCAGCCCTTATCCAAGAAGCTGTCCAGCAGGGCTTTGCCAATGAAATGCAGCGCAAAACCAGTTCTTGGGTCTCAGAACAGGCCAGGTCTCAAGGAGTCCTTCACAATTCACAAGGGTCTGCAGACCTTGATCACTCTCAAGACCAGGGCCTCGACCAGTCAGGATTCTACAGCAGGAGATGACCTCGGGGAACTGGGGTTGTCTGATGACAAGGACCTGTCTCCAGATCAGCCTTCCTTTGTAGGTCTTTTCAAACATCAGGTCTTCAGGTCTCTTCTCCACAAGGCCAAGCTCACTACCCGGCTGCGCCTTCCTACGCCCAGAGCAGGCCCGTTGGGATGGTGCGGGCCCATCAGCCTCCTTATTTGAGGAACCCACCTTTGAGGCAGAGGAAATTCCTGGGCCGAAGATGTTCAAGGACGTTGTCATGAGACAGTGGTCAGCCTCAGTCTCAGGCCCTAATCCTAATGTGTTGGACAGACGTCTGTATAATATGGCTTCTGACATGTCTTCTATCCTGTAGGTACCTGTAGTTGGACCCCCCCCCCGGTGGTCGCTCTTACAATTCCTTCTGTTCTAACGGGCCCGCCTTAGGAAGGTCTTTAGCCTGAGGACAAGAGGCTGGAGCATTCCCTGACTAAGGCCCATCAGGCAGCTGCCTAGGCCATTAGAGCATCATCAGTTGCGTCTTTCTTTAATAGGACTACCCTTATGTGGGTCAAACAGCTACAGGATCGCTTGCCTTTTTCAGATACCAGGGCCCATCATGATGTGAACAAGATGTGGCCGCTCTGGAGTACTCAGCAGACACCACGCTGAATGCCTCTAGATTCGCTGCTAAGGCTATTGGCTCGAATATCACATTCCGCCACCTTCTCTGGCTTTGCAGTGGCAGGCGGATGCCAAAAATAAATGGCGGCTGGCGTCCTCCCCGTATTCGGGGGATCGACTCTTTGCAGCTCCTCTTGAGCCCTGATTATTGAATCTAAGGATAAGCGTAAAATTCTTCCCAATTTGTCCCAAAGGGTGGACTCCTGTCCTCCTTTTTCCTTTCGTTCCTTTCGGGGGTCGGGCTCCGGCTTTTCCACCTCCAGGGCTCAAAGGTATTCTTCCCCCCGACAGGATAGGTTCCAAGACAGGCAGGCCGGTCCAGGTCAGAGAGGTCAGGCCTGTAGACCTTTTCAAGGGCACCCCTTTCGCAGGTACTCATGACGGCTTGGAGGCCGCCTGGCACTTTTTGCCAGCCAGTGGGAGGCATCCTCCTTGGATGCTTGGGTCAAGGAGATGGTCTGCTTCGGTCTCTCCCTGGAATTCCTCTCCACCCCCCCGACCCAATTTCTCGGATGTCCCCTTTTGCGGGATCGGTCACAGAGGGTCCGGGTGGAATCCGTAATCAACCATCTTCTACAAATTCAGGCTGTGGAACCGGTTCCACCAGAGCAGCACGGACAAGGCTTTTATTCCCATTTGTTCGTCATCCAGCAATCCTTGGGGGATGGAGAGCAATTCTCAATCTCAAGTCTCTGAATCATCGAATCGTCTATTGATGGTTCAAAATGCAGGCCTTACAGACCATTCTGGAAACCATCAGAGACAGGGATGTCCTCACATCGATCAACCTGACAAGAGGCCTACCTCCATGTTTCCATTCATTCGGCCTATCACAAATTCCTTCGTTTCTGCCATGCAACTCATCACTATCAATACAAGGCTCTCCCTTTCGGCCTCTCCTCGGCCCCCCGAGTGTTTACCAAATTGATGGCAATGCTAGCGGGCTACTCCAGACACTGACGATAAGGATTCAGTTCTATCTGGATGATCTCCTTATCCAGTCCAGTTCGGAGTGACTAGCGCAACAGGACCTGGAGATCACCATTCGGCTCCTGCGAAGCCACGGGTTTTCCATCAACAAGATCAAGAGCCACCTGGTTCCGATGACCCACATTCAGCACCTCGGGGCGGTGATAGATATGGTCCTGAACAACATCTATCTTTCCCAGGTGTGCCTGACCAGCTTGCGGTCACTGGTCAGGATGGCGGCATTGGGCCAGCCCGTTCCAGTCGGACTGCTGTCCCAGCTCCTTTGGAAGATGGTGTCGTGCATTGGTATTGTTCCATGGGCAGGTCTCCATTGCAGGGCCCTGCAGTGGCTCCTTCTTCCGTATCAACAAGCTCACAGGAGCTCCTCTGCTCACTTGATTCGGCTACCCCCCAAAGTCTACCTCTCTTCGCTGGTGGCCCTCCCCAACTCTGTGCAAGAGTCATTATTTCAAGGAACCTCAATGTCTGGTCCTAACAACAGACACCAGCCTTTACAGCTGGGGAGCCCACCTGGGCTCGGATTTCGCTTAGGGTCGGTGGTCTCCAGCCGACTTGACCAACGGCATAAACTGGCTGGAGCTTTGGGCCATTCTTCTGGCCCTCAGCGCCTTCCAGGAAACTGTGCAGGACCATCATATTCTTGTCAAGACGGACAACGTGGCCGCAAAGGTTCACGTGAACTGCCTGGGGGGCATCCACTCCCGGTGTCTGATGCGGGAAGCCGAATGCCTGGGCGGAGGGGCACTTGAGATCCATCCAGCTTCCCACATTTCCGGGACAGCGAACATATAGGCGGATCTTCTCAGCAGGGTCATGGTGGACCACGGGGAGTGGTGCCTGAATTCCTCCATCCTCAAGGACATAGCCTCTCAGTTTGGTGCCCCAGCAGTCGATCTCTTCGCCTCCAACGCCAACAACCAGACGGACAGATTCTTCTCTCGATTCCTGACACCGGGGGCGGAGTGCGTTGGACGCTCTGAAGAGCCCTTGGCTTCAGGGCCTTCTTTATGCCTTTCCGCCTCTGGCAGTAATCTCCAAGGTCATCCGGAAAATGCTGGACAAGGTGGCGGAGCTGATTTTGATCACCCCACATTGGCCTTGTTGTCCCTGGTTTGTGGACCTGGTGGCCTTGTTGGTGGCCCCCAGGACCAGCTGACACTCAGTCAGGGGTCGTTGCTCCACCCAGACATCGGATGGCTCAAGCTGACCGCATGGCGGTTGAGTGGCAGATCTTATGGTGCCGCAACATTTCTCCTGGTGTCATGGCTACATTGCAAGCATCAAGACGGGCCTCAACCAACTGCATTTATGACTACCTGGTCCTTCTGTGGCTGGTATGGCAGATGGAACCTGGTCTCCACTGCGGCATCCACGGAACACGTCCTGGAGTTCCTGCAGACCGGCCTGGTGTCAGGTTTGTTGCCCAACATCCTGCGAAGACAGGTAGCTGCCCTCTCGTCTGTTTTATCATGTGGGTCCATGGGGTCCCTTTCCAGGCTCCCACTTATTCAGCAATTCTTCAGGGGGGCCATGAACCTCCGCCCTCCCACCATCCATCGGTACCCCCACCTGGGTCCTTCCTAAAATACTCAATGCGCTCACTAGGGGCCCATTTGAGCCCCTGCGGGAGGTGGGTTTCCATTTTCTTTCCTATACGGTGGCCTTCTTGGTTGCCATCACTTCGGCCTGCTGAGTCTCGGAGTTGGCCGCGCTCTCTATGAGACCGGACCTCTGTATTTTTCATAGTGACCGGGTGGTCCTGAGTTTGGATCCCACGTTTATCCCAAAGGTCAATACACTGTTTCACAGGTCTCAAGAATTGGTCCTTTCCAACTTTTGTCCCAATCCAGCTCATCGTTTAGAGCGTATCTTGCATACCTTGGATGTCCGTCGAGCTCTCTGTATTTACCTTAAACGGACCGCCTCTATTAGGCGTTTGGAGAGTCTTTTCGTGTCCTTCCAGCCGGCGTCCTTGGGCCATAAGGTCATTGGTTGCTGGCTTCGGGCAACTATTGCCATGGCCTATGAGGCTCAGGCCCTGCCAGTTCCTCGCTAGATCACTGCCCACTCGACCCGCAGCGCTTCTACTTCGGCGGCTTGGTCCACTCAGGCCTCCTTGTAGGACGTTTGCCGGGCACCCACTTGGTCGTCTCCTTCCCCATTTATCTGCCATTATAAGTTGGATGTATACACATCGGCAGAGGTGGGCTATGGTCGCCGGGTTTTACAACAAGTCCATACAGGTGGGGTGGCTTCGGTCCAGTCAATTCCCACCCAATAGGAGGTCTGCTTTGGCATGTCCCATTCCTGACTGCTGGCCCCACGCTTTAGTAGAAAGGACGTTGTCTTACCTGAATGCCCATTCTGCTGAGCAGGGGAGCCAGCAGTCAGCCCCACCTTTATTCTTCTTGTCCTCGCCGGGGTGAGGGAGGGGGAACGGATACTAATGATGTCCTTTCAGCTCAGCTCACCAGTCTGCAGCGTCTCCTTCATCGGAAATCTAGGAAGCAGGAGGAAGAGGAGGAGCTTAACAAATGGCAGACTCAGTCCGGGACAGATGACAGAGTTTTGTTTTTTTTAAATTTGATTTATATGCCACCCTTCTCCAGAGACTCAGGACGGCTTACAATGCATTAAGCAATTATACAATGAGTTAACCCATTCCTGACTGCTGGCCCCCCTGCTCAGCAGAATGGGCGTTCAGGTAAGACAACGCCCTTTTGCTAACAATAATAATTACTGTAAAATACTAGAAGTACTCCTTTACATAGATTTTTAGGCATGAGACCCTTCTCATTTTGGCCATATAACACTCAATATTATTTTTCTTTGGCCAGTTTCCAGCTGTTGCAGGTAACTAGATTTTAAAACTAAACTTCCTTTTCGTTTGGGGGGTTGATTTTAGTCTAAAATAACAAATATATAATCATATCCATAATCATTGCCTTCTGCCCCTAGGTTTATATTAGTGTCCTTGAAAATTATACTAAGAACATTTGAAGGGCCCCATATCCTTTTATTTATTAATTTGGTTTTCTGATTTTTTTTCATTCCTTTTCCACATAGAGATGTTTGTTTCCCAAAATAGGAGCTAAACTCTTGTCTGTTTATGTACATTCCTCATTTCCCTTTGCATTGTACCCAAATAACATAAGGCATTACTTGCATCTTATAATAAAATAAAACAATTTTTAAAAAAATAATTGCAAAGCATAAAAACTTATTTTTTTCCTCCTTTTGAAAATAGCTACTGCAAAGCCAATTCTAACCTTTTCATGTATTTGGAGATAATATATTTGGTGCTATATCTTCTCATTATTTCATTTTGAAATAACTTTAACGTACCCTTCTACTTTAATTATAACTGATGTGGTATATTAGAAAATAATGTGTTTATGTTGTAGTAATAGGATTTGTGTCTGTTCAAGCCTCAATAAAATTCCATTGTCTCTTCAAAACCTATGCAGTATTTGAATACTTGTATGTGTAAACCTATGTACCGTATTTATGGTGTAAGAGTTTTGAAAATACTGATGGTAAGAAATGATTAAATTGTTACTAATGAGTGTAGTCTTGTGATAGAATTTCCTTCTCTTTAATATTCTGTTGAAGTGCTAAGTAAGAGTGTAATGTGAACATAAGTGACCGAGTTGGAAAAAAAATTAATGATCTGTTTTAATGTAAATTCTAATCTTGGGTCATTTCACTCCTTTTTTGTGTAACAGATTTTATAAAATACCTTGCCTTAGTCTAATATATGCCAGAAGTTTTGGGCTACAATTCCCTTTATTCCTGACTATTAGCATACAGGCTCAGTATGATGAAAGTCCTATGTTAAGAAAGCATTTGCTCTAGGAAACATGTTTTAATTTACTTTAAATTAACATTCTTTGTTCATTTGTTTTACATTGCTATGATAAATTTTCACGCTCTCTAGTTCAAATAAGGAACTTAAATCTATATTTTGTCAGTGAGTTTACTGGGAACCGGATTTATAGATGTCTTCATCAACTTCTCTCGCGTTTCTCCTGCCTTGCAATCTGAGTTCTTATTAATTGTTCGAGGAATTCTAGTTGTTGTCTTGTTCCAACATCCTATTTATCCTTCTGCACTCAAAAGTACATTTGCGTATTGCTTCTTCGTCAGCAGTGACCCTGGTGGTGTCACAAGCGCAAGGAGAGTTGTATGGTATTTTGTACTTGCTTTACTGTTTGTTCAAATTCTACACGATTTGTTACAGCATGCTTCAGGGTTCTTTTTTAGTCTTCAGAGATTTAGCTTAAGTCATAATATAAGGATCTGTTGGTGGCGGAACTGAATTTGTGCGGAACAACTTCAATTACAGTGCTGTTCTTCGAAATTGTTTTGAACCTCTTCATCTGTCATTCATTTGCAACAAGCAATACCAGGTCATTTTTAATTGCTCCCAAGAGCTGATCAAATCCATACAAGATCCTTTGTTGTTGTTTTTTTTCATAGTTTGTACCTGTTGAAGGAAATACTTCTGGGCACATCAGCGTTGTTTCGTGGACCTCATCAAATGCCTGTCTTTAACACCATCTCATTATTGAAGTTGTCCCTTTTTACTGCATTTCCTGGATTTCTCTGAACATCTGCAATTAGTCTTCTATCTTTTGAAACCATATGGATCAGTCTAAAGCTCAGTACTGTGGAGGATCTTAATGTAAAGTACGTGTAACAACAAACAATGGATATTTGTTTATTACACAGAAAGCCTGTTTATATACAGTAACTCACTTCAGTTCAATGTTTTGCATAAGAAAACAGGACAAAATGTATTTTGTAAATTTGTGTGTATTGGTACGTGAACCTTCATGTCAGTGTTGATTCTTGATGACTGCTTCGACTAGTCCCTGCAGGGTTTTTTTGGAAGGGTTTTTCAAAAGCGGTTTGTTATTACCACCTACTCAGGGCTAAGAGAGAATATCTGGCCCAAGGTTGCCTTCTGGTTTAATGTCTAAGGCTGGATTAGAACTCAGTTTCTTGGTTTCTAGCTTGGTGTTTTAACCACTACACCAAATTGGCTCTTATTATTTTTTCCATTAGACAACTCTTAAGTTCTTTGAAAGTTCAATTAATTATCAATTAGAAGTCCCAGAATTAGCAATTCTATATTTTTTGTTAGTAAAAATTAGCTCAACATTAGCTTGGTATATAACTGCAGACTTCATCATGCCTCTAGCCAGCCTATTGTTTTCTCTATAGGAAACCATTTATATTTAGACTGGTAGATAAAAATAGACCAAACTTCAATCAGCCAGTCAATCAATTTTATTTTGGTCTTTCACTAACATAAATTATAGAACAAAACAAAATTAATCACAACTTTATGAAATATTTTATAACATAAAGACACTGAATAATATTAAATGTTAATAACATAAAATACCTATGAGACTAAGATCTATAAACCAATTACTACAAGCATATTACATAAATGCATTTACTATAAAATACCCATGAGATTAAGATCCATAAACAAAAAATCCTTCAAGCAAATAGCCTATATACATCTAAATCCTATAAACTATTTATTAAATTTATAATGCACTATAAAATACTTACAAAGTTAAATCTATAAAACCAAAAAAACTTAAATAGGTAAGTCAATTGATTTAAGGTCTGTAAAATATTCTAACTTAACCAAAATCAAAGTATACATATTGAATATTTATAGTCCAGTTTACATGTATTTTCCACTATATTCTGTATTTGATGCACAAAACCTATTGTAAATAATGGAAGATTTAGTATCCAGAAATCATCCATGGGCATGGTATTCTTAAGTAATGTCTGCTGTAAACACTTATATGTACAGTGAATGGTATCTTGTTTAGCAGTTTCTACTCACAACAATACAAATGGTCCATTAAAGGAATCTTTCTGCATCTTCCTTCAAACACAGGCAAAAGAACAGCACTGAAACTTTGTTTTGTTTTTACCTCTTTTGTCTCTCTACAAACATTTGTTGAACATTTTAATGGTGAAAGGCTGTTGGTGTGAATTAGATGGAAAGATCAAAAAGATATCCTGATCTAAAGACTACAGAAATTGTCACAGATAGGACTAGTGACATCTTTGAGGAATAAGTTGAGACTGAGCTATCTGAAATATGGAGAACAAAGTCATTGACTTGTTTCTTCCTTTGAGTAATCTTTTGAACAAGTCCGTTCCAATGTAATACCATCTAATATCTGATAAGGCTCAGGGTGCCTAACTGGAGGCTGTCCATCACTCTACCCATGTACCTATTTCCAAATCTTCAGAAATATTTTGCTTCATTTTACAAGGGCATCACCATGGATGTGTTCATGCTGAATAATCACAAAATGATCAACATTTATAACAGAACAGAATAACAGAGTTGGAAGGGACCTTGGAGGTCTTCTAGTCCAAGCTCCTGCTCAGGCAGGAAACCCTATACCCGTGATGGCGAACCTATGGCACGTGTGCCACAGGTGGCACAGGGAATCATATCTGGGGGCACATGAGCATTGCCCTAGCTCAGCTCCAGCATGCATGTATGTTCTGGGCAGCTGATTTTCGAGCCCTCTGGGCCCACCGGAAGATGGGAAATGGGCCATTTCTGGCTTCCGGAGGGCCTCCAGGGGGTGGTGGGAAAAGTCTTTTTCACCCTTCCCAGGCTCCAAAAAACCATCTGGAGTCTGGGAAGAGCAAAAAACAGGGCCACCGTGCCATCGCGTGCCAAAAGCAGGGGGAGCACATGGGATCATGCACACATGCACGGGGGGAGAAGTGCATTGAATTATGTGTCTGGGCATGCACGCGCCCCCCCACCCCCGCTTTTGGCACACGACGGCAAAAAGGTTAGCCATCACTGCCCTATACCATTTCCTCTTGCTGCCCAGTGAGCATCTGCACAAATTGGCTTTAAGTTTGCTTGATTAGTTAGTTAGTTAGTTAGTTTATCTAGATAGCTAGTTAGATAGCTAGATAGTTTATAGACTACCCCAATCTATCACAACTCTGGGTGCTTACAGAGTAAGACATGCATAGACAAAAGAAAATGTTATGAAAAACACACCATCTAATAAATCTAAGCACAAGGAGTTTCTCTTCCACTCTAGCCCACGGCCGGGGAAAGAGCCAAGTTCTAGTTGTTGTTGTTATTGTTTAAAGCCAGGATTGGAACCATATGAATCTCACAGAGACAGGTACCATGACAGAGAAGAACCAGTTCCTGAGTTGTACCAGGTGACAATGTTTGATTGATGGGACATGAAGCATGCTAGATAGAAGTCAGGTAGAAAGTATTGCAGGTGGGTGGTCCTTCAGTGTTCCTGATCTTCATCAGTATTTTATTTTCACAGCAAATAAAACATGAATGTCACTTGATTTAAAAAGACAGTGAAATATTGCAGCTGTGATGGTACATTAGCTTCAGCAAGGATAAGGAAACTGAGGAGATGGAAAGCAAAATGAACAAGGGTTCTTATGGCCCTGCAGTTCAAATGTTAATATTTGAAACCTGTTCTTGCAGTATTTGTTCCCAGCTACACTGGGGGTGTAGCTGCAGGATCTTGATAATCACATGGAATATATGGTAGCTTTTGTAGAGGACTCTTAAGTAGAGGACACAACTTAAATACTAGTTATGTCTTTCCCTCTTTTCTAATTTTTGGGTATCTTGTCCAAAAAGAATTCTAAGAAATATGGTGTCTTGCAATTAGTTTACAATTTTCACTAAGGTTTTCCTTCAGTTATACTTTAATATTTTTTCTCAACCTAGTTACCAATAGAACTATCTAAATAGCTCCACCTGCTGAGTTCTTCTGCATAATACTTAGTGTAGGAAAAAATGGTACCAGGTAGCTGAGTACCAAACTTCTACAATAGTGGATGATCATTTTAAAATAACCAAGATTATTGAGGGTTATATTTAGGTCATGAATTCATTAAACATTTTGATTCCATTAAATTCAAATCTGGAAAATTGCTGGTAGAAGGAGAGGAGTTGGCAGCTTGATAAGATTGGCCAGGTCTGAACTTGGGAAAACTGGAGAAAAAGGAAGTTTGTTAGAAAGCAAAATTGATAATGTATTGATCAGGCTGAGCTTCCCTAAAGATACTACTAGATGTAGAAAGCAAATCTAGTTCAGACTAAATTGACAGTTTAGCTTAGGTAATGGGGCAAATGGGGTTCCTAACTGTGCTATATCTTAAGATGTTAACACTGAACATGGTCTTCCGCCAAAAATGGAAGATTTATCTGCACTATTAAATTCTCAAAAGATCACCAGACGAAGATCTGAGTCAGTGAAGTTTATTCCTCCATAAACTGATTACTAATGTCAAGTGGGTGATAAATGGCTGCAATTAAATAATTTCATTTCTACATCAAGAGATTGAATTGAGTTATTGACTGAGTTATTTTAGAAGTTGTTTCAGGAGATTGCTAAAAAGTGGTCAAAGATGACGGAATTTGTAAAACTGATTTAACAACCGAATCAGGATGTCATTCCATCTACTTGCTCTGGGAATCTGAATGAATTAATTGCTCACTCTAGAAATTGTTGTAGCTGCAGGGTCATTAAGCTTGGTCAATGTTTGCTAACACATTTAACAGGACAAATTTGTCAGTAAATATTTGGGCAAAAAGTGAAAATTTCTGATAAATTCTGTAAAACATAACTTTGATACATTTTTTCTGAGTTGAAATTACCATTAAAACCTTCCATGAAATGAAGATAGTGACAAAACCAAGTAATGGTAATGAAAAATGTGATCTCTTCATATTTCCAAACTCCATTCATTAAAGAATGTGATACGGGTATACCGAAAAACCTAGCCAGCAGTAGCCATACAATAATATTAGAACCTCCAGTTTGTTATAAAGAAGCAAAAGTATTCCTGCTGTAAGATGAATTATGCATGATTTTTTAAAAGTACTAATTAAGCAAAACCTCAGCTGGTTTTTCCCATTGTCATTCCATCACTTTAAAAAGCAGATTTCTTCAGAGCTTGTAGCAGATCCTGTTGAAGATCACAGTTCCTTACAAATTGCACAAGGCTTGGAATCCTAGAATGGCATTTCTAACAGAGATGTTTAGGCAGAAGAGTTTTTAAAAGAGGAATCGGTCTAACATTGTAATTATGGGCATTTCATAGATTTGGTTTGGCAGGCAATGCCATAATGGTATCGAAGTACAGCATTTTTCATAGCAAATGAATCAGACCTGGAAGGTGAGGTTGTAAATAGATATATTTTGCTAGCTGAGACATTGCTCTTATTATTCTGATGGTATGGTTTGGTACAGAAGTGATAAGACGGGAAGGGAGATCGAATCTTTAGAAAGTCCCATATTGTGGGACTGCTCTAAGACTTTGATCCAACAGCATGAAGAAATGATTATATATAAAACATTTTGTTATCATGAGAATAAATGATTATGGTGGTACATAATCAATATACTTCTCTTTTGTGTTTGCATTACATAGCTAGCTCTCTAGTAAGTTAATTGTGTTATGTGTAAATGATGATGTTATCTAGGGGTGTCAAGCTCAAGGCCTGCGGGCTGGATCCAACCAATGGGGTGCTTAGATCTGGCCCACGGGACTGCCCTGGAAACAGGTAAGGACCTTTGCTCTGCCAGCAAAAACGGAGCCTGGGAAGGCTGTACGCAGCCACCATAAGAGGGGGCCACCACAGTTGCCCCCGACACAAGTGACATCGAGCTGGCCACATCCATCCTGCCCCCCCCCCCGAGTTCAAACACAACCCTGATGCAGCCCTCAGTGAAGCCTGATGTTATCCATTCAGTCGCGTCTGACTCTTGGCAATTCAGGTTTCTCCACATCTTCTGATCTTGAACTACTTCTTTGAGTTTTTCTATGCTCTGGCTGCTGTCAGTTTTGATGATGCCCAGCCACTGTGTTCTTTGATGGCCTGGTTTTTTTTTTTCCTTTACCTCTAACTCTTCCAAACATAATTGCTTTATTCCAGTGAATATGTGTAAAAGGCTGATACAAAACATAGTTTGTTCCTTGATATCTTTATTGCTTGCTATATTTTAAATGCATTTTGGAATAAAGCTATGGCAAAAAGCTTGTCTGTTATGAAAATTGTTAGGTATCAAACACTTGAATATAAAGTAATCATCCAAACCAAAATATGTATTCCCTGAGGGAGAAAAAAACCCCCAGCCTCTTTGCTCTTTACTTTTCCAAACCTGGTGCAGAGCCTTGAGAGCTGCTATTGCGGTCTTTAGACCGAATTGATAGCTGTATATTTCAGTCCATTACGAATTTATGCTCAGCATCAGTCAGGGAATCCTCCTCTTTCCCTAAAGACTAAAAAAAGATTATCACTTTAGTCAAAGCGTTTAAATGTTAATTGCAAGCTAGGATGTATGCTGTCTGTCCAGCTGAATTCTGGATTGACTGATGTGAAAACTTTTTAATAGACTCTGAGGGGCAAGACGTAGCTATTAATGAAGGGTTCTAATTTATAAGAAAGTATCAGGTTGGTGAGTGGGTGGGGGTTAAAGTGAAGAGTTATTTTTATTCCTCCTCCTACTGGGTAGTTTGGAGCAGATCTGGGGGGGTGGGGATGGAAAAGGCTCTTGGAGTGATGCTTTGCGAATGATATGAAATAATTCCAGTGGTCACTTTTTATCCTTTCTTCCATTTGATATCTTCCTCTGAGATTTTCTAGTTTTCTTGGCAAGTGGAAGTTGCCTGGAGCTTTTTCCTTGGGTTAACTTCAGTGAGCCAGTGTTCTCCTAAGACTTCCTAAAAGAGGAAGTATGAAATAAAATATCCTGTACAGAATCAGCAAGGGCTAAAAGCAGCAGAGAATATGCTCTCTTGTATGAGCCAAATGGAACTTTAGAGAAAATGACCTTTGCTTAACCTGTCAGTGGAAGAAAATAGGATCTTTTCTAGGTCACTTTCATAAATTTGACATCATAAAATACTCTCAAGTAGAGTGGGGAAAAATAGTGACTGAACAATGAATATCATCTTGACCATTCTGCATTTCCTCTATCCATTTTTACTGTCAGTCTTGTGTATGGTGTATAGTTCTTAAAGTTTTAGTCCTAGACCAAGCAAATGGTCTATGTATATGAATAAAGGTAAAGGTTTCCCTGTACCAGTCTTGTCCGACTCTAGGGCATGGTGCTCATCTCCGTTTCTTGGCCAAGAGAGTTAGGGTGTTGTCCGAAAACATACTCCGTGATCATGTAGCCAGCATGGCTATATGCCAAAGGCTCACAGAATGCTGTTACCTTCCCACCTACTAATCTACTTGCATTTGCATGCTTTCGAACTGCTAGGTGGGCAGGAGCTGGGGTGAGGAACGGGAGCTCACTGTGTTGCGCAGCGCTCGGGGCTCGAATCTGGGCCATCAAGCTTTCCAGCTGACAAGCTTAGTATCTTTAAGCACTGAGCCATTGTGCTCCCCCCCAAATGTATGGGTATAAGATAGATAGATAGATAGATAGATAGATAGATAGATAGATAGATAGATAGATAGATAGATAGA
>WNWU01000017.1:24701064-24910403 GCA_012654045.1 Ptyas mucosa
AGATAGATAGATAGATAGATAGATAGATAGATAGATAGATAGATAGACTAAAGCTTGATCTCTAGTAAACCTGCCTTTTTAAAAAAAATGCACACTGCATTTAAGTCTGCCAAGTATAAAAAGAACCCGGTCTATTTGGGGAAATAACATATTATATGATCTGTGATGTGATGTGATGCGATGTGATATGTCTGCAATGAATTCCCTTGTGTAGTGAACAATATAGTGAAACGTGATCAATTAATTACGGTACACACTAAATGCTCAGCCAAAGGCGTCTTTATCTTCCATGAATGCTCTGCATTTTGGAACTTTCAAAATATTTAATCTGTTGGACTAAAATTTTTGATGGAGAGATATCTTCTGTATGTCCTGCTAATATTTTTTTGATATCGTAGATGTGCTTGTTAACATTTTGCAAAGCTATTTGTGAGCCGATAGCTATTAAACTAGGGAAGAGGAACCAAATATCAAGAGTTTACTTTCTAGCAATTTTATACTGCTTGTCTTAAAATTGCTTGCAAGTGAAAGAGAAACCAAATCCTTCAAAATCAAACAAGTTTCAGACAATAGTTGATATTGATTTACTTGGCTTTCAACATCAGGGAGATGAAACCAGCCTCTAACTGGAGGGCTGCATTGGGTACATAAGATCGATCTAAAAAAAAAAAAATGTTTTTCCCCCTGGATATTTTCTGAAAGGGGAAACATCATACATGCAAGCTTGTCAACCATACAAAGCTAGGGCAACTTCTTTTCTTCGGAAGGTTTTGAGTGCTGAGGGGAATATGTCCAGGGGTGATATTTGGATTATTTTTCAAACAGACTTTTTTATATCAGTAACTAATATCCTATATAGTACAGGATCCAGTTATTTTGGGACTTCTTTTGTCTAGTGGTATCTACCCACTCCACCTGCTCTAAAAAGATGGACATAATTCAATGCTTATTTCTGTCTTAAAGCTGGAGTAAGTTTGAGTTCACTCCAGTGTGAGAAAAAATGTATAGTTTCATAGGGGAGTTACTATTAGGATGCGTCAAGTTTTTCAACTTTCAATTTCCAAACATTAGGGGTGCTCAAAAGTTGTGATATGCCTTGGGGATTGTAAAGATATTTTGGTTACTTTAAAACGGGGTTGTCAAAATCGCAGCCCACCACTCCTGGTTTAGTGAAGGGGAAAAAAGTTGCGATACATCATGTGACAACGTCGTGACGACGCGAGTTTGACACCCCTACTATAATGTAATTTACATGTGCTTGGTAAGTAACTACATAAATATAACTTTTTAACATATAGTTTGTTTCATTTGAATGTCAATTCACAATAGAAACAATCTTTTTCCGTATTATTTTCATTCCCTTGATGTCTCTAGCGCAAAAAGTGTTATGCTGATCAGAATCTGGCTTGAAGTCTGAAATAATTCTGTCCTTCACTCTTGAATTTTATGTGTCTGGATTTGGTTCTAAATGGCTGTTTTTATGCTTTCTAATATCTGAAACCTCATGCTTTGTTGAGTCTTAACAGTTGCAGGGTTCAGTTGACTAAATTAACTTCTGCTGATCCAAGAGTGTAAATGATGCTTGCTTGCTTTATTTATTTATATGTCTCAAATTCATTACTCTGGGCCAGCTAAATATTAAAATCAGCATAAAAATGCAAAACAATTTGTAAAAAATGAGCTGGCTGTTTCAATTTCTGTTATTCTGATTTCACCACCAAATAAAACCTATGAAGAAACAAAGTTTGGGTAAATACAAGATTTCTGGAGTGTTTGAAAGATATTCCGCCTAAACATCCTTGACCTATCAAGATAAATTATGGATAAAAATAGGCACAACCCTATGCAGTTTTAGCCTGCCTAAAAGAGAAGCACACACTTTTTGTGTTGATAAGTATTAACATTCAAAGTAGGTCACAGTGCCTGAATATTTCTAATAGTATAACCCTCTCTGTTTTCAGAGTTTAATTACAACAGGGATCCCACAGGGTTGCTAATTTCATGTCACAGAGCTAGTGAAGTTTCTTGATTTAAGTCATATATATATGGGCTCCAGATATGTCTGTCAAACCACAAATGGTAGCAGAGGAATGAAGAATGTTAATTCAATTGACTATTTTTCGGCTGTTAATGGTAAGTACCACCAGCTGCAGATGATCAGTATTGCTTTTCATCTGCCTCTGGTATTTTTCACTGAAGCTGACATGATTGATGGAGGCAGAATTGGAATGAAGGGTGAGCATAGCAACTTCTTTAGCCATTCTGTTTCTGATTGTGTTTTTATTACAGGAGTCAGCTTGGAATGTTTAATTGGTTTTGGAAACTAGCAACTGCTGATGATGTCAAATGCTGATAATTGGTTTAGGACACAGATGTGCTATAAATTAAGCTGAGGTCATCTCAGATAATTTGTGTATTATTGCCTACTTTCTTGGGGGGGGAAGAGGGAGGAGGTGGAAGGCGCTTGCTTGCTTTCAGAAGAATTTCATGCCTCTAACCCAAGGTGATGGTTTTGTGGGTCATGGAAGTTGAATAACAACACTAGGTAGGAATAAATTCCATAGGAAAGCTAAAACTACTTTTATTGAGATTGATAATCATAACTAAATCATGCAAGTCTGGTTGTGGGGTTCTTCCTCCTCCTCCTTACAACTCATTGAATTAGAGATATGCTTGCCTGAACCACTTACAAATGTTTTGTCATTTTCCTCGGACTTACAAAATGTTTCACTCCCTTTTGCATAGACAACAGTTCCTGCATATTTCCATCATGGCCACTTTCCTTATTCTCTGTGAGGTTTGGGGACGGACGGACATATCGCATGTATTGTATTTTTTGGAGTATAAGACGCTCCGGACTATAAGACGCACCTATCTTTTTTGGGAAGGGAAACAAGGAAAAAAAATCTGCCTTTTCCTCCCACATCCATCAGGTATTCATCTGGCCCATCTGCTACCACCCATTTGCTGCCGCAGCCTGTTCACCACCACCTATTTGCCATCACACCCCGTTTGCCGCCGTCATGGCCCATTCATCGTTGCTGCAGCCCGTTCACCACCACTTATTCGCCGCTGCTGCTGTGCCCCATTTGCCACTGCCTGTCACCAGTGCGGCCCATTCAGCGTGGCCTGTTCACTGTCGCTGCGGTCCATTCACCATGGCCCATTTGCTGCGGCCCATTCGCCGCCGTCTGTCGCTGCCGCCGCTGCCTGTTCCCCGCCACTGCGGCCCATTGTATAACAGCTAATCGGCACCAGACCAATCTCCCTCACCCCCACCACAACATTCACTGCATAAGGCACACTGAAAATTTCACCCATTTTTAGGGGGGAGGGGGAAGTGTGTCTTACACTCCGAAAAATACGGTATGTTTTGATGCATGTTAAAGGCAACAAGTGTGTAATTATTTTATTTGCACAATGCCTTAATGATACACATGTCATTTTTACATCACTGTGACAGGTGGTGGATATCTCCATCTAGATAGCATTCTGTTTTTCCATATATAAGCTGTGCCTTTTTCAGATATTGAACTTCATCCCAGTAGCTGTAGCCCACCATGATCCGGGAAGAGGAATGGCAGGGATTACAATTTAGTAATAGCTAAGGTTCTCTATGCCTGCTGCAAAGCAGTGCTTCTTAAACAGCATATTATATCAGACAATGGACAGCCTTCAACAGTGATAATGTGCAAAATACTTTTATAATTGCTAAAGTTACTGAATAATGTAGATCTTCATAAAGCACTGCTCTCCAGAATATTAAACATTTATGTTAATTTGAAAAAGAAAACTTTAGGACCTCTTTTCATCCATCAGCAATTAGATGCATTAAATATATATCCCTGTTTTTGTTGCATTTCATCCTGTTACATTGGCAGTGATTAGTAGGGAAGCTTAATATGATTCTGAAGGCAGCCTCAGCATTTTTAGTTGGATAGCCTGCTCATCTTCAGTAAAACAGTACTGTAGGACTTGGAATCCTGTACAGCTGATTCATAAGTCAAATTTTATTATGTGAAATAAAATTTCACATAATAGGGAGGACTTTTTGTGGAGGTCCTCCCACCCTCTTCCCCCCTCTCTTTTTTGGCTAAAGATAAGAAGATTGTGTACCGAGGATTTCCTCTTCTCATATTCATTCATATGTATGTATGTATGTATGTATGTATGTATGTGGGGGGTATGTATGTATACGTGTGTGTGTGTGTGTGTATATATATATATATATATACACACACGTGTGTGTGTGTATACACACACACACACATATATACACACACGCGCACACACACATACATACATACACATACACTATACTGTATATATCTCCTTTATGCTGAAATACTGCGTACCCAACAAAAGCTATTGTGGCTGCAGTTGGAGATTAAAATTGGCAGGGACTCTCCTTCCTCTGCCATGTATAAAACTAGAATTGCCATCCATTGTGTTTCCATTGGATCCAAGACATTCTTTCTATACAGAATAAAATAAGTCTAGCTGTATCTTATTTAGCATGGATTTGATCAAAGTTATATCTTTCACATTGCATGCAGAACAGAAGGCTTCACAGTCTCATCTTATACAGGTTTTCATATAGAAACTGCAATATTCTATGTCAACCTGGAATCATTGCTCCTACGTAATATTTTTAAAACTCTTAACTATGAGTCTCTAAAGGAAAAATGCCAAGTTTAGTTATGTGTTAGTTCTACATATAATTTCAAAGCTCTGCTCTGGTCTTTACATATAATTAGAAAGAAACACTTTTCAGATACCAAAATCTATCAATCTATCATCCATCCATCCATCCATCCATCCATCCATCCATCTATGTTTTAGCTCTTTGTTTAGCATCAAGGTTGTTCTTTGCTTTTATATGGAAACTTCTTTTGCAGTTGTAATGTCTTTGGCAGATTTTATAAACTAATATTTTCTGTTAGCGCAGCTACTACTGTGTAGTCATTTGAACTCCTTTATTACATTCCTTTTTCTTGATTTAAAGAGTTATGTTGCTCATTAAACTCAAGTTCATGCATGGGAATCGGTTATGAACTTGTTGTGGCCTGCATGGATTGAACAAACAAACAAAATTTGTTAACAACTCCATTAGCACAGTTCCTTTTCATCAGGCTTGGATTCTACCTAATGTACCACTAACCATTATTTTCTCACCTAGTTTGCTCAGCAGTGACAGATAATAGATGAAGCCATTACAAATATATTTGACAGTGCATCCCTGAAGATGTGAAAATTGAAGTCTCTCATCATGATTTAAAATGTGTGCTCACTTGCTTAAATGAGGTGGAAGAAGTAGCAGTGGAAATAAAGCAAGCCAGATTTCTAAAAACACTAGCTGGCTGTTACTCGGGTTAATATACTGCATCACGCCCATATAGAGCCATCTGACGATAGCTTAGGTTAAATTTGTGCTTAATCAAGTGTTCTTGTGGCATGATTTTTTCCTGTGATGTGACATTCAATAACATGTCTCTGTCTTTGGAAATGGAACTTCATTGGGCATCATAAAAACATATATTACCTTCCCTTTGTTTCATCTATTTTTTTGAATTATGGTATTAATCTGAAGATAGTCCTTTGCAGTAAAGGTGGTAGTGATTTGTGAGAATTAAGGCAAACATCTCAACTTGCCCCTGTAATATGAGGGAGCTCAGACACTAACCAAGATGGCTGACTCAGGGCTGGTAGTGGTACTCCTTTCCTCCTTCCTTTATCATTCCACTCCTCCACTATAGGTCTTACCAGAATCCTCCGGAGAAAGTGTTTTTTAAAGGTTGAAGGTATGGGATCATGAAAATGAGTTCGGGGCCCTTTGTTCTGGTGAGGCCCAAAGTAAATGTCTCCTCTCCCTACACTATTTTAGCCCTTAGTTTCTCTTCTCCCCCCCTCCCCATTTCAGTGTGTAGGCTAATGAAGCATGAACTATCTAATTTGTTTCGTGCTCTTGATAATTGACTGCTACATAGTTACAAATAGAAACAGTTTTGATTAAATTACGTATTTCTGTATTTTCTCTCTTTTTGCAAAAAGGCAAATTATACATATACCACAAGGTTTGTAAATGAATTGAAGTACACTGTTGTGAATATGGCCCATTCCTTAGGAAATGTCGTATAAATCTAAATTAAGCTTGAAACACCATGACTTTTCCAATTTTTACAGAAAGGAATCATTTGTAAGTAAGAGAAGCATTGAGGCTATAAAGATACAGTAATTGTTTTTAAGTGGCCAAACTGTTTCCTAGTATTTTGTTTTCTTAGTATATTCTGTCGTAGATCCTATTATAAAAAGATAAATCCTATTATATAAAAGATCCTATTATAAAAAGATAAAGAGGATGTACCCCTGTGCATCTTCTTTATCAAGCCTCCTTTCTGCACTCTACCTGATCCTTGCTCAGCCTCCCTTGAACTCTTACACAAACAGCTTTCCAGAAACTTCCCATGCCTCCCTTGTGCCCACGTGCCTCATTGTGCACCCTCCCCAAGCCTTGCTGTGCCTCTCTCACTCCCTTGCACATCCGTTTATGCCGTCCCCCACCTGTTGGCAATCATCTATCTTCCAGCTTGTTTTGCAAACCACATTTTTGCTGGTTTTCCCACTGACTTGATTTATGGGAAACCAGCAGGAAGTTTCCTTGCCGAATGACCATCGGATTTGGTTAACAATGGCAATTGGGATTGCAGAGATTGACATTGCAAAGTGAAGCATTTGTGCTTTATGATACTATTAATTCTCCTAATAGGCTGCGGGATGGTTCAGGAATGGGTTAATACAGTCTGATCTGCCTGGAGACTGAGTCATAATTTTTTTGGCCACGCCTCCATGTCTCTCCATCAGGCCCCAGTTTTCGACTCAGTCATCTGACAGAGACATCTTTGACAGTTGCTCTTCACTCAAACCATTCCTGGACCATTCAAAATTCAGATTTTTTGGACAATTGACAGGTTTGCGTGCTGGCCAGATCAGCCTTGGCTGGTAACGCCGCCACTGACTGAGTTAAAAACTAGGGCCTGATGGATAGACGTGGAGACGTGGCCAAAAAGTTATGATTCAGTCTCCAGGCAGATCAGACTGTTTCAACCCATTCCTGAACCATCCCGCAACCAAAGAGAATCAGCGTCTAGATAGAACCAACGCCCCTTCAGCCCTGCAAAACAGTCAGTTTTGTGTGTGGCCCCTTAGGAAAATTAATTGCCCAGCCCTGATCTAAGTTCTAGAAAATGTACACTTTTTATTACCTATGTTTTCCTATAGACTGATAGAAAAACTTCTTGCTTTCCTCTGAACTGACCTTCTAGCTGGAATACACTGAACTTTTCTTTACCTATTGATTTATTTTTGAAAATGCACTGTGAATGGCTGCCATTTTAACTTATGAACTCTGGGCAGCTAACAACAATCAACAAAAAAAGAATATCCTAAAACCTTTATAATGGCATAGAAGCATCTGGAGAGAGGGTGAAATAACTAGGTTTGTAGCACATATCTTTTTCATCACCTGTAAGTTATCTTTTTACTATTTGCAGCTTCCTTGCAATATCCCAAGAGACAGATAGACAGGTTTCTGCTGACAGTGGGAAAGTCCCAGAGATTAATCTGTAGAATTATTTTTATATAGTTGTGCAGTAGAGTAGAATAAGGAGAAAATAACTCATTTGTCTAATTTATGTTATTTGCTAAATGGCAAACACTCTCTTAGCTATTTTTAGGTTCTGTGATAACACTGAAATAAGTGCAAACTTCAAAAACAGCTTCAGATAGTCCTCACTTACTGAATTCAGTTGGAATCAGCAACTCTCTCTCTAAGCAACGTTGTGACCATGCTGGATAACAGTGTTAGTTCCACTGAGATCGTTTAGAAAACCACTCACAATTGTTAAGAGGAATGTCACATAATTTTGACAACTTTATTCTGGTGTCCCCATTGACTTTGCCTGTTGAAAGCCACAAATGATGATTAAATGACTATGGGATGCTGATTGTAAATGCACACTGGTTGTCAAATATAATTGCAATCACATGACTGTCGGCATATTGTGATGGCTGCAAGTTCAAAGACTGGTCATAAATCTCCTCTTTAGTGTTGTCGTAACTTTGAATGGTCACTGAACGAGCAGTCAGTAAGCGAGGACTACCAATAATGCTCTTCCGCATAGATGAGAAATGCTGAGCTATATCATCGGAATCTATGAATGCAAAGCATAAGGGCAGTACAAATATTTGGAAAAGATAATTTACTGTTGGTTTGTTTCTCCTGGGCCTGTGGCAGCACTTCCTACTAAGTGAAATGCAAAACACCAAATGCAAATTCCAGAGCATCAGAACACAAGACAAGAAGCAATCGATGGAAGGAGAGAAGCAACCCAGAACTAAGGAGAAACTTCCTAACAGTGAGAACAATTAACCAGTGGAACGGCTTGCCTTCAGAAGTTGTGGGTGTTTCATCACTGAGGGCTTTTAAGAAGAGACTGGACAGCCATTTGTCTGGAATGGTATAGGGTCTTCTGCCTGAGCAGGAGGGTTGGATTAGAAGACCTCCAAGGTCGCTTTCAACTCTGATACTCTGATCATCAAGGGAGTGAAAATATCCTAATAAATCAATTTCTGTCCTATCACAGTATTTCCACTTGATCCCCAGACTCTGCTCTTGACTTGCATGCTTGTGTTCAGCAATATTCAGTCTGGTTGCTGAAACTGGGTATTCAGTGCATCTAAATCAGGGGTGAAATCCAGCTGGTTCTATCTGGATCCGGTGAACTGGTAGTGGCAGCTGGGGGAGGCTCTGCCCACCCGCACAGACATCATGACGTCCCTTTTTTGTGACATTTTAAGCCTCCGCGCATGTGCGCGCACATTGGCAAAGTGGTAGGGAAGGTAAGTAAATTTCACCCCTGATCTAAATTGTACTGTTCGGGAAAATTCTGCCTGAAATCATAGGTGCTACAAATGCTTTAGTATTATTTGGGAGAGTTAGAGATGGACAAGATATAAACTGTAGTATCTATTGACTCGTGCCTGGTTCTTGCTAGAAAGCAAATATCTTTTGATCTGCATGACTTAAAAATATTGACATTGACCCGATAGAATTGCGCAGAAAGATTGCACTTTGTGTAGAAGAAATGTTTAATATGGAGAAAGATGTAATCAGATGAACACTTATTTATAGTCTGATGTCGCAGATTGATTAAATAGGCGACTAGGACAGTGTGAAGTTGTGCAGGTGATGGTTTTTCCCTTCATGCCAGACCTTAAGCATTTGAAATCCTTGCTTTTCTTTGCCAGTTCACAACCATATTTCCAAACCATAACAGCTTGAATGAAACAGCATTTCCAGATCTCTGCCTGTTGAACCTGAAACAAGTTCCTACATTAATAAAGATATTGGCAGCTATGTCTGTATTCAGTGGTTTGCAAACCTCTATACCTCCACCTCCTACCAGCAATATATATTCTGGGTTTTCTCTAGGCTCAATAAACGTAAAGCCTCTCATAAATAGATAATATGCAATAATGTGAAAAATGCTGGCGGCTCTGTGTCTGAAAACAACCACATTTCCTAATATTTAATTTTTCACCCAGCTATTTCATTTAGAGCTATTTTTCTATGCTTTTGATTTATTGCTGTAAATTTCTCTTGGTGGTATGTTTTGGATTTTTTAAAATAAATAAATAAAAGCAATTAATTGTTTTCTCTAATTTTAAGTCAGTCATCTAAAAATACCTTTAGCACAGCTTTGGGAAACAGGTAATGAATTATGAACTGAGTGTTGGGTGATAAAGTGACCCTGCTATCTTACAATTTTTCAGTATGTATTAGAATTTATGGTCATGCACATAATCCATACATTGTTTTCTCTGAATGATCTATAGAAGGGAATTTGTCACATACTGCTTTTAGAAACAAGAACATTTTTGGACAATAATTATAATTCTCCACTTGAAAATATTTCTCAACTGACTTTACCCTGTGTAGGAGGTAAAAGTATTTGACAAACAAGTGCTCAGTGGGTGGTGCTCAATATCATGTGAATGAGGCTTGAGGGTGTACAAATTGCCTTTCTCTCCTCTGCCTCTATGTTTGCCTCCCATAATATAATCTGTTTGGTTTTGAGAATAGCTGTGGCTATTGTGCTACCTAGGTTTGCATCATTGATAGATAGATGCAGCAGACTAAAACCAAATTGGATTACTGCAATACGTACTGCATAAGGCTGCCCTTGAAGAATATCCAGAAGCTTCAACTGGTGCAGACTGCCTCTGTATTATACCTCTGCTCCGTGAGTTGTACTAGTTGGCAGTTTGCTTCTTGATCCAAGTGCTGGTTTTAACACTTAAAGCCCTTCATGGCATGAGACGGGTCTATCTGAGAGATTGCCTCTCCCCAGTTATATCAGCCCACTCCATTAAAGCTGGCAGAGAGGGCATGTTGCAAATACCATCAGCTAGGGATCTACAATTGGTGAGACCTAAGAGACAGGCTTTCTCTGCTCTGGTGCCCTCCTTATAGAACCGTGATGGCGAACCTATGGCACGTGTGCCACAGGTGGCATGCGTAGCCATATCAGTGGGCATGTGAGCTCAGCTCCGGCGTGCATGTGCGCGCTGGCCAGCTGATTTTTAGGCCTTCTGGGCCCACCAGAAGTAGGGAAACAGGTTGTTTCCTGCCTGCGGAGAGCCTGGGGGGTGGTGGGGAACGCCCGTTTTTCTCTCACACCTGGCTCCAGAGCCTTCTATGAGTCTGGGGAGGGCAAAAACGGCCTTCCCCACCCCCCCACCCCCGGAGGCCCTCTGGAGGCCAGAAAAGGCTCGTTTCCCAACTTCCGGTTGGACAGGAAGTGACGGTTTTTGCTGTCCCCAGCCTCCAGAGACATCTAGAGAGGCTCTGGAGACTGGGACAGCAAATAATGTCACTTCCTGTCCAATTGGAAGTTGGGAAATGGGCCATTTCTGGCCTCTGGATGGCCTCCGGGGGGTTGGGGAAGGCCGTTTTTCCCCCTCCCTAGACTCATAGAGAGGCTCTAGAGCCAGTTAAGAGAAAAAAAAATGGGCCTACTGGGCCATCGCATGCCAGGAGCTGGGGGTGGATAGCGGGGGGTCGTCTGGGCGTGGGCACATAGAATTATGGATGTGGGCACACGCGTGTGCAAACCCCACCCTCCTGGCATGCAATGGCAAAAAGGTTAGCCATCACTGTTATAGAACATTGTTCTCCCAAAATTAGATTAGCTCTATCCTTTTGTCATTTTGCAAAGCTCTTAAGACTTGGTTTATGTTATCAGGCCTGGGGCTCCCAAGCAATCAGAGATTTGTGTACATGACTCCATTGTTGCGCTGGCTATTTTTATCCTCTTTTTGTTGGGGGTTTGTATATTTGTTTTTGTTTTTTTTATACTATTTATTTCTTAATGCAATTCCTTTATTTTTATATCTTTTATATCTATGTTTTTTCTCTGGTTGCTACCTGTCACCAATTTTTGGTGAGATGAGCAGCTATACAAATTTGATCAACCAATAAATACATTGGGTTATATTAAGTGAAATACTAACAGAACTCTTATATTTAATCAAAATTATTTTTAAAAAATGATATTGTTTTATTGAAAAGGTGCCCGACATAATTCATTGTGTAATGAGATCACTGCATCATTTATAATTAAAACATAGAGTATTTCCTGTGGGCTTCTTTTAAAAACTAAAGATTTTTTAAAAAAAATAAAACCCATTTTCTTTAAGTAAGTAGAATTATCTTTAAAATCCTTTGATACATAAATATTAAATGATCTTTTCTGACATTAGTTTAACAGGCCTACACGAACTAAACATAAAATTGATCTGTATACTTGGGTATACATTCTATTTTTTTAAACAATAGGAGCTTGATCCGAAGCACTTTGAGTGAAAAAAGAAAGCTGCTAGTGAAAAAAAATTGCATGTTGGTACAATAAGCATTATTGTGTTAAGAGCAGCATTCTCCAATTTTTGTGGCTTGGCGACCCGACTGGGGGCTGAGAGGGAAACCACACTGAGCAAGTGGCAGGCCAGTGTGCACCCATATGCCATGCAGCTCGACTGCACACTGCCCTGCCTCTCGTACAACCCAGTTCCGAATACAGCCTGGTAGTGGGCCACGGTAGTGAGCCTGTGTTAGAGGCTCTTGTTATGCTTCATCTTTTACAAGTGTATATATTACATGAATTTGGTTTTTTACCCTACTCCTTTATGAGATGCAAAATAACTCTTGATATGAGCAGAAAGTACTACAGCGTGACATTTTCACATTACTTGAACAATAGTTCAGTATTGAATATTGTGATGGGTGATGGAAGTAGCAGTATCAGATGCTTTTAATTTCAGTCTTTACTTGTTCAGGATAGTACAGGTACTTCTCAACTTATAACCATTCATTTAGTGACAGTTTGAAATTACAACGGCAATGAAAAAAGGAGCTAACAACTGCTACTCACACTTATAACCATTGCAGCATCCCCACAGCCATGTGATCGAACTTCTGGCGCTTGGCAAACGAGCATGTATTTACGTCAATTGCATTGTTCCAGGGTTATGTGAACTCCATTTATGACATTCCCAACTGGGTTCTGACAACCAAACTCAACGGGGAAGTTGGATTCACTTAATGACTCCATGTGCCACCTAAACTGTAGTGATTTCCTGAACCATGGCAAAAAAAGTTGTAAAATCAGGTGTGACTCTTTAACAACTGTCTTGCTTAGCAACAGAAATTCTGGTCCCAATTATAGTTGTAAATCAAGGACTACCTGTATACACAAAATAGTGCTGGTGTTCCTTTGCCCATAAGAATATTTTTTTTCTTACTAAATCCTAAAAAGAACAAGGATTTAAAATGTCTGCATGTCTTATTCTTAAATTGACATTTGATTACTTGTCAAATAATGTACAAGAAACATATAGCAAAGTTATAATTTTAAAAATGCTATAGAAGATGCGTTGCACGAGAATGAGCAATTACCAGTATAAATGTTATTTATTTATTTATTTATTTATTTTAACCTTAGGATGCTGCATGGGGAAATTGTAATAAAATGCTGAAAAGTGACTTACAGTAAATTATTTTCCAAGTTGGAGCTTGGAAAAACGATGCTATAAGCAGATTGTGAGGTAAAACCACTTTTATTGTTAGGTGTTTTTCTGATGCTTTATTTTCTGGCTGCTCTTTTTGACAAAGAAGACTCCAGCTAACAAAAGCATCTCTACAATAAAGTTGCTATAAAGGCACAGTAAAGTGTCACAGGACTCTCTTAGAAGAGGTTAACATTTACACCTCTAAAATGACTTAATGGCTCTAAATAATTTTGATTTGCTTCTAACCAAGAATCTGCTTGAATTACTTTCTTGCTGTGTAAGTCTTTAATGGCTATTTAAATGGTTGCATAGTACTGTATTTTATGAAATATTAATATAATGTGTGTGAGTCTGATGGAACCAAAGAACAAAGCACTATTTTTATAATACGTTTGTGAAAATTTGCTTTCTACGCAAAGTACAAAGACAGCAAGACTGGCTTTCTACATTGTCAAATGTAACAGTTTCATGTGTGACTTTAGGCATATACAGTACTGTTTTGTAGAAAAAGCTACTTGAACACATAACAAGACGGAACAATTTCCCAGCATAAATTAGGGGGGGAGTTTGTGCAAAACCACATGTGGATTTTGGTTTTTTTACCTGTTCTTACAGGAAGAAGATAAACTGTGACACATCCCAAAGTTTCTAGAACTAAATAGCTGTAACTTAGTTTTCCTAGACACTATTCTTTGCTTCCCTAAAATCTTTGTTATACAGAACAAAGTTCTGTGTTGTAGTAAAAATGCAAAATCAATATATAGCGTTACATTCACTTTAAAATATTTTTTAAAATATTTTTAAAAAATGGATTCCTAAGCACTACCAGCAGTTCATTTTGTAGAATTACATGTCATAGTTGCGATAAGGATTATTTTCACATTTATTACATCCAAGATAGACCATGGATAGAAACTGTCCATTTACACTTTCTTCTGTGAGTACCGACCCTGATAAATTGTTAGATTATTAGATAGACATAGATTACACAAACACAAGCACACACATTTTGTGTTTTTTTTTTATTTTAGAAAACTCAAAATCATACAATCCTCAGTAATTGCCTAGATTCTCCCCATTGTTTACCTCAAATACTTCTTATAGAGACATAGAGAAAGACTTAATTTATCTATTCAACAGAATTAATCAATTATTTAAATACATTTTGCCCTGTATGATATCAAATATATAAATTTAAAGGAATCATTATATTAAAATGGCAACAAATGCTATATGAGAAGGCTTGACTAGACTAGTCTAGTCTAATAGGCTATTAGTGTTAAATTTCTCCATACAATAGATTTATATTGATATGATGGATTCTTCAAACCACCCAGGAAATTTTTTTGCATATAATTCTGCTAAATGTATAAATTATCCAGAGACAGGCAACATGGCAATGGAAGCAACCCATGTTCCTTGCATGATTTTTATTTATGATTTGTAAAAAGCCAGCATTCATTTATACTTTAGATGAATTTAGTTCTAAGTAAAATTCTTAACTTCAGAAAACCATTTAGCTAATTTCTTTCTTTATTTTCAGGTGATCTGATTTCACAAATAGCATCTTCTTTAAATGACAAGAATCTTGGGGCTACTACATTCATTTACAAGATACTGAATTAAAAACAGATTCTGGAAAGTATAAGGTAAGCTTTTAGTGCACTTTAAAAATGTTCATGTACTATGTACTGTGGTACGTGAGCCTGTGAACTGGTGTCAGTTTCCTAATTTGTGACTGTTTATAATCTGTATTAGTTTACCAGCCTCTCTTGAGGTTATTACATGTGAAGCTATTTTGGGAATGACCTGCAATATCTGGTAGAATGGAGAAACATACAGGCACATATACTGCTATTTTTTTTGTCAAGCTGCTGCAGTTGAATGAGTTACTGCATGGGGATACCAAGGTCAGTTTTTTATCGAAAGAGTATAAAACAATGCCCAGAGACTATTTCCAATTCCAAACTTTTTGTTCATTGTACTTTTTCTGTGGAGTAGTCTTTAGGAACTGTTTAATAGACATGGAACCTGGCATATAGCTATATGCTGCCTCTGTAATGTTTAAAAATACAAAGCTAAACTCTAGCCTATTAGATTTTGATCCTGGATTTTAAATTTTGTCATATTTCAGCAGTTAGAACCAAGTTTGAGATTTCTCAGAGTTCAGATTAGCTGTTCTGAAAGTCATGTTCTTGCAGCATCGTAATAAAGAACAACCTGTGCTGATGTGGCAAATCTCCCCTGTTTTGTCTATTGCATTTTTGTTTTCCTGATAGCTGATTCCGATGTCCTTTGAGGCTCAGAAAAGAGAGAGAAAAACCCACGCTTGCATTAATGTTGATGTCTTGTACTGTATAAAAACTCTAATTTAAATTGTGCTGCCCACTTTTTCAACAGTTGACTTGGACTTTGCTTTGGATTGGTAAAATTTGCCTGCTATGATCTTTATTCTTGATGGTTATTTCTGAATTTCTTTGCACTCTAGTGGGGTGGATTTATTTTTTTTTTACATTCAGAGACACCGTATAGATACTGCAGCACAGAGAAACAGTCTAATAAAATGTAAAGGATGATCAAAAATAACTTTTGATAGGGAGCAGAAATTTGTCCCTCATTTCTTTTTCAATATCTACAGACTTTAATAGGAACAAGTATTAGAAGTTAAGCTATGATGCTGTTGTTTTTAATAACTTTAGCCTATTACCTCAGGAAGGTTATGTGGGGCAGAGAATAAGCTAGAAGTGAAACTTCAGTTACAGTATTAGAGGGCTTGCACACTGTTAAATTGAATTAATGAGGTTATTAAAAGCTTATTGCAGGAGAGTCCCAACAGTGAATCCCTTCATTGGCTACTCAGCTTAGCAAGCAAAATGCATCAGAATTTTTTTTTAAAAAAAGTTATATCAAGTCCCCCTAATTTTGAAAATAATAGTGCCAGGATTTATTTTTCCACTTCTGGATTTGTATGGGGTGCTTACTTGATTGTGATTCACATTCATATATTTTTTAAAAAGCTCTTAGCTTCTTGCAACAAAATTAGGTCCTTTATTTTTAAAAGTCTAAATTGTTACTTTAAAATTAAAGATGAGATTCTTAAGGTTCCTTGGATACCTTGATTTAATAGACTTTGGTTCTGGAATTCAAGAAATGTTAGGAACACAGTAGTGTTTACAAGCCAACATCATTCACAAAAACTGCATACAATCGTCGTGAATATAGCATAGTCTTTCAAGAACATAGAATCACTATAATTTTAAATATTTAAGAATTGATTTTTAAAGCTTCTTTCCTTTTTTTCCTATATAAGCATTTATTTTGATACATAATTGTTTTGTAGAAAATAAGTGAGTTTCATTTTCTTACTTTCAGAGGAGTTTGTATTTTTTTCATTTAACCTCTGTTGTCAGTCTAAAAATATCTGATCAACTAGCTGCTTGCATGAGGTTTTTTTTTTTCTTCATTTTTTCTATTTTATACTGTTGATGTTTGAAAAAGAATCCCAAAAATAAGCTTGGACTAAGATTGAGCTGTTTATGAGACCAAACTGTCTTTTTTTAGCTCAGAAATAATAGCAAAACAATATAATTTACAAAAACCAACAACGGGGAAACAATAAAACCCATTATAGGTAGTTCTTGACTTGAAACCACAATTAGGACCAGAATTTTGGTTGCTAATCAAGTTTGTTGCTAATTGAGTCACACCTGATTTCATGAGCTGTTTTGCTATGACCTGTTTAAGTACATCATTTTAATTGTTAAGTGAATCACTTGGTTGTTCAGCAAATCTGGTTTTCCCCCTTGACTTTGCTTATCAGAAGCTGGCAAGGAAGATCACAAAAGGTAATCACATGACCACAGGACATTGCAACCATCGTAAGTATATGATACCATGTTTCCCCGAAAATAAGACCCTGTCTTATATTTTTTTCGAATCCTGAAATAAGTGCTTGGCCTTATTGCCATGCGTTCAAAAGCCCAATTGGGCTTATTATCAGGGGATGTCTTATTTTGGGGGAAACAGGATAGTGGCCAAACACTAGGATTTTGATCATCTGACCATGGGGATAATGCAACAGTTGTAAGTTGAGCACTGTTGTAACTTTGAAACAGGTGCTAAACAAATGGCTGTCAATCAAGGACTACTGTACATGGATTTGAGGTACCTGGAGAGTTTCTCAGAGGAATCACAGGTTTCACAACACTTTGCAAAGGAGCTGCACATTTACAATTGTGTACCCTTTGGGGGAATGCTGCTAAAGGGGAGCAGGGACAGTCCCAGAAAAAGCTCGTTTATGTGGCCCTTCCAGGAAGAATAGTTTATTGAAGAATAAGAGTAAGCCAACCCTGCTAGAGTTTATTGGATGGGAAGAAACACCCAAAGAAAGCAAACATGTAGGTAAATAAGTTTCTAAGCCAGGTACGGTTTGACTATGTGTATAGCACTCTTGTACAAGCTACAACCAAAATTTGGTTTTGCATAAACTTGAATACCAAAGGTTTTTAATTGAACACTTCTTCCAACACAAACTGAACCTGTATAAATTTAAGTTAAAATCCAGATCCTGAGCATTTATGTAGTTGCTTCCTTTTGGCTTACCTTGTTGGAGAGAACTCCAAGTAATCCCTCACATCTCACAGACTTTTCAAATAAATGTCAGATAAATGTTGATGACTTTATTTTTTTCTTCTTTTCTGTGAGCTGCTTGCTGTACACACATGGCAAGTGTATTGAGCCAATTTCAGAAAGACGCATCGTTCTATCATAGAAATACTTTATGTATCTTATTTGGCAAAGATTTTTTATTTATGCTGAAAAACTCCTGATGATAAATGATTTCAATTAAATATATATTAAAGGAAACATTATTGCTCAGTGTCTTTTTAAAATTTTTTTATAAGGGAAAACATTTCCCTCTTTCCTCAGCCCGGAATTTAGAGTTGATTTTCTGGCAACCAGAGATAAAGTATAATGGAGACTATAATAAAGTTTTAAAAGACAGAATGCCTGCATGCTTTATTTCAAATAGTGGCAGGCTTTTCCCATATTACCGGAATAACTTTTAATACAAATAATACAAACTGAGATTAATAGCAAAGCATGAATCACTTTGACATATCTAAGAGAACTGCCTAGAGATACGAATCAGAAATTATATTATACATTTTATTTACTTTATACACATTATCAAATACCCTATTATTCCCCTGAATGTCTTTAGGTTTTCTTTTTTTCTTGTTTCGGCTTAATTTACACAAATTTAACATGCATTCAAAATGTAGTTCTCTCTCCACTAATACTGGTATTTATGTGGAACCTCTGTCTGGAATCATGTTTTTTAAAGAAAATATGTTAAGAGGTATGCATAATGTTAATGTATTTAATATAGTAAATTATTTTAGGAGTAGGTGTTCAGAAAGGCCCCTCATCATCCTATCTTCAATATGTGGGTGGTAGGGAGTTGGTTTTGGTCTACCACCACCCCTACAAATTGCCAGCAAACTAGATTGGCATCAATGCAAACTTGGGTCTAAGATTGAAGTGTAAAGGAGCTTCTTTATTATTTATATACTATCATTTTGACTGAATTGTATAGACTTGTAACTTTCAAATTGTTGCAAAAAGTCTCGCCTCTTTCAGTGCATGTTTACCAGAATTATATGCCTCAGTGCCTTCTCAATTCATTGACTTCTGCAGTACAGGTATTCCTCGACTTATGACCACAATTCAGTCCCAAATTTCTGTTGCTAAGCAAGACAGTTGTTAAATGAATTTTGCTCCATTTTATGATCTTTCTTGTCACAGTTGTTAAGTGCAGTTGTTAGTAACATGGTTGTTAAGTGAATCTGGCTTCCCCACTGACGTGGCTTGTCAAAAGGTCTCAAAAAGGGATCACATGTTCCCTGGACATTGCAACCATCGTAAATATGAGTCAGTTGCCAAGCATCTGGAGTTCAGTCATGTGACCATGAGGATTTTACAATGGTTATAAGTGTGAAAAATGGCCATGTTACTTTTTTCAGAGCTGTTGTAACTTCAAACAGTCACTCCATGAACTGTTGTAAGCCGAGGACTATCTGTATTTAGAAGTAGGTGTGATTTATTTGTAAAATGGGGTGCCTGAGAGTCTACTCAAGCCTACAGGCAGCCATTGAAAGCCCTTATGTCTGAGTGAGGTTATCCTCCCCTTCTAAGGGTGGTTTGCAATTTGGAAATTCTAGGCTGCTTATATATGAACAGGTGGCAGCTGTAAGCTAGTAGGACAGTTTCACTGCTACATTTTTGTAGGCCAACTGTGACTGTTTCTGGATGAGGAGGTTTTGCTCATAATCATTCCTGACCTATTCATTACGTGTTTGGACTACATAATATGTTCTCTGTGGGGCTACCCTTGAAAAACATTAGGAAACCAACCAGTACACAATATACTGATCCCGAACAGTGGTGGCTATATCTGGATATGTGTTGATGATTCCAGAACTTTGGAAGGTGCATTGGTTGCCAGTTGGCTTCTAAATGTGTCTCAAGTTGTTGGTTGCCTATATGACAACTGGGTGATCTTAGGGAACGTTTTCTCCTGTATTCATCTGCCCATTCAGCTTAAATGAAATAGGTTCAGTGTCCTCCAGGTCTCATCCCTCCAGAATTGTCACATTCCTGGTGGCAGCCCTTACTTTTTGGAATTCCCATCCTGTCAAAAATCATTCAATCACATCAGTAGTGGGTTCCACTTACCTTTGCTACCGGTTCGGAAGCGGTGCTTTGCTCGCGTGTGTCGCTTCTGTGCATGGGCAGAGTGTCTGTGATGATGTCCGGGTGTGTGGGCGGAGCCTCCCACCACCACCACTACTGGTTCGCCCGAACCGGGACGAACCAGTAGAAACCCACCACTGCATCACATCATCTCTCTTTAGCCAGGATGAGAGTGCACTTTGGTTGGAAGGTGGGATTGCAAGGCACATGGTATTTTTGTTTGTGATGTTTTTGTGCTTTGGAATTTGGGAAGGGGAATAATGTATCTGTTTAGATAAATCAATATATAAGCATTTTATATGGTGGTTTTCTGAATAAAGCCATTCTAAAGTGTCACTTCAGTTGCGGCTTGAAAATATTTTTAAACGTTTCTTAAAACACCTACTTGTTATAAGAAAGCATTTTTATGCTAATTCTCACTTAGACACCTTACTGCCGATTCCCTTGTTTTTCTCCTGCTCTGTCAAGTAGGAAATCTATAAAAAAAAGAAATTAAAAAACAGTACCCCAGGTATAAAGTACTTGCAAAGGTAAAAATAAACAAAATGAACCAAACTTGCACTGCAATATGTGCTTGAAATCAGATCTTAACAGCATGGTAATGAAACCAAGCTATGGCTGTATACTTGATACTCAGTGTTTTTAAAAGCATGCGAGAGGAGGCTTACTAAGGAAGAAAAGCAAATCCAAACTTTAAAGCCTTAGATTATCACTTAATATTCCTAGGAAATAATTTCTTACATTTCCAGGAAATATTTTTTTTACATTTCTTGTGCAGCACCTGCAACATATGCCATACGTGTGACTCCTGTTTTTAAATTGAACTTTTGAATGTTACAATTGCTTTTGTGGAATGGGCATTTTCATTTGTATTTGAAGATCTGAAATAGTCATTTGAAGGTTCTCGAATGGAGTTTCAAGCAAGTATTTGTCTTGGTGCTGATTTTCTGTCTCTGGCATAGAAATAATTTGTGCCCAGCCTCTCAGGAAATCTTATCTCCCTGAGTCTTGGATAGCAGGCTATAAATGCAGAAGAATCCAAAGGAGAAAGATGATGTATCATGTTATCCAGTAATGTTGAGTAGTGACTCATAATATTGGGAACTATTGAACATAAGGCAGATTTCCCAGTTGGGAGGGAGGCATATTTGACATCATCTTATTTATGCTAAACACTTCTTTCCAAAATTCTTATTTTCAACCCAAACATTTTATGGAAAGCTGTATGTGCCATCTGTCCTTATTTTTTTTTTTCAGATAAAAATTTGGAACACTTTGTTTTTTTAAAAAAATAATTGAGTCAGTCATTTTTGTGACTTTAACTGACATTATGTTATATAAAATATGTACCATTCTAACTTTCGCCCTGCAAAGTTCTACTTTTTTTCAAGCTTCACGTAACTGTCAAGCTAACAAAGCAGTGAAGTAATAAAATAAATAAATTGTTGATCAGCCATTTTCATCTGGTCTCTCATCTGACTGAATGAGTATTTTCCAGTGGTGAAATCCAATTTTTTTTTTACTTCTGGTTCTGTGGACGTGGCGGGTGTGGCTTGGTGAGCATGGTTTGGTGGGCGTGGCAGGGGAAGGATACTGCAAAATCTCCATTCCCACCCCACTCTGGGACCAGCCAGAAGTGGTATTTGTCGGTTCTCCGAACTGCTCAAAATTTCCGCTACCGGTTCTCCAAAACCTGTCAGAACCTGCTGGTATTTTCCCAAAGATCCATATTTCTCACCTGTTTTTGCTTATATTCCTTTATTTTCTTCTACCAAATATCTCAGCTTTTTTCTTTCTATCTTTCTAATGCTGCTGCCTTTGTTTTAGCCAAAAGCTGCCAAGAAATGCAGAGAAAGGTGTCAATTTTTGACAATTGGGTCAAAATTTTTTGACAATTGACAACTGGGTCAATTTTTACTTCTCCTATCCTGTCTATTCAGACTTTCTCTTTTTCCTGTCAGCTTTTTTCCATCATGTCACATGCCCACAACTTTTTTTTTTATTTTGGAAGGAGAAACAGTTGCAAATGGTGGTCTTGAATGGACCAAAGATGAACAAATAAACAAACATTCCTTCCATCTCTCCCACTTCTTCCTTTTCAACTAGAGTAGACATTCCCAGTTATTGTTGAACAGCAAAATTCACAATTCCTCACCATTACTTAGCTCAGGGGTCCTCAAACTTTTTAAACAGGGGGTCAATTCATGGTCCCTGAGACTGTTGGAAGGCCGGATCGGCTGGGTGGGCGTGGCTAGGTGGTCATGTGATTGAGTGCATGTGGCCAATTTAGCAGTCCATTAAACAATGCACACAAATTAAACTTTAATTTGTTATGTTCCAGGGGTGGTGGAAAGCAGGTTAGTGGAAGGATGTGGCTGCCTTGGTGTGTGTGTGAGGGACTTCTGTTTCTTCCCCCCCCCCCTCTCTCTCTCTCTCTCTCTCTCTCGGCTGGGCAGAAAATGGGAGGGCACCACTCGTCCCATTTTTGATCTCGGCCACCAGAACCACTCTGCTTCCCCAAAATGGGCCTATTTTTGGCCTCCTGAGGCTTCCACACATCCCATTTTTGCCCTCCTCAGCCTCCAGAAGACAGGTGGGGGCCGACAGAGAGATGGGGTGATGTGGCTGGGTCAGTCGTGTTCCGCGCGGGCCAAATTAATGGCTTTGGCGGGCCGAATCTGAACAAACAGACTGACCCTGTGGTTGGTTTTTTTATTGTTGGTTTGATTTTTTTTTAAAAAAAAATATAGCATCTTTCTTCTTGGCTGTAATTAGATGTTCTGTTCTTAATGTACATCAGACAGTATTTAAAATCAATAAAATTAATACTTTTAAATTAAAATAATGTTTTCTGGCCTTATTTTCCATCTAAACAAGTATTTTTATAATAAAGTACAAATATATGGATATAGGTAATAAAATTGGCATGCTGTAATTGTTTTGGGTCAAGATGTAAAGGAACTCTATCAGAAATACACACATACATACACACAAACCTGTTTGTCAAGCTGACGATCTGAGCAATAACTAAAAGAGGTTTCCTCAACCTGATTTGAATAGTTTGGACTACAGCCTCTATTAGTTGATTGGAGTTGAAACTTTCTGGGGCAAGAGGGAATTATAACATTTCAGGCACTAAATCTGGGAAGTTTGGATTAGAAGTTTGGAGAAAGGAAAGATTTCTATCATCTATTTAATCTGGGATACTTTTGATCAGCCTTAGTATTCTTCACTGTGTAAATTTTAATTTGCAGAATTTTAATGTCCATGGTGATTGGGAAATTCTCAGCACTAAAGTCCATACATTGGGGGGGGGGGGGGTCTTATGCAAACTTTGGAGAAACTGGTCTGGGGTAAAACTGTGAGAAGTGGGTTTGCTTCTTTTTAATGCTAGTTATTGAAAGCTCTGGTTTCTAAAGCATTTTATTCATTTGTCGACCAATTTAGCATTACTATTTAATAAAATCATGCATATTACTTAATTGAAGTAGGGGGTCCAAGTGGAACAATCTGGTGACACATAAATGAAAGTAAAGCATAGCACAGTTTTTCTATAGAGACTGTTGATCCCACAATAATTAGTAATTGCTGAGAGTGGGAAACATGGCATGGGTTTTGGGTTCAATATAAATATATAGAGACAACTTGCTGAAAATAACCTTGTAAGTCTCCAAGGTATATCAGGTTTTCATACATTATCTAGAAAGATGACTGGGTGGTTTTGGACCAGTTGCTCTCTCTTAGTCCAGACATCAGGCTCCAGTGACAAGCCAGTTGGTCAATTTCTATTGCAGCCAATAGATCAACACTTGATAGATCTCGGTGGGCGGGGGGGGGGACACACCCCAGCAGATCTGCATTTGCGGGAAAGCATTTTGTAGGGAAAAAAAATCTTGTGTAGCAGTATAATTTTTTACTTGCCATTTTTATATCTGTCTTGGCTTAAGAGTTTCATAATTTTAGAGCAATGAATTCTTGATACTGTATGTTAATATCTAAATTGAGTTGGACATTCTCTACTTAGGGCGCATTTGGTTTATTAATGAATACTATGTCACTTTTTAATATATATTACTTTAAAAATGAGAACATGGGGATGGGGAGGACAGACTTATATAAGAAAAGAATTACAAGAGTACTATAGTCTGCCAGTTTTTTAAATCTGTGCTCACTAGTAGCTAAATAACAAATCAAGCACAGTAAACTTTAGGATAGGAAGTTTAGTTTATTCTAATACTGTTTATCTGAAACCACTATTGTAGTATTTCGTAACTGTACATTGGCTACTGCAATCTCTCTTTCCTGCCCTCCCTCCCTTCCTCTCTCTTTACAGATAAGCAGCAGTGAAATCTGGCTGGATCTATCCGGCTCGTGTGAACCGGTAGCACCGGTGGTGGGAGGCTCTGCCCACCCGCCGGGACGTCATTACGTCCCATTTTTGACCCTCTGCGCATGCGCAGTAGGTTCTGTGCATGCCCAGAAGAGGCGCACTCCCAGTAGCGAAGGTAAGTGAATTTTACCGCTGCAGATAAGGAACATCCAGATGTTCAGAATAACTCAAAGGATATATTAGTGAAAAGCTTTTGAGCATTGGCAAAATATTTAAAAGATAGATAAGAAATGTGGCAATTAACTGGATAGTGAAATCAAGAAATCATGGTTTGGGGTTTATTTTATATATGATGATCATAACCATTACAATTATTGTATGAGCGTATCATACCCAGTCTGAAATGAAAACGCTATTCACAGACCAAGGAAGGCTAAGGGTATGTGAGTTAAAAATCAAACCTCCAAAACTGTACCCAAAAAGTTAGCTTTTTTTCTTAATTCTCCTGCCCTGAGAAGGATGCTACAGTGTAGTCCTAATCCAGATTAGATACCACTGTGTTTCCCTTAGACTAATTTAAATGAACAGATCAGTTCCATGTTGCATAAAAAATATAGTCTCTGGTTTGACAAGCATAATCTCAAAATAAAATTGGAGAGAACATTAATGAAGTTTGTTAGGTTCTTCCTAGGCCTGTGATATTTTCAGGTTGTCTGCTCTCAGTTTTGGAAGTGCAAAGCCACAAATTCCTTAATTATCAAGTATAGTAAGAGTAGATTAGCTTCTCTCCCCCTCATTGGAATTCTAGCCATGTAAAAGTTGGTTGATTTATTTAGGCTCAGTTGAGTATATTAAAAGTGTAGTCCTTACGGAACACTTCAAGAAGATTTGTTGACTTTGTAGAGACTTGCTCTGGTGAAGGACTTCGACAGGCTGTGAGAAAACCAATACATTTGTCTGCATGCCAAGAGCTGCTTGGATTTAGAGGCTTGGAGGAAACAAACCTTGTTTGATTGTGCAAAATGAATGTGAGTATGCCTGTCACTACACCAATATACATCTCCCTATATGAAATCAACATTATGAAGATAAAGCAGAACCAATTTATATAATCTTATGATTTACTCTACTCTACAAACAATTGTTGGGGTCATAGATTGGTATTCTGTTATAGAAACTGAACTCAGAGGATCAGATTCCAGAATCTCACAGTAATTTATCAAATGAGGATTTCACTGTTGGGGACCACAAGGGTTCAGGTTTTGTGTTACACTTAAATATTTGTATTTAAATGTTAAGTATATGAAAATATTTTAAAAAAATAATTTATCACTATATAGAACAGTGATGGCGAACATTTTAAACACCAAGTGCCCAAACTGCATGCATGCACACGCCCAAAAAGAAAGGTGCGCATGAATGCGTGCATATGTGGACATCCACGCATGTGCACATGCCAGCCAGCTGGCCTTCAGGGACCTGAAGGCCAGCTGGCTGGCAGGAGGTGGGGCATCCCAACACTGGCAGCGCAGCAAGAGGTAAGATCTTTTTCTTTCGTGAACTTCTGTTTTGTCATTTGCAGGGATACAAAAGCTCATGAAAGAAACGCCACAGAGATCTGACCTGGAGCCACAGCGCGCGTGCCAGCAGAGAGGGCTCTGCATGCCACCTCTGGCATGTGTGCCACCTCTGGCACGTGTGCCATAGGTTCGCCATCACGGATATAGGAGAATGGGCAATTTAGTGCCTTCCATATATTTTGGATTTCAGTAATCATCCTCAAAAAGAATAGACAATGGCAAAAGACTTCGAGAACTTTGAGTTTTCTGTTGTATAGTGGAGGGTATCCTTCTTTCTTGTAAATTAGAGGTGGGATTAAAATGGATTTAGGGTTACCTCTAATATGTGAGTACAAGCACTTGGGTTATTACTAATCTGATGAGTATCAAAGCCACTGTCCTGGATGAAACTCAAAGCATCCAGGAGTATATCAGTAAGGTAGCATCCAAAGGTAAGCTATTGAGGCAGTAGTAGACAGGGATAGAAGTTCAAGTAGAGGAAGTGTCCTAGCTATACAAGACTCTGTATGGGATGTATCATTGACCTACAGTTGGGGTGGCTGACATTGGAAAATCATACCCAATAATATCATCTGGGAGAATTGGAAACTTATGAATACAAATGAATAAAGAGTATGTCATTTTTTGAATTATCTGTTTAACAAACATGGGCACTCATTTCAGTTTTTAATGTAATGAAAGTGGGTCAGTCCAACTTAATCACCAGGTTTTGCACTCTGCCTTGACTGCAGACTACGACAAAGGCATTGGCTGGACTGGACCGATATTTTTATCTGTAAAGAAGTCTGGCCAATGAAGGCAAATAAGATGTTCAAATAGTAAAGGCAGTTCACAGGCAAAGTAGAAATGAACAAAGGTATGGACCTTTGGTATGCATTATTGCAACATCTGCAGTTTGACGTGATTAATTCCAAGGTTACCAAAACACTACAGAAAGTGTTCAGTTATAAGCTAATGTACTGGAGCACCAGATTGCTTTGTTTTGATAAACATGTAAAGAATTACCCATAAAGCATCTTGGCTTTAATATGAGTTTTCTCTTGGTGATTTTAATCACTGGCTTTAAATCTCCTTGATTTAAATAAATGTGCCTTGATAGATGGACAGTTTGGAGAGACTCAGCATGAACATCTCTTTCATAGCAGTGGAAGATATCTGATCCCCAGCATTGACATCTTTATTAGTTATGTTGTCAACAGCAACTTAAATCAAAGCACAGGAGAGTGGCAGCTGGCATTGCCTCCTTGCAATATATATATGTATGTATGTATGTATGTATGTATGTATGTATGTATAGGCAAATCTATTTGGTAAGTAGAAATGGATTGATTTACACTCTTGATTATTTGGGCGGCATCTCTTCGTGTGGATTTTGGAGAAGGTACCTACTTACTTGAAATCTTTGTTATTTTTGTTGAATTGTGAATAGGCTACACTTTGCAATTAACTTTCATTATGCACAAAACAAGTGTATGCAGATTTACATTTGATTGTTTGGGAGTTTTCTTTCATTTTTAATTGACAACCTAACTAGAAGGCAGCATCTAACCAATCTTGGTTAAGGTCAAAGAATTAAGCAGGATTGAATATGTTTTATTATCTGGATGGGAGACTATTAGAAACTACCAGATTCCAGAAATGACTGGGAAATTGAAAAAAACATTCCAGAAGAAACTAATGGCAAATTATTTCTGTATTAGTGACCAAGAACTTGCAGTGCAATCATGCTATTCTGCTTTTGTCATTTGTGACAAGTTTTCATAGATGCCCATAGATAGGACTGCAGAGGGAAAACAGAATTGCCCTAAAATCAATTTCATTCTGAAAGTTTTATTTCAGTTGCTTTGGAGTGGTTTATAAATGAGCTGCGGTGGCAAAGTGATTAGAATGCAGTACTGCAGGCTACTTCTGCTGATCATCGGCTGCCAGCAGTTTGGCAGATCGAATTTCACCAGGCTCAAGGTTGACTCAGCCTTTCATCCTTCCAAGGTGGGTAAAATGAGGACCCAGATTGTTGGGGGCAATATGCTGACTCTGTAAACTGCTTAGAGAGGGCTGTAAAGAACTATGAAGTGATATATAAGTCTAAGTGCTATTGCTATAAATGCAAATAAAATCAATACATTAACATTTCAGGGGGGAAAATAGAAACCGCCCCACTACTCAATTGCTGCCCTCTTGACATTGGAAAAAAATATTTATCTAGAAGTTTGTAAAATGAGCCTTTTGGTGAGCCTTTTGTAGGTTAAAGAAGTCAAATATTTATGAACATGATACTAAGGAACAAAAGTGACACTGAAACTTGCTAATACTTTTTATAGAAAAATAAGTGCAAGCAAAGTTGATGACTGAGTTTAGCTTTTTTTTTTCTCAAAAGAAAAAGATGTCTCGGTAACAGTAGTAGCAGCTTGTGTTTTCCATAGTCTCTCACTGCACATTTCTCCTTTGCACTTCTTCCTACACAGTCTTTTCTTCAGAGATTGAGAGATTTGCATTCTAGCAGATCAGACTGCATAGCTTGATGCCTGCTGAGAAAAGCTTGCACACCTGTTAAGCTGTCTGTGCAATTCCAGCAGGGAGTCTTGCTATTCTGAATTCAAACATCTTTACTTTGGGAGAGGCGGATGAAACGAGATTTGATCTAGAGAACCTCTAGAGATGATAATCCTGGTGCTAATTTTACACCTTGAGAAGACTGGTTTATCTGCTGCTTGGAACAGAATGGAGGGGTGGGAGCGGATTGGTAGATGGCAGTCATAACTTTCACGTCAGAAAAATAGTATTTAAGATCTGGGTAAGGAAATTCAGCAGCTTCACTTGTTGCAACTTCATATGTAAAGAATAGATGAGAGTGCCATTTCATTGTAGGGTCTCTCTCTCTCTCTCTCTCTCTCTCTCTCTCTCTCTCTCTCTTTCTCCCTCCCTCCTTCTCTCTCTCTCTAAATTCATTAATGCTTATATCTATCTTGGGAAGAAGAAATTAAATCTGCCAAACTGCTTCCAGATTATTTATATCATGATCTGTGAAGCATATGGTTTGAGCATCTTCCTCACTAAATTTTAAAGAAGACAGGGTTGTTGTTGTTGTTGTTGTTGTTGTTGTTGTTTTAAAAAGAGGCAGTTTCTATTTTCCTTGCAGGACACATCAGAAATAGGGGAAACAGGTTTTGTAATGTTAATCCATGCAAACTTTTTCAGAATAATGTTTGGCTTGGGCATTATAATAAAACAGAGACTGCAATAGTGGTCTAAATTTAAAATACTGTATCGCAAGTCATTAAAAGAGATTTATGGCAGTTCTAAATTATCTTCAATAATTTGCCATGCAGAAAGGCATCGGTAGATAACAGAAACCTACAGAAGTCCTGAACTGTCTGGAAAATTGCAAGAATCTTTTTTCCTCCCTGGGGCATTTTTTATATGACAGATCTGTTCATTTTTGGGATGACGGAAATGCCCAATTAGATTTAGATTGCCAAAAAGAGAAGTCTTATGTGTATTCAGGTCCCCAAATACTTAAACACTTGAAATTGAGAACAAGACTTTGGAACTACAAAATATTTTGCTTCTTACTGAAGGAAGATCTTAATATTTCCAAGCTTTCTAACCACTTTCTAAAACTGATAAGAGGGAAGAAATGCTGTCTTGTCCTAGGGATAAAATGCACATAAACAAAGACTTTGTGTCTTTGAATATCTTGATAGTAAATACCAATTCTCTAACTGACTACTTTGGGTTATGTTGTTGGAATGCTGTTGGGCTGCTTTCTCTAGCATTTTGAAACATGAAAGCAAAATACAATTCAATAACTGTGTATGAAAAAAGAAGAAAAATCTTCAGTCTGCAACAACAATTGTTGTACAACATTAATTTTTACTACCTTCTCCATTGAGTGTTTCAGCTTCAAGGAGGAGATGGAGCATGGCATTCACTTGATTACTACCAAACTGCTGTTATTAGCTGTTCTGCTCGACAGTATAATAATAGTAATAATTCATTTAGTGAATACAATAAACTATAGGTCAAAAATGTAGGAACATTAAAAATGTAATAACTAAGGTAGTTGCTCTGATAGAAGTGGAAAAGTTTCACAATGTAATAAGCTAATCCTCATTTTTGTTTTCCATCTGCAGATGTCTATAGAGTTGTAATGAGAGTAGAATCTTTTGTTCGTAATTTTTCTAAAGAAACAGTTTTCTTTCTGAGTCTTGCAGTTGCTTTAGCTTCTCCAACTGTTATTCTTGGTTACTTATTTTTTTTGCAACAACACAAATGGTCAGCCAGAGATTTATGCCTCAGTTTTCTTTTTATAATTTTTAAATTTGATATTCGACATGACATAATTGTATAGATCAAAACTCTTGAGTTTTTTTAATCTCTGTTCTAAAATAATTTTTCATGATTCTTAACTTTCCCTTCAGTTAATGTGCATACAGTTCCAATTGTAAAATGGTGGAACAATCATGTTTGTGTGTAACAGAAAAAAGTATTGATATTAAGACTGAATTTCCTTCTATTCAAACTTTAAGTATCTAACACAAAATAACACATATTTTAGTATTTTTAGTTTTACTTAGAAAGATATTGTCTCTTTCTTTTAAATTATCTCAATTAAGTCATATGGATTTGCCATATCTTGTCTCCTCCCCTGATCCTGCCCCCCAATAGCTCATCCACTTTGGAAAAAAAAATCAAAGTTACAGGAGAGTAGCATCTTCTTTTTAACTGAAAATTATCCCCACTCTTTCCAGCCCTGGAATGGCCACATTGTAATACACATTAAGGTGTATATAATATATGTATGTATGCAAATTAAGGTAACATATACATATTACACTATGTTCTGTCTCTTCCATACACTCAGCCAGATCATAACTTAGGCTGACAGGTCACAAAGAATAAGTTTAACTTGCAGAATTATAAGACTGCCCAATTCAGCTCTGACCCTGCTCAGTAAGTCACATTAAAAGCAAGTGCAATACCTAAAAACAAAGCAAAAAATAAACATAATGATACACAAATCAAGGAGAACAGACGTACCTCATCAGAACAGACTGCACACATCCGATACATGTATCCTCCTCCCCCCCCCAAAAAAAATTTTGGAAGGAAAACAGCATGTGAAATCTACACAAATTCTAGATGTATGAATTTCAACTCTTAGAGCTTCTCAGCAAAAGTAACTATAATGAGGCTTGGGTATATGGAAGTCCCACCTCTGTAGGATGCTTTAACTAGGGAAGACTCATAGGCAATATTGAGAGGAGCAGGTGTACACATTTTAACCTCTCCTTTGCAACATCCTGTACATTTGAACTATAAAGTATTAGTGATGCCAGCCTACCATCATTCTCTAGCTCTACCCCAGCAATATATACAGGATGTACTGAAACTCAGGCCCCACAGGCCAAGAACAATGTTTTATTAATTAATTATTTTTCCTTCCAGAGAAAATGTAGGCATGTTGAAAGACCATGTGTCAAAAGGGTAAGGAAATGTTTAGAAAGAAATGGCAACCAATTTGAACATTTAATGTAAGCTACATACTAGATTGTTACGGGGGCCTGATTTTTGGTACGTTATGTACATGTTTGTATGCATATAAATATGTTTATTAAAATTAAAAAAATAAATACGTTCATACTTCTAGTGCAAGAAATGGGAAACCTACTAAGCTCTGCAGAATATTGGAAAAAAATATTCCCTGCTTGTTTTTTTGGCCTGTTCACCTAACTGGTCAGTAGGGGCTTCTAAGTGCTATCTGGGGAGAATGCTGGTTTTCTGTAATGATAAAAGATACCTTTGTGGTTTAGTTGGTCTAAATTAGGAAATTTAGGAAAATTAGGAAAGAGTTTAAGTTGAGTAAAATGGAAGTACAGCATCACCCATCTGAGATCTTATAAAGAGCCTTGTCTGAGGATAGCATACATACATCTTTCTTTATTGACCTTATTAGAATATTTAGGATTTTAATTACTTTTGTGGGTTATGGTCCATTGTGTCTTTCTCAAAGATGCATACTCTTTTATTTTAACTCTATTTTAACCACCTTATAATCAACTCTGGGTAGGTTATGTGAGATAAGTATACATTTAATAAGATCTGCATCTATTTTAAGTTGTTTTCCAAAGGTTTACATTTTGGGGGATGCATTTTATATAATTGCTTTGCACCCAGTATAAGCTATTGTTTTGTACCAGTGGTTCAATAATATATTTTTTTTCTATTTATAATTCATTTTTTCTTACATCTGTCATAGTGCTTTATGTATATTTTCTAATTTTCCAGTACCATGGTGCTTTACTGTCCCATCTCGTTTGTGGTCCTTTTGCTTGTTTTTGCTTTTATATATAATTTTTTACACAAGTTGGAATGACACAAGAAATGAGTCTCTGACTACAGCCATGAGAATTTACTAACTCAGTGTGCTGCGTTCCATTCCATATTTGAATTTGTGGGGATATTTATAGCACAAAAAATTGCTTACAAAGGCAGGCTCTCGTCACCTGAAATAAATTTCTTTGCATATTTTCAAGAAATAAAATTATTCTGGCAACTAATTGGAGGAGTTTAAGTACTATAATTCAGAGACATTCAAGCAGATTAATATTCAAGGATTCAATGTATATGATAAGCTGAACAACAGACCTTTTCAGTAGCAGCTCTGCTAGCAGATGTGAAACCCAATGAAGTAAAACATCATGCCTCTTTTTTATATATTATATATTCACTGCCAAGCTATTAAGCATCTAAATTAAAATGTGTAGCAAACTCCAGTGACCCTTTAAAAGGCTAACACACTTTATTCCTGCATATAATAAGTGTCACACTGATTAAGTGTTAATATATTCCTAACTTTGGCACTGTCTACAAACTCAAAAACCTTACTGTAACCTATAAAGCAAGAATAAACCACTTTTTAAGACTCTCTTGCTCTATTATCTATCTAATGTTAGCAATCTAATATACTGTCTCTCCCGCTGTTTTGAAATTCTCAGTTCATCTAGCATTTCTTTATCTATGGTTACATTCTTCTCTTATCTTAATTGGGGAAACAGCTCTTGTGAGGAATTTATATAATGTTCCAATAAATTCTGCATTCTCTTGCATCTCCCTTCTTCAGAATTAGTATATAATGATTAGTAATAATCATTTCCAATCTCTAAACCTGCTAGTCTTGATCCATGTCACCAGGATAGAGGACGGAATAAGATAGAGTTGGATATGGCTACATACAGTATCCATTGAACTTGTGCAACAAATACATTATAAAAATGGCAAGAGATGACATCTGGATTCAAAACTGGAGATTGAAACGCTAGCAAATTGAGATGGATAGATAACATCATTTTGTTAGCTGAAAATAACAAAGTCTTAAAAGAACTATTTCTGAAAGTAAAGATGAAAAATGAATATAATATGGGTTTCAGGTTGACTATAAGTAGATAAAGTGTGTTAGAGAAATAAACGGGATTCATCTTAGCGAGGAAGGCAAAATTATGGAGAATAAAGTTAGTTCTATGACAGTAAAGATCAGCATCGTTGAAGCAGTGTTTTTCCTAGTATAATAAAGTATGCCAAAGAAAGCAGGGCAGAGAAGAGAGAACGAAAAAAAGAACCAGGCTTTGAATGATGGATTTGCCTACAGTTACTGTATGGAAAGTATTATGGTCTAAAAGTAGGATCAATCCTGCACCAAATATTGACTAACTTCTGCTTTGAGATAATGATTAACAACCAGAAACTCTTATGGTTTGGATATGTGATATGAGCAAATAAGGAACTAATAAAACAACAACTCTGCTTTGTAACATTGGAGAAGTAGAACGGAAAAACAACAGATAAGGTGGGTAGGCAGAAAGAAAAGAATCACTGGGATGTCTTCAAAAGGGTTTTAGATTATCTCCAGATTCAGATCAAGAGGGTCGGGATATATGCACACAGTTGCTCCACAGTTGCAAAGCGAGCAGCCTCCACTCCTCCTTCTCCTTTCAAATTAAGGTTTACAATATAATCTCTCAAAAGATTTTCCAGATCATTACTCAATGCACTGTTTGCTCATAAGGAAGAATTAAATTTTGAAAACATTAATTCTATACTTTCCCTTGTCCCTATTGCTTTGAATGCAATAAATCATGCTTGTACAGAGCATTAGGTGCAAGTCTAATAGTGAGTAATATTGCTGGGATGAAATGCCTAACAGACCCTAAAAGAGAAGGCAGTAAGACAGGAACAAGGCTGTTGACGTAAACCATGTTGAAGTCAGATGAAGGGAGAGTTTGCCTTAATTACTGTATAATTACTATAAGACGCACCAGTGTATAAGACGCAGCTTAGTTTTTGGGGAGGAAAATAAGAAAAAGAAAATCTGCCTACCAGGTATTCATCTGGCTAGTGTCCTTAGTCTGGTAAGCTTCAGCACATTAGTTTGCTGGTTTTTATCCCCTACTTGGGGATAAAAACCAGCTTCTAAAGCACAGCTGATCTTTGGAGAGAGAAGCAATGAGAAAAGCAGGCAAGTTAGGGCTGAAAAAAAGCTTCACAGCTGAGAGTCAGAGGGAGCAGGCAAAGCCCAGCGATCGCTTCACTTGCTAGCGCCTGGTTAGGGCTGAAAAAAAGCTTCAAAAAAGCTACATTCGGAGTATAAGACGCACCCAAATTTTCAGCCTCTTTTAGGAGGGAAAAAAGTACCTCTTATACTCTGAAAAATACGGTTCACATGGTACAAGTTGTGCAGAACAGCTTTGGTAGGCTTTGCAGATTTGAATACTTTGCCCTACATATTAGTAATAAAGATTTCCTTTCTGGAAATCTAAGTGGTACCAACTGAACTTGCCAATCTTACAGGGCTTGATTTACAAAAAAAAAAAAAAGAAGAAGAAAAAGAAAAAAGAAAAAAAAAGAAAGGTAAAAGAGTGCCTGCAGATTTTACTCCGTTAGCCATTGCCAACTATAGGAGGCAATGCTCATCTCTATTTCAAGGCCATGGAGCCATTATCCAAAGACATTTCCGTGGTCATGTGGACAGCATGATGTCACAGAGCGCTGCTCTTTTCCCGTCAAAGTGGTACCTATTTATCTACTCTCATTTGCATGCTTTCGAACTGCTAGGTTGGCAGTAGCTGGGACAAGGATGGGAGCTCACCTCGTTGCGTGGCATTCGGGTCTTGAACCTAGGCTGCTGGCTTTTCCAGTCGACAAACCTGGAATCTTAACCACTGAGCCACCACATCACCCCAGGGCTTGATAGTTACCATTTTATTCACTCTAAATAATTTGGAACAAAGAACTCAATTTAAACGTTAAAATATATTGAGTTCACAGTACCCTGTTTTTGTTTTGAGAGGGAGATGTTATATTTGAACTGGAAACTGTCCTGAGCTCAACATACTTCTGAAAAGATCAGAACAACATTAGACATCTTCCAGGGAACAGTTTCCTTCAAGCTGAAAGCAATGGCTTCAAGCTAAAAACAAGGCATTTCAGACTTAAAAAGTTTTCAGTTCGAAAGGTTTTGCACATTCTTAAGGATCACTTCTTTTGCAAGATAATAGTAATTCATGTTCTACTAGATTATTGTGCCCATGATATCTGTGTTTTAAATGGTCCAAAAGAAACATATTAAATATTAAATATTACAATGGTCACTTTTACCTAGAGAAAAAAAATCAAATTTTGTTCTTCAGACAAGACTACTTCATGTTATGTTGCTATGGAAATATTTTTTTTAAAAAATTTATTTATTGGACTTCTATGTACACCTGTGTTAAGAAGCTGCTGTGGGCAGATCACCACAGCAATAAAAACAAAAACAAAATAAAACAACCCTCCCCAAATAATAAAAACAAAAAAGCAAAAACTTAGTGCATCTACCTGTGCTTGCTAGGAAACCATTCCTAATTTCATCTTATTCTACCCTTATCCCTATCAGTCAGTTACATATAGAAATTTGTCTTGTGGATTTGGCATGCTACTTGTAAGAGATTAAAAAGCATCCCAAAACATTTTTTTAGTATTGGGAAACGCTGTTTTGAATCAAATGTTACTGAATTTGTTTCATACACTCTTTTTTTTCTCACCATCCAAAGGATCTGTGGATTTCATACACAGAGAGAAACAATTATGACTCTCAATAGTTGGAATGTATGTTTGCAAGAAACGGAACTTGCAAACATTTGGTGTTGCTTCTCATTGTATTGTACTGAGAAATTCCAAGTGCAAGGATAATACTTTGTATGTTTAAAAAAAAAAAGGAAAATTTGCATATCTGAAGATTATTACTCCAACCACACAGTCTGATACACACATGCCTCTACAGTCAGCTAAATGTTCTCTTATTCCTTTTGCCTGAAGAGATGTTTTTGAAATATGAGAACTCAGGATAAATTGTAAAATTTAAATTGGCCTCATATTTTGCCTTTATGGAATTTTGATATTTTATAGACATTGTAAGTGAATCTATTTTGAAATTGCCTGTAGAATTGTATAAAGAGACTTCTGTCTCATTCTATAGCCAGTAGCTTTTGTAGTTCAGGGGTGTCAAACTCGCAGCCGGCAGTCCAGATGCATCACGCACTGGCCATACCCACACCTGGTGTAGCAAAGGGGGGGAAGTCATGATATGTCATGTGACGACACCGTGACAATGTGAGTTTGACACTCCTGTTGTAGTATGTATATGTATATATGTATATATATGTGTGTGTGTGTGTGTGCGTGTGTGTGTATGTATATGAATATGTATGTATATGTGGAGATATATATATTAAACCCATGGTGCCTCACCTTTTTCGTATAACTATTGAAAATATGACTTGGTTATTATTTTTATTTTAAAGTAAGCTGTAAGTCAATTTGTGAAAACTGGACTGTAAATCTATTAAACCAACACACTAACATGCTTATGGCAAATACATTATGAAAAGTATTTCATAATTCATTTTTAAGGCTCAGAAGAGTTAGTATCATTTCCTCACACACAAATGTACAAAACAAAGAGGGATTTGTCACTTTCTCTGTTACACTTGATAACTTTTAACAATTTTCAATTTCCAATCCAACATTTGTTTTGAATTCTCTCTTGAAATGAAACTGAAAGCAGTGCAAAAAATAATTAGAAAGAAGGTTTCACACAATTTCTTTTAAAATAGTATAAATTCTTTATTTTAGTTTATCTGTGAATACCAGAATTTCAGAGGAATTATTTGGTAAAGTAGGTTACTGCAGAGCTAGGCTATTGCTTTCCAAGTACTTTGGATTTTGGTTTCCTAAATGTAGCCAGTGACAGAGGACCCTGTGAACTGTCATCTGAAATACCTAATGAGTTCCTTATTGTCAGTTTCTGGCTAGTTTTAATCAGGGGTGGGCTGCTGGGGTTCACAGAGGATCAGGAGAACCTCTAGCTGAGATTCTGTGCAGTTTAGAGAACCCCCAAATCCTACTCCTGGCTGGCCCCGCCCACCCCACCCTGCCCCTCCCAGGAGTCCCCACATGGCCTGTTTTGGATGCAGGGCATCCCGCATCTAAGTGCAGGGCATGCACAGAGGGTCAGGGAGGGTGAAAAATGGGCCTATCGGAGGTTTGGGCCCGTTTCCGGCCTCCAGAGGGCTTCCGGAGCCTTGGGAGGCCATTTTCACCCTCCTGGATCCTTGAGGAAAGCCTCTGGAGCCCGGGGATGGCAAAAACGCCCCCTCCCGCCATGGTGCAGGAGGCTGACTAGGCCACGCCCACCCAGCAACCGAACAAAGAACTCCATGCTAAAATTTCTGAAGCCCACCCCTGGTTTTAATGCTACATCTTAATGTAGATTTATTATAGTAACTGTGCATCTTTTTTTAAAAAAAATTGATTTATATGCCACCCTTCTCCGGAGACTCAGGGCGGCTTACAATGCACTAAGCAATAGCCTTCATATTTTTATATATTTATACAAAGTCAGCTTATTGCCCCCACAAACTGGGTCCTCAATTTACCTACCTTAGAAAGGATGGAAGGCTGAGTCAACCTTGAGCCTGGTGAGATTCAAACCTGCAATAATTGCAGGCAGCTGGTATTAATAACAGGGTGCTTTAAACCACTGTACTACCAAGGCTCTTGTTATCTTCCCAATAATAGTTTCATATTTTGAATACAGTGCTCTAGTGTTTCAATTTTTCCTTCCCTAATTCTGCTTTTAGGGATGGGACAAGTTGGAGCATGATATCAGTGAACTTTTTTGTTCTAAATCATAGTTGAAAAGAGGATCTCGGGACTAGAGAGTTCAAGGGCAACCATGTATTTTCTTCAATATTCTGTTTTAGCCAGAATAGGAAATACATTCTCCAAATCTGATTGATTCACTTGATGTTACCTCTTAAATAAAAAAGTTTCTAAATATGATCTTTATTAGGTCAACAGAAAGGTCACAGTAGCATGCAAATGAATCAGTTTTCTAGAAGAGACATTAAGCTAACTCAATAAGTATTGTCCAAATGCACAATTTGGAGTTTTTCTCTGGGGAAATATGGTTGCATTTGAAATAATCTATTTTGTATGAAGAAGCATCATTGTGAATGTACTTAGAATAGATTCTTGAAATCCTAGGAAGAAATGAGCTCTGAATGTTGGGGATTTATCATGTATCTTGAATAGTTCCCAGGTTAACTTCTTGGAGCAAATTCTGAGAATGGATAAAGGTTGGAGGATAAGATAGTAATTGTCTTTATCCATTCTTCTCATAAAAGCAGTTCTACCAGGAGAGAGACTTAATTGGATGCCAAAAATTGCCATTTTTAATATCAAAATATGATAGAAATGCTGGTTTTACCAGCAATATTTTGCCAACAAAAACTATAATTTTCAGTTTCTTGACTTTTTCATGTATTTTATTTTTTATTTGTCAATTCAGTTTCACTTAGCTTACAAATATAGGGATAAGATTTTATTGTACCAATTTATTGGTATAAATGCTCATGAATCATATTGAATTTCACAGTAGGACGTCTTGTCTATTTATTCAAATCTCAGATGAATCTCTATGTTGAGAGCCATATGTTGACACTGCGGTATATCACAATTCTGTCTATTTCTATTTAATTGTAGCTATGATTTCTATAATATATTACTTGTTTTAAAATGAATATTATCTGTGTATGTAATAATATGTTTCAAAATCAGTCTGCCTGTGTAAATGATATTAGCATTTATTGATTTATTATTTATTAACAGCTAATACAGTTATGTATTACACTAGGTGAGTTCCTTTTTACCCTTGATGAAAGATATTTTATGCAAGTTTAAGGAGTTTAAAAAAAAGAAAAATATTTTTGAATAAACAGCAAACGGGTGACTAGAACATTGATTTTAGAAAATTATAAATGGATTAAGGAGACAGATGGATTTGAAAGAGTGTTTCCAATGGATTGTTTAAAATATTACTGTCAGCCCTGGTGCGTCCGGTGGCCCAGGGCAGCCATTACAACGTGGATGTGATGGCGGGCCAGGGGAACGGCGCGGCCACATACCTCCACCACTGTCAGAGCCGCTTGCAGGAAGCATGGCTCAATCAGCTGAGGAGCAGCTGGGACGGCCGTGAGAGCCAGCGCAGTCACCACTGCATGCCAGGATGGAAGGAGGGCGCCTCCGGATGATGTGGTCTTGCCTTGGACAACTGAGAGGTGGCCACGTGCTTTGTGGCTCAGCTGTGCAGCGGGCCCTGGAGTTTTTGCTGCAGTGCGCCCGGATGAGACATAGGCACTTCCTGATGTCATGGAACCCAGCTGAGAGCTGGCGCTGCCAGATCAGGGAGCCCGGGGTGTGTGCGGGGCTGGGGCTAGGTAAATGTGGGATCACGTGCTGGGGTTATGGCTTTAAAAGGTGGTGGGGAGCACAGAGCAGGAGCTCTAACAATATTCTCATTTCATTGTAGTTGTCAGTATGTGCCAATGTGAATAAACAAGGTTCTAACCATTGTCTGTGTTTGGAGTCCTTCATTCCCAATCGGAACTTGACAGTTTGTTAGAGTTCTTCTTTTTACTTCTCATGGCTGAAGGTCCAGTGCCAGGGTTGTAGGCTGCAGACTTAGAAGAGTCTATGGCTGCAACGGAGGTAACTGTATTGGAGGCTGTGGATCCAGCTGAGGGCATTCCCCTGGAAGTCAAGCTGAAAGAACGCCCAGTTATGGGGCTGGGCCCTATGACAAGCCAGGAGGGTTTGGAGGCAGGCTAGAGTGGAACAAAGGAATGGTGGCTGGGGCCTTCGGGGACTGCAGACTACAGAGCCCCTCCACCACAGGCCCTGGGCTCACCCCTTCTGGGACCCATTTCTCCCAATGGAGGGAGAGAAGTATATCGGATGATGACTGGAGCTATTCTATAGCTATTGGCAGTCAGACAATCGAAGTATTGCAAGAAATGTTTGGGGCTGTTGGGTTCAGGGGCCCAAGTCAGAGTAGGAGTTGGCAGGACCCCAAGGACTCAACTCACTCTTTGCATGAGTCCCACCATGTGGGCCCTGGGGCTGGATGTCTCAGGGTATCCAGTGAGGCCCAACAGTATGCAGCCCAGGGGCCCCTGGGAGTACTGGCCCACAGGTCGCAGGCAGGCATGGCACGGCCTGCCCGGGTCCCTTATGGACCGAGGGAGAAAGATGAGAGGGCTTGGGGTTACGAAGACCACAGCCCCCTTCCCCATGTAGCGATTGGGACTGGACAAGTCCCTCCAGTATTAGGCTGTTGGGCCCCTCCCACTGTGAGGGCCACATTTAACAGAAGCCCAGAGAAGGTAGCCCTGTTCATCAGCCAGGTATTAAATCATATGGACAGATATGGCCACCTGTATACTTCACAATGGGATTGGGTAATGGCTGTAACAGCAGTGATGGAGGAAGAAGCTGCGGACTGGGTAGCGGACCTATACGGAGAGCATGCTGAGGAATTAGGGGAACTAGGCCTCTTTTTGGCCACCCTTCAGGAACGGTTTGAAGATACCACCAGGACACAGCAGGTGGAAGGGGAGCTGTTAGCGGCGGGGTGCTAACCTGACAATTACAAAAAAAATATATGAAAATTTTGAAACTAGCTGTAAAAAATCCTACCATGTAAAAGTATTGCTAATTAAAAAACAAAACAAGATAAGAGAGGACTTTGAAAATTGAATAGGGGAAACCAGAGAGAACTAAAGATTAAAATTGTAGAAGAGACCCATTAATATAATGGAGCAATATTATTTGTAGAAGAATTCAGTGATATTTGGGAACAATGAACTCACTCATAAATTACTCTTAAGATTGTCTGGTACTATGAGAATGGATTTAAAAGAGGCTACAGAAAAGAAATAGACTTTTCTAGACAAAAGAGAGATTGAGACTTTGAATGTGGATCTAAAAGTGGATTTAAAAATGCCCAGAGTACAAGAATGATATGGAAAAAGATGTCACACTGGATTTACAAATGAAAATCAGCATTAATGATGATTAATTAATTAGTTAATTATTAATTAATCATCATTAATTATTAATTATGATTAATAATTAAAGGTGACATTCAAGTAATAATTCAGAAGAATGATTTAGATACTTTTTAAAAAAACCTTGGATTTACAAGAGATGTGTAGAAGTTTCCTAGCAGAGACCAAAAGAAAAGACACAGAGAAAAGTTGCTAAGAAATCAGCTTGTTGAACATTATTTAAAAGGATCCAAAGATCAAGCTTTTAATCTTTAAAAGTTGTAAACAGGAATAAATATAAAGTAGATTGATTTGATCAAGATAAAAAAATATAAGTTGTTGTTTTCGGATAGCATTTCATAGACTTTTTTTTACAAGGATCGAATGATAAAACTTTAAGGATTTGTTTCTACATAATAGGTACGTTATGGGAAGAGATTTGTTTTGCTGAATTTTTAGAGAAAGTGGTAAATTACTGCATTAAAAGTAAAAGAGCTTAAAACTGATTTATTTGATTAAGGTTAAAAAATATATGTTATCATTCCTGGTAGCCCTTAATGGACTTTTGCTGATTAGGACTGAACGATGATATTTTATAATTTGTCTATTGATGTTAGGCCTCCCAAGACAGGACACGCAGGCAGAAGAAGTAATTCTACTTCGTTATAAGGCTATGTTAACAGAATCTTGCGAGCCTAAAAATACAAACTTTCCACCACTAGATTTAACTGCTTGAACAATTAGGCCACTAGTTCTTCCTGATTTTCTTTCTCTAGGGGCTCCTGCCTCTCTTGTCTGATTATTTCTTAGGCAGCATCTCTTTCCCTCTTTCTCCAAGGTCATCCACACATTCCATCTGATCACATATGAGATATGGCAGTGATGGCTAACCTTTTCCGGACCGAGTGCCCAAAGCGTGCACGTGTGTGCATGTGAATGCACACACATGTGCCCAACCCCCCAAAATGCAATGTGCACGCCATTAACTCTAACCCTAACCCCACCATCCTGTGTATGCGTGCGCGGCCCCCACACGTGCCCCCGCAGAGCCCTGCCCCGTGCATACCTGTGTGCCCCCCCCACACGCCCCACACATGCGCAGCAGAGACCCAACGAGGCGCACGCACATACACAGCAGAGCTGAACTGGGGCGATGGCTCACATGCCCACAGAGAGGGTGCTGCGTGCCACCTGTGGCACGCGTGCCATAGGTTCACCATCACGGAGATATGGGAAGAACAGATCTTTTATTGAAATACCAGAAAAGGGGATACGCTACTGTAGTTATTTGTAACGTGTCTGGAGGGAAGAGTTGTTTCTTTATATATCTTTTTTATTTTACTTTCTCCTTTTTATATTCTTCTTAGTTTGTACTAGATTTTTTATATCTTTGTATAAACTTTAATAAAAATTATTAAAATTAAAAAAGAATATGTGGCTCTCTTTAGGCTATTATGGCATTGTAGTACTAAGAAAATGAAAGCTGTTTTCTTGTAAAATTACCTTTCATCTTCATTGGTTCCTCTAGCCTGCTTTCTGACTTGCTAGAAAGTATACAGTATGTCTTGTTTTTTTCAAACATGATATATATAGGCTTTGCACCCTGCTTGTGCTGTGCAGTAATATAATTCAAGTGAAGCTGGCTAAGATCCTGATCTCTAGAGCGCAGTAGGGAGTGCTTTAGAGATTATATCATCCTCACCTCTCGCGGACCATTGAGTGTGATGAGAAAACACAATAGCAAGAGCCAACCATTCGATCAGGAACCTTAGCTTTTATTACCCAGTTTTCTATCACAATTTTTCATTATTGTTTTGTCATTGGAGGGTTGCATTTCCTAACCGGGGGTGGTGGTGGTAGTGGACTGGCAGTATTCGTATTCTTGTTTTATGCTACTATATAGGTAGTCTTGGACTTCTGATCATTCATTTAACAACTGTTTGAAGTTACCATGGCCCTGAAAACAGTGACTTAAGACTGGTCCTCGCACTTACAATTGCCACAGCATCCACACAGTCACATCATCAAAATTTGGGTGCTTGGCAACTGGCATGTATTCATGATGGTTTTAGCATTCGATTCACAACTGCCATTTATTATTTTCTCAGGGGACTTCCAAGAAGCAAAGTCAGAACTCCAGATACATTTATGGAAATTCACTTCATGACAGTGGCATAAAGATTGTAAAATTGGGCACGCCTCCCTTAGTGATTGCATTGCTCAGCGATGGGAAGTTCTGGTTTCAGTTGTGGTCATAAGTCAAGGACTACCTGTATTATTATTGTTAAGAAACATTTCCCTTGCAGTTAATTATAGTATTATTTGAATAAACCATGTGTGTCTGTCTGCCAGTCCTGTGTTTCCTACTGCTGTTGCACAGAAATACTTTTGGTATTTATATATATAGCCATGCTGTTGGCTTTGTATAAACAAGCAGAAAATATGCTTTCTGCCCATATTCCATTGATTTATTTTACAAGTCATCTTTGACAGATACTGCAAGTGCAGGGGTCTGCAACCTTAAACATTCAAAGAGTCATTTGGACCCATTTCCCACAGAAAAGAAACCTTCCCATGCCTGACTATTTCTTGAGTGGCCACAAAACTAGCATATGTAGTTGAATTTAATGTTTTGTTTTCTTCTGAAACTTTTCTTTTCTTGGATTTATCCATGGTTGGCCTATCGGAAGTTGAAAAGCTCAATAAATCTCATGCCAGCGGGTGTCGCACATTGGCAATTGCAACGCATATTTTGAGTGACAGGGAGCCGCAGCAGAGGGGTGAGCCACATGCAGCTCCAGAGCCGCAGATTGCTGACCCCTGTGCTAGTGCAATTGTTTATAACTATATTGCTTTTAATATGAGTAACTGGATTGAATCTGTGTTTGTGCGCAGTGAATGGAAGCCCATAGGCTTGTACTCTGTGGAGGAAAAGACAGAGGAGTCATCCCCATTTTGTTTCACTTTTCATTCTTTTTATCTCCAGAACACATGAAAGGCCCTCAGAGTCTCACAGAGAATAACGTCTAGAGGTAGAAAAATATGGGTGAATATTGCTGCAAGTTCCCTCACCACATCCCCATATCCTGAATTTTTGTCAAAGAAGAATTCTCCAGGTCATAAAGGTGCAAATTTGGATCCAAATATCTATATAAAAAATAGATTGTTAGTAGTAGTATGAAAGCTAAGAAAGCAAGCCACACATTCAAGAAGTATTAGTGGTGCTAGAAAAAATCCTTCAGCTTTAGGACTCTGCCACACATTAGTACAGGGCATGGAAATTATACAATCCTCAGGTTACAATACTTGTGCACAGCCTGGGCCTGGCCTCTTAGGACCTCCCTCACTCCCTTGAGACACAACACCATGATCCTTATCCTGCAGCCTTTCCACTCTGGTGCTGAAAATCCTCCTTGAATTTCACTAGAGGAAATTTTCAGTGCCACAGAGAGACACTGCAGTTAGGTAATGGGTGCAAGGTGCCTTGCGAGTTGCGGAGGTCCCTTAAAGGCTGCACATGGCATGTCTCCCCACTCAGGAACTGAAAATCCTGCTTAGAATTCATGAGAACATTTTCAGCATCAGAGTGAAAAGGCAGTGTGATAAATTAAGGTACGTGGGATGCCTCAAGTGGGGGAAGTATGGGGAGGCCTAGAGAATATCTAAGGAGCTGCTTGGATTTTACTTAACAACTGCTTCACTCAATGACCTGACAACAATTCCGGTTCCAATAGTGGTTATAAGTCGAGGACTATCTGTGTTAGACTGACATTACATTGTTGATGTTAAATTTGTAAACAGCTCTCTCTCTCTCTTTGTTATTACTGGGACTAGTAATACAATTGATGATAGCCACTTAAAAAACAATGACACCTTGTAAAAAGAAAAGAAGATTGAGTGCTGTAGATGAGATAATAGTGTTAAATTGCTATCCCTGTCTCCTATGTTTTAGTGCCTGAGGGTAGTACAATAGCTTTCTGTATACAAAACAGCACATAAGAATTCTTCTCTTTTCACGCCCTAAACAAATGCTAGTTTACCTTAATCAAAGATCAAGAGTTTTTCACTGAGGAATTTTCTAATATGATAATATGCCTATCAAATTGTTAGTGAAACTACACAAAGGGGTGTTTTCTGAAGCTATCATTCATAGTAATTCTAATATTTATAAGCAGTCCACACTTCAACATTTACAGGAATGGTAAACATTTATCACATAATTTTGCAATAAAAAAAGGGGGAGAGTTGAGATTATAGCATCTTGGTCTTTATTGCAAAACAACCATTTTTGTTTGTGTAGTTAAGAACATGTATTTTTAATTATAAAACTTGAACAGAAAAATCTTTGATGTTTGGAATTAATTAAACTAAAATGTATTTGGAACAGAATTAGGATATTGTATTGAATTATAATTATGAACAACTGTAGGGATTATTTTTTCATAATCTGCGTTCTTGATTTCTTCAGTCTAATTTTTCTTCGAGTAGCTAAGTAGACATGGGAGTTAAATTGGGAAGAGGAGGGTGATTGTCTTATAGCTTTTGATGAAATCATACTCTTCCTGATTTTTGGCTGTCATAGATTATCAAGGGTTTGCTGGTTTGCTTCCTTTAGTCTGGCAATCAGCCAGCCCAATATATTTGTATGGCATAGGCCCGTGATGGCGAACCTATGGCACGGGTGCCACAAGTGGCACGCGGAGCCATATCGGTGGGCACGTGAGTGTTGCCCTAGCTCAGCTCCAGCGTGCATGCGTGCGCCGGCCAACTGATTTTCGGGCCTTCCGGTCCCACCGGAAGTCAGGAAACTGACTGTTTCCAGCCTCCGGAAGGATGGCGAAGGCTGTTTTTGCCCTCCCCAGGCTCCTAGAAAGCCTCTGGAGCCTGGGGAGGGGGGAAATGGGCCTACCGGGCCCACTGTGCCATCGTGTGCCAAAAGCAGGGGGGGTCACGTGCACATGGGTGGGAGGGCGGGGTGCATTGAATTATGGATGTGGGCACACGCACCCATGACCCCCACACACACTCCCCCTGCTTTTGGCACATGACAGCAAAAAGGTTAGCCATCACTGACATAGGCTATTTTCAGTAGGCTATACCTCAATTATTGCGTTTTGGGGATATTGCACAATTTAAATACTTTAAAAAGTATTTTAGGAGCCTCTTGCCAAGCCTCTCCAAAACCCTGTCACCATGATTGTTAAGGGATTTCTCTTTCACTTCCTTCCATTGATAAAAATGTCCATTTATTCCTATAATACTCTTTTCTTTCTGGCTATCCATAAGAAGGCACTCCCTTTTGTGTCATGACAACTAAGTTTAACCATTAGCCTTGATCAGAAATGTTGCCAAAGGAATGTAAGTATACAATGTTGATAGGGTGATTGCCTGTTGACACTAAAAAAATCTCAAGAAGGTTGTTGGTGACGCTGGAAGGTTTGTTGCACTCAATGTTGAGGTTTTTTTTTATTATTCTTATTATGACTTAGTGAATGTTTGGATGGGAATCCACCAGGAAATGCCAAGATTATAAAATAGACTGGGAAGTTGAAAAAAATAATCATGACTCTGTCACTCTAATTCACCAAAAGCTGATTTCATGTTAAGGGAGGGTATATCTTTTTACTTTTAATCAATAGGGATGTCCACTCTGATAGTGCAGTTCCTAAATTCAAAATTGAATGAAGCAGTTTGGATTGACTTTTAACCAAAATGTGTGTCTCTAACCTGCATTATCCAAAATCCTCCCTGAAGGTCAAGCTCCCCTTTTTATATTGTTGTTTATTTATTTGTATCCCGCCTTCATTATTTTTACAAACAATCCAAAGAGACGAACATATCCAACACATGTCCCTCCTCACAACAAGTGTTATTCCCACAACAACAATCCTGTGAGGTGAGTTGGACTGAGAGAGAGAGAGATTGGTGCAAGGTCACCCAGCTGGCTTTCATGGCTAAGGAGGAACATAGTTTAACCAAGTTTGTTTAACTATCATTTTTCTTCTAAAGAAACCTCATTGGGATGACAATTACAAAGGAATTTTAGAGATCAGTCTTGTTTTGTTTCTATTCTAAACCCTCATTCTGACACATCCAACAAAATGTTTTTGAAGATCCATAATCACCTTAACTTAGTCATATCATAAATAGCCAGGTCACCCAATCATGTCCTTCCAGCCCCAGTAACCACCTATTCCTCAGAGACACTTAATCTTTCATCCATACCATACAACAAGAAGCAAAGTACAATTTTAAATTAGGTAATCCTAGCCTGCCTCTTTCTTTGGCATCTTGCAACTATTTATATTTAATTCTTGGTTTTGTTTTGTTTTTTTACTTTGCCATACAAACTAAAAAAACCATCTTTTTGCCATTGTTTAAATGCTACATCAGCCGTCAATATTGGCAGTGTCTGAAACAGAAATAACATCCTAGGTAGAACATTCATCTTCATCACTGAAATTCTATCCAACAATGACAGTTGTTGTTTGTCCCACTCCAATAAGTCTGTAACTGCAAAAATTTTGAGTGAGTTATATGCTTCTGAAACTACAAAATGCAACATGGAAGTGAAGAGTCCCTGCAATATGTATTGAACGGCTTTGCTCTGACAGTTCTCTCTGGTTTTATTGTACGTCTGTCTCAACAAATCTCTTACAGTGTTCAGTGATCTGGGGTGCTGGTAGAACAGACTTCAGCAGTTTTATAATTCTTTCCGTTTCAACTTCACTCATCAAGGAATTGGTATTTTGTATGAGAAACATTTGGGAATCTTATCTTTGTATAGTTGCTTTTTAATTAAAAGGCCCCCATTGAGAGAGCTCTTTTTTAAATAAAAAAAAGCAATTACATTTTATTAATCAGAACTTAACTGTCCTAAAGGAAGGAAACCAGAATGCAAACTGTGGGACTCTTTCTCCCCACCCCCACCCCCACCCCCCAAGTGTAAGGAAGATCCCATGTGTGAAAATGGGATGAATTAGTTATGTTTTGCTTTAGGCTTTCTAGGAGATGAACTTTTGTGTTGTCTTTAATATGACTGAGATATGCTGCTGATTGTCCCAGATGTTCTAATCTTGCATTCTCAAGATAGGTTGGAATTGCAATTCCCACAACTTGCGGTCCCAGCACACCTGAAGGACACCAGATAGATGGTCTAAATTTGGAGTTTTGCCTTTGCATTTAAATTAAGAACATTTGGCTATTGGTGAAAGGGAAAAAAAATTATAGTACAAAATTGCTTCTGTTCCCTTTATAAAGACAAAGAATAACCTAGCGAACAAAAGAGATTTGGCAGACCTGTAGTGTTTAGAAAGAATTACTGCCCAAAATTTAAGGTGATGTGTTCCTATAATTTCAGTGTAGTTCTCTTCATATATTTTCTGGAGCACAATGCTTTTGATAAGCTACATTGCATTTTCTTGGCAAATTTATTTTCTTTGCACGTGTATATATGTAAGTGTAAGTATAATATATAAAAGCCCCAATGTGCTTTCCGCCCATATTTTTTTGTATGCCACGCATGAAGTTAAGTTTCCTGTGGGATTTGCTTACACTCTTCTGTGTATGCATTTGAACATCTTGGGAATGACAACCTGGCAACCTCCTACTGGTATTTTTTTTTAAATGCTGTAATAACATGCAAGGATTTTTTTTACTTTATGTACAGATTTTCAGCTAGTTTAGCTAACAAAATGTTGCAAAAGCCTCAGGGGAATTGAATTTTAAAATTACAAATGCTAAACCTTGGTTGACTGGAGCCAGATATCATGATCTGAAGTAGAACTGTACATGCACGTATGTATATATATTGCTATCTCTCTACAAACTGATTATAGCTTTTTTTAAAAAAACAAAACAAAAACCCTGTCTCACTTTTTTTCTAATTTCTTCTTTGTTTTCTTCCTTTTCTTATGTACAGGTAATCCTCAGGTTATGACAGTTCACTTAGCAACCGTTCAAAGTTATGACATAACACCACCACCCCACCCCCCGCAGTACTTGCAACACAGTCCTGAAGTTACGAATGTTGCAGTACTATGGCAATCGTTCACACTTATGAATGATGGCAGAGGCACTGCAATATTTACCCTGCTTATTCCCCCTGCCAGGTCTCCAGAGGCACTGGGGTTGTGGAGACTCACTTATCTTGTGACAGTCTAGCCAGTTGTTGGTTCCTTTGCCTGCTTCAGTGCATTCTCAGAGAACAGAGGCCTAAAGTCGTGTGAGATCTCGCGCTACAGTACTTTAGGCATCTGTTCTCAGTGAACTGAGGTCTGCACCAGATCCAGCCAAAAAGCACTTGCAAGATGACGAGACACAGCAAAATCGCGTTGCTTCAAGTCTCCCATCAGCTTGCAAATGCTTTTCATGGCAAGACTGGAGTGGCACGAAAAACGTTTGCAAGTTGATGGGACGCTTGAAGCAATGCGGTTTTGCTGCCCCAAAGTCTCGTTGACTTGCAAACGCTTTTTGTGCTGAAACTGCAAGCAGGCAAAGAAACCGCGGCAAAGAGGCTGGAGAGAAGGCAGCTCGCTAGATCTTCACAAGGTAAATGACCCGGTGTGGCAGGATGAGGGCGGGAAGCAATTGTGGGGACCCCAGAGGATGGAGGATGAGTTATCTCAGTTGGGGGATGCCTTGGGTGGTCTGAAGCAGATGGCCTGTTCCATCGCTAGGTCCAACAAGGCCTCCCCCCCACCCCCGAGATACCTCATGCGCACTTAATAACCTGCACATTCAATTAGCGAAAGCACAGATTGATCACCTTTGACATGATTCACTCTTACGAATCCTCGGGTTACAAATGTTACATTACATTTGTAATAAGACAAGGGTCTTGAATTTTCTATAATGGAATGCAATATCTATATTGCTGGAGGGGAAAGAATAGATATACTTTTGTGTGCATTTAAAAATATCTTTTTGTTTACTGTATATACCCTGCATAAGAAAATGATGGAAACATTTTATCATCAAAAAGAAAAAAAATAGCATTTGTTCATGTAACTCTTGTATTCCATATATTTTATAGGCAACTTCGCAGAAGTTCTTAAAACAACCTTGTCAGTTTGATTATGCCCATTTTTACATGCCCAAAATCATAAAGGGAATTCATACCCATGATCTTTTCATCTAGAAACTTCTCTCCTGCATAAAAGCTTCTTTCTTCTACTTATGTTTCAGCATTACAAACTTTTAACTCATCCTGAATAGTTTTGAAAGCAACACATATATTTTTGTATACATTCTCACGTTTAATATCTTTTCTTTAGTGTTTCAAAAACTAGCTTTAAATTTATGATTCAGACCAGATAGATGGACAGACAGACAATATTTGTCTGCTTCTCTTCATACTAATAGGCTAGATCTCATACTGTAATTAATGTACAATTATTTATTAGATTTTTATTCCATTTTATTACTTTCTAATTAACTCAGGGCAGCAAAAATACATAATAATCCTTTCTCCTTTTTTCCTTGCAAGGTATGTTGGGCTGAGAGATAATCTAAGATGGGACTAGAACTCACCGTCTCCTGGTATCTAGGCCTGCACCTTCACTACTACTTTAGTAAAGATACCCTAGTCAAACTTAAACTTTCTCAGACTGCATCTATCAAGCAATCTTAAGCATATTTTCCACAATTTAGTCGCATTTGCTTTTTTGATAAGTGTTCTTAAGATTGGAGCCCTAATTTTATTTCCTGATTTTTGCAGATGAAATGGTGAGGCTTTAGCCTGTCAATTTATATAACAGAATTTCAGAGCAGACATGTGATTAATTTTGGACTGTTCTACGATAAGGACTGGAGTTTGGAATGTTGTTCTGTATTTGTGTGTGTATGCAGGTGTGTAAATGTGGTAATGTGAAATGCTGCCTGAATATTTATTTGCTGTGTATACATATCTGAGCATTTATCTGAATATTTATTTGCTGGGAACTCCATACATATCTGAGCATTCAATTTTCCACTTGCCTATTCCCAAAGACCTCCATCATGTGCTTTAGAAGTTTAACATGGATTTTTTTTTTATGTTAGGAATGATATCTAGAGATTTAATTTGTGTTTAAGAAAATAGCAGTATGTGAAGTATTCAAATAATTCAGAACTTGTTTTTTTTAAGTGTAATGTTCCCAAACAGGGGTGTCAAACTCACGGCCTGGATGTGTCATGCTCTGACCACGCTAACCCCCCCGTTTAGCAAAGAGGGGAAAAGTTGCAATGCGTTACGTGACGACAACATGTCATCGTCAGTTTGACACCCCTATTCCAAAACAATAAAGTACCCCAAATAAGTCACTACTTCTGAATAGTATGCAGAAAGATGCTATCTAAGTATTCTATAAAAACTTTTAAGAGAATATAATCTGTTGAAAAACAATTATAGAATACAATATACTATGAATATTTAATTGAAAATGTATGATGACAAAAAAAATGAAACAAAAAATGATGACAAAAAATGAAACTTTTGCTTTTGCTTTTTTTCCAATTAGATAGATTTGTTGTTATAGAAATGGCTAGTTTATACTATTATGTAAAAGTAAAAAGTTGAGGTTTTATGTTATTATCTTATTCTACTGCACCAAAGGGAGTCGGAAGTCAATGCCTTTTCTTTTCTTTTTCCCCTTTCCTTTCCCTCACTTTTCCTTTCCCTTTTTCCTTCCCTATTTTCCCTACTATTTACTTTTGTATTTTCTTTTTATGCTATATTATAAATGAATAAAACTGTTGAGAAAAAGAAAATGTACGATGACTTACTTTTACTAAGAACAGTTAAACTTCTCTTAGTAGAAGATAGAAGCATTCAAGCAGAGTGAGAATGTATTTAAAGTCAGGGTATCAGTAAGTGATTCAGATTATCGCAAGGAATAACATTAGCAGGAAAGAAAAAAAATCTGAATAAAAAAAACCCCTATCTAAATAAGAACATAATATCGAAGAAGAGGGTATTATGAATTCCACATAGTGGGTACCTCACTTGACAACTACCCATGATGTTGCACTTTTAAGTATGAATAGTAGTTAAGTGGGAGCTTTAAACCTTTATACTTACCTGAAGAGTATATTCTCAGTGTAAAGCATAATCGGTAACAGTCAGATGAAAGGAAATGATTTCATTATGCACTGTGGCAGGAACGCCAGTATTAATAAGCTTGGGGACTGTCCTTACAGGATTTTGCTGATCGGCCATTGTTCCATGATCCCCACTGCAGTGTATTAGATATCATTAGATACTTGCTTGTGGGCACATATTTGTGTGATGCATTTAATTTTCACAGTAGACTTCTTACATGTATAAACCAAGTAAATAATAATTTACTGGTTTAATATGTGCATAATAAGAAGAGCATACATTCTAAAGAGAAAAGAAAATAGATCTGGCTCTTGACTGAAAAGCTTTCCGTTGTCATTGTGGCAAGCGTGAAAGATTGAAGCTACAAAAGTGAAGGAACCATTAAATGCAGTCTGACCCCGTTTCTGAATAAACGTATTTAGTCTGATTGTGGATATTTCAAAAATCATTTGTGGGAAAAATGCTTTAGTCGTTATATCAGTAGAGCACTTCTATGCTATTCATTTAAGGACCTTTTCTTCTTCCACTGAGCCTGAGGAAAAAGCTTTGGCTGTTTTAGGAATTTAATTTTAATGAACAGATTCCTTAAGGCAGTATAATTTTTTTCTATTCTACCTCATTTTTTCCCCCTTCCCAGAACACTGAGTGGATGGTAGTGGAGGAGTGTGCTAGGATATTCCATGACCAGGAGGAAACAATGAAAGTATGGATGAGTTTGGATGGAAGTTGCCTATGAAAGGCTATAGGATTAATCCATGAAAGTTTGGAAAAAGGTCCACTAAACATGGCATGTAGTTTCATAGATGGGGAGGAAGGAAATCTAATAAAAAGGCCAACGTGGATTTTCCTGTTGATGACAATCAATAGGGTGGTTGTGGTTGATTCCTAAAGAGAAAAAGCAAAGCTTCTAGACTGGGGAAAGGTCTGAAAGCTTGGCAGCATGGTTTGATGGTCTCCATAAAGTATAGCACTTAGACTTATGTACCACTTCATAGTGCTTTACAGCTCTCTATAAGCGGTTTACAGAGTCAGCATATTGTCCCCCAACCATCTGGGTCCTCATTTTACCAACCACAGAAAGATGGAAGGCTGAGTCAACCTTGAGCTATTCAGGATCAAACTCCTGGCAGCGGGCAGAGTTGGCCTGCAATACTGCATTTTAACCACTGCGCCACCATGGCTCTTGACCTCAGAAGGCAGCATCTGAGTACAGGAATGATCTAGCAATGACAATCTTGCTCCAAGGTGATACCTCCATTTTTTCCCCTCTCTTCTTCTTTGGATAAGCTTCTAGGTCAGGGGTGTGAAACTTGAGGTTTATGAGCCGGATGCGTCACGCGCTGGCCACGCCGGCCCCCATTTTAGCGAAGGGGAAAAATCACAATATGTCACGGGATGACAACGTGACGTCACAAATTTGACACTCCTGCTCTAGGCTCATCGTCAGCCATTCAGTCATGCCCGACCCTTGGCCATTCTATAGATCAGTGCTGCCCATGCCCTTCTTTCTCATACTGCCTCCTTCAAATCTGCCATGGTCATCCTAGTGTCATCCTTTTTAGCCTCCAGCCAACAGGTACTAGGGTGGCCCCTTCTCCTTTTTTGCTGATCACTGCCAGTATGATTGATTTTCGAGTGAGTCGGCTTGCATGACACCTCCTAATGCGTTCAGTGGGATTTTTAGCTTTAGCTATTGTTTTCCTCTGTAGCCAAAATTTGTATTTCACTTGCCAAGCATTATAAGAATTGCAACCTGCTTCCTAAAACTAGGAGCTGTATTTAATAACTAATTACTCTAATGATCCTGTAGACATCCTGGAGACCTGTTTTAGCAGTGGTGTCAATTACAGCCATCTGCACAATGAATAGAAGGAACTATGGCCCAGCTGTAGAGTTGAAACTTGTTGGCGTTTTCCTACGGGCAGCCATATGGTACTTAACAAGATTGAATTGTTCACACTGCAAACTTCTCTAATGAATGTTAACATTTTTGTTCTGGGAAATTTTTTTTTCACCAAAGTGTTGAGTATTTTTAAAATGGTGAAAGTGTTTAAAAGTGACAGAATATAAATGGAAAAGTCTTCAGGGAACAGGGAGGGGGGGAGAGTGGTAAGGCGGGAAGCCTTTCTCTTCGCTTGCTCGCAACTGCTTCCAGAGGCCTTTATGATAGCACTCCTCTTTTTAATAGTGCTGTCACTTTGTGCATATATTGGCAGCACTGAAACAATAAATAAGGAAGGATGTAATTAGAAATGTTGCTCACGTTTGCCACAAGCATGCCCAGGTTTTTCAGATGATTTGAGTTAATAGCAGCTTTCTTTCATGTGCGTTTGCTTACACGGTTGAGACAGCTGCCATCTTGCTCATCACTCCAGGGAGTTGGGTCAGTGATACTAAACACACGAGACTGTGTGACTCAAGCTGCAGGCTGTCCTCAAGTGACAACAGCTAGCTGGCTTCCAGCTGAGGTCTTCTGCAATACCCTGAGCATGTTATATGGCTAAATATATAATTCTGCAATTAACCGCTTGGCAAGTGCTGTTCTTCTGGCTGGTGAATCAGAGAAACAACAGTTGACATGGCAGGGCTGGGCCAGTGGAGCAGGATCTGACTCCTCTATGATGGTTCTTGCTTTGTTCTCTGAAGCATGGAAAATGGGTGGAAATGTAGCCTATCTGCTACAAGAGCTGTGGTGGCGTAGTGGTTAGAATGCTGTATTGCAGGCTACTTCTGCTGACTGCCGGTTGCCTGCAATTTGGCAGTTCAATTCTCACCAGGCTCAAGGTTGACTCAGCCTTCTATCCTTCTGAGGTCAGTAAAATGAGAACCCAGATTGTTGAGGGCAATAAGCTGACTCTGTAAACTGCTTAGAAATGGCTGTAAAGCAGTATATAAGTCTAAGTGCTATTGATAGTGCTATCTCATTGGCTTCTCTTTCTTTCCCCAAGCTAATTATAGCTGACCAAGTACTAATTCCTAAGAAAACACTACCCTGACAGTAGAGAGAAAGACAGTAGGTACCCTGTGATTTGTGTTGCTGTTTCAAATGTGATCAAGGTGTATCCGTTTCTGTGAGTTACTACTGTGCATTGAAGATTATGCTAGTACTACTCCATTACATACATAGTCAAAGAAGTTCTTAGGAATTCTAGAAATTTCTTAATTAACCTGAAAAATATGAGATGTACTATTGGACTGTAGTGCGCAAATAAATAAAGGGAGTCTGTACAAGTATTTCAAATGCATATACCAGTATTGACATTGAAATAGAGCGATTGCAATTGCCTATATATCTATTAGGATAATTTTATACAAACCAAGATAGGATATTCTTTAGATGGTGGCTGAAGTATCAAAGCAAATAATCTTTTCCTATATCTTCTGTTTGTGTGCCAACAGAGGCTGGGGTGCCCTGCAGTTTGCAAAACAGGCAGTTCAGAGCAAGATAGGCTAAGATATGAACGTATAGGTAGCTTTGATTCCTACTATTTTTGTTTGAAACAACCTTAAGAAAATTTAAGCAAGGATTATAATTGCTTAGCATCTTAGTCTACAGTGGACACAGATGTACCTTGGGTCAGAAGGTTTGGGTAAAGTCATACTTGATTCTACGCTAAGAGAAAACTTCATTTTCTTTTACAGTAATCACAATTCTTCTTTTAGCCTTTTACTCTTTAACTAAGGAGCATGGCTTTCAACATTAAAGTTTGTTCTGGCCTGTGGTTTTAAGGAACGTAGCTATTACAGGTGCATTTATAAGTGCATCACAAATAGAAACCACAACTTGAGCGCTTCCTTGGAAAATATTAAATAATCCAGTTCTCTACTATGGCTACCATGAGTATTAAATAGCTGTCATCCCATGTGATTTTGTGTCTGGTTGAGCAAAACACACACTTACAAAGAGACCGAAACTCCTTTTCATTCATCATAATGCATTTAGAGTGGAAAATCTTAAGAAAACCTTGACTCTCTTCCCCCAAAACAAAAGAAAAACAAAAAAGTCCAGCTCTAGTCTACATATAAGTGGCATAATTTCTCCTACTTTAATGGTAGTCACAGCCCTTGTTGTGAGAATATTTTCCATGAATTTTCTGAACCCTTCCTTCACTAATTTCTTAGTATAGTTGTATATCAGTGATGGGTAACCTTTTTCTCATCGTATGCCGAAAGCGTGCGTGCACAATGCGTGATAGTGTGCGTGCGTGCCGGCACCCATAATGCAGTGGCCCAAAAAACAGGCCACGGGAGGGGCAGACCACACACCCCGCTCCCCCTGCGCATGCATGCACGCGTCTCCCACATGTGCCCCCCCGCATCCTGAAAATGAGCTAGCCAGCGGGAGGTGCGCACGCATGCGCAGTGGATCTGAGCTGGGCGACGGCTCGTGTGCCCACAGAAAGGGCTCCGCATGCCAGCTGTGGCACGCGTGCCCTAGGTTTGCCATCACGGTTGTATATGATTTAGGAAGTAGGTCCTGAAAGCATATAAAGCACTACAGGTAGTTCTCGACTTACGACCACAATTGAACCTAACATTTCTGTTCCTAAGTGAGACAGTTTTTAAGTGAGTTTTGCCCCATTTTGCAACCTTTCTTACCACAGTTGTTAAGTGAATCACTGCAGTTGTTTAGTAACAGAGTTGTTAACTGATTCTGACTTCCCCATTGACTTTGTCAGAAGATTGCAAAAGGTGATTCTATGACCCAGTGGTGGGTTCCGCCCGGTTCCGCCGAGCCGGTAGCGGTGACGATACGACGTCACCGAACCGGTTCTGCCGCCCCGCCCCACCCCCGCATTATTCTTACCTTTTATTTGGCCCACCCCCAATCTATTGCTGCCTCCTAAGTCCCAGCTGATGGCTAGAGGGGAAAAAACTGTTTAAACTCTTGCTGCCGGGCTTCAAAGGGCCGCCCTACAGCTGATCAGTGTTAAAAGAAAACAAATGAGTAGACCGGTGCCTGCAAAAATAAATGGGTAGACCAGTGCCTGCAAAAATACAAGAGTAGATCAGTGCCTGCAAAAATAAATGGGTAGACCGGTACAGCTCTGCAAGCAGTTAAAAGCCTGGTAGACCAGTATGTCTGCTAAATCCTAAATTATCACATGACCATCAAGCCATGCCCACAAAATAAGCCACGCCCACAGAACCGGTAGTAAAAAAGATTAGAACCCACCCCTGGTATGACCCTGGGACACTGCAATCACCATAAATACATGCCAGTTACCAAGCCTCCAAATTTTGATCATGTGACATTGGGGACGTTGCAGTGGTTGTAAGTGTGAAAAACAACCATATGCCACTTTTTTTCAGTGACATTGCAATTTTGGGTGGTCACTAAACAAATGGTTGTAAGTTAGTTAGTTAGTTAGTTAGTTAGTTAGTTAGTTAGTTAATTTATTTATTTAATTAATTAATTAATTAATTTATATACCGCCCTACTCCCGAAGACTCAGGGCGGTGTACAGTTGAACAAAATATACATGTAATAAAGGAATTGAAAAAAACCGATTTAAAAATACAATTAAATAGTTAGGTTTGGATATAGAATTGAATTAGATCATTTCAAATTTATGGGGTAGATTCAGAATATAAAATTTAAAGTAGTTTTAGACGAGGTTAGGTCAGGCCGGCCTGCTTGAAAAGAAATGTTTTGAGGGCACAGCGGAATGCACAAAGATCCGGGATTATCTGAATCTCCGAGGGCAGCTCATTCCAGATGGTAGGTGCTCCCACAGAGAAGGCTCTCCCCCTGGGGGCCACCAGTCGACACTGTTTGACTGACGGCACCCTGAGAAGTCCCTCTCTATGGGAGCGTACTGATCTGTGAGAGGTTATTGTGGCAGAAGGCGGTCTCATAAGTATCCCGGTCCTAAGCCATGGAGCGCTTTAAAGATGGTAACTGAAACCTTGAAGCGCACCCGGAAGACCACAGGGAGCCAGTGTAGCTCGCGTAGGAGAGGAGTCACATGGGAATGCCATGTCGCTCCCATAACAACCCGCGCGGCCGCATTCTGGACCAACTGGAGCCTCCGGGTGCTCTTCAGGGGGAGCCCCATGTAGAGAGCATTGCAGTAGTCCATGTGGGAAGAGACGAGGGCATGAGTGACTGTCTTTAATGAATCCCGATCCAGAAAGGGACGCAACTGGCGTATCAGGCGAACCTGATAAAAAGCTCTCCTGGCCACAGCTGTCACATGTTCTTCTAAAGGAGAACACCTAAGTTGCGGGCCCTCTCTGTGGGGGCCAATGACTCGCCCCCAATAGTCAGTGATGGTGCCAACTGACTATAACGGGATGACGGAAGCCACAGCCACTCGGTCTTGGATGGGTTTAGTCTGAGTCTGTTTCTCCCCATCCAGATCCGTACAGCCTCCAGGCACTGGGACATCACTTCAGGAGCATCATTGGGGTGGTTTGGGGTGGAGATGTACAGCTGGGTGTCATCAGCGTACTGGTGGTACTTCACCCCGAAACCACAGATGATCTCACCCAGTGGCTTCACATAAATGTTGAACAGGAGGGGCGAAAGAACCGACCCTTGTGGCACCCCGCAAACAAGAGGCCTTGGGGTCGACCTCTGCCCTCCTGTCAACACAGTCTGCAACCGGTTAGAGAGAAAGGAGGAGAACCACTGCAGTACGGTGCCCCCCACTCCCAGCTCTTCCAACCGATGCAGCATGATACCATGGTCGATGGTATCAAAAGCCGTCGAGAGGTCTAATAGGACCAGGACAGAGTTGAAGGCTACTTGTATTATTTAACTCTTCCACAGTGTTACTGATCTTCTTTACAGTTTTACTGTAAAGACTGTTGTGTACCCAGATGAATAGAATTCTTTTTTATTGGCCAAGTGTGATTGGACAAACAAGGAATTTGTCTTTGGTGCATATGTTCTCAGTGTGCATAAAAAGATAAGATACAAATAAGCAATCAAATCATACTCGGAAACAATCAATATAAAACGTAAGGATACAAGCAACAAAGTTACAGTCATGCAGTCATAAGTGGGAGGAGGCTCAATGTTCCTAAAATATTCTGTGTAATCACATACTTCCTGTCATTGGTTAGAAGATATCACCAAATTAAGCTTGTTGTAGGAACATGATCATCCCGTCTCATAAATATACTGTACTAATTAGCATTCATTTCTGATAGGTAGTATCTGAATCTGATTTTAGTAGTGTATTTTGAAATTTTATTGTACACTTATTTTGCTTTTTCAGAAAGTGACAGGAAGGATTATTAGTTTTAGTCACTCTGGCTTATTTGCTAGAGTAGAAAAGCAGAGCATCAGCTTAGATGATGAAGATATTGATGGCAGCATTCCGGTTTCAGTTAGATAAGGTCCCCCCCCCCCTTATTTATATTGTATCCAATTCCTAATTGCCTTATTTGTAATTCTCAATGTTTATTGGTAAGTATGCTTTGTAATTTTTTATTGTGTTTTCCTTATTCACCCCTGCAGTTTCATAAACCGGTGGTTCTTTTAAAAACAGGGTGAGGAAGCTGTGGAGTCAACAATAATTGGCCATGGAGCTTTGAGGGATGCAATAAATTAGTAATAGCTAAAACAGCCCTATTTTTGTTGAGCTTTTAATACAGGAGGCAAATCATTAATGTAGCAGTCTTCAGATTAAGTTTAGCTCTGCTGACTTCATGGATGCATCCATATATAGGTAGTCCTTGTTTTATGATCATTTGTGTGATGACGCTGAATGAATGGTTTTTACAATTGGTCCTTGAAATCACAGCTGTTGCAATTCCTGTGGCCACATGTTAAAAATTCAAGCACTTGGCAGCCCTATCTGCACAGCTCCCCAACACCATCTAGCTTTGGCCAGAGCTGTTGCCTTGGCCTCTGCTGCCCTCCGTTCTCATCATCTGACCTTCACCATCTCTTCAAGGCACACATCAAGACACACCTGCTAGCAGAATGCAAGGTGGTAGGAACAATGGGATGAAGGGTGGCAGAGTGTAGGCTGGCCAAAAGGGCAGAGATGGGAAGAGATAGGCAGGAGAGTTGAACTGAAGGCGAGTTGCAGCAAAGCAGGACAGGAGAAGCATATTACCTAACAATAGCATAGTCTTAGTCTAAGTACTTAGTACTAGTTGTTACTAGTTGTTACGAACTTAGTTGTTAGACTAAGTAACCACTACTACCGAAACTGCCATTACTAAACAGTGCAGTCATGTTTCCCTTTATGACCATATTGCTTAATGATACACATTCTGGTCCCAGTTAGAGTCATTAAGTGAGGACTATCTATAGTTTTCTTGGCAGAAATGTTGAAGTGTTCCCTGACTTTTGTGGATTACTCCACAGTTCTGGGCTTTCCTTGTTGTCCCCTATTACTATTACTAACCAGATCTACCCCTGCTTAGCTTCAGAGCCCAGACATAGTCATCCCTTTAGTAGTTGCCATGCTGCCTACTAAAGCAGCCTCTAAGAGACCAGATTATTTAAAACCTGATGGGTAATAGCTGCCCATATGAATTGCCTAGAGTTTAATTCTTTTCTGTCACTGTTGTAAAACAACATAGTAATAAATGTTGCTGCTTCTCATTCGTTAAGCGTTATTCGGTGGAATATGAGTATTTATTTGGAAAATAAGAACCAATCTGTGCTATATTTAACAGTAAACAGAGATGAATTTTCAGCCTAGGCATTGCATTTGAGAAATCTGTGGCATGTAATTCCCTCCAAACATCAGTTCTGTGTTATGGAGACATTATGCCATTCAGGTTGTTGTTTATGTTATCAGTGTATATATATAATTCCATGCTGAGCCTTATTTCTGTCCAATGCCCAGTCTCTGCTCATATGTCTTGGAGATCTGCAGAGCTGTAGCCTGTCTTCAAAATTAAGAGGAAATACATTCTGAAGAGGCTCCTTAGGAAATCCATTTAAATTACAAACTCCGGTTTCTGCGTCTTAGTATTTCATATAAAGCACTTGAGAGAAATTTCCCCAGCCTTGAACCACTGCACAAATGGAAGAAGTGCAAAGCAAGCATTCTCAGCACTATGCAACAACAGCTGAATGGCCTTATTTAAATGCCACGGGCGCTCGGAAATAGAGGGAATCTAGACAGAGCATGCTAATAGTCAAAAATGAATTTTGGCTAGGAGTAAAAGGCTAATGGGATTGCAGGCAGCCAGGTATTAATTGCTATGCAATTTGCAATTAACTTTGGAAGTTGTTTCATCTGTGCGGGAATATTACTGGGTGCGAAGGGAGACAGATTGGATGGACAAAACACCTGTGCTTATGATTGCAGCTCTCTGAACATTGAGATAGCCAGGATGAAAGCTTTGAGTTCTTGATTGGGACTTGCAGGGTAAATTTTCTGAGTAATGTGCACTGCATCTGAAGTAAGCCCCCCCCCCCACCCCCACTGTCTCCCTTATATTCATAGCATATACCGTAAGTGATACAAAATCAAGAATAAAGAAACACGAACACGTCCTAATGATGACACGTTCTGCATCTGGTCTGTCCGTGGCAATGATTGAGCAGCGTGGACACAAGGATGCTGGACTAAATGGGAAATTTGTTCTGATTAAGCATGCCTCTTCTTACATTTTTATAGTACAGTTTCCCTTTGGTAGGAAGGGATGTTAAAGGAAGTCACTGAAACGTAACATTAGGTGCTATTGTGCAGCGTTTATTAATAATCCTAGTAAAGGTTAGAGTTTGGATTACAGCCCTAATTATTCAGTGTGTCTAAATCTGAATTTCCAGGATATTGACCTTTTTTTGGCCTTAAGCAAAAAAAGCTTAAGAAAGCCTGGATGGAGAAATGATGCTTAACCAACCAGGAATTGCTTAATTAGACCCTGCACCCCACCATTCTATAGAAAAAAAATGTGGGATAATTTTGGAAAGTGCAAGGTATTATCACAATTTTTAAAACGTGTTCTTTAAGAGAGAATTACAGGAGTACATTCAGACGGAATATTTCTTTTAATGATTCAATCATGCCTTCCTTGATCAGTAGCTGTAATGTTAATTTTTATAAAACTATATAATCTAGATTTAAAAATCAGAAAACCCTTTCACCGTTTTATTTCTTTTTGTGTGAGAGAATGGGATGGGGGAAGTCAAGGCAATGAATTTCTCTTAGCAATATACAGTGTATATTGTTATATACAATATACAGGGTTTGGCCTGAAAAACGGCCAAAAAACAGGTATTCGCGAACCAGCCAGCTGGTCTTCAGGTTTCCGGTGCTCCAGCGCGCGTGTGGACCAGGTCTTCAGGTTTCTGGCGCTCCGGCACGCACACATACACATGCATGCACACGCATTCTGGTTTGGGCACTCCGTGCCGAAAAGGTTCGCCATCACTGTTCTAGATATACAGTGTGTGTGTTTAAGTGTGTGAGTGTTTACGCATACTAAAACTCACATCTGTTTGATTGTTTATAACCTTTAATTGGATGCAGCGGTCCATCATAGAGCCACGTTTTTTGAATCAATGTACCTCAAATGTCCTGTCTTACAGAATGGTTCAGAATCCATGATTCCCATTGAATTGAAATTTGGCAAAGTTGAGTCTTTTTCAGTGCTGCTACATTGCCAGACTTCTGCAATCAGCCACAATCGTGTGATCATCATTTTTAATGCTCCCTACCAGCTTTCTCCAAGGAAAATCGGTGGGGAAAACAGCAAGAAGGGGTGCATCATTTTGGAGGTGGCTAGTGAACTAATATAAGACTCCACCTGCTCTGTGTGCATTTTGCTCCCTTCCTTCCCATCATTGTCAATTTATACTATTTTAATATTACTATTTATGGTTTTAATGATTGTGTGCTGTCTAGAGTCGCCTCCAGGCAAGATAGACGCCATCTAAATTGAACAAATAAAGAAAACGGAAATTGCTTCCGCTCCAACTGTTTGGTGGGGGGTGGGGGGGAGAGGAAAAGGGGGAGAGAGAGAGAGAGAGATCCCAACATCTAACCTAGGAAATGTATCAAAGATATATGTTGGAATTGTTAAGGATATTGATGTTGTTTTACCAACCAGCAGAGTAACTGCACAAGGAAACGTTGAGAGCAATGAATAAGCAAACTGGTTTAGCAAAAGTGTACTTTATCATAGGAAAAAGCAGTAGCGTAGTCATAAACAAATCCCAAGTCTTCACCAATAAATCAGTCCAGTAAATCAGTCCAAACAACTCACTCTGGTTAACAAACCACGATGGTAGCAGATCCATCAACAGATAGCAACTCCTTCACAATAGCAGTTCATAGCAGTTCCGTCACAATAGCAGTAGCAGTTCATAGCAGCAGCAGCTTCAATAGCAGTAGCAGCAGCACATGACCAGGTTACAATACTTTGTTTAAATATACTCCTAACTAGTCATTATCCCATTACAGCATGACTCAGCAAGAACGTAACATTTACAGCTTAAAGTTACAGTATATATATATTGCCTGGACAACTGGTTCTAACATTATATACATCATATAGAATCCTAACAGGAATATTATGAATTGGGTGACTCCCCTCATGCACATTTAATCCTGGTTTGTGATGGCTAAGTTTTAAACAAATGCATGTTGAAAGAAATAGATGTAAATTTCAAAATCTTTCAGGTTTTCTTCTTCATTCCTGACTACTTTTGAGTAAACCAGCATTTCAGAATGCACTTCTGGACCTGAAACAGAGTACTATCTGAAATTCAAACATTAACTGTCTGATTTATACATGAAGACATTTGGGTTGTGCTGCTGGATTGACATATGTTTGCGATCTTAAATCAGTGTAGTATGTGGAAAATTCAAATATACCCCAAATGTGAAAACATCAGACAAAATTTGAAAAGCTTCTTGCCTGCTGTGTGAGATGCAGAGTGTGATTCATTTTTGATAGCATGCAGAAAAGCCAGCTTGTCACTTTCACATATGCTAGGATTGTATTTATAGTAGGAGAATATAAAAGGCTATTTTATCTATGGCTAAAGAAGCAAATAATTCAATGTAAAGGCACTTAACAAGTGCAGATCTCTGTATTATATTATAAATCTCTTTTTAAAAAAAAAGCTCTACAAAATCTGTGTATTCCACCCACAAAACTGCCAGGAATTTTATATCAGTAGAATGATATCAACACTTTTCTCATCACTGGAATTTGATGTCAAGTGTCTTAATCAAATGGATCACCTACATATTTCCATTTTTAAAAAGCTATCATTATTATTACTTCTCCTGAGAGTGAAACCCCAAGCTTCAATTCTTTTATCTTATCTTTTATCGATTTTACTATAATTTCTTTGTTTGGCTGTTGTGAGCCATCCAGAATTGTTGTTATACCTGCGAGTAATATAAATATTCCAGGCAAGCATGTTATCAGCGTATAGTTTCCTGATGTTGCCCCTTTTCCTCGCTTTTTTTGAATCAGATACGTTTTGCCAGTTATTAACCAGTCACAGATGTCTCCTTTATGCAATATTTCATGAAGCTATTTAGCTATAATTGGATGTAAGCTACTTAGATATCTGAGCCAAAAGCCATGCAATTGATCATTTCAAAGATGATTAGGGACTGGAGGCTAAAACATATGAAGAATGGTTGCAGGAATTGGGTTTGTCGAGTGAAAAAGCAGGACTAGGGGTAACGTTATAGAAGTGTTCCAATATTTGAAGGGCTGCCACAAAGAAGAGGGTTTCAACATATTTTTCAAAGCGCCAGAAGGCAGGACAAGAAACAATGGATGGAAACTAATCAAGGAGAGAAGCAACCTAGCACTAAGGAGAAATTTCCTAACAGTAGCAATAGCAATAAGACTTATATACCGCTTCACAGTGCTTTACAGCTCTCTCTAAGCAGTTTACACAGTACAAGAAAAATTACCAGTGGAACGGCTTGCCTTCAAAAGTTGTGGGTGTGCCACATCCCTGGAGGCTGTTAAGAGACTGGACAGCCACTTGTCTGGAATGATATAGGGCAGTGATGGCAAATCTTTTCGAACCAACCCGGAATAGGAGTTGCCCAGGGCCACATGCCCTTCCCCCCGAAAATGAACTTCCGGCTTCTGGCGCACACATGCCGGCCGACCAGCTACCCTTCTGGGTTTCTGGCACGCATGCACAGGCAACGATCAGTTGGCCGGTACGCATGATCACGCAGGAAAATGGAAGACCAGCTCTTCCAGTTACCAGCACTGCCGCACGCAAAAAAGCCAGCTGATCGTTGCGCACGCATATGCACCAGAAACCCGTAAGAGGAACGGGCAATGTGTGTGCCAGGCGACATGGCTCCGCATGCCACTTCAGACACACATGCCATAGGTTCACCATCACGGATATAGGGTCTCCAGCTTGAGGAGGGGGTTGGACTAGAAGACCTCCAAGGTCCCTTCCAACTCTGTTATTCTGTTACCTTGTCTTCTGTTAGGAGTTGTCCAGTTTTTAATCCTTTTCATTTGATTTTTGAACATTTCTCCTGTTATTTCAGCGCCTTTCTATAAGGATATTTACCTACCAAGTCAGATAGAGTGGGCATGTTCCTAGTCCCCTAAATATTGCCACCTTATGGGAGCTACAAGATGTGCCTTTTCCATAGCAGCCGCTGCCCTATGGAACTCTCTTCCTCCTGAAGTTCATCCTCTTAGCCTTCAGAAAAGCTTTGAAGGCCTGGCCTTTCTTCCAAGCGCCAAGAGATGATTGGATATTTCATTATTTCCCTGAATATTTAATTTCTGGTAATGGATCTTCTTTCGATTTGTTAATTGTTATTCAGTGAATTTGAGTCTGGATAAATTCTTTTCCAATGTTCAGACATTCATTTTAAGTATCCACATTTTGTTGGTTATGATTTATAATAGTAGGGCATAATAGCAGGTGCAGTTTTCAAACACAGTATAGTTTTGTCTTGCCTGCGGTGGTTGTTCTTCCACTAACCCTACAGGCAGTGGTGAAATCTAAAATTTGTTACTACCGGTTCTGTGGGCGAGGCTTGGTGGTGGTGGGGGTAATGTGACTGGGTGGGCGTGGCCAATTTTTTTTTTTTTACTTTTAACTTCGGTAAAGAGGCATCGTCAGAGGCATTTAAAAGAAAAAAAGCCTCTGCTGATCAGGCAACTCAGCTTGGATTGTCAGAGGCATTTAAAAGAAAAAAAGAATTTTTTTCTTAAAGCCTCTGACGATCCAAGCTGAGGTGCCTGATCATCAGAGGCATTTAAAAAAAAAAAAGCCTCTGCCGATCAGGCAACTCAGCTGGGATCGTCAGAGCCTTTTGAAAGCATTTTTTCTACAACTTCTGAAGAGGTTGTAGAAAAAATGCTTTTAAAAGCCTTTGACGATCCCAGCTGAGCCGCGCGATAATCAGAGGCTTTTTTTTTACTTTTAAAAGCATTTTTTCGGCCAAAGAGGTTGTTGAAAAAATGCTTTTAAAAGTAAAAAAACAGCCTCTGATGATTGTGTGGCTCAGCTGGGCATGGGGGAGGGGAGGCAGGGATTTTTGCTACCGGTTCTCCGAACCACCTGCCTCCATCGTTACCGGATCGGGCGATCAGGTCCGAACCGGGAGCATTTCACCCCTGCCTACAGGATTAGGCTCCGGTTGCCCAGACCTAGTTCCTGAGTCCCGTTGCCCATGTGTCAAAAGATATCTAGATATTCTCATATCAGACATGTTCCTTGTTGATCTGGGCAACAACTGATCTGGTTATAGGATTCCTTTTGTGTTTTCTCACCATATTAAATGGGTTGGTGGTTACCCTTACTCTGGCACTTCTTTTAAGACTTGTCTGCATGAGTGACTCTTCCGGTATAACAAATAACTGCCACATAGTTCTGGACCAGTGGTGAAATCCAAATTTTTTTACTACCAGTTCTGTAGGCGTGGCTTGGTGGGCGTGGAGTGGCTTGGTGGGCGTGGCAGGGGAAGGATACTGCAGAATCTCCATTCCCACCCCATTCCAGGGGAAGGATACTGCAAGACCCCATTCCTGAGGGAAGGATATTGCAAAATCTCCATTCCCTCCTCACTTCTGGGGGAAAGATATTGCAAAATCTCCATTCCCACCCCACTCTGGGGCCTGCCAGAGGTGGTATTTTCAGGTTCTCCTAACTGCTCAAAATTTCCGCTACCAGTTCTCCAGAACCTGTCAGAACCTGCTGGATTTCACCCCTCCTCTGGACCCCATTAGAGCATCAGAAGCCCCTCGCAAGATATTTGTATTTTGCTTTTATTATTTTTACAAATAAAACAAGGCGACAAACCTATTCAACACATCTTCCTCATCTCGTTTTCCCCACAACCACAACTTTGTGAGGTGGGTTGTGCTGAGAGAGAGTGACAATGCTTCATTCTGCAGTCAGTTAGATATTTAGATTGGATTGGGCATTTTTATCCACTTATCAAGTCTTTCTTAAGGACCTGGGAGAGTTCAATGATGTGGTTTGGTGATGTATTGTTGCAAGATGTAAGCTTTTCCAAGTAAAGCTTATTATTAATACTGCTTTCTTTAAAAAAAAGAGCTTATGTCTAGTTTTTGTTCAGTAAATTATTTTACTGTACTTGCCAAAAAAAAGACACACATTTAGATTTGCGGTAATAATTGGATATAATAATTTTTTACTTTTTTAAAAAAAATATTAAGCAACAGTTTTTTCCTAAAGACAATCTATCTTGCTTTTGTTCTTTTTAAGAAGTATGAGGCATTTTTCATAGCATCTCAGATTTTGTGTGTGTGTGTGTACTGTGAGTCCTTTGGATATGTTGAAGGAAGATCTTTTGTTTTAAATATGAGTCTGACCTGGTCATGTATAATGCACAAGAGTGTGTGAGCTAATGAAACCACCTTGTACCTCTGGCTTACCCACTGTTGTCTTTGCCCAAACCAGGCAGTTTTTCTCCTCCTTTGATTCCCTCCCAAGAGCAGAACCTGGCTGTGGTATTCTTTCAAGACAGACAGACAGACTGAAGGAAGGAAGCTGCTGATAGGAAATGCAGGTTCGTCACCCCCCTTTTTCCCCCTCCTCAAATCAGGTTTTTATGTTACTTTATGACATGTCTAATTTGCCTCTTTACTTTCTGCATATTTTCATAGCTGACATTTTTAAATATACCTGCTAATTCCTTGACACATAATTATCTATACCCACATCTATTTTTAAAAAAACGTTAATTATGAACCTTCTGTTTTTCATTTTGTCATATATAACTACTGTATAAAGTTAAGAGTGATTGGCTACAGTGCATGCTTTTATTAAATCACTGTGTCCTGAATCCTCAATCCTAGTTTGTTTGACACCAAAGGAAACTAGTGTGTATGAAAGGCACTTAACGTCTGCCCACTCTTATCATCATGTGCAGTCCCTCTGGCACATTCCATGCCTACAATCTCTTAATCCTCAAGGCTACCTATTTGTGTGGCTCAAAATTAGAATGGTTTTTTTTAAAAAAAATCCTGTTCTCTGCAAATAAATTTAAGCCAATCAAGTGGTTTCAATATTGAATACAAACCATTTTAGCATTTTTTAAATGGACTTCTGTGCGTTAGAATGTTGTGGTTATATAATCCATTTCTGTAGCAATTTGCATTTAGGAGTATAATAAGTAATTGCTATGTATATTAGGGCTGACTACACAGTGCTTCGTTTTTTTATTTGAGAGAGGTGCTTTGCAATGTGCAGGTGTGCGATTATATCTCTCTCTAACTCCTTAAAGCAATTCTGTATTTTCTCAGGACTTTGTGACTGCTCATTATACCTGCCCTGTCATCCCAGCAAAAGACACGGTTGCTGTAAGGAATTGTGAACAGTCACTACATTTATTTCTCTCCATATTCTGAAGCACATTAATGGAAACAAATATTTTATAGTTTGAGAGGTTTTTTTGTTCCCATGAGTGCTAGGAAATTCTGTGCTAATCTCTCACAGTTTTCTAATTTTGCAGCCCAATATTTCCTCCCCTACAGAAACCTAGAATAATTAAACTGAAAAGAATACAAACAATTTTTGTTCTGCAGCATCCGTTTTACGGACTCCAATTACTCCTGTAGAGTATTGACTCAGAGTTGCATTTTTGAGTTGCAAAAGTCACACTGCTTTGCCCTATGTACTGAATTCCTTGAGACAGTTGACTGTTTTTCTGTAGTTTGCTGATTAAGTGATAATACCCCACTTTATAATGTTTGTATAGAATGTTGAGTCATAACATAGATAATCTATTACTTACCAGGCTGTACACAATAAGTGAATGGGCATGACTTACTCATGAATAAAATTCATTGAGTTTAGGGTTAGCCAAAAAAAATAAACATACCAGTTATTGAAGATATTAAGGTTCATCACATTTTCTTGATTTACACTTTTATCAGTAGCACTGGTAGATTAGCTTTCCTCTTGCCACCAACAAAACTTCTCCATTTTGAAAGACTAGGCTCCACAGCACTGTGATTGGAGGATGATTTGAGCCAGATATCTTTCCATTTTTTTCTCTAGGCTTTCTCCTTGCTGTAGCTGCAAAAGCCATCCACAATCCTGCTTAGGCAAAGCAAGAACAAGGTTGATAGCACTCCCAAGTGGTCTGTGCATACCTGATCAGCTTTAAAAAAATGACCCGCCCCCCCCCAAGAAACTCAGAACTCCCTGGAAGGTCATGACCCACATTTTGAAAAGCTGTGACTTAGCGTTTTTCTATTCCCTTTGTGTATCGCAAATTGAGATGCTTGTTGCCGGAGAGTTTTACAGGTTTGAAAATGGTTGCTTTAAACCTTGTGAAATGGCAACGTGAAACTGACCCAAAAGCGTTTGCAGAGATCATTCAGAGTTCAAAGCTGTTAGATCATCCATAATTCAAGTACCATCATGCAAGTACTGTGATCACAGGGTTTATAACTTAAATGGCATTTAAAGTAAATCGATCCTCTAGAGTTTGGGGGCAGAGTTGGAGTTGATGATAAGGATGCTATTGGGGCGAAGCAGAAGGTTCAGCTGCTTTATAGGCTTACTTTTAATTTTTAATACAAGCAAAAGTCTACTTATAATAAATACGTATTACAGCCCATGCAATATTTATCAGTTGAACATGACCGATCTACAGTACATGTTATTATGGATTGTTTTTAAATTGTACATTTTCTGTACTAGGCAGTTAGTTGTACATGACTCTTGTTTTTGGTTGCTTATAAGAAAGAATCTTCTAACAATAAAAATATATAGGTTTCCAAAACTTTCAAGAGCTACATTTTGTGCTTCAAAATGATTGGTTCTACCAGCTGTTAATATTTCTTGATGAGCTGTCTTCTTTTCTCTCTTCCTTCCTACCATTTTTTTTTACTTTTTGCATTTTAATAAAGCTATAGTTAGAGCTGTTACATTACAGCTTGGCTGTATTGCTGGAAAAGCTGCTGAAGTTTTTCCTCTTTTAAATCTCTCTTAGCAAAAATTACTTGCACCATTTTTTATTTATTTTTGGTCTTGATTATGTAAAATGAAGTTTAATCAATTGTCTTGGAAAATTAAATGATAGAGATGCGTGGCCTTTAAAAATAAAGAATCGTTTGATGATTTTTATTTATTTTTCCATTCAATTCTCACAGCCTCTAAGCAGCTAGCTTACAAGGAGCAAAACCATATGATTAAAGCAATAATAGAACATACCATCAATCTGATGTGCCACCCATAATAAATCATGACTTTTATACTTATCAAGTAAGTCTTACCCTTTTCTGTTTATTGTCTGTCTTGCTATAGTTCTTAGCTTAATGGTGTAGTATCATTAAAAAAAATCATATAAAAGAAGCAGCAAGATATATTTAATGCTTATTACAAAGGAAAGGAATTCTCAAACTCTTTTTGCTTACGCATGCTTTTTTATTTCTGTAACTAAATCAAGGCGATGAACATACATAATATTCCTTCCATGTCCTATTTTCTCCACAACAACAGCTCTGAGAGGTGGGCTGGGCAGAGAGGAGGTGACTAGCCCAAGATCACCCAGACGGTTTTCCTGTTTAAAGTGGGACTAGAACTCAACACACTATATCAGTTTCTAGGCCAGGACTTTAACCACTATACCAAACTGGCTCTCTTAACATTTATTTAAAGTTAAATAGAATGAGGTTACTAATTAAGGAGCCTGTGTATTGCTAAATAGCAGTTTTTAATTCCTTCAATTACAAGATATTTCCTTACAAATATCTTTATAAGATATTCATAAGGTTATGTGGTATCAACACTGTTTTTTAAATAACTGCAACATGCTGTAGATAATACTGTGATCCTGTTGAAAAATACAATAGAGCCGTGATGGCGAACCTATGGCACGCATGCCATAGGTGGCACACAGAGCCATATTGGTGGGCACGCGAGCGTTGCCCTAGCTCAGTTCTAGCATGCATGCATGCGCTGGCCAGCTGATTTTTGGGCCTTCTGGGCCCAATGGAAGTCAGCAAATGGGCTGTTTCCGGCCTCTGGAGGGCCTCTGGGAAGGTGGGGAAGGCTGTTTTTGCCCTCCCCAGGCTCCTAGAAAGTCTCTGGAGCCTGAGGAGGGCAAAAAAAGGGGCCTACCAGGCCATCACATGTCAAAAGCGGGGGAAACATGGGGGGGTCACGCACGCATGTGTGGGGGGACAGGGTGCATAGAATTATGAGTGTGGGCACGGACGTCTGCGACCACCCCGCACTCCCCCAGCTTTTGGCACACGATGGCAAAAAGGTTAGCCATCACTGCAATAGAGGCTTGAAGCAACATTAGCAGTCTCTGGTAGAAAAATTGCAAATACAATTTTTACTTCAATTAAAAATTGAGCTGAAGTGAAACCCCACATATGAACAATGTGATGCAGGTTACTATTTGAAATGCAAATTCATGTACTTTTTTTTTAAAAAAAAATCTTAAATTTTGCACTCAAAACCCCTGTGCAGAAGCCCCAAACGTGAATGCTTTGATAAGCAAGAAGGTTTAAAGTCCTGGTGTATTCAGATTCTTGCTTTAAGACTCCAGCTTTCTTAGTGTATTTACACTTGGGTAAATGTTTTTGTCCATATAACGAGCAAAGTTTGTTCTACTTCTTTTTGTTTGTTATGCTGCTCCTTTTTGTTTCTGCAAAGCATTACTCAGTTTGTTTTGAACATTTCTGGCTCTTCTGGGATATAATTATGTATCTGCAAGTAGATTTTCTTGTTCCCATGTTTGTAAGTAGAGCATAGCTTTAGCATAGTTTTGGTGTTAACTTTATACAAGAGCTCTTGAACAGGAATGGAAGGCCACTGAATATAGGAATTGATGAAGCTGTCTTTATATCCAGCTAACTCAATCAGAATAGAGATGGAAGGGACCTTGGAGGTCTTCTAGTCCAACACCCTGCTGAATCAGGAGACCCGGCCTATACCATTTCAGACAAGTGACTGTTAAAAGCCTCCAGTGATGAAGGCAAGCTGTTCCACTGGTTAATTGTTCTCACTGTTAGGAAGTTTCACCTTAACCCCAGGTTGCTTCTCTCCTTGATTAGTTTCCATCCATTGTTTCTTGTCTTGCCTTCTGGTGTTTTGGAAAATAAACTGACCCCCTCTTCTTTGTGGCAGCCCCTTAAATACTGGAATGCTGCTATTATGTCAGCTCAGATCAACTGACTGTAAGGTTCTCCAAAATGTTGTATCAGGATAAAAATCCACCTCTACTTGGAGAAGCTATGGATTGATCATGAAGTACTTTGTTTACAAAATGTGTAGTATGCTATTAAACTCTGTAGAAATCAAGCCAGAATATGTTATGCATTGGGAGCAATAAGTGTCCCTATTGCATAAGATACACTGGCTGCCATTTTGATTCTGGGTCCAATTCATTACATCGGTTATTACTTTAAAGCCCTTTATGGCATAGTATAAAGGGTATCTGAGAAGATGTGACACCCCATTGGGATTGTTATGTCCCACTCCAGCAGAAGCGGATAGCTATGGACCATATATATCAAGGAAATTCAGCTGGCAGGGTCCAGTAGAGCCTTTTCCGCTGTGGTCCCCCTCCATTTGGAAAACTCTGACACCAGACATAAGATACAGCCCATCCCTATGGACCAGGGGTGTCAAACTGGATTTCTTCGAGGGCTGGATCAGCACTGTAGTTATCTGCGGGCCAACGGGGGAGGGGGGAGACCAGATGGATGCCTCCTGCAGCACTTTGCTGGCCAAAATGCAGCATGGGGCTGCATGCAGCCCTTCCCCGTGACCCATTTTGGCCAGCAGAGTGCTGCAGGAGACTGTCCAGGCTGAAAACGGGCCGTGAGGGGACCCACGGGCTGGTCCTTTGCTATTTCCAGGCTGGCCCCGTGTGCCAGATTTAAGCAACCCGCAGGCCGGATTTGGCCCGCGGGTCTTGAGTTTGCTACTCCTGTTATAGACCTTCTAGAAGGACCTTAGAACCTTGCTCTGCCAGCTGGGTGGCTGATGGGATAGAGAGAAGTTCCTACCCTTCTGCCATCAGTCCTATTTGGTTTTTAGTTTCTATTTAATTCTTGTTAATTTTTTCTGCATTATTTTTTTTCTCATTGTATAAGTGCCCAGAGTTGCTTCAAGAGTGAAATGGGTAGCATATAAATTGATTGATTGATTGATTGATTGATTGATTGAGTCTTAGATTTTGCAATTTCTAAAGCACTAACGGGTTGAGAGCATATCTGTGATGGAACCTAAGCCTTAACAGATGCTGTTTTTCTGAGTTAGAGAATGAGAAGAGCTTGTCACCCAGCCAACTAGGAGTTCTGTTTATTTTACCTTCAGCTGATCTGGGTCAGTCTATCAGAGGTCACACTTCATAAAGGAAAGTGTCTTCCTTCTTTCTTTGTTCCGAGTCGACAACTTCAAATGAAACAAAAGACTTTTTCAGTTGGGGAAAAAAACACTGATTGCCATTTTGTCAGTGGGTCCCATTGCCTTGTGCAGAAGTAGTTGGTAAAGCATAATAAGGGATAGGAGCAGGAACAAATTAAACAGGAAGATGCTTAATAGCTTTTCCGTGGGGAGAGGTAAGTCTAGAAGGTAATAATGATGCAAATCCTCTGAACAATTTGTATAAAGGATGTGACACCTGCATTCTCAAAGGAAATACAAACACTAATGAATAGAAATACATGGCTTAGCTAAAAATAAACAAAAAGGAAACAGAAATCTAAGCTTAATTTTCCACACACAAGCTGTTCAAACAGCTAGGCACAATGCTAGAACGCAGACTGTATCAACTGGAATGCCCTTGTTTTGCATGTTTAAAGCTTGGCAGCGGAATTAGTGCTCTGAGAAGGATAATAACAGAAAAGGTTTCAAACTGAATCAAAAGGTTTCTAATCAGCAGGGCAACGGGAAAGGCCTCCTCCCCACATATGGACAAATATCTCTTGACCCAAGAATCCCAGTTAATTTATTCTGAGCTGATATGAAGAGGCTTCGGTGGAATGAATCATAGTCCTGATCCTTTGAAAAGTTTTTTTAAAAATACCAGTGGCTTCAGTTTAAGATCATTAGATCTGCTGTGTAGTTTTTTTCAACTAGATAACTAGATAAAATGATATTGTTCCTTCCTATATCCTAAATAATGTACATAGTAAATTAAAGGGACCTTCTTTTACCCTGTTTTCCCGAAAATAAGACATCCCTTGATAATAAGCCCAGTCGGGCTTTTGAGCGCGTGTGCTAAAATAAGCTTCCCCCTGAAAATATTTAAACGCAGAGCTGGAAATCAGGTAAGAGGGCAAGAGGAGCCCATCTTGCTCCACGTGCCCCAAAATAATAAGACCTCCCTAAAAATAAGGCTAAGCATATATTTCAGGGTTCAAAAAAATATAAGACAGGGTCTTATTTTTGGGGAAACATGGTAGGAAGCACAAAGTGACTGAAATATAATTGTGGGTTTTAAATTATTGATACCCTTTTAAATTGAGGTGGCTTCTGTTGATATTTAAGGTTGATTATTTTTTTACTGACATTGACATAGATAAAGTTTGCAGCCAGCAAGACAAAGGCTGTATAGTTAATAGTAAAAAAACCTAGCTCCTCTTTCCCTCTCAGGATTTTTTTTTCTGTAGCTTCCAACAATACAGAATGCTATGTACTCTGGCATCATTTTTATTCTCATTGGAGCCATAACCAGAATTATTCACAGAAGTTTGAAAAAAAATTGCATTAAAATGATAAATTGCAAAAGAGTTTGGCAACAAACAAATAAAACAGCTTTCTCAGAGACTTCAATTTTTGAAAACTGCCAAAGGCTGTAAAAGAGATTGGGTTTATTGGTTTCACTTTGGTCACTGACTAATATCATTCCACATCCCCAAAATGCCACATTTAATTCTGCCTGATTTGGAATAATTGACCGATCAGGAGCAAAACCCATGAAGTTAGCTTTAAATTACTTTGTACCCTTAAGGGAGTTTGTAGATTGAGAAGGCTGTAAATGGAGGTAGAGCTATGCTACACATATCTCTCCATATTACATTTGGCCCGTAGAAATTATTGTGACATTCTAATGTAGATTTTTTTCCCCCCTATATTAAAATTGGGTAACGAAATTTGGTATTTTTGTATTTAAATGTATCTGACGTACTTTTACTTGGTTTTATATCTATCCTTTTACCTCAAGTTCTATCACTGTATACATTTCTTCATTATCACATCTTCAGACTGTGTTGAGAAAAAAGAAATAAATGACCCAGAAGGATTTTTTAAAAAATATTGTTGATTAAATATTTTAATAAATGTTATTGCACTTATTCAAAAGAAATATTCAGATGTTTTATATTAGAATTTTAAATTAGCACTTTGGTTTAACCTTGGATCAATTACAGATGGAGAATTTAATCAAGATTTAGATCCTGTGTTAGATCATACAGGTAGTCCTCAACTTAATGACCATTTGAAATTACGACAGCCTGAAACTGACTTTACAGCCTATAAAGCGCTTCTGGCCATGGTAAAATGTTTTCTGTCTCCCTCTCCCTCTCCCCACCCCCACCCCCCATTACACACACACACACACACACACACAGTCATGTGACTTCATTTTGTGTACTTGGCAAACAGCAAATCTTTATCACTTGTTGCAGCATTCTGTGGTTATATGACCATGATTTTTAAGTTTTTTACCAGTTTCTAGCAAAAATCATCCATTTGAAAAAATAAGTTTGTAGTGTTTGCTTAATGATCACAGATTTGCTTAGCGACCACTGTGAAAATTGGTTCTGGTCACCTGGGAGCCTTTACTTATGAGTATAACAACTTACAATTGGAAATCCAGTCCTAAAATGTCATGGTAAGTCAAGGCCTGCCTGTAATTCTGTTCCAATGGTATTTAATTCTCATACAGGAAAAGTGCTATAAGATTCCATGTAGGTGTTTAATTTTCAGGGTATATGGCAATTTTTAAATTCTTAATAGGATGTACACACACACACACACACACACACACACACACACACTTCAGACTTATTCTGATTCAGTGATTTCTTACCATTTTGATCCTTGGTTGAATACATAACTATAATATAGATCCCACTGAAACATCCTGTCATGCTCCAGTAACAGTATCAATTACTACAAGAAAAAAAATCCTATTTTTTTCAGGATCGTACTTCAATACATCATTATTAAATGATTCACATTTTTAAAAAAGAATGAAAAAAGTTTCTGAAGATTTTTTTCCATATTAATAGATACTCCACAAATGTAATGGTTGTTTGGGCTGATGTTATAATATATTTATAGTTATATTATGCCTTCTGCTTTATGGACAAAAAATAAAAAATGTAAACAACAAAATTAGAAAGAATATGTATATATACAAGACAAAATTATACAAAGCTTTTATGTGTGCAACTGGAACTTTATATCCACTTAATATATGTTTATTGAATGGCATGAAGCACAGAAGCAAGGCTTGGTAAATTGCTTCTTCACAGAAATTGCATCCACAAAGTAATATCATTTCTATACTATAAAGTATATAATTACTGTTATTTAGTAAATTGGTATTATTTTCATTTCTAAACTTGTCTTTATAATACCAATTCATACTTGGAAAAATTAATAGTTTCTTAAATTACAAGAAATATTCCTTTGAAGATTACACATGAAGACTGTTAACCTGTGAGACTAGGCAGAAGCTGCTGTGCCTAAAGATGATGCAGGGTGGACCAAAATCAGGAATTTTGTCTAAAAGATCCCTTAGGACAGGGGTGTCAAACTTGATTCCATTGAGGGCCGCATCAGGGTTGTGTTTGACTTCAGAGGACCTGGGGGGGGCACAGCCGGGGGGGGGGGCATGGCCATGGTGGGCGTTTGACACAGGCTCAAGATGCATTTTTTCCCTTTGCATTCAAAACATCTATTCCAAACAAAGGGAAATTTACTTTCTGGCACAAATAGTCTCAATTCCATAATGTAGAGATTAAAGACAGGTAGAGTCCCCAGCTGTTATGGGTCTTGACTCTTTTGTATAGGAGCAGAGCATAAATGAACTGACAATTTCTCCAGATGTCTCTAAAAACTGTCTGTCCAACAGTCTATCAATCTTTGTTACTACATCTGACACAGCCCTAGAAGAGAATTAATAATAGTAATAATTTACAAAATTGATATACAACCTAATTCTCAATGACCCTGGGTGACTCACAACAATAAAAAAAATTACAATTAAATCAATCACAGGTGAAAAATTAAGATAAAAGATGACAAACTCAGTGATATGAGGGGGCTCACTCTCTCTCATCAAAGACCTGGGTGAAGAGCCAGATGTTTCTGGCTCTTCTGAACAACAGCCATCCAGATCTTGGAGGATATCTAGTTCTGTTTGGTAGATGCTGCTAAAGAGAAGGTGAAGAAGGTGCTGCCTCCTGCAGCACTCTGCCAGCCGAAACGGGCTGTGGGGGCACTCTGCTGGCTGAAAGCAGGCTGTGTGGGGGCCTTGTGTAGCCCCGCCCATGGCCCATTTTTGGCCGGCAGAGTGCTGCAGGAGGCTGTGGAGACCAAAAACGGGTTGTGTGCAGCCCCCTCATGGCCCGTTTTGGCCGGCAGAAACATTCCTTTGATATTCCCAGGCCGGCCCCGCTGGCCAGATCTAAGCAGCCTTGAGTTTGACACCCCTGCCTTAGGGGAGGTAGTTAAGAAAGAACAAGTCATTAAGAAAACAGGAACACCTGAATCCAGACAAAAGAAATTAGTCCAGAGCACATGAAAAGTCCCATCAAGAACTATCAGACTTGAGAAGCGACAAAACAAGGACGTTGGGACATAAAAGGGGTCCTAGAGCCTGCCCACTCTTTGGGTGATTTTGGGATCCAGGAGCTACATCCCTCTGGCTAGTGCCTGTCATCCTAGTTGAGAAGTCTGTGGATAAGAGTGTATGAGTGTGATGTGTGTTAAAAGAACAAGCATATATAATGTAATTAATAAAGTTTTGCTATTATTTTAAATTATATGACATCATGCAGTCAGTCTTTAAGAGGGGTGCTGAATGGACACAGCACCCTGAGTGATCTTGGATTGGATGCAATTTACCCATTAAGATTTAACTACCGAAACTAAGACATGTCCGGATAATAAATCCAATTTTGCTTTTGAGCACATGCGCTAAAATAAGCCCCCCACCCAAAATACTTAGACGCATACTCAGGGGGAGAAAGGGAGGGGGAACATCAGAGCCGCTGACTCCCAAGATCAGAGGAAATGCGTGGAGGGAGAAAAGTATCAACCCCAGTTGTAGTTGCAGTGCTGTAATGAAGCTCAGATAAGAAGAATTCTTTCTTCCTAGGAAGGACTCTGTAAATTCATACTATATTATACTCTGTCTTGATGTACATATATGCAAACAGAAAGGATAGAGTGGTGTTGGAAAGTAAAAAAGGTTGGGCCTCCAGAATCAGGGACTCTAATCCACCCTGAAAAGCAGCCTGGGGAACAAAGGAATACAGCCTCCAGAATAACTCAGTTGAGATAAAGCAGAATATCAGTTTGGTTTGTATATAATTTGTGCCCATATCGCAGCATCCAGGGAAAAGTGTCAGAGATATAACAAAAGGTCTTGATTATTAGCCATGCTGAACTCTGTGCTTAACTAAAACTGTATTGACCTAATAGCGTTAAAGAAATTTCATAGCAGGCATGTGAGATAGCTTTCAGCAAAGAAAAGAGGAGGAGTGCTTTGGAGTTGGATGAGAAATGCTTAATTTTGCAATTAAGCTACTGCTACTTTTTTTTTTGTTAGGGTAGCTGGCATTGGCCCCATTGCTCTTCAGGCATTGTCTTTAATGTCAAAACAGAAATAACTAGCAGATGAAATCAATACCATTTTTCCTTCCATATTTTACTAAAAATAAGAGGATAACAAGATCAATAAAAAGGTAATGATCTGTACAGTTAACAGCAAAAGGCACATTGATATACTCCGGGAATAAGCATGATGAGCATACATGTTAAACTGACAAGCTTCAATAAATAAAAAACAATTCTGCTTGTACATCCAGTTGTTGTATATAACTAATATGTAAAACTGAACTTCCTTCGCTGCTGTTATTAGAATATCCCCTCAAGCCAAAAATCATCTTTATTTTTAAATGCTTCATTTATTCCCCTGCCTTTGTCATAGATGCACATATTCTCAAAGAAAGTTGGTCTTCTCTTATTAATAAAGCAAACAGAATACCACAGGGCTGAGAAACTGCAGAGCATGGTATTTGGGGAAAGCAGACTCATTAAAAGATTTCTCTCTCCTAACCTCCTGGCTGAAATACCGTAAAGGCCTTTAAAACGATGTGGAAGTTCCTATTAGTACAGAATTTGGTGGCTAAGTTTCTGAAGGGTTTACCTAATGGCGGGATGGGGGAGACAGCAGGGGGGGATAAAGGAGGGAAAATGACAAATACAGTGTCACACCATGGCAACACAAGCAAGGGGTGGAGCTTGCATTATAACAGTAGACAGCTGCTTTCATCATTTTGAGGGAAACAATGGTTCCTGCAGATATCTCTGCTTAAGGGGACCCATATTACAACAGCTCCTAGGGCAGCAAACTCCAGGGAAGCTAATATAACAATGCATGTTGTCATGCAAACGCCTCCATTACCTATTTGTGTTCTGACATTTGAATCAGGGACATAAGGCGTTGTTGGATAACAGCTTCACACAGGTTTTGCCTTTGCCCCCTTTCACCAATGTATGAGAGGTATCCCACACTCATTGTACAAAGGTAGTTCTCGACTTACAACCTCGAATTACAACAGCACTGAAAAAAGGGACTTATGACTGTTCCAACATCTCCATGATCATGCAAATTCAGATGCTTGGCAACTTGGAAACCAATCGAGAGAAGCAACCTAGAACGAAGAAGAAATTTCCTGACAGTTAGAATAATTAATTCACAACTCCAGAAGTTGTGAATGCTCCAACACTGGAACTTTTTAAGAAGAGAATAGACACCATTTATCTGAAATGGTATAGGGTCTCCTGCCTGAGCAAGGAGTTGGACAAAAGGACCTCCTAAGTCCCTTCCAACTCTGTCATTCTGTTCTGTTCTGTTCTGTTCTGTTCTGTTCTGTTCTGTTCTATTCTATTCTATTCTATTCTATTCTATTCTATTCCCATTCCCATTCCCATTCCCATTCCCATTCCCATTCCCATTCTTTATCTCTATATATAAAAGCGAAAACCACTCACGCATTAATCACGAAATCTCCGAACCATAAAGCCTACAAACTTGAAATTTGCCACGTATGGCTTCTAGGTGCTCACTAAGAAAGGATTTTTCAAAATGACCATCAGAGCATTAGTATTTCCTATATTATATATTTATATTCTATTTATGACAGTTGCACTGTCCTGAGGTCATGTAATCACCATTTGTAGCCTTCCCAGGTGATTTCTAGCAAGGAAAGTCAATGGAGGAAGCCAGGTTCACATAACGACCACATGGTTCACTTAACAACTACAATGATTTGTTTAACTGTCACAGAAAATGAGGCACGACTCAGTTATATATAGCAACTGGATGTGCATGCAGTATTTTTTTGTTTTAATTTATCGAAGCTTGTCAGTTTAACATGTATGCTCATCATGCCTTCCTTAGCAACAGAAATGCTGGGCTCAATTGTGATCATAACTCAAGGACTAGCTGTACAGTGATATACATTCAGTGTGAAGTCTGATTCAAAACACAAATAGAACCCAAATTAACATGTCTATTTAATATGGATAAGACACTTGAGAAAATAATGCTTGGGCATGACAGTGGATTGGATGAGGTACCACTAAAGTGCCACTGAACTGCTCCATTTGATTGGGGGAGTTTTGGTCTATTTTAGTGGGAAAATATTCAACTTGCACTTCACGGCTACAATATGAAGGGGAAATAGTTATATTCCAATACTTGCACTTTTCTTAATGTTGCAATATAATTAACCGATAAGAAGGTGTTAAAATATACACGTTATGAAAAGGCAAAACCATGTTTATATATATTGGGGAAAATTGTATGCCACAAACGCATTAAAATAGGTTAAAGTGCTTTCAAAACTACCTGCATTTTTCAAAACTGAGCTGACAATTTCACATTAGGAAATCAGGTACATTAGGAAAAAAATGTTTATGGAAAACTGTTTCAATTTGTATGCATTTATAACTGATGGAGAAATTACATAGCAAAGATATGGAGAAGTTGCAGGCAGGAATGTCAGCCTGCCCCCCCTCCCCCCACACACACACATACACACATTCTTTGGGGATTTGGAAGGGGTTAAATAAAAGGTCAAGTCCAGGGAACATTATCCCATCTGTCTCCCTTATATCTCCTTGTGTGTCAGCATCTGCCTGGCTGGGGGTGGTCTCTGAAGCTAAGCAGAGTCAGGCTTGGTTGGGAATTGGTAGGAGACAAGACTAGAGGAAAACATTCCGGGACTAGCAGTGGTAAAACTCTTCTGTAGGGATGCCAAAAGAACTACAGGAATGGGTCCATGAAGTCACCAAAGAGTCAAGCTCAAAGAGGAAATGTTACTTTTTAATTTTTTTCCCCTCCTTGCTTCTTAATTTTGGTTTATTTTTTGACCACAGATTCACCATGAAATCACAACTGCACAATCTTATACAGTTGGGTCTCTTGAGGATTGTGTGTTTTCCTAAAGCATCTTGCTTTACTTTGGTTCGATGATACATTATTGCAGATGTTACCTTGCTTTTGTACTTGGATTATCTTTGGTTTAACTTGTATCACAAACTACATTTTTAAAATGGTGACTTGGCAGCTTTCCTTTATTTTCCCGACTATTGTGTTTTAAAATGAACCGCTTTAAAATGTTAAACATTGAGAAAAAAATGGTCATACATTTTTCCTTGGTTCTATAGAATTTTCTTTGCAGAGGAAAAATAATACAGTATCCTTTGTCAAAATTGTCCTAAAATAACACCTCTACATGTTTACAGCCCATAAGAAAAAAAATAATGTTTTTCTGAAATTTAATTATTAAAAATAATATACAGCCCAAACTGTGTTCTGCTTTGGGGAGATTTTTCTCTGTTTTTTTGTTAGCCTACTGAGCGCCTGTGTTCAAAAGCAGCATATCTCTGAAAACAAAAGCGTACCTCCTATTGTTTGGGCAGAACAAAAGGCTGTAGGCATTTTCTTCATGTCTGACTTGTGAGTTTCCTGAAAACTTCTGGCTGACCAGATAAACTTTAGATCTGATCCAGCAAGGATACATTTATGGTCTGACAAATCTTTAGAAGAAAATGAGTGCATTTGTTGCCTTTTTGAGGAACATACGGAGGGTGGAGATCAAGGCAGAAGCTGAAACAAGAGAGATTTTGGTTTTTAAAAAAATCAGAAAAACCCACTGTGTGATAAAAATAGTTGTAATCCACTAAAAGACTACAGACTGAAAGCAAACAAGAGCCAATCTGTATGTTTGTGGTATTGGCTGAGCACTCAGAAGCATCCTCAGTGCAGCTGAAATCTAGGCCAAATTGCCATGGGCAGGTAGGGCTTAATTTATCAATCAATATAATAATTATATTTATGGATGTGCAGAAATACTAAGGAAATATTTCCTGACCATGCTTTTGGGCTGGTGGTTACAACCTACTGGTTAATGTGGTTTAACATAATGCTGTCTGAATAGATTTACTGATGCCATGAGCAGTTCCTTTCATCTTAAGTACAGGATAGTGTTGAGCCCACCAGAGAAATACCAGGGTCTTCTGTAGATTCCTTTTTCTCTCAAGGCCTTGGTAGATAGATAGCCAGAGCTTTCAAATGTTTCCAGGGGAAACTCTCAGAAGACGGGATGTTGACTGCTAAAAAAAATGCCTTCTGCTTTTGAGTAGATACTACTTGTTTCACCCATGCCATTGTATTTCACTCATCTTCCCCAAATCTTCTTAAAATTGTATTGCTGAAATACTTAGGAGAAGAAAAATCCATGCAGTGCTATTTCCTGGATGGCCCTGTGCCCATTATTTAGTCTTCTATAGTTTAAACTCTTTTCAGAAAGTTATGGCTTGTTTTAATCATGATTTCTTGAAAAAACCAGAATGGCTGGATTCCTACATGTGCTAAACCAGGGCTAAACCAACTCATGGCCCACAGGCCAGATGCGTCACACACTGGCCACACTCACGCCCACGCCCACGCCCAGTTTAGTGAAGAGGGGGAAAGTTCCGATACGTCACATGATGCCGCTGTGACAACGTGAGCTTGACACTCCTGTACTAAACCAAAACCAAATATAGTTTTTCAGTTAACCTGTTTGGTGTTTTAGTGTATGGCTCCTGGCTATGCTGCTGAAAGGGGAAATATAGATTAAAAGAAAAACAAAATAGTCAGAAAATTTCACCCAAGAGACTTGAGTTCATATCTTAATAACCAACCAATAAAACCAAGATTTAGAACAAAAACCAATCAAACCTAACCATTCACATTTTGCTCCAACATTGGAGGTTTTTAAGAAGAGATTGGACAAGCATTTGTCTGAAATGTTATAAGGTTTCCTGCTTGAGCAGAGAGTTGAGCTAGAAGACCTCCAAGGTCCCTTCCAACTCCGTCATTCTGTTATTTAAAAGAACTATATGACACTACATTGTGTCTTTAATGAATATAAAACTAGGTTCTACCATATCTCACGATCTAAAATGGACACCCAACATCAAAAATGTCATCAAAAAAGCACAACAAAGAATGTTCTTTCTGCGCCAACTCAGGAAGCTCAAACTGCCCAAGGAGCTGCTGATACAGTTCTACAGAGGAATTATTGAATCTATCATCTGCACCTCTATAACTGTCTGGTTTGGTTCGGCAACCCAACAAGACAGACACAGACTTCAGAGGATAATTAGAACTGCAGAAAAAACAATTGCTACCAACCTGTCTTCTCCTGAAAGCTCCCAGGAGTGGCCAAGGATGGGTTGATACATCTGTTTCCTGTTGAGACCAAGCTATCAATTTCTTTTGGGCCACACCCCCATCTTCCTTCTCTCTGCCCCAGTTTTGGTTTGGTCTTAACCGAGATGTTTCAAGTGATTCCTGGCCATTCCTAGGAATTTCAGACAGCGAGATTGTGAGTGGGAACCTTTTTTAAGGGCAGCTTGCTTTTAGCAGCTGCTTGTCGGCCCGTGGGAGCTCAGATTTCATCAGTGAGAGCGATCTAGGGCTCCTCAAATTGAGCAGCAGAGCCAAGGAAAGTGTGCACGGCCTCACCTTGCCTCGCCAGAGCGAGGAGTTCCTGCCTAGTCTCAGCTAGGTACACTCAGTGGCTGACGACCTCAGGAGTGGTAAAATCCCTGCCCAGCAGCAACTGGGCATATTCAAAAGCCACAGCCTCAGTGGAGGCTTGTTTACTTGGAGTCCCTGCCTACTTGCGGCTAGGCACACTCATATTTGCCCTGCTAGCCTAGTAAGGCTTCAAGTCCCTGCCTAGTCTCGGCTAGGCATACTGTTTACAGGAAATGGAGGGAAGAGCTCATAGAGCCAAGAAACAACCCTATTGCAGTGCTTCGCTGGATAAAGAAACAGCCCCCATTAAGGAGGCCTCTTCCCAATCTGGGGTCCAGGGGAAGCAGAAGCATTCTAAGGCTTTTGAAAAAGATGCCAGCAGAAGGCATAAAGCTCTGGAGAGATAAATTTGGAGAGCTGAGAAGGAACAGTCTCAGCAGGCCATTAATAGGGCTGCAGGAGAAAGTTCCTGCCCTTTTTCTCCTGAGCTATTGATGACTCAATAGCTTGTAATTACTCAGGCTTGGTCACCAGAGGGACCAAGCGAGCATTCTTTTAATTTGTCTCCCCATACTGATAATGTCATGGTCTCAGATTCTACTTTCTGCCCAGCAACAGCTGCGTGCAGCACAGCCTTCCTCTTCCAGAAAAGAGGTTTCTGCAACGTTTACACCGACTGCTGCAGGTTTGTGGCAAGGTGAGCACTGCTTTTTGAAATTACCTGCTGAGCTTAAATTATTAATAGCACAGACAGTCTCTCAGGCCATAAAGGATAAATTAAAAAAATATCCCCTCCAGTGGCTCCTTCTATCAGTTTCCCACAGGGCGTGCACTTAACAAGGGACCAGTCCTATTGGCAGGAGTCCCAATCACCCAATGAATCTTCTGATGGAGAGGATTCACTGATGCAACAAGGGAGTCAAGGAGAGGCAGAATTATCAGAAGATGAGGGGTTAACCCCCTTCTCCAGCCTTTTCCCTCCTGCAATCTTCAAATCAATTCTGCATAAGAATCCCTGACTGCAGGGATGGGATTAGATCCCACTCTAGACTCAAAGGGTCCCATGAGCTACAGTGACCATCTCTTTTCTCAGCTGGCCACTGTACAGGAAGATGTTCCTGCCCCACAATTATTTATAGACGTGGTGCAGCAGGATGGCCTTGACCATCGCTTTTACAATCTGGCACCAGAATTGGAGAACCAACTGCAATTACCCAAGGTAGATGCTTCAGTGGCATCACTTGTCTAATCTGCAATAGTCTCCGGCAACATAGTGGAAGGGCTTAAGCCAGACAATAAGAAAGTAAAATTGACATTGCGCAAGGCGCACCAATCTTCAGCCTGGGCAATAAAGGCCACATCAGCAGCCTCATTTTTTAATCGCATATTGCTGCTGTGGTTACAGCAGATGAAGCAGAGGATTCCACCCAGCAAGACCAGGCTCCACCAGGACCTGAATAAACTGATTGTTGCCACGCAATTCTCTGCGGATGCAACCTTATCCGCAGCTAAGTATGCTTCTAGATCCCTGGCCTCCTCCATAACATCGAGAAGGATGCTTTGGTGCCGCAATTGGCATGCGGATGTTAAGTCCAAATGGCGACTGGCCTCATCCCCTTACAGAGCGGGTACCCACTTTGGGGAAGCTCTGGAACTGGTTCTCATAGAAAATAAGGACAGGTGAAAGGTCCTTCCATCATTCTTTAAGAAAGGTGATCGACACACCACACCATACTATCGCAGGCCTTCGTATCGGCCTGATTCGAGTCGTTCTTTTCAACAACAATGCTTTTTCCCCAGCGAGCAGAGCGTCAACCGGATAGGCCAGGGTTTCACAACCAGCCCAGGCAGAACCTCCAGAGCAAGTGGCCCCTTTGAGGGGCAGGAAGTTGCGCCTTTTGTAGACCAAGATGTCTACATAACCAAAGCCCCCATTGGAGGCTGATTGGCACTCTTTGCACCCCAATGGGAGATGATTATGAGCAACCTCTGGGTCCTCAGTATGGTGAGGCTCAGCCTCAGTTTGGACTTTCTCTCCACTCCTCCGAACCATTTTGTTCACTGCCCCATACCAAGAAGCAGCGAAAGGTAAGGCCTCATGAACACCGCCATCCAGCATCTGCTGGAGATTCAAGCAATCGAGGTGGTTCCAGAGAGCCTAAAGGGACAGGGGTTTTACTCCACCCTTTTCATGGTTCCAAAGTCTTCGGGGGGGGGGGGGGAGGAGCTGGAGAGCAATTTTAAACCTAAAGAAATTAAATTTGTATCTGGTCTACAAAAGGTTCAAAATGAACTCCCTCACCTCCATCCTAGAGGGAGTTCGGGAGGGTGACTTCCTGGCATCTATAGACCTTACGGAGGCTTACCTCCATGTGCCAATCCTCCCAGCACATTGTCAATATCTATGCTTCTGCTTCAAACAGACTCATTACCAATACAGGGCATTGCCCTTTGGACTAGTGTCGGCACCCTGAGCCTTCACCAAGGTTCTGGCGGCACTGGCGGCTTACCTCCAGTCAATACAAATACATCTACAATTCTACTTAGACGATATTCTTGTGCAAGTATCCTTCTTTGACAAGGCCATGGAGGCACTGCAGACAACAATCCCTGTTTTATGATAGCATGGATTCTCCATCAATCTCCCAAAGAGTCATCTGGTTCCAGCCACAAGGCTCTTACATTTGGGGACAGAGATCGACACCAGGCTGGGACAAGTTTTCCTCTCCCAGGACCGCAAGGACAACCTGACTTCCCTGATCCGGCAGGTAAGATCAGAACAACAAGTGCCAGTTGCCCTCCTAGCTCAGCTGTTGGGGATGTTTGTGTCATGCATTTCAGTAGTATCCTGGGTGAGACTGCATGCCAGAACCCTTCACTGGTTCCTACTCCTGTACCAATGGTCAGGCAGCAACTCACGCACCAGGGTACGTGTTCCCCCAGACATGTTGCACTCCCTCCATTGGTGGATGTCTCCAGCACTGGACAAGGGCTGCCTCTTCAAGGAGCCCAGCCTCATGATTACATCAGATGCCAACCTCTTTGGTTGGGGGGCCCATCTTCAAGGCCACATGGCTCAGGGTCGTTGGACTCCAGCGGACCTGACCCACAACATCAATTGGCTGGAGCTTCGGGTGGCACGCCTTGCCCTTCGTTCCCTCAGGAACATGCTCCAGCATCAGCACATCCTAATATTCACCGACAATGTGACGGCCAAGGCTCACATAAACCGTCAGGGAGGCACCCACTCCAAGGGCCTTATGATGGAGTCAGAGCGCTTGGAGAGGTGGGCGGAGAAGCACTTGCTCTTCCTCAAAGCAGAGCACATCGCGGGGACGGCAAACACACAGGCAGACTGCCTCAGCAGGTCCACAATAGAAATGCGGACTGGAGACTGCATCCCAATCTTTTTCAGGAGCTGACTGTGAGATTCAGTCAGCCAGTGGTGGACCCGTTTGCCTCCCCACAAAATGCTCAGCTACCTTGGTATTTCATCAGATTCCCGTCACAGGGGGCGGAGGGGACCAACGCCCTATGCAGCCCTTGGCCCAGGGGACTACTCTATGCCTTTCCACCTCTTCCCCTCATTCAGGGAGTTATATGGAAGGTAATACTAGAGCGGGCGGAAGTCCTACTTGTGCTCCCCCTCCCACTGGCCCAGATGCCCATGGTTTGCGGGCTAGTGGGACTTTCAGTTTCATGGCCCTGGAGAATTCCTCAGGAGGGGATCTCCCTCATCCAGGGGGTCTTGCACCATCCTGAGCCTCAGTGGCTCAACTTGACCATCTGGCACTTGAGAGGAGACTCCTGAGGATTGACAAGTTCTCCTTAGGACCATTCAAGCTTCTCGCAGACCATCTACAAATCGTATTTATGATTCAACATGGACAGCCTTTACCAATTGGTGTACGGTGAGAACCCTTGACCCCACCTCAGGATCAGTGCCCCATGTCCTCAACTTTTTACAAGATGGTCTGGACAGGGGCCTGTCTCACAACACCCTCCATCAACAGGTAGCAGCACTGTCCACGGTCTTGAGGTGTGGGAAAAGGACATCCCTGGCTCACCACCCAGTTCTTAGACAATTCCTGAAAGGGGCAGTTAATCTCAAACCACCGGTAGTCCATAGATACCCCATGTGGGACTTATCTAAAGTACTACAGGACCTGACACCAGCACCCTTCGAACCCTTGAGGACTGTGAGCTTAAGGTTCTTGACCTTTAAGGTCACATTTTTAGTGGCTATCACATCAACCAGACGCATTTCAGAACTTGCAGCTCTTTCTGCCCAGGAGGATTTGTGTGTATTCCATCCTAACAGGATAGTCCTCTGGATGGATTCCTCCTTCATTCCCAAGGTGACCTCCTGGTTCCATAGGGCTCAGGAGGTCATCTTGCCAGACTTCTGCCCAGGACTTACCCATGCCCTGGAGTGAAGATGGCATACCTTGGATGTTAGGAGGGCCCTCAAAATTTATCTCAAGAGGACATCCCACACTCAGAGGACTGAGGCACTATTTGTATCATTCCACCCCTCATCTACAGGTGCCAAGGTGACCGCATCAACCATAGGCCATTGGCTGCAGGCTTGCATAGCGACGGCCTATCAGGTTCAGGCCTTACCAACACCTCGGGGGGTGATGGCCCATTCCACCCGCAGTGCTGCCACCTCTGTGGCGTGGGCAATGCAGGCCTCCATTGAGGACATCTGCAGAGCCGCCACTTGGGCTTCCCCTTCATCTTTTATTCGCCATTATAAGGTTGATGTGTATGCCTTGGCTGAGGCGTCTTTTGGGTACAGGATATTACAACGAATACATGAGGATGCCACAGGTACTGGCCAAGTGGTTTCCCATCTGTGACATTGGGTAGGCTTTGGTAAATCCCATCCTTGGCCATTCCTGGGAGCTTTCAGGAGAATGGGTGTTGGTCCTACCTGACATGCCCCTTCTCTGAGTAGTCCCAGGAGTGACTAAGCCCTACCCTACAAACCACTTGGCCAGTGGTCCAGGAATTAATGCTTGCCTTATTTGAGTTCTCTTTGCAGCTACGTTCTCGCTGAAACTGGGGCAGAGAGGAGGAAAATGGGAGCGTGGCCCAAAAGAAATTGACAGCTTGGTCTCAATAGGAAACAGACGAATCAACCCATCCTTGGCCACTCCTGGGACTACTCAGAGAAGGGGTGTGTCAGGTAGGACCAATGCCCATTCCATTGAGGATGTGTATACTGCACAAGTCAAAAAGAGGGCTGTGAAAATATTTACAGACCCTTCTCATCCTGGACATAAACTGCTTCAACTCCTACCCTCAAAACGACGCTATAGAACACTGCCCACCAGAACAACTAGACACAAAAACAGTTTTTTCCTGAACGCCATCACTCTGCTAAACAAATAATTCCCTCAACACTGTCAAACTAGTTACTAAGTCTGCATTACTATTAATCTTCTCATCGTTCCTATTACCCATCTCCTCCCACTTATGACTATATGACTGTAACCTTGTTGCTAGTATCCTTAAGATTTATAGTGCCTGTTTCCCTGTGACTATCGTTAAGTGTTGTACCTTATGATTCTTGACAAATGTATTTTTTCTTTTATGTACTCCGAGAGCATATGCACCAAGACAAATTCCTTGTGTGTCCAATCACACTTGGCCAATAAAGAATTCTATTCTATTCTATTCTATTCTATTCTATTCTATTCTATTCTATTCTATTCTATTCTATTCTATTCTATTCTATCCTATCCTATCCTATCCTATCCTATCCTATCCTATCCTATCCTATCCTATCCTATCCTATCCTATCCTAAAACAATTCTAACCTGAAAACTACAGATCTTACTGTGAGTAGTGTGATATGAGCAGTCCACACACATTAGCCTGTTAGTCAAATAAAAAAGTATTTAAACTTTCACAGAGGGAAGGGTACGTGGGAACTGATTTCTGATGTATGGAGACAGAACCCTAGGATCTTGTAATTAGAAACAGAAAGAAAAGTCGGAGGAGCATAAGAAACTAAAAGAGCATATGGTGAAATAAGGGCAAATCAATATGTTTTTTGGAGGAGGGGAGAAGATCAGAGGGCTCAGAGCCCAATCTTTGAACTGACTCTGGTTTGAAGAGGAAATCAATGAATAACCCAGCAATGTATGAAACATTTGAAATAGTGTAGAAGCTCCTGAATGGCTTCAGTGGTACAATTCTGGACTAAGAGCAGGAACAAAGAGAGGAAAAAGCAACTACTCAGGCCTAGAAAGAAAGGGGGAGAAAACCTATACCACCTTTACAATATTTTCTTTACTTCTGCATTTGGCAGTATGTAGCTTAAAAAGCTTCTTGTTAAAAGTGATATTCTGTTAATCCAGATAAAATCAATAATTTAGCACGCAGAGAGGCTTTTGGCACATAGTGCATCCTTTTCATGTTTTTGACAAGAGAAAAACACGGTGCTTTGTTTTTAATATGCTGTTGTGGTCCAAGAATGAAAGTATTCCCATAAATCTGTTAACATTAGCACATTTTGTTTGAATTTAGTATCATGGTCTTCTGTGTTATTTATTTTATGTTTTCAGATAAAATGCTTCCGCTTTTGAATGTCTCTCTGAAATGTTTCTGGCTTTGCTATGAAGATGTAGAGTATTTCACACTTAGCAGATGCAGTCCTTGTCATAAGATCTGATTACAGAAAAGCTTTCAATCTTTCTGCAGCCATTGTATGGAGAATGTGAAACAAAGTAGAGCCTGTCAAAATATCTAGTTGGGCAACTTTTAGTGCAGTATAGATGCTTATCTGTAAATGCACAGATCTCTCTCCATGTGGTTTTTTTTTCCTTTTCCCCTCTAATAACAAGCTATGGTAGATATTTTTTTGGAAACTGCTGAATGTATATTTTGGTATAATTTTATCTATACGTAGAAACCATGGACTAAATGTGCCGTATTATAGAAAATTTCAAATTAAGGAGTTCTCATTAGATTTTGAAGACAGCAACAACAATGTATAACAACACTGCTTCATGAGTTGCTCTGGTTCACAATAAGCTTCTGGGTACAATTCAAGGTATTGTTTTCCCCTATAAAGCTCTTCATGGCATAAGGCAGGGGGTCCCCAAACTTGGCAGCTTTAAGACTTGTGGACTTCAACTCCATAAGTTGAAGTCCACAAGTCTGGAAGCTGCCAAGTTTGAAGACCTCTGGCATAGGGCCTGGTTATATGAGAGTCTTTCTGTCTTACGGAACCCTCTGTATCTACCTGTACTGTAGGGCATATATGTCCTATATGGCACCCAGGTTCTGTTGATTAAGCAGTATCACTTTGTGGGATCCAATAATTAGACCTTGTATATTGTAACATTTCCCTTCTGGAACAGCTTCCCCCCTAGATCCAGTCAGCCCTCACTCTGGCTTTATTGAAATAACCCCTTAAAACTTGACTCTTTCCCCAGTCCTTAGGCTAGAATGGAGTGTGTGATGTTTAGAGGTTATGACATTTTTCTCTCAAGTTTGTTTTTTTATTGATGTTTAGAAGTTATGACATTTTTCTCTCAAGTTTGTTTTTTTATTGATGTTTAGAAGTTATGACATTTTTCTCTCAAGTTTGTTTTTTATATTGTTCTGTATTGCATTGTTTTAAATTGATGTTACATGCTACCCAGATTCACAATGGAATCAGATGGCCTACAAATTTATAAATAAATTTCCCCATTTTCTGACTGATATTCTTTGTATTAAAGAGGAGTGAATTATTACAGTATTTTTTTTTTCTAAAAAATGCATTAAGAATAAGATTTTGTTGTTGTTATTGACTCTGAGTGTTCTGTTTAATCCATAGGCCTGAACTATATTTTAAAAAAAAATCCTCCTACAAATTTGAATTAGGAGACTGTAAAAACAATATTATTACTTTACAAAATAGAACAGAGAAATTAATAGGGGGAGTTTAAGAGTTTGGCAGATAAGAAATTGATTCTCCAAGAAAAGAAGTTGACCTTTAGGAATTTTGAAGGGAAAACCATTTTACTGGATGTATTTCCAGCTTGGGATTCTGTATCAAATTACGTTTGTTGGGCATTCTAGGAGGCTCTTTAAAAAAAAAAAAAGCTTAGATGCTTTTCGCAAGGACGTTGACATTTAACATAAAGAGTGCCTTGCCTTCATAAGACCTAAATTTAAATTTGGATTTAAATTTATTTAAATCCAAAGTAAATTATATTTTAATTGGAAGCAATTTATATAGAAAAATAGTAATTAAATCCAAAGTATTTATCTGCCGTTAGAAATCCAGTCATACTCTAAAACTGTATGGCACTGTTCATTGTGCATTTTAAAACTAAATAATTTTCTGTAGCAAATCCATTTTCTACTCATCTTTCCTATGCAGTATTTTCAAAGAACCACAGAACATGTTTGTTTGTTTGTTTGCTTGTTTTGTGATACAGGACCCAAAAAGGGTATTTGGGGAGGGAAAGTGAAACATAATCCTGCTTTCAGAAACTAATCTGTCACTGAGACCTGAAATGGCAATTTATGTGGTCTGGTATTTCATTGTAGCCCTGTCTCTGGTTTGTCTCCCTGGGCCACTGTGGTACCTCCTCTATGTGTTAGAGGCCATAGAGGCCTTCCAGAGATCAATTCTGATGTTTCTATCCTGCCTTTTGCCTAAAGGCTTTCAGAAGTTCAATTTAAAGCTGTTCACAGTGGAATGATAGGTTTCCTTTGCCAAGTCAAAGAATTAAAACAAGGAAATTACCTCTAGTGGCATGTCTGTGATGTGTGTTTGTGTTTCTCCTGAGGTTTAAATTATTAACTTCCTTTGTTTTTTGCTTTGATTCTTGATAGGCAATCTGATAAAATCCTGGTGAGAAACGGCAATTGCTGGTTTTGCCGAGATGTCACGGCACCACAGCCGGTTTGAAAGAGATTATCGCACAGGATGGGATCGCCGGGAGTGGAATGCCAACGGGAATCATGTAAACAGCAACAGTAACTGTAACAGCACAGTGAACAGCAATAGCAACAATAGGCCAGGTCTTCTGCCTGTACCAATTGTCCCATCCAGATTGCATGCGCCGGCCACAGGGGCTTGCACTACTGTGAACAGCGATGTGATAACTACCCTTGCAGCCAGTAATTCTGCAGCCTCAACAACCAAAGTAAGAAGCAGCTTCTTTGTGCTTTTTAAAAAAAATTGATAACGAGTTAAAACTTTTTAGAGGGTACGAATTTTTGCTTTCGGTTGACTTGCCTGTTGATGGCAGTCTGCACTGGGATTCTGCTCTCATATTAGTTTATGGTGCTCAATTGCCTAGATGTTCATAGACAACTCTTACATTGTGATGGTGTGGTATTTTGATACTAAAAATCAGCCCAAATTAACCCTACTATGAAATTCTGAGCATATTACCACAATGTTGATAATTTTTCATTGCAGTTGTCTGGAGCGGCATTAGAAGATACTTATCATTGCCATTGGTATCTGTATGACCTTTTTTAGTTGTTTGCTATATATATACTATTGTATTACAGAATTATTTAAAGTACTGGTAATGGTGATCTTCGTCCTGTTATATGTGTAGCACATTGTAATTATTAGCTGGGGTCTCTCATAACACTAAGCAACAGTGCAGTTGCTTGGCTCAACCTTTGTGTTTTGTGAATCATGATTTATGGCTTGCTGTTTTGTATGACCCACTCGGTTCATTGAATAAACTATGAAGTAACGTGTCAGACAATTATCTATTTTAGTAGTTTATAATTAAGACGTACTAAATATTCTTACAGAAGCCCAGTATATTTCTCATAAGTACAAGTTACTTCTTTTCCAGAAGCAATACAGCTTCTCTTGGAAATTAACATCCAGAACATTTTTAGTATTCAATTGCTGTCAGAGATGCTGTTATTCTCTCAGTCTTTAAAAAAATCCAACTTTTCAACACCTTTATTTACCCAGCATTTTGCCCTGCCCCACTTTTATCTTTTTTTCTCACTTTAGTAAGACTCTGTCATCTGTTCCAAGCATTCCATTCTTGACTTCTCTTTTTACTTAAACAGTGTACTGCATACCTTCATTCAATTCAAATCACCACTGTTTGTGGCTTGTAAATAAGAGCTTCTCTCAGATGCCTTTGTAACTTGTTTCGGTCAGGCATCAGGACTCAAGTACATTATTGCATCATTTGTGGGATAAGGCTTTTATGTACAGTACACATAATTCAATGTCATTGTAGCTTCTTACAGATATCTCTACTGTATAGTAATAATAAAAATGCTTTGTCTGGAGGAATAAAAAAATGAAGGAATAAAAGATGGAGACAAATTCATGTTGTTTATTAAACAACAGTATTGAAATTATTTTCTATTGAGTTCTTCCAGCTCTTTTTAACATTTTAGTCTAGGCATATTTATTAAGTTTAATTGCATCAAACTAATTATAATGACCCCCTCCCCTATTGATTAAGATAGTCCTCAGGTTACAACAGCAGTTGGGATCTGAATTTCCATCCCTAAGCAATGTGTTCATGAAGCATGACATCACATGACTACATCTTTTAGCAATTCTAGCAGTCTTGGTTTTCCTCAATAACCTAAGGATTGTACAAGTTGCTAAATGAGAACCCTGTGTGATCATAAATTCTGATTTCCTACTGGTTTACCCTTTGACCATAGAAATCATGATCATGTGATTATGGCTTGCTGGGATGTAATTGCAAGCTGGGCACTCAACACCCAGATCATGGTCATGTGATCTTGGAGACACTGTGATAACTGGAACTCCAAGGACCAGTTGTAAATTCCTTTTTTTCAATGCTATATTAACTTTGTACAGTTGCTGAACAAATGTTCATAAACTGAGGATTACTTGTCAAAATAATTTTGTCTATGATATATTTGACTCTAAAAACTATTTGTTATGAGATACTGCCTCTTTGCCTCAGCCTGCCGAACGAGTGTCTCTTCGAATTGGAGAAGGCCATGCTGCGTCTTTAGTCTCCAAACTGAACGATCGGAGGCCAAGGTTTCCCAGTTGTTAATGTCCATTCCCATGGCCTTTAGGTTCCTCTTGCAGATATCCTTATATCACAGCTGTGGTCTTTCTGTCTATCTGGATGGGATTAAGGAATACTCTGAAGTCAATGCACCCAATGAGAGCAAAGATATTGCTTCACAGAAGTTCTCCTGGAAGAGGATAGCAGACATAATTCAGTGCTACCAGCTAGCTAAGCAAAAATATAAAGAAACACGTCTCAAAGCATGACTATATTTTGGGGAAGGTCCCTCCCCCCAAAAAAACACACACAGATACTACCATTAACATCAACCTAAATACTAGGCCCTTTTGATATGAAAGTTCATCACACAGTCAGTCAGATCTTCAGACTGGATTTGGCATTTTTTTTCAGCCTATCAAGTTCTTCCCAAGGATCTAGGATAGGCAGATAATATAAATATTTATACTGATATTTTATTGGGAATAGTTGTTCTCTAATCTTTACTCTTTTCCCTGTTTCTATCATCCGAGTCCTCTTTAGTTAGGACACTGATAAGTAAGTAATAAACTATTTGGGAGCAGCTGTGCAATTCAATCTCCTTTTGTGGAAAATACTAAGCTCCAACACTGACAGGATGTGCAGGACAAACAAATACATTTAAGGTTCTTTTTTTCTTTATGTCAAGTTTACAGAATAGCTAAGATGTTTAAAAATATATTTTGAGAGTAAAAGGCAGACCAGCAGATTTTGCGGAAATGTTTGTTATAGTTGAATGGGAATACATGCACTTCTGGTTTTCACTTTATAATAGACAAAAAGCTTTCCTAGAGCCTTTTAATAATTGTAAGTGCCAAATGAAACAGATGTATAAGGGGGTGACAACAATAAATTTATTTAAAGGAAGCCAAGCTTGATTCTTTTAACTATGTTTCCATACCACACTGTTTCTACCACACATATTAAACAAATAAATTGATGCAAAAGAGAGGAAAACACTTCAACAATGATTTATAAGGGTAGTGTCCTTTAAAAAATGCTTCAGTGTAATGCAACAATTTTCATTTGCTAACAGAGAAACTGAAATAATATTTCAACTAAGCTGCAATTTTTTTAAAAAATTGCTGTTTAACTGTGTTTTGATTGGAGAAGAGTAGAAGGCAAGCTTCTGAAGCCAGCACAATGGGTTCATTTGTCTTGACCTCAACTCCTGGATATTATGGAGCCCATTTGTTGGCTGCTGTTAATCTATCATTGCTCCAGATGTTTGAAACTACTGAGCAGCCTTTGTTTTCAAAAGGAAAATATTGATCAAATAATTATTCTGAAAACAATATTTCTGTGGGTAATATAGTGAAACCTAGATTCTTCAGGACATTTTCCTTTGGGCTTAACATCCAAGCAGCAGAATCCAAGGCTATTTCTGAATCTACCCAGACAATATACTTTTTATTTATTTTTATTTTATTTGATATTTTTACATCATTTCATCAATTGATATTTATGTCCTTTAGATAATTATGTAAATGATGCAAATTAGTGCAGATGACATGGCAAATGTCAGTTGTGCAGATGATATAAATTATATGAGATATGATTCTGATTTAGCGGATTTTTGGCTTTAATGAAAACCCTTTCATCCTGAGGGTCAGTTAAATTGAGGTTTTACTGTAACTAATTTTTAAGACAGCTTTCCACAGAAGATTAACTCATCACTATATTGTGATTAAATGTTCATATAAAAAATGAAATGAAAATGTTTTAAAAGGATAGCTGATCATGTATTTCAGCCCAATAGTTACACAAATCAATTCTAGATACGTTGATCAAACCTCATGATTACATTGCTTGCATGAAAGGACAAACAGCTCAGGGCAATTTTTGTGTGCATATTATAACAAGCAAATTTTAATATTACTGTCTTGGGAGTCTTCTTGATATGCTGTTTTTCTCTGATATAAGGATCTATACAATCCTTTCTTTGGTTTCATACTTATCATTGGAAAAATCCTTTATCTGGAACATTTAAACTGCAGGATATATTTTCCAAGTTTTATATTTCTAATAATATTTAATTAAAGTTATTCAAGCCCCAAGTTTGAGAGAAGATGGTTGTTTTTTTTCTTGGCATTACTTTAACAAAGGGATTTTGTGATATAATTTTATGTAACTAAGTTTTAAAACCAAGGATTCTTTTGTTAACAAAATTAACATATTTTAACATTACATTCCTTCCTTTGAGAGAGAGTCAGGATTTTCAAGTAGCACCAAGAAAAGAGGTGGGGGGGGGGGGGGGAGGAAAGCAACTGATAGAAGTTGTCACTTGAATCAATTGTTGTTAGGATTTTCCTTTTTCCTTTTTTTTCTTTTTTTGCTGCTCTGGGATATTCATGTTCTCCATGTCAATGGAGATTAAATTGGCCAGCAGGATCCCAGCAGAGTTGAGTTGTCTGATGTCACAGAAAATGATTGGCCTTCTCCACACATAAAGGCAAGGGCTGCTGCTTTAACTCCACCAAGCACAAAATAAGTATTTTGAGAGGAAATATCCACCTTTGGCCTGCCTAGTCTTCTTTTTAAAGAATGCAGTCTGTTCTGTGCATGTTATTTCTCTCACTTTCACTCATGTGACTTAGAATGAAAAAGCTACTGTATTACTGCAAAAAAATGCAGATTAAATTATCTCTCCTCGTGGAACTCCTGTCTCTTCATGGCTGGTGGGTACATTTCCATGGCTCAAAATGGAAGAGGATGAATTAAATATTGAACAGAATCAGGACAGATTTCCACCTGAGCATTTCTGAAAGCCCCAGGTTTTTCTTTCTTTTCTATTTTTCTTCCGTTTTTTTTTCTTTTCTTGAACTTTTTTATTTCTTACTTTATATTAGTCTATGTTAGCCTTTAGCTTTTTATTTAAAAATTATATATAAATAAAAATTATATATACTAACTAATGCATTGTGACTATATATGTGTGTGTGCATTACATTTAGGTCTCCTGTTTTTCATATCCTACAAAACTTGATCATCCTTCTGTGATATATCCTGTTTTGGAAAACTCACCCTATACCTCCTTCAAGATGATTTGGACTCTGATTTCAGCCTAAGCTATTGGATTGTCTAGACCCGTGATGGCAAACCTATGGCACAGGTGCCACAGGTGGCACGCGGGGCCGTATCTGTGGGCACCTGAGTGTTGCCCTAGCTCAGCTCCAGCATGCATGTGGATGCCGGCCACCTGATTTTCAGCCCTTCCGGGCCCACTGGAAATCAGGAAACAGGCTGTTTCCAGCCTCCAGAAGGTCTTCAGGGGGATGGGGAAGGCAGTTTTCACCTTCCCTAGAAAGCCTCTGGAGCCTGGGCAGGGCAAAAAACAGGCCTACCGGGCCCAAAGCAGGGGGAGCGTGGGGGGGGTCATATATGTGCGGGGGACAGGGCGCATTGAATTATGGGTGTGGGCACACACGCGCACAAACCCCCCGTGCTCCCCCCACTTTTGGCACGTGACGGCAAAAAGGTTAGCCATCACTGGTCTAGACAATTTAGGAGGCAAAAGTTTCCAGGGTATTTTCTCTCTTTGTCTTCTCTTCACCTTTCACCCACAATTGTCACCCTCCCATCTTCAAAACATAGCAGCTAGAAGACAAACATAGCTGTGTTCTAGCAGATAAGATTAAAAAAAAAACAAACTTCAGATTGAGTTCCTGAAGAAAAGGTAAGTTATAAATCAAATAAATAAATTAGCTCGCTAGCTACCTGTAGTTATTAGCCAGAGGTTTCCTGTCCTTTCTCTCTGTAGGGTACAATAAGCCTCAAGCCCCAATGTATTATTTAAAACTCCATGGCATGAAAGAAGGACTTCATTAATGATTGACCGAGAAGTGTTTAAAGTTCCAAAGAACACAAGTACAGGATGGAGTTTGTTAAAAATGAAAAGGCCTTGTTCCCAATCAGAGGCTATCTACCTGGGCCTTGGTGGTTCCTTCTTTCCATCGTGGCAAACTTGTGCCACGGATTTTTTAATTTTTTTGCAGAGGTTTAAATGACTCCTTCCATCTCCAAGATGATATTACATCATACTGTCCAAAGCAGTCATAGATTGTTATTTATGATATCATTTACTGTGTTTTCCAAACAGTGCAGCCAAAATCAGAATATGTTCCAAGTTAGGGCAATTAAGATACTGTTTGGTTCTTTTCAGGGATGAAACCTGAAATTTGTTACTACCGGTTCTGTGGGTGTGGCTTGGTGGTGGGGGTAACTGGGTTACTGTGACTGGGTGAGCGTGGCCAATTTTTTTTTTACTTTTAAAATCATTTTTTCTACAACCTCTTCCACGAAGAGGTTGTAAAAAAATGCTTTCAAAAGGCTCTGACGATCCCAGCTGAGTTGCCTGATGGCAGAGACTTTTTTTCTTTTAAATGCCTCTGATGATCAGGCAACTCAGCTTGGATCGTCAGAGGCATTTAAAAGAAAAAAAGGGTTTTTTTCTTTTAAATGCCTCTGACAATCCAAGCTAAGTTGCCTGATCGGCAGAGACTTTTTTTCTTTTAAATGCCTGTGACGATCCAAGCTGAGTTGCCTGATCGTTAGAGGCATTTAAAAGAAAAAAAGGGTTTTTTTCTTTTAAAAGCCTTTGATGATCCCAGCTGAGCCGCGCGATCATCAGAGGCTTTTTTTTTACTTTTAAAAGCATTTTTTCGGCCAAAGAGGTTGTAGAAAAAATGCTTTTAAAAGTTTTAAAAAAAAAGCCTCTGATGATTGTGCAGTTCAGCTGGGCATGTGGGGAGGCAGGGATTTTTGCTACCGGTTCTCCAAACCACCCGCCTCCATCGCTACCGGATCGGGTGATCCAGTCCGAATCGGGAGCATTTCACCCCTGGTTCTTATGTTATTTATATACTGTAAGATGCATCCTGTAGAAATGTTTTTAAAAATTAAGGGAAGAAAAAGGGGAAAAGAAAATATGAGATACAAGGGAGGAAAGAAAAAGGTTTTGACTTCCAACTCTTTTTAGCACAGTACAAGATACCAACATTATAACCTCAACTTTTTGCTTTTACACATTCATATATAACTAGCCATTTCTCTAACAACAAATCTATCTAAACAGCAAAACCAAAGTCAGACTTTCATTTTTTTCATCACAAGCACAAAATCCAAAAGTGATATCCAAATAAAAAACATAAACATATTCTCCTCTTTGAATAGAACAATCAGTTTAATCATTACTGCTTTATCTTCCTTGCTGTTGAAATAGTATATATTTCTATTTGCACTTGATAATCTTTATAAACTACCACCATATATATTAATAAAGTTCACTGTATTCTTTCAGATTCTTTAACCTTAAAGGGAAATATATTTTTTCATCCATTTTAAAATACTAAGCTTTTATTAAAAACATTTCTAAAATTAAAACATTCTAATACATCTTTTTAACTTCCTCTTAGCATACATATGTTAAAGTCTACTTTCAGATCAATAAAATTCCAACTAACTCCAATTAACTCATTAAATTTAGAGTTGTGGTTAGAATGCAGAACTGCTGGCTGCCAACAGTTAGGCAGTTTGAGTCTCACTGGCTCAAGGTTGACTCAACTTTCCATCCTTCCGAGGTTGGTAAAATGAGGACCCAGATTGTTGAGGCCAATATGCTGACACTGTAAACCACTTAGAGAGGGCTGTAAAGCACTATGAAGCAGTATATACTGTAAGTCTAAGTACTATTGCTATTGCTAAATTTAGATCACTCCCTCCAAGTTACCTTTATAGAATAATTTTTTTCTTGTTGTATACATCCTTTTTAAAGCTCTAGATTTTTCTTTAAGCTAATATATCTTTTTCTTTAACTTTCACTTAACATAGGTATTTTCAAATACATTTTCAATAATATTTTACAAACTTTAGGAATTACCTAAGCAAAAATACATTTTCAGACTTTAGATTAAAACTTTCTTTCAATTACAAATATCAAACCGATGAAAATCCATCCTAATTCCAATTGACTCATTAAATTTAAGTCACTTCTTCCAGCTTGTCTTCATGGAATAAAATCTTTTTCTTCTGTGGAATATTTGTCAAGTGGTTATAAGCTTCTCTTTTTCTTAAGGATTTCTCAACATTGTTAATATCCATGAGGAAAAAACCCCAAACTTGTGTTTTTTTAATTGCAAATTTTCTTACAATTCTTCTTTAAATTAAATTGGGAGGCTTCTGTTTAAACCATCATAATAAAAATTGGTGTCAGGTTTATATTCTAAAATTACAGTTGACTCAGTAGTTTGATGAAATTGCCTCAGTAGTTTGGTGACTTTCTACACATATTTGTATCTCTGAAGTAGTTGAGTAGTCTTTTTAACATCCTTAGAGCATAGCTGTTCTATTTAAAAAATTGCCCATCTTTTCATCGCCATCTTCTATACATTGATAAAACAATAAAATTTAAAAAGAAAAAAAATAAAATAATAAAATAATCAGAAAAAAAAGAAGTGCATTCTTTGGCTATAACATCTGTTCAACCTCTTGAAACCCTTTTGCTCTGTTATCTCTTTAGTAATAGTTTAATATAGATAAAAACTAATAGAAACTGATATTTAGAATAAAGGAAAGAAGGAATATAAGAAGAAAAAAGAAAGCCAAACGTATAGGAAAGGGGGAAAAAATCTAAAGAAGTAACTTCTGATTTTCTTGACACCAGTTGTAAGTATAAATTTACCCCTTACTCTGGTTACAAGCAGGACTTCCATTTGATTCTTCTGTAGGATGTATTGCTAAAGATTATGTTGCTAAAGACATGTATGTCACCCAGATGGGAAAAAGTGCATGCTTTCATTGTATTCAGTCTAGGTACCCTGTTTCCCCCCAAATAAGACATCCCCTGATAATAAGCCCAATCGGGCTTTTGAGCGCTTGGCAATAAGGCCAAGCGCTTATTTCAGGGTTCAAAAAACTATAAGACGAGGTCTTATTTTCAGGGAAACACGGTAGTAAGTGGCACATACCTTGATTTGGGAAAGTATTTTATGGACTTTGGTTTTTATTTGTTCCCAAACCATATTTTAAATCAAATCCTTAGGTTATAAAAGAAAAATCAACAAAACAGAAAGACAAAAACAAGAGCAGACTGGAAGATGAGCATGAAATAAAAGAAAATGTCATAAGAATTTAGTCAAAAATAATACTAGTCATTTGAGGAATTCCATCAAGAAGCTCTTTGTTGTGCTAGACAGCATGGAGTTTTGATAGTCGAAGCCCTCAGAAAGGATTCTTACTTAAAAATAGCCTCTTTCCAGTAGCTGAAAAGAAACTAAGATTTTTGTCTATGTCTATGTATGTCTTTTTAACTATATTCACAATAAAAAACTTTTAAAAAATTAAAAATAGCCATTTATAGAAACAATAATATCTTACACAACCATTGTTTTTTTTGCAATTCAAACAGGATAGTAATGGATATACCATTGTAATAATTCAGTTTGCGTTATTATATCAAATAAAATAATGGTGAAACTTATAAATGTATGAAATGCAATTGTTTCATTGGAAATCATAAATAAATGCACATTTTTAATTGGAAGGATGAGCTTGCTTGCTTTTGCATATTTCCTGAAATACAAGTTTTATTCTCAAGACTCCCAATTGCACTCATTAAAATGAAGGAGAAAAAGAAAAGAGTGCTTCCTTGCCTTAAATCTGCTTCTCTTATACCGCTCTTCCAATGCTTCAGCTTGTAAAACACTGATAGGTTGTCAGTTGCTTTTGGGCAGAAACTGAAATGGATTGAGATAAGCATTACAGCCCACCTGCTCTTTCCCTTCCAGCTCAGTGCTTGTAAATTTCTCTCCCATACTTTCAATTTCCTCCTCATCCTTCTTTCCTCCTTTCTCCTCTGTTGTATCTCCTTCTCCAGAATAAAAACAGAGCTTGCATAAAATCCTCCTGCTTTGAAAGACAAATACACGGATTTGGAAATCTTTTGTGACATTAAACTATTTAAGTTTGCTCAGAAGGGCACTGTAGGGACCATCCCTATATAGTCATTCTCCAAACTGAAGAGGCAGCATGATGTAGTATTGCAATGCTGGATTGAGACTAAGGAGACCCAAGTTCAATCCCCACTCATCCACGGTGTTTTGAGCTTCCTGACGAAAGGTAAAGATATAAACATGAGAATAAATGCTTACCTGGCAAAGTCATTGTAGTAATAGGTGTTAATAAAATCACAATGCATTAATTAGAGTTGCCATACCTAGGCTGAAAAAAACTAGATGGCAGAGAAGAGATACCAGGCTAATAATTTTTTCTTGGCATCTAATGGTCTTCTAAATGTTTACAGACCAGGTATTATAGCCCTAAAGAAATAATACAACCTGAAAACTTACCGGTACGTATTTCCCATCCATTCTATTCTATTCTATTGAATGGATCTTGGTGTATTTCAGCCTTCCCATAAATAGGGATATAACAGTGTTTCATGATGTAGGTTCAGCTCTCTGAATTCCCCAGGCAATATGACCATTCCTGAAAATTCCCTACATCTGGAAATTGATTGTTTAGAGTAGTTACAATAAATACAAATGGAATTTAATTGTTGAGGAATCATAAATATTTTGTTTGTTTGTTTTGCTGTAGGATGTTATTATCTTTGCAACTGCAATCATTGTTGTTTCTTATATGCTCATTCATTCTGAACCATGTAAAATTGTTCCCAAATCAAGATTTAACGTTTCTATATGTTTCGTATTAAAGGAAATCTTAAAAGGCTATAATATTAAAAAAAAGTACAGTTAAAAACAATATGTTACTAACAATATGCATTAAGATGTTTTATAAAAGACAATACAAAAATTACACCAAACAGGATAAACATTCAGATTAACAGAACGTAAAAGCAGCTATTAAAAAACTAAAAATTATGGCAGCATTAACACATTATTAAAAGACTTGCGAGAATAAAATGTCTTTGCTTGGCATCAGGAAGACAGCAAAGATTGCACAATTATGCTTAATTGCTCTAGAAGAGCGTTTCCCCTCTCCAATTTAGGATTGCTATAAAATGAAACCAACTATTTCCAAGAGGCAAACACACAAAAGGCTTTATGCTCCTCTTTTACATTTTTAGTTAAGCTTGATGTGATGTTTTTCACATTCAGGGGGGAAAAAAGCCTCACTTTACCCCCTTTTTCTTAGGTCAGTTATTAGTCACTTATCTTCCTTGAACGGTATGCAAATTCCATGACCCTTACATGTCCCTTAGGGACATTTGGACTTCATTTCAGTTGCATAATTTGTAGTAGATGTGTTTTACTTTAAAGACAGAAAGCTTACACAGTCTCTTTTAACAGCAGTTTAACTATAGCCGAAAGTGTATTTCTGTAGTTAATAAATTAAATTTCCATCACAGCTGATACTTATTTAAAAAAATCAAAATCTCCATCAATATAATAAGTTGTTACAATGCTTGTTTTATTGATTTCCTGAGTGTTTAGTGTATATCAAGAAACCTAAGAGCTCTGGCCAAATCCCAGACCTAAGTGTCTTGAGGATGAAAGTTTTGTAGTGTAAGAACTATAATTTACATCACAAAGCACTTAGAAAATTACATCTGCACCACATCTAAGATGTTTCTAAGATGGTGTTTCTAGACCTTATACTTGGAAATTTATTTTAAAAATGGGAGAAAGACTTTCCAGTAATCGCAGTCTAGTCAATGTATTTGCTGGGAGTTCTTTCCTTTTTTTAATCATTTTGTTCATTTTCTTCTCTGCGTGTATCTTCTCTTTCTTTCTTTTAACTTTACTTGAATCTATTTATAGATTCAAATGAAACAAGGAATTCTTTCGATATAAAAGACACTGCTGTCGCCTGCATTTGTCTGATTTCAGAGAAATTGGAAACTTTTATTTTCCTCCGTACATGAAAACCAGTCTCTCTTGTGCTAAAGAGAAGTTCCCTGAGGACGGGCTCTGAAAGCTCGGAAGACTAAAACTCTAGTCCTGGTGACCGACCCAGATTGGATCATGCAAAAGCAAACAGCATTTGTTAAAAGGTTTAATCCCCAACCCAACCCCTGAAATTCTATGGATCCTCTTTTGCAATATGCGGTCAACTCAAAAAGAATGTTTTTTTTTTCATAGGTGTGTGGCTTTGTTTATACTATTAACTTCCCTCACAGAAGCATGGAGTGTGTGTTAGTTTGCCTGTTATGAATGTGGACTTTTCTCCACTGCTGTTGAAATGTGTTCGATCCATCCTTAAATCAGCAGAAAACCATACAAACATGAGATTTCCTTCCTCTCTTGTTGACTCCTATCCTGTCTCCATTACCTCTGCCTTTCTGTCATAGTAATGTTAGCAAAAGACTGCTAATGGATGGTGGCAGAATAATAATACTATGTAGCTAAGGATAGTTAAGTATGTCATTCATAAGCTGTGAACCAGATAAAGACAAGGAACAGTCAAAAAAAGAAGTTGCAGGCACCCCCCAAAAGTACTTACGACACAGTCTTGAAGTTACGAATGTTGCAGCACCCACCGCAGTCATTCACCCGTACGACTGAACGCAGAGATGCTGCAACATTCCCCCTGTTTATTTCCCCTCTCCACCCCCTACCCCCCAATCCTATCACTGATTGCTCACTTACCTTTCGAAGATCTGCAGTCAAGGCCATGTGGCATAAAAGCAGCCGTTTTCTTATGCGCCCTTCTGTCTTCTTTGCAAAAGGCTTTTGGTGCAGAGAACGGAGGCCTGCACGAGTGTGTGATTGCTCCCCTGCAGGCCTCAGTTTTCCGCGCCACAAGCCTTGAGGAAAAGGGAGGGAGGGAGGCCTGCAGAGGTGTGATATCGTATCCCTGTTTCGGTACAAATAGTCCTAAATTTATTATGACATTCGAGACCGGAACTTCAGGCATAAACTGTTATGGTCATTAAGCGAGATACCCACATAACTGCTTCACTTCATCAAGAAACCCACAGCTTTGGTTATTAAGAAGAGCATAGCGGTGCCTCAGGGAGTAAGAGGGGGGCCCTAGGAGTACAGGCTATGTGAGAACTGGGAGTCATACCTCAGTACAGTGTAAAGTGCTGGGCCTAGGCTTGAAGTGGAAACCATAGCACCAGGCCTTGGCTTCATCCATAGCACTGCCAATGCCACTGAGAATGACCCCCAACTCCACACACTCACCTATCATTCCCCCAATCTAGGCTGCCCTGCACAGTGGCATTTGGCCCTCGGGCTTAGGCCTAAAGTAGAGGTACCGCTCCCAGTCACACCCAGTCTTCTTTCCTGAAGCTGTCTTAAGTCCAGTTTTAGCAACTTCAGAAGTCTTCAGACGTCTCAGAAGCCTCTCAGTAACAGGAGAAAAATGTCTGAAGGTAAGTGGTGTGTAGCAGATCTTGGAGAGTGCTGGATTGTGGAGGGCAATCATGCCATTCTCCAAGGTTTATGCACCTTGGAGAATAATGCAAAATAGCATTTCTGAGTGGCAGTGATAGTGCTAGACTGACATTGAAGTTTGGGCCGATGGCAGTTGACTGTGACTGCTATAGTCCATTACTTCAGGCCCAGACCTGGTGCTCTGGCTGAGTGCCACTGTGCAAGGCAGTCTAGATGCAGAGGAGACTTGCAGCACCCCTGTAGTAGTAAGGATGGGTTTGCTAGCCAAGTGCCCAGTTTTGTTTATCATGTGACTGCAGGGGCATTGCAATGTTCATAACTTCAAGTATGGGTCATAACCTCTTTGCTCCATGCCACTGTAATTTTGAAGGGTCACTGAAAAAATGATCATTTAGTGAGATTACCCATAGCTCTAGTGGCTAAATTTGTTGTTCCATTTTAAAATCAGCTTTTTGCTCCTTGTGTATCTTCACCGGGCAGTTCATGAATTTCAGGACCAACACGACCATAATTTCACTGGCAACATGATTTAATAAAGAGTAAGATGGCAGAGCTTACAAATACAAACTCTTCCTATCCTTGATATAAAGAATTCTCTGCTTACTGTTTTTATACTATTGATTGCAAAGAAATAATTTCCTTCTTAAATGTATACTCTAATACGCCATATTGCAGAAACTACTTGAGAAAAGCCCTCTGCCATGGCATTTGGCCAGTAAATTTCATGGAAATGCACATTCTAGCTGGTTTCACCTTTCTCAATTTAGAGTTAAAGTAGCGCATGGGTCATTATAGATTTTTCTTGTCCGGGAAATGAAATCTGTGGCACTGGAAATGAAGGAGAAAGTCAGCTATTAAATAAATGGTGACACTTCCCTAACATGTTATCCGCTAAGTGTTGAAAAGGAACTGTCTCTCACTACCTGCACAATTGATTTTTCACTTAGCAGATTGTCTATTCACTGTCTTCTGCTGTAGTGAAGTGGGGGGGAAAAGTGCTTCCTTCCTATAAACCTTTCCTTAGCCACACTGCATTCCTTCTGAAATTCCTCATTTTTCCTGTTTTGGACATGATTCACAATATCCACATCTGCAAATATTGACATACTGTACTTGCTGTAATTTTGTAAATACACGCCCCCACCCCCCGCATACAAGCTAGCTCTTGCAAGAGCCAAGCAAGACTGGCACCGGCTAAAGTGGAACGCACTACTAGAGACTGCGAAATCCAGCAACCCTCGAGATTTCTGGAGTCTGTTAAACAGGAGGCCAACTAGTAGGCTCACTCATTCCATCTCTGCCACCACATGGGAACTCTTTCTACGCCGAGTCTTTTACGACACCGACATGCCAGTTTCTTCGACCTCAGGCTCTTTCCCCAACCACTTTCCTAGATGGCCTCCTGTGGAACCATCCACAATTGCCAAGCTAATCAGACAACTCAAACTTCGGAAAGCTCCCAGCCCGGATCTCATCCCAGCCAAAGCCATTCTAGCCCACAAGGACTGGTGGACCCCGGTTCTCACCGAGGTATTTAATGCAATCAACCAAACGGGCCTCATCAGCTCTGGAAGGATGCCATAATTATTCCAATACATAAGAAAGGCGCCCATTCCGATCCCAGCAACTTCCATAACATCAGTCTTCTTTCAATTTTGCGGAAACTCTATGCCCACTATCTCCTGTCCAAACTGGAGTGCTGGGCTGAAGAGGCCGACCTGCTCGGATATGAGCAGGCGGGGTTCCGTCCAGACTACTCTACAATTGACCATGCTTTGATCCTTCATCATCTCGCCGTAAAATATTCCACCCCCAGGAAAGGTCATCTCTGTGTTGCCTTTATAGACCTAAAGGCTGCCTTCGACAGCATCCCTAGAGCCTAAGTTGTGGGCCAAACTTTTGCCTGAGGTATTGACAAAAGATTACTCTGGCTTATCTCCCAACTGCACGATGGAACAGAAACAAAAGTGCACCTTACCCCGCAGGGGGATCTCTCTAACGCTATCCCCGTTAACAAGGGGGTTAGGCAGGGGTGTATACTGGCACCCCTTCTCTTTAACCTATATATCAGTGACTGGAGAAAGGCATTTTCAGATCACATGGTCTACATCCATGCCCCTAAATTAGCTGATTATAGATGTCCGCTCCAGCTCTACGCTGACGATGCCGCAATACTTTCATTTTCCTGGGTGGGCCTACTTAGAGCCTTAAAAATTCTTTCTGCCTATTGCTCTGCTAACCAACTGCATATAAACTACTCTAAGTCTAAAATCATGTTTTTTGCAAGAAGCAGGAAAATCTATCAATGGAACCTTGATGGCATCCCAGTGGAACTAGGTATCCTCTTTCAATCCAATACCAAGTGGCCTGCGCAGGTTAAGTCTCTCTGTAATAAGGCTAAGATTTCCACCCATGCCCTCCTGCACTTTTTCCACACTGAGGGAGCTCATCACATCCCCTCAGCATTAAAAGTCTACGGGGCAAAGGTGATAGCTGCTATCACCTATGGCACCTCCCTCTGGGTCCAATCCAACATTTCTCCTCTTGAGTCTGTCCACAGCTAGTTCCTACGCCGTCTGATGGGAGTCCCCCCCCCGCATAAATAATGCTGCAATTCGTCTGGAACTGGGTATATCCTCACTTGCTACAATCTTGTGGAAACGTGCAATTGGCTATTGGTTGTCCCTGTGGACTAGACTCCCAGGCTATTACCTAGGCCAATGCCTATGGCGGGACCCTTTTCTCAGTCCCTGGGCCCGTAATATCCATACAAAACTTTTGAAGATCGGGATTTCCCCCATTGAAGCTTTTATCCTAGGCCCTGATGCTGCCAAATCGTTGATCTTTCAACGGCTGGACGACATTGATAGACAATTAAATCTGGCACACGGATCGGGAACATGCTCACCGTTTTCCCTTGGTATTGTTCCCTTGTCTCACACTCTGCCTTACCTCTCCGCGTTACACTCTATCAAACACAGGCTCGCATTTATGAAGGCACGATTTAATGTGATTCCCTCGAATGTCCTCGACGGTAGGCTCTCGGGGGGGTAAAATCCATCTATTGTACATGTGACGGCCGATCCCCAGAATCTCTGTTCCATATTACATTCGTATGTCCCCATTACCGGGATATAAGATCAAGATTCATTTCTCCTATTTCCCAGAGATTCCCTGGTTCACCTGATATGTTTAGCCTTTATCTCCTATTCCAGGACGCAGACCCCAACATAACTTCAAAGGTGGCAAAAAAATTTGCTGCAGTCGTGGCTGGGAAAAAACAGGGGAAGAGATGGGTAAGCCCTACGGCAGAGAATCACTAGTATTGATAGTAACGATTGTATTTGAGGCAGTAGATGGTGCACTATCACATGATCTATCTATATTTGTAAAATATACTCCCTTTCTATGTGTATTTTAACTTGGTCTCCGACCGCAATAAAAGCTTACCTGGTAATTACATCTATTGGGTTTCCTGTTGAGCCCCGGCCTGGGGCTCACCATACCGGGGGGATGCAGTGGGAGCAATGGCAGCAGCTCGCTGACAGTGGGCCCACATCTGACGACATCAAATGGCTCTAACATTCCCCGCTGAACCTGTGCTGCCCCAGCTAGTCAGTTCCGGCATTCTGCTGCAGCGGCCACACACCACCAGCTGGACTATTCCGGATGGCGAGGAGGCCTGTTGGCGCCAGATGGATGTCAGCCCTGGTGGTTACCACGGTGGCCAGACAGGCACCAGATGGTGGCTATTGGTGGGCGTGGGCAGCGGATGGACAGGGGGTGAGGCCCAAAAACTTGAAAAGGTGCTGGGAGGCACATGCTCCCAGCGGTGACCATACAAGGAACTTATTACCTACTCATTGCATTCTGAGGCTCCGGCTTGTTTGTGGGAATTAAAGCTGAGTTTTGCCACTCTTGAGTGCATGTACTTTTGTTCCTACCAGGCTCCTTTTGTTCCTACCAGGCCAGGCCTAGACGGGCTAAGAGAAAGTCAGTGCTGCTGATCAAAATAGCTCCCACTGTCAGTATGAATTAATACGAAGTCTAATTAAGCATGAAGAAAACTTGTTTTTTTTTTTAGTAGAGATCACAGAGCTCAGGAAGATGTTCTTTCTTTCCTGTAGTAACTTTCTAAATTCATTTGTGTAGTAGTTAGGCTTTTAACATAGCTCCCATTTCCTTTAAGGCAAATTAATACAATTATTTTTTATTATGATTCATCGCACAGTCAGATAGATGTTCAGACTGGATTCAGACTCCACTTATTGAGTCCTTCCTAGGGACCTGAGATAGACAAGATATTGAAGTTTGATGGTGATAAAGGTATCATCACAGGATGTAAGCTGTTCTGAGTAAAGCTGTCTCTTGCTATTGACTGATAGGAAATTTGTCAATAGTTCAAGTGGTGGTCCAGTTGTTTTAGGATTGCACTCAAGATGCTTATTACTATTAGTACCACCTTTGCTGTCTTTTGCCACACTCATTCCATTTCTATTTACAAGTCTTTGTCTTTTGTTACCTTCTCCAGTTGTTTCTCTTCTATTTTGCTGTCTCTGGGTATTGCCACATTCACTATCCAGACTTTTTTGTCTTTCTTATTGACAGTTGTTAATTATATGACAGGTCCTATCTGCATTCAAAAATCCCAGAGCACTTTAAATTCTTCGTTTTTGATTACGAACTCTCTTTTATTGATCCACCAGTTTTTGCTTGCAAGCAAATGGTATAGCTCACAGATCTTCCAATGCACTATTGTTGCTGTTGTTGTCATGCTGTTGTTTGTAATCAGGCTATACAATCATATTATTATAGTTCATTGCACAGTCAGTCAGATGTTTAGACTGAATTTGGCATTTTTATCCATTTATCAAGTTTTTCCCAAGGACCTGCACTAGGCAAATGTTGATGTTTGATGACGTCAGAGATGTTGTTGCAGGAAAGCTGCCTTTTGCAATTGACAGATAGTGAATTATTATGATTATGATCATGATATGATCACTTCTCTCAAGTAATGCCACAGAATAAATATGATTTGAAAGAGTCTGTTGATAGAATTAAGAGAGATTTTAAGGCCTTCCTTGATTTCAGATGCTTTTCATGTCTGTGCTATAAAATGTGAAGGATACATTTGCTTCTTAAATATATATCCAGATGAAAATATTCATAAGAAGCTCCTGTCACTATTTTAACATTAGGTTGTCCCTAGATGAGTGGGAATTCTGCCAAGTGATTCAAAGATCAGTACCTATTAAGCTAAGATTTCTGTTTGTATCTGCTTACGGTCCATGTAAAAACAATATATCTTACTTATGCTAGGGCTGAATATCTATAAGTACTATTCTGATTTGGACACAGTTGTGGCTGTGTTTTGGAGTGTCTAGTTTTTTTGGTCTCCATGAAGTAGCTAGGAAGCTAGTGGATTCCCATGTATCATTGTGTATTCCATTGTATTTTGAACTTGAGGATCATTACATCACAGACATACAGCATAGTTTATTACGGTTCCTTGGTTCCCATTTGAACATTTGGACACTGCATTGCTTTAATATAGTTCAAAATCATCTACCTGCAAATCTCTTACTTTGAAATACTTTACAAAATATGAGGATTTTTCTTACATACCGTATTTTTCGGTGTATAAGACGCCCCTACCTTTTTTGGTGAGGAAAAGAAGAAAAAGATTGCCTCTGTGCAATTTTGCCTCGTTACAGCAAACAGCCTGCTTTACTTTCATTTTTCTTTTCAGCATAGCTTGATTAGCACACACACAAAAAAAACTGCTCCAGCTATTTACCTCTTTGCAGCAAGCAACAGAGCCCTGCGCAAAACAGCTGAGAGGAAATCAGCTGAGAGTCAGGAGGCCGATCCAATCAACTTGTGCTAATTAGGCTGTGCTGAAGCTGAAAGGAGCTGTTTTTCCTTGCTGTTTGCTTGCAAGGAGGTAACTGCTGCGAGGCAGAGGCCAAAGGATGGGGGCCAGTGGGTGAGCGGGGCTACATTCGGTGTATAAAATGCACCTAAATTTTCACTCCTTTTTAGGGGGGAAAAAGGTGCGTCTTATACTCTGAAAAATATGGTATGTTATTTAATGTCATGTTCTTGATGAAATATTCATACATGATAACTCTACTTCTCCTGCTCATTTTTAATAATAAAAAAGATAAAACGCATGGCTCCTGTTCTAACTAACCTGGTATGAATTTTATTTTGGCTGTATGTTTTACTTGGGTTTGGGGGCTATTGTGCCAAAAGAAGTATATTCAGGGCACATTTCATTTTTAAAATTGCCCAAAAGAATTTCTTATGTAGAGCTAGTTTAGTCCTATCTTCCTCAAGAAGTTTGTCATACCATTTGTTGTATTTAGCTCGCAGTAATAAATTTACGGAGAGTCTTACATTACATTTTGGTTCAGTGGAAAGATTAACTTTCTTCAATGAAGCAGGTGTAGGTGTTCCAAAGGATTGGGGTCAGGGGAGTTGGACTTAAAGTACAGTTTTCTTCATTTTATTTAAAGTTTCTGCTTGGTAAGCATTCAAACAAGCATATTGAATAGCTCTGTAATTAGGTAATTTGAATTCACACTTGGAAATTGAGGGATGCATTCTGGCGAGCTGGTTTGTTGTAAGGTGGTGCATTCAGTCTTTCGTTGAAAGGCTTATAGCCTTTATATCATTGTTGCTTGCCTGCCTCCAAACTGCTTTGAGTGCAAAACATGTATGTGTTTGGTTTACCTCTCTTTCTCAAGAGAAGCAGCAGATGTTAACAGTGAATTTAGTAAAGAGGGAATAAAGTGCAGTGGTCTCTTTAATGAAAATATTAAGAAGAGGAATTTGTGTTCCTATAATGAACAAACTGTTACTCTAAGCTTTACACATAGATTTATAACATTAGCCCAGTTTTTTTTTAAAGTATTTGTATGCCTGAACAAAGCTGTCATCAGTCGACAAAAGTACAATTTTGAAGTCTGAAGTTCTCTTGGAACTGTAATTCAATATGCAATGACATCAGAGTTAATACAATTGTGGAGCAAAATGTGCATATTTAAATACTGAAAGTGTGGCTTGAACTATATTTCCTGACCATTCATAAGGTGAACAAAAAGAAAGGCCCGCCTGGATATTTTAGTACAACATAGAAGTATATAACTAGAGCCAGTTTAGCTATGCATCTTGGTGAAGATGGCAGAGATCAAGGCCTCAATAATGCAGGAAGGCTTTTAAAATATTGGCTTTAGTGGCACCACAAGATATCTTTTGCTGGTGCTACGTAGAACTTAATTCACAAAGTCTTAAGTTACTGCAGCACAGTGACCTACTTGTCCTTGTTGGAAAAAAAATATGCAAATAAGAATATTTTCTTTACATAATCTGCTTTTTAAAACCAAATATGTTTCTTTGGTCAGTTATCTCCAGACTCCCAACTTGTCAGGACATCATGTTTGCTGTAAAGCATCTATACGTTTTAATCTTTATATGATATGCTTATAATACCATTTCTTGTGATCTTGTGGCAGTTTCAAGATTAACCATATGTGGATGGGGCTTGAAAGCTCCTTGAATGCTATGTGAAAATTCTGATTTGATGTCTTGGCTAAAAGAACTCTTCTAATTTCCGGGGAAGGAAGTGGATTTTTTTTTTAACTTACAAACTGAAGGAAATTGTTCCCACTGAAATACAAAATATTCTATCACATGCATACTGACATTGAAGTGTAAGGGAAAAAAATATGGTATTTCACAATGACCAAGTGAAAGGGCTGTTTTAAAGTTCAGTGATTTTACCATTCCTGTAATGATTTTCAGAATTTTAATTTTTTAATGGCTTGATAGAAGACCTCTGTTGAGACAGAATTATATTGTTTCTTCCAGACATGTGCCTACATTTTCAGGTTGATATTTTTAAAAGCATATATATTTCCAGCAGGGCTAATAAAATACCAGGTTTGTTAAAATAGGCATTTCATTGCTTTATTGAATGGAAACTTACCACAATACTTCAAATGTCATTCTATGGAAAGGCTAGTAAATACTAATGCACAATGATACTGGGCATAGCTGTAGCTTACAATCTATTACTTAACAAAATCATACATGAGGTTAAGGTCAACTATCAGTAGTACTCACAAACAAAATAATATGGTCCTGATACATATTGAGAATTAATTTTTAACCTAGTGTGATTTTAGTTTGAAAATGTACCTATAATTTGTATTAACAAAAGATTAAGTACAGTAATGTGTTATATTTATGAAAATTAGAAGGGAGTACTAAAAGCCTTTGGAAGCATTACAAATTCAATTCTTACAGTCCTTTTCTTTTTACGTAATTTATAGCAAGGCTAGGCCTTGACATGTTTGGAAAAATCCATTTGAAAATATCCAGCAAATTATCCATTGGAGCTTATTGTGCCATGGTGATCTAATTTATAGATTTTATAAATGCCATCGTTTCCTAATTTAATCAACATATTTAAGTCTGTGTTTCGAAACACTGAAGTATTTTGAAAAAGCATGTCCTTCAAAGTAAAATGAAGTCTTGTGATGTTTAATAATTATATTATAATATTTTCTTTCATTCTTTAATGGAAATATATTTTTCAGAGCAAGGGTAAATGCTTTTATGTCAGTTTAGAATGGATACTTGTATTTTGTTTTTGGATATTTTGATTTACTGAACATCATATAACTTCTGAAAGCTTATTTTATTTCATCTATTATACTTTCTTCCTAATTCTGAGGTTCCATATGTAAACAGTTTAAACCTATAAACTGCTTCTATCTATCTTCTATATCTCTGTCTATGTGTCTGTCGGTCTGTCGGTCTATCTATCAGTCTGTCTGTCTGTCTGTCTATCTATCTATCTATCTATCTATCTATCTATCTATCTATCTATCTATCATCGTTCTAATATTTAAAAGCCACTCTGTGTACACACAGTTTGTGTACACATAAACATATACATACATACACACACACTCACATATGTATACATACATACACATATATATCAGATATGTTCCTTGAGTAAATACCTAAGCAGAATAACTAAAAACATAGAAATCAGCTGAGTCTTACAATACTGTTATATAGATATAAATATAGGTAACAATTAAATAACAGTGTTTTACATTTGAATGATGAAATGTCCATTGTGGTATAAGTAACAAGAATGGGGTGATCTTGATTCTGACTTCTTGACAATGGGGGTGGGGGTGGGAGGGGGAGATGTTACTTTTTTTGAAGAAATTGAGACTACATCCTATCATGTCATTTAGGGTTTTCAAAAATCCATCCTTTCTCTTTAAATGATCCAAAGAATCAGTGCAAATACTGGAGCAATGAAACACTACGTTATTCTCGCAACCCACCAAATAAATGGGCTGTTCTATTCTGCATTAGCCAGCAGTCTAAATATTCACCAAGAGCAGCTGGCCACATAGTGCCTTACCGCAATCTAGCCTTGAAATTACAAAGGCATGAATATTGTGCAGAAAGTACGAAACTGTCAGAAATAGCCCTAGGAGCTCCAATGGTCAGGGCCTTTTGGTCAGGAGTAGCCTTGGCTACAGCAGCCAGCAAGGCTGTAAGAAGCCGAATGAGCAGGAGAGACATCACTCTGCAGAGGGACTGTCTGTTGTCTCTCTAGATGACAAGCCTTTCAGAGCATCATTGTTTCAGTCCTGCCCTGTCATTAGCTTGTTTGACAGGATTTGCTATAACACACTGTTTCAGTCCAATAATAGGTCTCTCCTACTATTTAAATCACAGTGTTCCCAACTTGTAATTGGCGGGCAATAAGCACCTGTAGTGTAGTTCACACTCTGCTTTAATTTTATCTAGCAGTCTGTGGAGAACAGATGATGTTTCCTACCTAGGGGCTAGGAAAAAAAAGAAAAAAAGAACCCTTCTGGTTAGTTTGCGCTTGTCAGAGCATCCAAAGGCAAAGGTTTGACCTAAAATATGTACTTTCTATGGATTTCTCTCTTTCACACAGTGAGGTTCTGTGAGTTAGCCCTAAAATGTAATTGCATGAACATTGGTCAAGTGACAGTTTTAATTCAGTTTAATCCAAAGAAATAATTGTTGAAGTTGGCTATAAATTTGCTTGTGTAAAAGAATTGGGGCAGGGCACCTCTTAAAAGCTGGAATTGCAGGCAAGTGAAAGCCTAGTAAATGCATAAAATTTGTCTAGTTTGTGTTTTTTACTTCTCTTATCATCCTTGACACATGCTATGCTGCGGCGTTGTTGAACTAGAAATCTAAATAAGAGGAATACATTATTTTGCAGAATTGCAGACAGAAATAGGTAAGAACCCTGCAAGTTAAGTTTGACTTTTGGTGGCAACATAGACACAACCTTGTCGATTTCTTGGCAATAGTACACAAATACTTTCCCAACTATTTTATTCCCAATAAAATTTAATAATTGAATTTACTAAGTATACGGTTTCTCCCTTTCATCCCTACACCTCCCTTCAGAAATATGAATTACATTAAACACCCAAATTCTGTGGATGAATTTGAGAAAGTGAAAAATAGGGACACTAGATTCAAAGGGGGGGGGGGAAAGGTACTTCATATTACTTATAGGCACGAACGTGGCTCCTTTCTCCGGTGTCTTAAACCAGGGAAATATTTTCCCAGGATCACATGGCCACTGTGTAGGAAAAGATGCAGCTGCCTTAAGGAATTGCAGACAGGTGCCACATTTGCATCCTCGTGTCCCCTGAAGCATCTTTTTGCCTTCAAACCCAAAGCTCCGCACCGCCATAAGAAACTGGGAAAAACAATACTGTATTGCAATAATGGGCAATTTTAAATAGAATGGATAAAATATTCTCGGACCTCTTTATTTCTAGATAAAATAGATATTTGCAGATGAGAAATATACGTCTGTTATGATTACCCTGTTTCCCCCAAAATAAGACATCCCCTGATAATAAGCCCAATCGGGCTTTTGAGTGCATGGCAATAAGGCCAAGAGCTTATTTCAGGGTCTTATTTTTGGGGGGAAACGGTAATAAATACACATGCAATGAGAAGGAGGAGGAGGATCCTAAGCTATCCACTCTTTAATGAGTAAAAACACTTGAACATGAAATAATCATAAAAGAAAGTTCTTCCTTCTGACTAACTGGAGTGATATGAGTTTTGATTCATTATTTACTATTATTTGCCAGGCCAGGATTGACAGATCTTAAAAAGATCTTCTCCAGGATCTATCCCCAGCAGGCCTTTCAAGCCTTCTAGCAGTGCACCTGGTGCCATTATATAATCAAATGCTTTCCCTAAGAGTTCTAATCGTTCTCTTCTTCTCTTTCTTTTCATCTTTCTTTTTCTTTATATCTTTTTATTAAAAGTTTTACAAAGAATCAACTTCCCTTGGAACTCCGATTAGTGCCTGACCTTCGCACCTTCCGCCGTGAATTAAACACTTGGCTTTTTAAATCCCTCGACCTAGACTGATAATGGGGTTTTAAGGGTTAATTTTAAATTTTTAAATTTTTAGACTTTATTTTATATTGTGGCTTTGTTTTATTGTGTCCATTGTGAGATAGGGCGGCATATAAGCCGAATAAATAAATAAAATAAATAAATAATAAAGAGCATAAATCATAAACTAATAAAAAGTAAAAGCAGTAAAAAAGGGGGGAAAAGAAAGAAAAAAAAGGGAAAAATGCAGAAAGAATAAAAAGAAAAAGAAAAAGCTTTCGATTTCCTCTAAAGCAAATATAAGTGCAATTACAAAATTATCTCTTACTCAATGATTACAGAAAAGTTTATCCTTTTCTATTATCACCAAAACCACAAATCATAAATTCATTTTTCTATTTTATGCAACAAGTCTACAAAGGCTTTCCAGTCGAATTTAAATCCGGTTTTTTAATCTAATCACAGAAGTTAATTCAGTCACTCTGCAAGTTCCATCTTCTCCGCCAACCTCTCCTTTTTCATAGAAATTCATACCTTCCCACTTTTGAGCATATAATAGTCCTGTTGCAATTATCATATATAAAAACAAAGTCTCGTGGCTTTTTTCTATCCATTAGTCCCAAAAGAAATGTCGCTGATTTCAGTTGTACTTTAACTTTTAAAATCTTTTGAATTAATGTACCTTTCTTTTCATCTTTCATTATGGACTACCCAAGGGAGCTGGGTCTGGGCTGGGCACAATATGTCTAACTATGATACTTTCAACTTGGTCATTTATGTCTCACATGAGAACTTTGAATTGATTTATTTTGTGATTCATTTGTTTGTTTTCTTTAAAGAACTAGAATTTGCTTGAAGATGGAAGAACCTCAAGGGATGATTAAAATAACTATAATAATCTTAAAATGGTAATGCCCACTTATATTCATATTGTTTTGTATTGTTAGAAATTATGAGTTAGGGACACGGTGGCTCAGAGGCTAAGACGCTGAGCTTGTCGATCGAAAGGTCAGCAGTTCAGCGGTTCGAGTCCCTAGTGCCGTGTAAACAGGTGAGCTCCCGTTATTTGTCCCAGCTTCTGCCAACCTAGCAGTTTGAAAGCACGTAAAAAAATGCAAGTAGAAAAAATAAGGACCACCTTTGATGGGAAGGTAACAGCGTTCTGTGCACCTTTGGCATTTAGTCATATCGGCCACATAACCACAGAGACGTCTTCGGACAGTGCTGGCTCTTCAGCTTTGAAACAGATGAGCACCGCTCCCTACAGTTGGAAACGACTAGCACATATGTGCGAGGGGGAACCTTTACCTTTACCTTTTTATGAGTTAGTTGCTACCTATTATTTAATATCATGATGCTATTAAGACTTTCTTAAATAATTATTTTATTAGAAAGGAGTTAGCCACAGTGCATATTTTAGGTACAGATTTATATAGGCTGAAAGTTGTCAAGGATTTTCATTCTCTAAAAATAAAAATGCTTCACAGGCAAGTGATATTCTCATACTGTGAAACTTCAATTTTTCGGGTCTAAGCTTCTGCCTATACAGTTGAATATTTCTTTCCACCCTGGGATTCCCACTTTCCTACTCATCCTCTACTTATCTTTTAAATTAATTGAATCTTAACTTTAAAAAAAAAATAAGGATGCTTCAACTCAGCATGGAAGTGAAATCAGATTTGTGAATAATAGCAATTTGCTGGGAGTAGATTTAATAAAATAACATCTGAAGCACAATATGTGTAATCAGATTCAGACCAGGAATTATCATTTAAATTTTAAATTAGTATGTCATCAGTGAGAACAGTTCAGTTGGTTATCCCACTCGGTTTTTGAAATATTTTGAAAGGTTTTTTAAAAAAATAGTTGCCTTTTACTGAGTTGATTTTCATGCAGTGCTAACCTATTTTAGTACTTCATGCACAAGTTGGAATAAGACTGACCAGAGACTTAAATTAATAAATTTCTCATTCTTTCCTGTTGCTTTCATACATAGCTGAGAAAACAATTTTGAAAAAAAAAGTTTGATACTTTTTCCAAGGGATTGGCTTTTTCTTATAGAGAAACTAAGAATACATTTTAAAAAAACTAGTCACATTTAAACATGCCAAATTCTTAAATCATGCATTGTTCAGTTGGTTTACAGTAACAGAGTTGGAAGGGAGCTTGGAGGTCATCTAATCCAACCCCCTGCTCACGCAGGAGACCTGTACTAGGGATTCAAACTGCCGAACTGCCGACCTTTCTGATCAACAAGCTCAGTGTCTTAGCCACTGAGCCATCTAGTCAGGTAGGAGGTAAATAAACCTAGTCAGTTTATTTACCTCCTCTGGTTTTAACTTAATCTCAGATTCATAGGTAGCAACAAGTTAATTTCCATGAGATGCCAGTTTTTCTTTAGGCCCCTGAGAGAAAAAAAGAGCAACGGACTATAGTCACTTATGTTTTGTCCACATGATCCTTTTTTAAAAATACTAACTTTCTCCCTCCCCAATTAAATGTTATTCTGGCTTTACACTGAATTGCTGCATTGCTCTATAGCATTCATCCCAACAAAAATATTTCTTCATCTCTTAAGAACCACTTATTAAGCATCAGTGTAAATAAATTTTTGTTTGAAAGAATTTGTCCAGAAAAAAAATGGAAAAGCTTGAGAATAAAGATTTAGTAAACATCTTACTTGATTGTATCTTACTAGGATATGAAGTTACAAACATACATGAGTTCCCTGCCCCTCCTAATTGCCTTTTCACACAGCTAAAAGTGTATTTAATTTCTATAAGTATTCCTCAGTTATGTTACCTAGATAAAGAGTATTTGGTGCTCTTTGAGGTTGGTTGTTTTCTTGCAGACATTATCATGTTTCCCCGAAAATAAGACCCTGTCTTATATTTTTTTGAACCCCGAAATAAGCGCTTGGCCTTATTTTCAGGGAAGTCTTATTATTATGGGGAATATGGAGCGAGACAGGGATCATTTTGCCATCTTACCTGATTTCCAGCTCGGTCTCCCTAACCCTAACCAGAGGAAATGGCATGGACCGGCTGTGCATGCGGTTAAATATTTTCAGAGGAGGGCTTATTTTTGGGGGAGGGCTTATTTTTGGGGAAACACGGTAATTATCCAAACTAGGTAACTTTCAGCCCTGATCTACAAATATTCTCCTTTATTGTTACCTAGATGTTCATCACTGCCATTCATTTGGTTCATCACTAGAGATCATTGAATATTTGTGAGGAAGAGTTAACTCTGAAAAAATAGGCATTATTTTTTGATAATGTTAAGTCCTATCTATTTCTCTTTCTTAGGAAAGGATTTATGTGCCATGCTTTCCTTACCCACATCCTTCTTTTTAACCCTACATTTGAGGTTAGAAGTACTGTATTTTTCTATATGAAAATAGATGGGTATCAAAAAGTGACTTTCTTCTTATGATATCCTTATTTAAAGCCATCCTTTAGCTGATGTTCAACCAATGGTTGGGTTCCCATTTTATCTTGTTTTGTTTTGTTTGAGTGCCTTCAAGTCTGTTTTTGACTCCTGGCAACTGCCTGGGCAAGTTCCTGCAGTTTTTCTGGCACAATTTTCAGAAGTGGTTTGTCATTGCCTCCTTCCTAGGGCTGAAAGAGAGGGACTGGTCCAAGATTACCCAGTTGGCTTCTTGCCTAGAACTCACAGTCTCCTGGTTTCCAGCCTGGCGCCTTAACCTCTACACCAAACTGACTTTCTTACCCAACGTGGAAGTATTATTTTCTGCATACTTTTATTTAGCATATTTTATATCTTTTCTTTCTTCCATCGAAAGGTGTGAAGTGCCATATGTTCAGTTCCCAGATGTCTCCTATTCAGACACTGCCAAATCTATACCTGTTTAGCTGCATTATATCATATCCCTCACATCATGCCCTGAGAATATATTATTTGGTTAGCTGATGTTGGTTGCAGGAGCACAGAAAATATTTTAAATGAATAGATTTGTGTTTGCATTTTTGGTCTTCACTGAATTTGGTGCTTATCACTCCACTAGTGTCCATTGCTTAACCCTGTTTCCAATGCTACTCCTGTGTTTCATATAGCGTTTGAATTACTGGTTGGCAGAATGTGTGCAGATTCCCTATATTACATTCCCACACATGAACCTTATATTATAATTGAAACTGCAAAATGACATTTCTGTATCAGCAATTGCTCAGCACCATCTTGCCAGGACAGCCAGAGGCAGGAATTTGAAATACAATTTCTGAAGTGTGTCATCTGTAGAAATTTACTTTGGAGCAAAAATCTATACTTGCTATTATTCTCCTGTGATATGTTCTCTTCTTTAACAGTTTAACAGGGAATCAACTTCTTGTTATGAAGTCTACGAAATATAATCTCTTATGGATCTTTAAAGACAAACAGATCAATTGTAGGCTAAACTTTTGTAATCCAGAATCATAAAGTCTTATTCCATAATAAATATGTTATCTTTAATAGTGAGACAATTTTGTTGTTTTAAATTGTTTTCTGTTTTTCTTTTCCTTCTGTACGTACTGATAAAAGTCTTCAAATATCAGCAAGAAGTCAAGAGATACTTGGGAAGAGAAAGCTTATGAATGATAGTATATTTTAATATATTGGAGTTGGTAAATTCCTCTTTGTATAATCTTCTGTCCCTTAATTCCATTTAAACGTGAATTACAGTTTATTACCATTAAAAGCAAGAGGAGGAAGCAGAGCTTTAATTTGTTTTCTTTTAAACTAATAAGGCGCTATACACAAAATCTGTGTACTAGGATGCCTAACTTACTAAGCAGGGCTGGGCAGGGATAATATTTGGATGGGAGATTTCCAAGGATAAAGGCTAGGCTGGGAATTTTTTAAAAAATCTGGAAGAAGCAATGGTAAAAATTTCTAAAAAAGAAACCATTATACAAATGTATCAATGAAACCACCAGGAATTTATCTCAGCTTGAAAGAGACTTGATTCTACTCTCCATATGCTTAGAATATGGGCTGGTTTTCTGCTCATTTTATTTTTCTCTGTACAGTTGCAAATATTATTCTTGAGATGTTCATTTCATTATTATTTATGGCTTGTCAAGAGTAATGTTATTATTGTTGATTACTCACAATAGGTTATTTCATCAAACTGTTTTCAAAATGCTTGAAGAAAAAAAACCCAAGAGGTGAAATTTCATAATTAATGTACCCACATGGTTTGTAGTGTTGTGTGATTGATTTTTTTTCACTCTTCAGAAAAAAATAAACACTTGAATTCCTCTTGTTTGGTTTCTAATGGCCTTGTTGTCAAAATAATAACCTTTTTTCCCCTTAAGCCTACCCTTTGTAGGCTTCAGGAAATTATTTGCAAGAACAGACTAATTTTACTGAATTTGGGGTTATGGTATAAACTATACCATTATTGTTGAATATATGCTAATCACGGAACTATACCAGAATTTTGTTATCTGCATGATATATGTGCTTTTTCCCCCCTCAGGTTCATATTATGGTTCTAGATTGAAATATTTGAAATGTGTAATGGATATGACCCTAAACATGGGTTCACATACACATAAAGAGTACTTAGATGTGTACATAAAGAGCCGTGGTGGCACAGTGGATAGAATGCAATACTGCAGGCTATTTCTGCTGATCACCGACTGCCAGCAGTCTGGCAGATCGAATCTCACCAGGCTCAAGGTTGACTCAGCCTTCCATCCTTCTGAGATGGGTAAAATGAGGATCCAGATTATTGGGGGCAATATGCTGACTCTGTAAACCACTTAGAGAGGGCTGTAAAGCACTGTGAAGTGGTATATAAGTCTTAAGTGCTATTACTATTGCTATATTTATTTGAAAAAAATATGAATATTGAGTTAGCTGGTCTTAGGAAAACGAAATAGGATTGTTCTATTTGGATGGAAGATCAATAATAAAAAGCCAAATTGAGGAACTGGAAAATATTGCAGAAGAAGGCACTTCTGTATTGTGGCCAATAAAACTCCTGGAATATATTTATTTTATAACAATGGATTACATATATTACTATCTCTAATGAAATTAATAGGCATGTGTGTACCTAGCCTTAGATTCAAATAATCGTTTGAGATTACTAATCCTTTATTCATGCACTGCACTATGTTAGTATCACTTCCTTTTATTCTGAGTTAGGTTTTGCTTTGTAGGTTATAATCTGAAATTTATAATGGGATCCTTAATACTTTCCAAAATCAAGATTCAGAGTTTTAAAGTTTTCTCAGTCAACACTGATGAATCACTGGAATTCTTGACAGTGAAATGGGAGATAAATCCTTGAATCACTGTCATGCCCCAGCATATAACTTTATATACTGTTGTTGCTCTCTAGCCCCATCTTGTGGCCGGAGAGACAAATACCAAGTATATTGTTTGAAGCTGACCCCACCCCATTACCCATCAGCCCGCACTCTCAAAATAAGTGCATGCGGGGAAGCCAGACTCCATTTCCTTTAGCATTTGGAGAAGGCAGAAGCACAAAGAAGAATCCATCTTAATCTGTGGCACTTGGTCATCCAAGGACAAACCCATATCCCACACACAGAGCATCACCAGTGAGATTTAAATCGTTTGTATTTATTAATTGTTATGTTCAGCAGTAACTTAATACTGTCTTATCTTGTATTTGGTTCTCATTATATGTATCTCTATTTTCCCAGTTTCACTATATCCTGTTCTTTCAATAAAGCTTTCAGATCTACGTACGCAGTCTGTTTTGTTGGATGATAGGTGGGTTTGGCTCCATGTCAAGCTGCAAACAGACTAAGGTAGTGAGGTGAGGACAGAAAAATTACCATGGGCTTTTATAATTTATCTTCAATAAAAGGACAAAGAAATAAGGACTTTGAAGTCAACATTTTTTAAAATATTCCCCTATTTAAGATAGAGCTTCCAAATGCACTCTAGTAAATTTTAAGGAACTCTAGACATTTTGAACTCCTATTCTCATTACTTTCTCTTGCTATGGAATCCTACTTATCATTGCTCTATGGTTATTAAAATCCATTTTCTATAAATCCATATTTAGTTACAGTAAGCTTTTAATGTCTATGAAGATTCTCAGTCATCCAGGTCATGGTTGTCCATGGTGCTTTTTTCAAGAGGCAATTGGACTTTCTGGTTTTTCTTTAAAGATGTTTTGCTTCTCATCCAAGAAGCTTCTTCAGCTCAGCCAAGAAGCTTTTCCACCTAAGGAAAGAAGTTATCAGAAAGATGAGTGAGGAATTTCCTAGAATGGATGAAGTTTGGCAAGAGTTTCTCTTCCGACAGATATTTATCACTCCTACTTTATGCCTCTTTGGGGGGGGGGGGAACTCGGCACTTTGCTTTTGGGAAGCATCATCCCACTCTTTCCCTTGCTAGAAATACTATTATATTTATTTATTTCATTGTAATCTAAATACCCCCTGCAAAGCATCACCAAGTTCCTTTACTTGAACTTTAAGCAAACTGTATCCTTTAGCTGCCTAAATAAATTTGCTGTCCCGCATTCAGAACTGAAGGACAGTTTTAAAAACAAACTCCATTGCTTAAAGTACTAACATAGGGATTACAAAGGCCATAACAATCAAAAAGTATTATTCTTCCTATTTTCTGAGAGGTTTCAGAAACCTCTCTGAAGCAAAAGTCTGCATCTAAGACCCTATTCAAGATTTTTTTTCCGTGACTTCAGCATCCTTCACTTTTAAAGCCATCTCAGCCAAATGCATTTTTTATCAATCCCTGCAGTGCAACCTATCTCATGTTTCCAGTGCATCATCCAGATCGTTCACACCAAATCCCAGAAAGTAATACCTCCTATCAGCACTCTTTGTTTAAAGAGTCATAATTGATTCTTCTCCTACCTGTCAGCATTCCAGAACAACCCAACTCCAATTAAAAACTCTGAGACAAGCTTCATCTCAAAATCTTCATTTATTGGAATAGGTATACTGGCACATCTGGGAAAACCTGAATCTGAAAGTTCCAGGTTTTCCCTTAATAAATCAAAAACCCCTATCCAGCCCCTGCACCCATCAGTCCATCACATGGCCCAATCACCATCCGCCCCAACACCTCTGCAACCACTCCTTCGCTAGATGCAGGAACACCATGACCTTGACTGAAAAGAAGAATGCTATTATTCTATAATGCTATAATATTATGCTATATTAGGAGTCCTGATGGCGCGGTGGACTAATTCACTGTTATTAAGATCAGCTGCTTGCAATAACTGCAAGTTCAAATCCCACTAGGCTCAAGGTTGACTCAGCCTTCCATCCTTTCTAAGGTAGGTGAAATGAGGACCCAGATTGTGGGGGCAATAAGCTGACTTTGTATAAATAGACAAAAAAAGTATGAAGGCTATTGCTTAATGCACTGTAAGCCGCCCTGAGTCTCCGGAGAAGGGCGGCATATAAATCAATTTTTTAAAAAAAAATAATAATGTCTAACAAAAATCACTCTATGAAATCCAGGGGTGGGTTCTACTGACTTTTACTACCGGTTCACAATGGGACTGCATGTGCGTGCTTCTGCACATGTGCAGAAGCTTCTGCGCATGAGCAGAAACTTCCTGATGATGTCCGGGTCAGTGGGCGAAGCCTCCCACCAGTTTTACTACCGTTCCTTGCGAACCGGTCCGAACTGGGGGCAACCCACCACTGATCAAATCCCCCCTCCTACTTCCCCAAGCCTAAGAAGGTGGCAGCGTGGAAGCTTCTGAGGTTAATATGGCTTCCAAAACTGACACTACCTTCCTGATCCTTTTCTTGCACCAGAAGGATAGGTGAGAGCAACCTATAGTTCCCGGAGTTCTGACTTTTCTTCTTATATTGTTAGTAGTAGTCACTACTTGTAGTAGTATAATTTGTCTCACTTGATAAGTCTTAGAATTTGTACTCTCACATCCCTGATCCTTCTCTCTGGCAGGCCGAGAGAGCTGATAGGTCTAATAAAGCACATGTTCAGGAGCTATTTGTAATATTGAATTGACTTTTATGTAACTCAGCATTTTGCAGAATTCAATTTAGGGATCAGTTTTTTGGATCCAGAGCAAGAAGCGTTCTTCAGAGCAAGCATGGATGAACATGCCTCCTTTAAAAGGTTGTTTCTTTTGCTAGGGTTGCACAGCAGTCATATAAATCCTTAAAAAATGCATGTTTCACTTAAGCAGATTGCAACAGGATGCTTCAGAGTGTGTTAGTGTTAATTCAGTGCATCTCCTTTGTCCTTGAGGCAGGGGTAAAATGCTACCGGTTCAGTAATGATGGAGGCGGGTGGTTCAGAGAACTGGTAGCGATGGCAGCGCGAACTGCGCCATCCACCCACCCGGTCATCATCATTTCCTGGTTTTAACCAGGAAGTAATCTGTTTTTTACCTTCTGCGCATGCACAGAACCATTTGCACATGCGCAGAGGGTCCGTGCGTACATGTGATATGTACACTTCCGAACTGGTAGGGAAGGTAAGTAGATTTCACCCCTGCCTTGAGAGGTATCCTGTGCTGTTTATTGTGCAAGAGAACTCAGATCCTGTAATTTGTCTACCCTCTTCGTCACTATTTTCAGTATATAAAATGAACATCTTAATAAGAGAAAGATGCTCTCTCTGTTATGTAGGCATACGCCATTTTTCCCCCTTGCCTAGATATAAAAACTTTGTTTCTAAAACAAAGCAGGAATGTAAAGGGGAAAGATGTTGCTGAATGGAGGATGATAACAGAAGGGATTAACCTTCAGATTATATGTTGGCATTTCTAGGGACAAAAGGAAGTGAGTGTCTCTATTTCAAGAAAAAAAATCCTATTTCTGTAGAATTAGGCAAATACATTTGAGCCATGAACTGATAGGCTTGGTTGATCTTTTTTGTTTCCGTGTGTTATGCTGAAGTCTCGTCGTCTTTCTATTTGCAAGCTCGGTAAATGTATTTTATGTCAGCCTTTTTTCATAGTTTCATAGCATATTCCAGAATACCCAGCAATTTATTTTCCTACTCAGAATCTTCTTGTAATAATACTAATGATTCTTGAAAATCCCTTGTCCCTTTACTGGGACTGCGAAGTGAGAAAATCCTTTTTATAGTAGACCAGTATCTGGTCTATATTTGGAGTATCACGTTATCTTCTGAATTTTATTCTTTTAAGAAATTCTTTTTCACTCTTAAATGTTTCATATTGTAATATTTCAAGTTAAATGGACATTGTAACAGCTATATTTTACTTGTCTCTTGTGAGATTGGTCTCTCCCAATATAGGGGGAGACATGTTGATTCCACTCCTGTATTCCTCGTGGCCAAGAGAAAGTCCTGTGGAAATGATTGGATTTGTGAGAGCTCCAACTCTCTAGTAGCCATGGAGGACATGGGGAGAACATTAATGGAAGAACCTCCTGAAAGGTAGTTGTTGGTAGAATGAACTATTAAGCAGTGGTAGGTTGCTACTGGTTCACCCCAGTTCAGGCGAACTGGTAGCAGCAGCAGTGGGAGGCTCTGCCCACTCACCCAGACATCATCAAATATGCTCTGCATGCACGAGCAAACCGGTAGCAAAGATAAATGAAACCCACCACTGCTATCAAGTCTCCAATCCAAACAAGAACGTTTGGGAGTTTCAGTCTTCAGTTGAATGGCCTTCTCTAGGTTCTGTTACAATTCAGAGCTTGTTTCAGCCATTAGGTCCTCGACACTGCATTTGAATGCTTCAAGGTTGTTTCTGAGTTCAGTTTACCCTTTTAAAAAAAATCAAACTTACCTATCTAAATTTCATTTTACTTAAATATAAAATAAAATGGCCTTTTTCACATTTTTAATATAAAAGTATTTATATTTTTATGGATTTGAGTATATAAGTAACAATAAGTGCTTTCATTTAAAACATGCTAGATATTTGTTTGGAGCACATTTATCAGATTATATGTAGCAATCTAATTAATTCCTAAAATACTGTATAGTCTAGATCAGTTACAGAGAATTGTTTTGTGTCAATATGATTCCTGAAGTAAATAAGAGAGAAGTTACACATTTAACAAGAAAGCTAAAAAAGAACCACAATATTAGTATTAAGTTTTTCATCTTTTCTGTAGAATGGAAAAGATGGATGCTTCAGAGCTGACAGTTAGAGCTACTGTATACAACAGACCTGTCAGCCAAAGATGTATGTAAGCTAGGCAGAACTTTAAACATTTTTACTGAGCCAAACAGATGTAGGTCAGCCAGGGAGGAAGTTGGCTTAAACATCTGAGGAATAAACAAAATATGCCTAACAAAATCTTCAAAGCCATTGTTGAATGCATTAGTTGAACCAGTGGGACCTCTTGTCCTTCTGAGAAACTAATTTCTCAACTTTCTGGAGTTTCTTAGTGTGATAGAATTCTAAGAGTCTCTAGTGTGAGACTCTGGAAAGTAGAAGAAGAAAAAGAACTGTTGCTAAAGAGATTTCTCAGCCCAGGGGATGTTAGAATTATGAGAAAGAGACCCAGAGTGCCCTACCTTAATAACTGAAAGTATAACTAGAACAGAAGAATTGCTTTGACAGGCTTTTGAGATTTGTACAAAAGCAATAAAGATCTTTCCAGAATTCCAAGTAGTATTTGTTTTTTAAGTTTGCCAGCTTCATCATGTCCTGCTTCGGGTTTCAAGTACTGAAACCCAAAGCAGTCACACATATTTGCTATTGTAGCTCATAGTTTACTCAAGGTCAAAGAGATAATCACAGTCAAAGCATGCAAATCAAAACAGAATCTCTGACCGGCTGGCCTGAATGATTTGCTTTTAAAAGAGTCCTGCAGAAGAATAGTCCAAAAACAGTCCAAGGTTCCGAGAGCCATGTCTGAGTTGTCAGCCAGTCAGAAGGTCAGATTTTCAAGGTTTCTTATGCAACCAGGATTCACACAAGAGCCAGAGGTCAGACATTATTTCCAGCAAAGGGAACAGAGATCATGGCTGCCTCTTAAATCAAGCTGTAGCTAGTTGGTTCATCCCTGAAAGTTTCAAATGTTTGGGACCCAAATATCAAAAGGACTATCAGCCTGTATTCTCCTGTGTGCCAAGGTGACTTTCTATGTACTGTATTTTTGGAGTATAAAACACCCTTTTTTCCCTCCTAAAGGAGGGAAAGCCTGAAAATTTGGGTGCTTATACTCTGAATTTAGCTTTTTCAAAGCTTTTTTTCAGCCCTAACGAGGCGCTAGCAAGTGAAGCGCTTTGCCTGCTCCCTCTGACTCTCAGCTGTGCAGTTTTTTTTCCAGCTCTAACGGGGTGCTAGCAAGTGAAGTGATCTCCGTGGTTTGCCTGCTTTTCTCATTGCTTCTCTTTCCAAAGATTGGTTGTGCTTTAGAAGCTGTTTTTTATCCCCAAGCAGGGCATAAAAAACAGGAAACGAATGTGCTGAAGCTGACCAGACTAAGGACCCTAGCCAGAAGGTAGGCAGATTTTTTCCCCCTATTTTCTTCCCAAAAAAACTAAGCTGCGTCTTATCCTCCTGTGCGTCTTATACTCCGAAAAATACGATAATTCAGTCACAGGTATAAAATTTACTGGTAAAAAAGAGGGACTTTCTTGGTAATTATAGAACGTCTTTCTTAAAGAAACTAATCGATTGTTCATATTAATACTATTTAGCATCACATTGTATTGTATTAAGCTTTTACCTATTTAAAAGCTTTATCTCCTACATTCTTGTTAGGGTTTTTTTAAATATCCATTGCAGTGAAATCTGACATGATGAAACTCAGCCCTTAGGTTTAAGTATCTTAAAATAAATTCCAGGCTCTCTGAGGAGACTTAAGAATATTGTTCGTATGCTTACTTTCTATATTTACACATGTCATTTGAATACTCCATATCCACAAAAAGTCAGATAGATTTGGTGAACTTTTTTTCACCTTTACTGTATTTGTTTCTGATGCTTTCACATTTCCTGCTCATTTTGTTATTGAATGTTGAATCCTTCAGTCCACAGATTGATTTTGGCTTCAGGTACATTGAGATCCAGTTTGATGTAATAGTTAAGGCATCAGACTGGAAACCAGGAGACAGTGAGTTCTGGTTCCACCTTAGGCAGAAAGCCGGTTGGGTGACCTTGGGCTGGTCACTTTCTCTCAGTCCTAGGAAGGAGGCAGCGGCAAACCACTTCTAAAAAACCTTGCCACGGAAACTGTTTATCTTTACATACCTCTAAGGATGGGACCAGATCAGGGATGAAATGTAAAATTTGTTTACATTACACAGAATACTACCGGTTCTGTGGGCGTGGCTTGGTGGGGGGGTGTAATATGACTGGGTGGGCGTGGCCAATTTTTTTTTTAATTTTTCAAAGCATTTTTTCTAATGCTTTGAAAAGCCTCTGCCGATCAGGCAATTCAGCTGGGATCGTCAGAGACTTTTCAAAGCATTTTTTTTACCACCTCTTCGGCCAAGAGGTTGCAGAAAAAAATGTTTTCAAAAGCCTCTGACGATCCCAGCTGAGCCCTGCGATCATCAGAGGCGTGTTTTTTTTTACTTTTAAAAGCATTTTTTCGTTGGAAGAGGTTGTAGAAAAAATGCTTTTAAAAGTAAAAAAAAAGCCTCTGATGATCGTGCAGCTCAGCTGGGCATGGTGGGGGGCGGGTGTGCAGGTACTTTTGCTACCGGTTCTCCGAACCACCCGCCGCCATCGCTACCGGATGGGCGATCCGGTCCAAACCGGGAGCATTTCACCCCTGGACCAGATAGAGTTAAGATTTCCATTAAGAATGCTGAATGTTACACTGAGTCCCATAAAACTGACAATTGAAAAAAAACCAGGCACTCCCACAAGTAACTTGTATACACATGCCCTCTGAAATAGCATTAATTCTGTATGCAGTTTTTGAGACTACAGATAGTCCTTGATTTACAACAATTCATTTAATGACTGTTCAAAGTTACATCAGCACTGAAAAAAGTGACTTATGACCAATTTTCACCATTACAACCCTTGTAGCATCCCCATGATCATGTGATCAAAATTCAGATGCTCGGCCACTGGTTCATACTTACAACAGTCGCAGTGTCCCGAGATCATGTGGTCACCTTTTGCAACATTTGGACAAGCAAAGTTAAAGGGGAAGCCAGATTCACTTAACAACTGGGTTACTAACTTATCAATTGCAGTGATTCACTTAACAACTGTGGCAAGAAAAGTTGTAAAATGGGGCAAAATTCACTTAACAAATGTTTCACTTAACAACAGAAATTTTGGGCTCATTTGTGGTCATAAACAAAGGACTACCTGTATAGCCTTGCCATTTAGTGAATTGATGTGGTCAGTTTGGTTATTGCAGTCCCATACATATCAATTTCCTTAAACCACTGACTCAGTCAGTTTTTGTAACAGTCCCACATAGAATCATGAAGTCTAAAGTTCTGCAAATCTTTTTAACAGTGATGTTTTAAAACGCATCACAGGATATACAGATATCTCTATAATTCATTAAAGCAGCCTTGTCTCTCTTTTTTTGGTTCAAGTTTCAGAAGATACTCTGGACTTTCTCCTCATCAGTGGTGGGTTTCAAATTTTCTTACTACCGGTTCTGTGGGCGTGGCTTGGCGGGCGTGGCAGGAGAAGGATACTGTAAAATCTCCATTTCCACCCCACTCCAGAGGAAGGATACTATAAAATCTCCATTCCCTCCCCAATCCAGGGGAAGGTTACTGCAAAATCCCCATTTCCTCCCGATCAGCTGGGACTTGGGAGGCAGAGAATAGATGGGGGTGGGGCCAGTCAGAATTCTTACTACCGGTTCTCTGAACTACTCAAAATTTCCACTACCGGTTCTCCAGAACTGGTCAGAACCTGCTGAAACCCACCTCTGCTCTGCATGCATGTTCATGCAGAGCCTCTTTGCTTCAAAGCATTAGGTGAAAATGTTGCTTCTTTCTCTAATACTGTCCCAGCCAGAGGAAGGCTATTACAGCTAAGTCAGAAAACCATACTGTGCTCAGTGTATACCATATACATTTACTTTTTTGCCAGTGCAAACTCTCATAAACGTAACAAAATTCATTTGTTAGGAAAAACAAATATACTCTTGAATGAAATTTAGAGAGAAAGCTGCATTAATGAAAAGACCGAAATAATGATTTATGCAAAGGAAGACTTTATGAATCTTGCATAAAAGTCAGAAATTTAATAAAATATGTGGTTGATTGAATGGATAGATGATAGGTAGGTATATTTAAAGGGGATTGTTACTTATTAGGAATTATGTGTCTCAATTTATCGTATTTCTTTTGATTCTTAAACAATGATTCTTCTTTCATATAACACTGATTCAGAAATATGCAGGATAAATTGCAGGCAGTCCAGTTCTACAGGCATTAATAGTGACAATAACATGAAACGGTTGTTACTGAATTATTTACATTTGAGCCAGCATTTATCCGTTTATTTAAGCTAAAGTCCTATAGAACTCAGTGAAACTTACTTCTGAATTTAACTCACATTGAATTGAATCTTTGAAATGAATGTGAAAAATATTAAATGGTTCATATTTGATAGGTATTCAACATATTCAAAAATATATTTGTATCACCTTGCACATAAAACAAAACTGTTGCTAATTTTATAGTAAGGTATTTATTTCAACTGAATTTTATCAGAATTTCTGTTACGAGCCAAGAATATTTTAGCTATAATACCCTGTAATAACATCCAACTGGTCCTAGAGATTTTTTACTTCTAAATTTCTCTAGAGTATTTCTGCATTGCTTCTTGAAGTTAGTTCTTGAAATCAACTGAAATTGTGTTTATAACACTAGCAGATTTTGAATAAGAAGCCTTTTGGGATATATTCCAGTTTCAATTTTTGTTCTTTTTGGTTCCTTTGGTTTCACTTACACCATGGCTCAAAAATATTATTTTTTTTAAATTTTTATTTCTTGAAACTCTTCATTGGGAATTGATTGTAGTAGGTGAAGCAAGAAACTAATTATTTGATCTCCCCCCCCCCCGTTATTTATTTTGTAGCTGGTACTTTCCACATCTGTATTCCATGCTTTGTTTTAGTAACTTGTTGGTATTATTTGGGCTAATTTACAATTTTAACCTATGAGTTGTAATAGAAATTTATCTCAAAACAGATGGCTTTAATTACATTTGTACTACTTGTGAATTCCATGTACCTTCAGCTATTATGCCTTTGTTTATTATTAATGAGCATTGTTTAAAATCCATAAAGATTCACACCAGTTAAACTGAGAAAATTAAAACATTAATTTATAAATGTAGAACTTTTCCTGAACTTTCCAAAGTTATACTTTCAAGCTGTCCTCTTGTGGCCTGCTAGTTTGTTTTGACATGCAGCACCTGTTGTTTTAAATCACCTAGGAAGTAAAAGGGTATCTCCAGAAGGTACAATGTAATTGCTGTTGTTACTGATAAAGGCTTGATACGGAAAGTTCCTACACTTTGCTAGTGTTTTTGACATCTTTTTGACTTCTCACTGTTCTCGTTGTCAGAGCTGATGCCTCAAAAGCATGTAGTTCAATAGGGTAATAGGGACTGGAGTGAGTAGCTTTGACTGACAATTTGAAGTAAACGTGAACTTCAATTGCTCCTCCACGGCCAGTTAATTTTTAGGAAAGTGTAAACTCTTGTACACTGTTTAGTTGTATATAGAGGTAGTACTGCAGTGTGACAGACATCAGCCCATGTGTTTCTCCTGACAACACAATGAAATGATGGAAGGAATAAGGTTTCTGGTATTCCTTACTGGAAATCTACAAATATCCACAAACCTAGAACTATCATTGTTTTGCATAAAACATAATCTTTATCCTGATAATTTTTATCAGTTGAGATGTGATCTGCCAGTGGAGGACATGCACACCAGCCCATTGCCATGGACAGATCACTCCCTGCTCCCCCTTTGACTCCCCTGCAGAGAGGCAGGGCCCATTTGATCTGCCCACCCCAAGCAATTGATGGATTCCAAGGGGTTCCAGAGAAAGCTTGAGATTTTCCCTGAGAATTTGGTGAACAGTTCAGGCAAGTCCTTAGCCTATGCTTGAAATGGACAACCGGATGAGGTGTTGGGTTTACTCCTGTGTGGTTTCTCTCAGGGGGTTTCAAAAGAACTTAATCCTCCGGCAGCAAACTCCTCCATTTAAGTTTAACCTCAGGAAGAAAGCTGCTCCTGTTTAGAGATTTAGTCAAGACGATCTCATACATTTATCAGAGGTGGAAGGGATTAGACCCTTCCACTGGAGGCCTGCGGACCAGATGCATCACGCACAGGCCACGACCACCCCAGCTCCACGAATGGGGAAAACGTCACAAAACATCATGTGACGGCAACATGATGCTGTGAGTTTGACATCCATAGATTAGACTATAGGGCAGTGATTGCTAACCTTTTTGCTGTCGCATGCCAAAAGGAGGGGGAATGCGGGAGGGTCGCATGCGTGCGTGCCCACACTCATAATTCAATGTGCCCCACCCCCCTGTGCATGCATGCATGACACACACCCCACGCGCTCCCCCCACTTTTGACACCGTGATAGCACGGTGGGCTCGGTAGGCCTGCTTTTTGCCCTCCCCAGGCTCCAGAGGCTTTCTAGGAGCCTGGGGAGGGTGAAAACAGCCTTCCCCACCCGGAGGCCCTCCAGAGGCTGGAAATGGCCTGTTCTCTGACTTCCGGTGGGCCTGAAAGGCCCAAAAATCAGCTGGCCAGAGCACACATGGATGCTGGAGCTGAGCTAGGGCATCACGGCTATAGGGCAGTTATGAATAATTCTCAGCTAATACAGTTGCTAGCAGGAATGCCAAATATGGCAATATTTGCAATGGAGGACTCCAATTTCTGGAGAACATAAACACAGCTATACTCAAGACACAATTATGCTGGTAATGAAATGCCTCTTTTTGAACAGTACATGGCAATGGTAAACTTGCATTTTGAAGCAAGTTTAAAGTGGTGACTTTATTGATGACAATCATCTGATCACTTTGAGGTTGGTATTTTATTTCAATGGGAGACAGGCAAGTTGACATTTGTTTTACAGCATTATCTAAAAAGCTCCTTCCCAGTAGTAAGCTTTTATTGTTCCAAATATAACTTACTCTGATATGTACTATTTTTCCTTTGTTAACTATTATTTGTTATTCCAAGTGGATCAAGTATGTGATTATTACAAGAATACATAAGGTGTCAGGTGAAATAAAGAAATATGTGTGTATGCTTTGTAATGTTCTGCAAAGTAAACGGGTAAATATATGCAAGCCTTACTCTTGTATCAAATCAAAGTACCAATCAAGTACAAAGTACCACTGGCCACAATCAAGCATTTTAGGAAAACTTTTTTCCTTCCTAAAATATGATTGTTTTGTGAGTCCCCTTTCCTAAATTTAGAATGCACAGAGTTTGGGGTTTGTAGCCCCAAAACCATTTCAAATGCTGCCGTTTATATTCCTTTTTAGTAAAATTAACTGTAGATAACATTTGCTTTAACTTACCTATCATTAAATGGAGTGTAAAGTCACTGTTTATTCTTCATCTTATCTTTGTATTCCCCCCTCCCCTTTCTATAGTGCCATTTGATATATTGGCAGTCATGGAATAGATTTTAGGCTTCTTTGTGCATTACACCGTATGAAAGAATCTCAGTGTCTGTGAAGTACTGAGAAAACCTATGAGACTTTGAAGCATTAATTTACTTTTTAAAAGATAGCTTAAAGATAGCTTTTTGTTGCCTGCAGCAATAGTCTAACAACACCCTGTGGGAGTAAGACAACTGGGTAAACATTGCAGGAAACTTGTGCTTATGATTTGAACACTCTGAAGATGTGTTTAGTTAAGGAGCATTGCTTTAAAAGAATCCTATAAGTCAAATCGCTTGGGGTATAACCCTTTAAAATCGTACACACTTGGAATGAAGCCAGTATCAGTCCCTAAACAAACTGGAAGGGGATTGCTGGATTCACAGCATTTGTGGATTGGTGTTTTAAGATTAGATTGATTGGCTGAAGAATGGAATAAGGCAGGATTATTCTTTATTCTGCTGAAAATAGTAGTCTCCCAGTAAGGACTATCAAAAGTCCACGTGGTCTCAAAAATATTTTTTGTTCAGTTTTTCCTCCATAGTCAATTCAGTCTATCTAATGAAAAAGGACAGTATTGGTGTTTCCAGAAGAACATTTATTTCTCATCAGATGCACTGCATAAAATGTAACCCATATTAATTATGCTATTAGGTAGATTATTATGTATATTATATCAAACAAGCTCTTTCTGGAAATGCTCTTTAAAATGTTAGCGCTTGCTTTGTGCTATTGAATTACAATTTAGCTCCACTTATTTTAGACCTGCTATATTTTTAAAGAAATTTAGTTCACATTACAGTGGCATAGTAAAAATTCATACATACATACCAGTGGTGGGTTGCCCCGGTTCCGGTTCTATAGAACCGGTAGTAAAACCAGCGGGAGGCTCCGTCCACCAACCCCGACGTCATCAGGAAGCTTCTGCGCATGAGCAGAAGCACGTGTGACCCCATTGCAAACCAGTAGTAAAGGTAAGTAGAACCCACCCCTGATACATACCTATTACTTTGGGGGGAAAACAATGTTACACTGACAACAGAAAAGGAATAAGGAGAAGTAAGCTAAAGGCATAGGATAAGAAAAGGAAAAGGAAAAACAACTGAACTCAATTAAATTACTATTTGCTACATTTGTCTATACTTTTTTTTAATCTTTGATAATCATCCCTGTTTTCATCACATCCAGTGGTTGAACTAAGCATTTCATGTATTCTGACTCATGCTTTATTCCTATATGTACTGCTCATAATACATCCAGAAATCAACCTTTAACTTCATTTTGCACAAAAACATTTTATAATTCAAGCCTAGTTGCTTTATCATACTCCTGATTTTAGCGTTGCCTCCTATCAGACGGGTAGTGATCAGTGGTGAAATGTAAAATTTGTTACTACCGTAACAAATGGTAGTTCTGTGAGTGTGGCTTTGGGGGGGGGTAATGTGACTGGGTGGGCGTGGCTAACTTTTTTTTTTAACTTTTAAAACCATTTTTAATTTTTTTCATTTTAAAAGCCTCTGACGATCCCAGCTGAGTTGCCTGATCGGCAGAGGCTTTTAAAAGCATTTTTTTTTACAACCTCTTCGGCCAAAGAGGTTGTAGAAAAAATGTTTTTAAAAGGGAAAAAAAAAACCCTCTGGCTTGTGCGGCTCAGCTGGGGGGGGGGGGCAGGGATTTTTGCTACCCTCCGAACCACCCGCCTCCATCGCTACTGGATCAGGCGATCTGGTCCGAACCGGGAGCATTTCACCCCTGGTGGTGATGTCCATCAATGGTATTTGTTATTTTGTAGTCAACTGCTTTGAGCTATTAATGGTTTTACTGAGAAAAATATAATATGCACCACTATTCCATTGCCCTACAAACATGTGTTTTCTTTACCACATAGGCAGAAGGAATCTTTTTTTAAATGGATATCAGCAGTCCCTGTTCTCTAAATGCCCGATGATGTTTTGTATATTCTATCATCTTGTTCCTATCCATCTATTCATGTCACCTGGCAGATTGTCTTCTTCTCCTACCCCCAATGACATTCATTCAGAAGGTTGTACAGTTTTTCCCATATTTCCCTCTTCCGTGTTCACTGGAGCATAACATTCAACTTTCACCCACCTATAGATTTGTTTCCATTTGCACCCACCACAACCTAAATAATACAAATTCATACTTTCTAGCCCACATTTTAGCCCTTTCATTTACAACTAAACCTACACCTTCAATTTCCTGGATGCATTATCAATTCCATTCCACAAAATCAAATCATTTTCATTCGGAACTGTTCTATCCTTCCCTTCCATAGATATAAATGTTTTTCAGAAAATTCCATTTCATTGTTAATACCTGCAGCACTTATAGTACTTATTGTCCCTCCTAAGGACAGAACAGATCAGTTTTGCCACATTTTGCTCAATATGCTACAAATGTTTACCTCAAGCATATTCATACTATTCTTTAAAAAATTAATTCAGATACACTACTATATTATAAAAAAGCTAATTTTATTATTGTGATCATATATTATTGTCTCAGTGCTGGGACACTGATAAAAATAAACTTATAAGCAAACTCTAAATTCTTTAATGTCAATATATATTTTCATTAATCATTGTTCTTACATAGCCTAAATGATCCCCCCCCAAGGAATGCTTCTTATTGGCCCTGTTTAAATTTGCCTTTGTTTTGTTCTTAAATAAAAATGTTCCATTATTGTTCCTTCTAAATTTCGGATGGGAAAGACTTAATCAGTATTTTACTTGTTGCTGCATTCTAAGATTGTGCCTTGTCTTAACCTCATAAGACTGTTTTCAAAAACTTGGTTTTTAAGCAGGTTAGGGAACATTTTTTATTAATGTCCAAGACAGAGTGGGGTGTTTTTAGAATCCTGTTCATGATGTTCAGAATCATGAACAGGATTCTAAAAAATGTACACATACTATGAAGAAAATATCCAAAGAAACTATGAAAGCAACTTGCTTCCCGTGAAATATTTATGGAATGAGTATATTAGCAAAAGCAGCAGGAGAGTATTGGTACCCCATTCCACTTGGAAAAAGAAAGCCTGACTGTATTTACATCCTCATTACAATATGGCATGCACATACCCTGTGCTTAGATATATATATCTTATTTTCAAACTTTTGAAATTCTAAAGGGATAGTGGCAAGCAACAGCAAACAGGCTAAGCAGCAATCTCATTGAAACAAAATGCACCATGAGCTTCATCAATGATAAGGGGACATTTATCATATCTGCAGATGATATAACGCTGGGCAGAATGATTAATACTTTAGATCAGTAATTCCCAACCTTTTTTTGGCCATGTCCCACCTAAGTATCTCTAAAATCCTGATGCCCCCCCCCCCCCGGACATATAATTCTTACTATTTGAAAAGTGACTCCTACTCACGCGGAGGAAGCCTAAGAGGCCATTAACTTGGTTTAAACAAGGATCCAATTGCCCCCATTAAAAGTCAAATTGCCCCCCTGTGGGGCGTGGGCCCCACATTGGGAACCACTGCTTTAGATCAAAGAAAGAATGTTAAAAATGAACTAGACAGAGATATTTATGTATTTAGTAATGAAATATAGAAAACTACGAGAGGGAGGGAGAGAAACAAATCTCCATCCCCAGGCATAGTGGTGGTCAGATTTTCTTAGGCCCTATTATGATTTAAAAATGCACTTTTTTTCAAACAGGAAAATGTACAGGTTTATTACCATGGCGTTTTTCTTTTTAAAGTTTCAATAATGTTTATTATAACACAGAATAGAATAGAATAGAATTTTTTATTGGCCAAGTGTGATTGGACACACAAGGAATTTGTCTTGTTGCATATTCTCTCAGTGTACATAAAAGAAAAGATACGTCCATCAAGAATCATAAGGTACAACACTTAATGATAGTCATAAGGAACAAATAAGCAATCAGGAAACAATATCAATATAAATCGTAAGGATACAAGCAACAAAGTTACAGTCATAAGCGGAAGGAGGTGGGTGGTGGGAACGATGAGAAGATTAATAGTAGTGCAGACGTAATAAATAGTTTGACAGTGTTGAGGGAATTATTTATTTAGCAGAGTGATATCGTTCAGGGAAAAACTGTTCTTGTGTCTAGTTGTTCTAGTGTGCAGTGCAGTAGTTGTGAGGGTAGGAGTTGAAACAGTTTATGTCCAGGTCTGTAAATATTTTCACAGCCCTCTTTTTGACTCGTGCTGTATGCAGGTCCTCAATGGAAGGCAGGCTGGTAGCTATTGTTTTACAATACAATGAAAATAAAGATTAAAAGGGGGCATGCAGGATCCCAGAGAAGAGGAAAAAAAGGTGTTGACTTCCGACTGTTTCCAACACAGTAAAATATTAATATAATTATGACCTCAACTTTGTACATTATCTATAATTATTACAAGCCAGTTCTGTAACTACACAGTTATTAAACCTTCAAACTAAATTCTAAATTTATTTCTTTTTTCTATTTCAAGCATAAAAACCAGAAGCTCTATCCAAATAGAAACATGACCAAATACAACCTCTTTGTTTAAAACAGTTTACATTGATTGCCATCTTGATCAAATCTTCCCACCCCCCTTTCCCACCCCCTACTGTTGTGGGAAATGATATATATTTCTATTTACACTTCTTAATCTTTCTAAACTATCATCATCTACATTAACTATGCTAACCTTAAAGGGAAAACTGTTTTATATTCTTTTTAGGACTCTAAACCTTTCTTTAAAAAATTCATCTTTAATACTAAAATCAATTAGTTCTAATGCATCTTTTAAACTTTAACATGCATACTTTCAAATTCACTTTCAATAATACTTTGCAAATTTTAGAAATTGCTCAAGTGTTATATATAAAAAAGAAAAAAAATATGAAAGGTTACAAAAAATTCCATTCTCAAACCCACTTTATAAGCACAAAAGAATTGGAATTGGGAAGGAAAGCTGTCTTTGGAATCTATCCTGATTCCAAAGGAAAGCATTTTCGGGCGGCAGACCCATGATCCCCTTCCCAATTCCAAAAATGGGGTGTGCAAAGGCAAAAAAAGTGCATCACGTTTCAGGTGGCGGATCTGGCCAGGAGGAAAGAGAAGGTGAATCTGCTGAGAAGGAGGACGAGGGTGCGCAGCTCTGCAATGTGCAACAGGAAGAAAAGCATTTTCAGGCGGCAGTGCTGCGATCCTCTCCCCGAATCCAAACCAGTTCCTGGTTCCCTGCTGCACATTTCAGGGGAACTGGACTCCACCTGAAACGCGGCTCTGAGAATTGCATTGGGGAATCCAGCCAACGGGAGTGGTGGCTGGAAAGGAGGGATGTTTCACTTTAGGGACTCCCACTTGGCTCCCGGGCGTGGAGTGGGCTTAGGCAGTGGCGGCGGTTGCTCCTTACATTGCTGGGGAGTGAAGTCATCATGACCATTGTCTGCCCTGAGCTGCCCGCTGGGTAGCCAGAGGGGTGACCAGCCGTGAACTGTGTGGCCTGCCTTGTTCACCAAAGCCACTGGGCAGATTCCCCCCCCCCCCGACTGTCCCAAAAAGGTTTGTTCCTCAGGCTGTGCCCTGCCCAGATCCCTTCCTCCTGGAACTGCCCGAAAATGTCCAAAGGGTGGGGGCCAGCGGATGGGCAGGGCTACATTCAGACTATAAGACGCACCCAGATTTTCACCCTCTTTTTGGTGGTAAAAAGGTGTGTCTTATACTCCAAAAAATACGGTAATTAAATCCATCCTAACTCCAATTAACTTATTAAATTTAAGTCACACATTACAGCTTGTCCTCATAAAATAAAATCTTTTTTTTCTTTTGAAATTCTATTAAATAAATATAATTTTCTCTTTTTCTCAATAGAAATATGAAATGACTTTTAAAACAAGTATGTTAAAATTGTCCATTTTCATGCTGATTTTGAAGTAGAGTTTCCAAACTTGTTTCTTGGGAATTGTAGATTTACTTGTAACTCCTCTTCTTTCAGTTGCACTAGGGGGCTTGTAATTAAACCATCTTCATAGTGGGACCTGTTTGTGTCGGATTTATATTCCAAAATTATAATTAAGTCCTTTGCATTGTCAAATACTTGTGCAGTAGCGGTAGTGTTTGGTAACTTTCTGAACTTGGTTGCATCATTGGGCTACACATCCTTCTTCCAATTATTTAACTAATTCGTTCCTCTTACTCCTCTTTCATGACATCTTTGGAACATAGTTAATCTATAGAGTGAATCTGGTTTACATTCCTTCGATGTTGCTTCATCTTCTTCTATTCTTTAGCTCCCTCTAATGGTCAAAGAATAAATCTTTTTTGGGGAAAAAAGATTTTTTTGTAGATCAGCTGGTCAACCAGAATCCATTAAAATTGGAAGATTTCAGCCTCCCACAACATACAATCCAAAATTGCAAATTATAACTCCCAACGTCAAATAAAAGTGACAAATTAATGGAAATTACGAAATAAAACTCCTTATGTTTCTTCATCAAAAAGAAAAAGAAAAAACACGTCCTTATCTTAGCTTACCTCCAACAATCCTCTTATCAATATCCGTGAAATGGTGCAGATTTTCAAAAAGGATTAACAGACTATCACTGAAAAGTGACTTTTAGCTTAATAAAGATAAGAATCAAAGTATTTAAGACATGAAAGGCGAGACTTATTGTCCGTTTGAAAAATAAATTCCAAAATGGCTGCTTTTCAACAATGAAGTTACCTGTTTCCCAGTTTATGGGTGACTCATCTGGCTACTTAGGAGCATTGCTCAAGAGTTTTCTTGCAGATCACCACTGCAAGAAATATTGTGGGTTGAATCTGGGGCTCTTCCTAAACCAGGAGAACTCATGGAACCCAGTACCCTGTTTGTACATTGAAAAAGCTTCAGTCCGAAGGAGAGCTTTCCAGACTGGTCAGTCAGCCATCTTCACTTGAAGTTCCTACTATGATATGCTTATATTTAGGTAAAGGTAAAGGTTCCCCTCGCACATATGTGCTAGTCGTTCCTGACACTAGGCGGTGGTGCTCATCTCCGTTTCAAAGCCAAAGAGCCAGCGCTGTCTGAAGATGTCTCCGTGGTCATGTGGCTGGCATGACTAAACGCCAAAGGCTCATAGAACACTGTTACCTTCCCACCAAAGGTTACCTTATTTTTCTACTTGCATTTTTTACGTGCTTTTTGTTAGGATTCTATATGATGTATATAATGTTAGAACCAGTTGTTCAGGCAATATATGTATACTGTAACTTTAAACTGTAAATGTTACGTTCTTGCTGAGTCATGCTGTAATGGGATAATGACTAGTTGGGAATATATTTAAACAAAGTATTGTAACCTGGTCTGTTCGGAACTGAAGCTGCTATGAACTGCTGCTGCTATGGAATTGCTGCTGCTGCTGCTATGAACTGCTATGAGCTGCTATTGTGAAGGAGTTGCTATCTGTTGATGGATCTGCTACCATCGTGGTTTGCTAACCAGAGTGAGTTGTTTGGACTGATTTACTGGACTGATTTATTGGTGAAGACTTGGGATTTGTTTATGACTACGCTACTGCTTTTTCCTACGATAAAGTAAACTTTTGCTAAACCAGTTTTCTTATTCATTGCTCTCAACGTTTCCTTGTGCAGTTACTCTGCTGGTTGGTAAAACAACATCAATATCCTTAACATGGGTTATGGGCCCAGAGCCAACCATAACTAACAAGGATTGTTAAAAGCTAAACTGAGAGTTAATGTGAATAGTACAAACTGTGTTTGTGATAAACAATCCAAGTGAAGATGGCTCTAGAACAGGCAGCAAATTTTTCCATGATAACCCGGCTGGATGGAACAAACTATGTATCCTGGTCTACAAAATGTAGTTTACTTCTGCGTAGAGAAGGACTTTGGGACATAGTTAATAATCCACCGGATGTAACAGCATGGAATCCTGATGATGAAGAAGATGCGAAGAAGATAACCAAGTTTAACAGAGACAATGAAAGAGCTTTTTGCATTATTGGACTAACACTGGGTGACCAGCAGCTTGTCCATATTCGTGGCGAAGAGTCTGCTGCTAGGTGTTGGACCAAGTTGAAGAGACTATATGTTCGAGACACTGTGGGTGCTCATATTTATCTCACACGAAGATTGTTTAAACAACATCTTCTTAAGGGTGGAGATATGATGGCTCATTTGGAATCCATGACCAGAATTTTCCAGGAGCTACATGAAAAGGAACTGATTTTCTCGGAACTACAACAAGTTTATATAATTCTTTCTTCATTAGACTATAGTTATGATGACTATGTTTCTTCGTTAGAGGTTTTGTCCAGAGATGACCTGACATTGGCTGGCATAACCGGTAGGTTATTGGAAGAATCCAAAAGAAGACAAGAAAGGGATCAGTTGAGAGTGCAACAACCAAAAGAAGAAAAAATGTACTCAACTGCCTATGTTGTAAAACGTTGTTTTGCTTGTGGGGCAAAAGGGCATATAGCTAAGTATTGTAAAAATAAGAAAATGCCTGTTAGGGACAATATTAGATCCAAGAAGGGTTGTAATTTAGCTATATCAAATTCAACTACTGATGTTAACCAGGATTGCTGGGTTGTTGACAGTGGTGCTTCTCAATCTATTTCTAGAAACAGAAAATTTTTTGTTAAAATAGAGAAGAGTAACCAGCATGTAAAACTAGCAAATGGTTGGAAAGTTAAGGCAGCAGGAGAGGGTGTTGCTCGTTGGTCATTTAGCAATGATCCATTGCCTATGTTATATATTCCTGGGTTAAAATTTAATTTATTATCTGTTAAATCATTACTGAAATTTGGGTTTACAGTAACATTCAAAAATGATAAGTGTTTTATTGAGAAAGATGGCAAAGTTGTTACTGCAAGTTTAGAAAATGATTTATTTGTTTTACGAGATAACCCAGTATTGATGGCTAAGTCTAAGTCTGTTTATAATAATGTTAAACCACATGATGAATGTATTCATCTGTTACACCGGCGGCTTGGGCATTTAAACTTCAGAATGTTAAAACAAACAGTACAATTATCTGAAGGAATAAAACTACAAGCATGTAGTAAATATCTAAATTGCAATGCCTGTAGTCAACAGAAGAGTAGGATAACACCAGCAAACCGTGTTAATGGTTTTAAAACTACAAACCCATTAGAAGTAGTTTTTATAGACTTAATTGGACCCAAGAAACCTAGCATTGGAGGTGCCTGCTATATTCTAAGCATGGTTGACCATTATTCAAGGTACGGATTTTGTTATCTTATGAAAACAAAAAGTGAAACATTCCAGCATCTTACCAACTGGATACGTTTTGTAGAAAGGAAACAGAAATTCAAGGTTAAATGCTTAGTTACTGATAATGGTACGGAATTTACCAACCAAAAGTTGGAAAAGTTTTTGCAGGATGCAGGGATCCAGCATAAGCGGTCTGCTCCGTACAGACCACAGCATAATTCGTATATCGAACGAAGAGGTCAAACATTACAGGCCATGATTAGAACTATGTTAGCAGATTCTGGTTTGCCTAATAATTTATGGGGTGAAGCTGCCATGTGTGCTAACCATGTGTTAAACAACGTGGTTCATTCCTCTACGGGTGAAATTCCATTCACCTTATGGCATGGGAGGAAACCTAATCTTAGTTATTTACACACATTTGGAGCCCCAGCTTGGGTACATATTCCATCTAGTTTAAGGAGAAAGGATCAACAAAGAGCCAGAAAAATGTTTTTCGTTGGCTATGAATCAAACCATAGATCTTTTAGATTTTGGGCACAGGGAACTACGAGTGTATACTGTAGTGCTAGTGCTAAATTTCTAGAACATGAAGGATGGAATAGACTAGAGCATGCAGACTATAGACATGATAATAATACTGTTAGTATCGAGCATCAAATTCCTGATGATATTCCTGAGGATTTAGATGATGCAAAATCCTCTATCAAGGAGGAAGAACAGGAAATAGGTTTAGAGGATGTAGGTTTAGGGGAGGAAACCAGTTTTCTTATTCATTGCTCTCAACGTTTCCTTGTGCAGTTACTCTGCTGGTTGGTAAAACAACATCAATATCCTTAACACTTTTCAACTGCTAGGTTGGCAAAAGCTGGGACAAGTAATGGGAGCTCACCCTGTTATGCAACACTAGGGATTCGAACCACTGAACTGCCGACCTTTCAATCAACAAGCTCAGCGTCTTAGCCACTGAGCCACTGCATCCGTCTTGGACTATAGTCATAGACCAAAAGAAAAAAATACTGTATTTTTCGGAGTATAAGACGCACCAATCTTTTTTGTTTTTGTTTTTTTTATAAAAAGTTTTTTTTTATTTTTTTAGACAAACACACATACAAACATACAATGTATTTTCTTTGAATAGAGTATTTGGCCGGTTCACAAATTTAAACAGTGTTTAGTCATTTCAATTAAATTTACAATTTCTGTATTTCCTTTTTGCCAGATATTTATTCATATCTGTTCTCTTTTATTCTTTAAAGTTTAACAATTCATTCTTTATCTTAATATCTTTATATGTGTTTGGGGTTGGTTTTCTTCCCTTTCATCTTTTTTATTGTACAGCAATCTTTCTCCTCAAACCTACCACCTCTTTCCTTTCCTTCTTACTTTCTCTTCCCCCCTTCTTCTCCTCCCTACTTCCTCTTCCTTTCTTCTCCTCCTCTCTTCCTCCCTTTCCTTTTATGCACATGGACTCCTTTTATGCACATGGACTACTCAGAGGGCTGAAAAAGTTATTTTTGACTGGTCCTCGCACTTGTGACCAGTCCTTGAACTTACGACTGTCCTCACATTTTACGTTTTGGCCCTATCTTGTCACCATGGTGGAGAGAAGCAGTTATGAAATGAGTGACACCGTTTTTAAGAATGCTACAGTGGACATAAATGATGACCAGTCATAAGTGCGAAGACCGGTCAAAAGTGCGAGGACCTGTCAGAAATCACTTTTTTCAGCCCTTTGAGTAGTCCTTTTGTGCACATGGACTACTCAGAGGGCTGAAAAAGTTATTTTTGACTGGTCCTCACACTTCTGACCAGTCCTTGCACTTCTGACTGGTCCTCACACTTATGACCATCCTCACATTTATGCCCGTGCAACATTCTTAAAACCATGTCACTCATTTCACATTTCTCTTCACCATGGTGACAAGATAGGGCAAAAACATAAAATGTGAGGACAGTCGTAAGTTCGCGGACTGGTCACAAGTGCGAGGACCAGTCAAAAATTACTTTTTCAGCCCTCTGAGTAGTCCATATGCACAAAAGGACTACCCAGAGGGCTGAAAAAAGTGATTTCTGACAGGTCCTCGCACTTTTGACCAGTCTTTTTTTATTTTGAAATTTACCAGTAGTCGCTGCATTTTCCACCCCCGGCTTATACGCGAGTCAACAAGTTTTCCCAGTTTTGGGGGGTAAAATTGGGGGGGTCGGCTTATATGCGGGTCGGCTTATACACGAGTATATACGGTAATCCTTTTTACTTTCACCACCATATACCATTAAAGGTATTTCAATTGTTACAGTTTACACTTATTCATTTTTCTAAAAAAAATAAAAACTTATCATTGTCTAGATTTCAAAAATACAAAGACAAATATTCCAATTATTATTCATTTCATTTTTACAATCATGATTTCCCATTTATTTCTTACTACTATTCATATTTCAATTCTAAATATGTATAACGTCTTTCTCTTTCATTTCTTTTTCTTTTTCTCCCTTCCCATTTTTATTTCTGTCTTTTTCTTTCTCCTTTTTTTCTTTTCTGTTTTAAAATCACAAAAGGGGTCGCAAAAGGGGATCATGTCACCCCGGGACATTATAACCATCATAAAGATTCCTTCCGGGTAGCAGACAAATATGGCGGCTCCATATTGATCGCCGAGGACGAGGGGGCGATGTTAGGCTCTTTCGGAGGTGTTGGGGGACCAGCTGACCATCTTGCAACCCCCACCCAGCAAGCTGAAGTGTAGCCGGCTCGAATCGAGCCGCAGATGGAGCCAGAAGATCATTAAGCCGCCGTGGAGGTTGTTAGGGATGTGTGGCAAGTGGCAGGCAGCGGCGAGCGCTAAGACCGGGGCCTGGCTGTCACGAGCCAAACGGCTGCTAAGCTAACGCGGTTGAAGCAACGATCAGAAATGTGGCTATGGCGGTGGCAGCGGCAGCGGAGACTGCGGCGATGGTGCCTGGGCTGCAGAAAATCTAATCTGCTGCAGGCTGGGCGCCGTGGGTGGCGAAGCAGGGCCGGTGGCCATGGCTACAGGGGCGCAGCTGGCTGCCATGACACTCACAACAATGATGACGACAACAATAACAACAGCAACATCGGGAGACTAGGCTGTCCTCTTCGTGATGATAGAGAGAGCTTTGCTGCAAACGACTACTTCCCCCTCATTATAATAGGAAGGGGGCCTGGACAACTCCCCCTTAAATATTAAAGGAGAGGTTTCAACATAATTACCTGAATGGCCCTGTCTAAAAGAGCATGATGGTGATGGGGGCTGAAAAATGAGGACATAATTCTTTTGATCTTCCCCTCAAGCATTTCTCCCCCCCCCCCTTACTAGACCTAGACCTAGTTTGGGCCATTCAGCGAAACCTTGCAGCTGCTTGATCAATTTACAGCCTTCATTTTAAACATTTTTAAACATTTTCCTCCCAACTATCCTGATTGTCCTGGCTATCCTGATTATTCGATCTCATCTCTTCTGCCTGGATGCTCCACCTTACTTTTCCACCTTACCTTCAGATTTGCTTGTATCAAAAAGGGAGGAAGCACAGACATCGAGAGTCTTGAACGATTTATCTATACATCTATTCACTTGGATGGGATGGACCATCTCCTCTACTATTTTTGAAACTGTAGACTGGTCACTATGAGAAGGCAGTCATTAAGACTCTTATCCCCCTTTTGGACCAACTTATTTAATCACAAGACTTCCCATCACCATGAAAGGGTGATGGTATTCCGATGTTATAGTATACCGGCTTCCTTGTACAACTATCCACCTTACCTTTTTGTCTTAACCATCTATTTTAAACCATCTTTAACACCTTTAAGAAGAAAATTAGCCTTTCATCACTTCCAATTCCATCTCTCCTCTAATGTATTCAAAAACAGAACTCCTCACACTGCGAGATTCCCCCCTCTCGCAGGTTTGGCCCTCCCAATTATCTAGGGCCGCCCTCAAGGACGGGTTTTGGAACCCCGAGAGGTGGTATGCTAAGAACCGGAAGCTTTGGGGTTTTTTAGATAGTTTTTCAAACTCTATTTTAAAAAGATCTGGGAGGAGGGTGGTTTCTAATGTAAATAAGGAGGCTGGGGGACCTCCCGGGAGGGGGGTGGGTTGTGTGGGTTCAGGGGTTAATCTGCAAGGGACGGGGTCTAGTCCGGCTAAGGAGCACGACGGAGGTGATACGAAATCCGGAGTCAAGGAGGGGGTTAGAGCTTATACTATCGGTAGACATTACATCAGTACTATAGGTGGGAGGGGCAGATATGGCGGGAGTAGGGGGCCATATCAAGTGAAGGGAGTACGCGCTCGCTGTCTTCAAGCGGTGGCATGCTCCGGCCCCCAATGCTCTGCTCGTTCCCCAGGTTGCACAGACCCTCAGGCCCTGGACCTTCGGCTGATGCTATGCAACGCCAGGTCTGTGGTAAACAAAGCCCCCCTCATTTGTGATCTTGTTCAAGAGGGGGGAGCGGACCTGGCAGGTATTACGGAGACCTGGCTGGGCCAGGAGGGAGGGGTTTCTCTCATAGAGATGTGCCCACCTGGTTTCCGAGCATTTCATCAGCCAAGGTCACAGGGGAGGGGTGGGGGGGTGGCAGTTATCATTAGAGAAGGTCTTGGCCCGAAGGAGGCCACTGTTCCTCAGACGGTCGGATGTGAGTCCCTCCTTGTGAAGTGGGGTCATGGGGTACAGATGGGCTTGCTAGTTACGTACCTGGCTCCCTGCTACGTGGCGGCAGCCCTGCCTGAGCTACTCAACGTTATAGCTGCGGTGGCGGTTGATATCCCTAGACTTATAGTCATGGGAGATTTCAACCTGCCATCCGTCGGTGAGGCATTTGAGGTGGCTCAGGAGTTCATGGCTTCCATGACGGCCATGGACCTGACCCAGTTAGTTCATGGCCCTACTCACACTGAGGGAAACACGCTGGACCTGGTTTTTGTCTCTGGTCAGTGGTTGAGTGATCTTGAGATAGGGGATATAGTGATTGAGCCCTTGTCATGGTCGGATCACTCCCTCCTTCACTTTGACCTTCGAACCACCACACCCCGCCGCAGGGAGGCGGAACCGATAAGGTGGTTCCGCCCCAAGCGCCTGATGGACCCAGATAGGTTCCAGAAGGAGCTTGGGCCATTTCCTGAGGCTCTGGCACATGGCTCGATCGAAGACCTGGTGGCCACCTGGGATAGGGAGGCTGCCAGGGCCTTGAATCGAGTCGTGCCTTTGCGGCCTCTGACTCAACGCCGATCTCGCCTGGCTCCTTGGTACACTGAGGAGCTGAGGGAGATGAAGCGTCGGAAAAGACGCCTGGAGAGCAGTTGGAGAGCCAGCCGATCTGAATCTGACCGAACACTGGTAAGATCTCATATTAAGACTTACCTAGTGGCGATAAAAGCGGCAAAACATAACTATTTTTCCGCTTTTATTGCATCATCAGATAACCGCCCGGCCGCCTTGTTTAGGGTGACCCGCTCCCTGCTCCTTCAGGAAGCGCGGGAAGACCCCTTGGAGGGTAGAGCCGAGGATTTTGTTCAATATCTGTATGATAAAATCGCTCAGATTCGGGAACACCTGGACTCTGACATAGTAGATTCAGAGGAAAGGATGGAGGCAGGTCTTGAGAATACCACCTGGAAAGAGTTTGATTCTGTGACTCCCGAATATGTGGACAGGATACTGGAGAGGCTGAATGCTACCACATGTTTATTGGACCCGTGTCCCTCCTGGTTGGTGCTGGCCTCTCGGGAGGTTACACGAGGCTGGCTCCAGGGGATTATAAATGCTTCTCTGAGTGAGGGTGTCTTTCCTGCTGCCTTGAAAGAGGCAGTGGTGAGACCTCTCCTCAAGAGGCCTTCCCTGGACCCGGCAATATTGGCTAATTACCGTCCAGTCTCCAACCTTCGCTTCGTTGCGAAGGTTGTTGAGAGTGTGGTAGCACAACAGCTTCCTCAGTACCTGGATGAATCATCTTATCTGGATCCGTTCCAGTCGGGCTTCAGGCCTGGACACAGCACGGAAACGGCATTGGTTGCATTGGTTGATGATCTCTGGAGGGCTCGGGACAAGGGTTGTTCCTCTGCCCTGGTCCTATTAGATCTCTCAGCGGCTTTTGATACCATCGACCATGGTATCATGCTGCACCGGCTGGAAGAGTTGGGAGTGAGGGGCACCATGTTGCGATGGTTCTCCTCCTTTCTCTCTGACCGGTGGCAGTCTGTGTTGGCAGGGGGGCAGAGATCGACCCCGAGGCCCCTTAAATGTGGGGTACCACAGGGATCGGTTCTCTCGCCCCTTCTGTTCAACATTTATGTGAAGCCACTGGGTGAGATCATCCGTGGTTTCGGGGTGAAGTACCACCAGTACGCTGATGACACCCAGCTGTACATCTCCACCCCAGACCACCCCAATGATGCCCTTGAAGTGATGTCCCGGTGCCTGGAGGCTGTACGGATCTGGATGGGGAGGAACAGACTCAGGCTCAACCCATCCAAGACCGAGTGGCTGTGGTTTCCGACATCCCGATATAGTCAGTTGGTGCCAACGCTGACTATTGGGGGCGAGTCATTAGCCCCCACGGAGAGGGCTCGAAACTTAGGCGTCCTTCTGGACTCACAGCTATCTTTAGAAGAACACCTGACGGCTGTGGCCAGAAGGGCTTTTTATCAGGTTCGCCTGATACGCCAGTTGCGCCCCTTTCTAAATCGGGACTCATTAAACACGGTCACTAATGCCCTCGTCACTTCCCGCCTGGACTACTGCAATGCTCTCTACATGGGGCTCCCCTTGAAGAGCACCCGGAGGCTCCAGTTGGTCCAGAATGCAGCCGCGCGGGTAGTTATGGGAGCGATGTGGCGCTCCCATGTGACACCCCTCCTGCGTGAGCTACACTGGCTTCCTGTGTTCTTCCGGGTGCACTTCAAGGTTTTGGTTACCACCTTTAGAACGCTCCATGGCTTAGGACCGGGCTATCTTCGAGACCGCCTTCTGCCACCAGTACCCTCTCACCGACCAGTACGCTCCCATAGAGAGGGGCTTCTCAGGGTGCCGTCGGTCAAACAGTGTCGACTGACGGCCCCCAGGGGGAGAGCCTTCTCTGTGGGGGCACCCACCATGTGGAACAAGCTCCCCCCGGAGATACGGACAATCCCAGATCTCCGCGCTTTCCGCCGTGCCCTCAAGACGTTTCTATTCCAGCAGGCTGGCCTGGACTAACCTCTTCTAAAATTGCTCTTATATTTTTAAATCTTAATCTCATAAATTTAGAGTTTTAATTTTAGGTTTAAGACCAAATTATTTAATTGTATTTTAATCAATTCTTTTAAATATTTGTATTATATGTATTTTATCATTTGTCTGTACACCGCCCTGAGTCCCCCGGGAGTAGAGCGGTATATAAATATAATATAATAATAATAATAATAATAATAATAAAATCTTGAACTCTCCTCTTTTGCCCTAAATTTCCCATTGTTTGCACCTGCCTTTTTTGGTGAGGAAAAAGAAGAAAAAGAAATCTCCCTCTACCTAATTTTGCCACATTGCAGCAAACAGCCAACAGCCTGCTTTACTTTCAGTTTCGTTTTCAGCATAGCTTGATTACCACAAGGGAAAAAAAATCTGCTCCAGCAAATTACCTCTTTGCAGCAAGCAAGCAGCAGAGCCCTGCACAAAACTGCTGAGAGCAAATCAGCTGAGAGTCGGGAGGCCGATCTAATCAATTTGTGCTAATTAGGCTGTGCTGAAGCTTAAAGGTGCTGTTTTTTCTTGCTGTTTGCTTGCAAGGAGGTAACTGCTGCAAGGCACAGGCCAAAGGGTGGGGGCCAGTGGGTGGGCGGGGCTACATTCGGTGTATAAGACGCACCTAAATTTTCACCCCCTTTTGGGGGGGGAAAGGTGCCTTATACTCCGAAAAATATGGTAAATAAAACTATAACTAAACTATAAATAAAAATATAACAATTGGAGATTGCTATAGTAGAGCAGAGTTTACACGAAGTATAACAAAAGAACTTTGTTTGTCTTTATTGTCTACTAAGTAATGTAAGTGAAATAAATAAAAATGCCACCTGGAGTCCTTGGTGCTCTCTGAGCTTGGTTGTTTGCTTGTAGTCTATAGAAAATGCTCTGGGAATTTAGAAAGGAGAACTGCAAACAAGGGTCCCCATGGAACTGGCAGCATAATAAAACATGGAATGTATTTTCTATCATACCTACATCAAAAGGACACTGTCATTTAGCAATGGGGATTTTCTTCCATATTAAAATAGACCAGGGATAAGCCTCTTCTGAGGTTTGTAACAGTGATCTTGTTCAGGTAAGTAGATGGTTTAAAATTTGCAAACTGACATGCTGCATAATCCAATTGGCCATCTACATCTAGAATCCTTTGCTTCAAAATTAAGTTGGCCTGCTCTAACCCCAGTGAATGTCCCAGAAAAAGCCATTGAAATGCCATTTCCTAAAAATAGTCTTTTTTCTAGGAGGAGTGAAAATTATCTCTTATAGATAAAGAGGCCAATCCAACTAAACTATGTAATAATTTCAACCCCAACATTAAAGATTAGAATCCAAAGGCCAATTCAACTCTAGTGATTCCTGCTTCGTTACTGAAGCATTATATTTGTAATACAACAAGACAGCTAGAACATATTGGATGTAAATAGCTTAACAGCAGTATTTGGGTAGCCAATTCAGGCCATAGAAACCATCACTAAACATTTAAAGGTTTAAATTTGCTTTGCCAGTTCTGTTACTTGGGATTTTAATAGCTTTAAGTCCTCATTATTTCAAAGAAAAAATATGCAAAGCTCTTTTAAGACCAATAGAAGTCAAGGACACTACTACCATATCCTCAGCAAATGAGTGAATTGATATGTTAAAGGGTATTTTAGGAGGGTAAAAATTCTAGCCTGCTTAAATTGGCCACCAATGAATTTATATAAAAGTTAAATAGTACTAGTACCGTGATTTACCATTTTATTCATTGGTATTACTTTGGTTAGATGTCCTTAAGCATTACATCTAACTTTTACTAGAATGTCCCTATACACTTTAAATATTAGTAGGAACAAACTTTTGTCATTTATGGAATCATTAAATTTATGCCACAATTTGGTGCTGGAGATCAATCAAATGCAAACTTTAAATCAGTTTATTTATTTAGCATATGATATTACATTAGCCAGGAGACTACAATGCTAATGCAAAGTAGTAGTTTCCCAGGGTGTACCATAATAGGGCGCGCTAGCTTCACACCAGAAAGAAAGATGAGTTGCTTTTTCTTACAGCATCATCCAAGGTCCTCTCCTCCCTCCCTCTCTCCCTCCAAAGTTGCCTCGCAAATAGGCATCGCAATCAGGAAGGTTCTGTGCTGGCAGGATTCTAACTGTTGTACAAAGCGCTAGCTCAACTCCCCACTGAAGTGGTACCTATTTATCTATTTGCATAGAACTTGCTTTTGAACTGCTAGGTGGACAGCAGCTGAGGCAAGTGACAGGAGCTCACCCCGCTACACAATGCTAGAACTTGAACCGCTGGAACAGAGACCATCTCCCTGTTGAGCCACTGCACCTATTTTTAAATCAGTGAAATACATAAATAGATATGAACCACATCTGAAGCAGTATGGTCTAATCTAAAGGAAATCTACCTGTCCAGAACCCTACCTGTTTGTCTCTTAGGAGGAATTCAGATTTAACCAATCTAGGAATTTAATCTGCAGATGTTTAATATGTGTATGACTGATCTAACAGGGTGGAAATTGGCAAGGTCATCCCTTTTGCCTCCCTATAGATAGAATTATGATAGTCAAGTCTCAATCCTTCACAATGTTGGTGGCATTATCTCTGAACATGATTAAGGAAGCTAGTTGTACCAGTTCATATTATTTTTCATAATTTCATAAATAATATAATCTGATTGCACTGCTTATTTGATTTAAAAACATTAAACTGGAGGTCATGTGGTTAAAGAGATCACATTTATTTCGAAACCTAGAAAGTGGGTCTTTATCTGGGCATACAAGATAGATGTTTTTCTCAAATTCCAGCCACTATATGAGAGGGCAGACAGAAAACGTTATTCATGGAGTTACAAGTATTGCCCAAAATTCCTAATTTGAATAAATGAATAAATGGAAAAATAAAATAATTTACTTAGCATTAAGGAACAGGAACTATTCAATTACTTGAATATAATTATTCAAGTAATTATACTTACTTGTCATTTGCTGAAGATTCTTTTTAGTATGAAATTATCTTTAGATAAGTTCACAGCATCATAACTCTGATAATGTATTATTATTAACTCTACAATCTACTATTATTAACTATTAATAGTCTGTGAGGGGAAAAAGCAATAGTTAATAAAAAACTTTTTAAATCTTCCAGAGCTGTAGGATAAATTTCCCTGGTATTCTAGTCCATGTTAACGATATGTGAAGTTAAAGCTTGTATTAATGTTCTAGTTTAATTAATTTAGAGTTAAAAGAATAATTTTATGAAAGTTTATGTTGTTTTCTGGGTTCAGTTATGGTAAATATTAGTTGAATTTGTTTTTGGAAGTTGTTGAATTAAAAAACAAATTCAACTAATATTTACCATAATTGAACTCAGAAAACAGCATAAATGTTCATAAAATTATTCTCCCATTCTGTTGTGAACTGCAAGTTTAATGCAAAATCATTTATTTCAAACTAATAGACATTTGCTACAAAAAAGGTATTATAGCTATTAATGCATTCTTGTTGGGATAGTTCAGCCAAATGCTTATTCATGTTTCCAGACAATTGGATTATCCTTTATAAATATAGAGTTTGAAGGACAGAAATATTTCGCAAGACATATGATGTTACAGATGGCCTTTGTCCTCCTGTGACATTTTTGGATCACCCAGTATAAGGTTTAAGCATCCAGATAAAATATGTAATCTTTTTTATTTAAAAAAAAATTAAGTGAAAACATTTTACCATAACATTTTGGGATACATATTTTTAAAATGTTCTGTCAGTACATCCTGCTGTTTAATATGAAGAATGTAGTTCATGACTGCTGTTTTTTCTGTCACCTTCGTCTTTAACATGACAGATTTTGCTGAAAATGTTCTTAGTAGGATGACTTGATCTTTGAACAGAAACCCTCTGTTCAGTTTTAGTCCAAAGATGGGCCAGGGATGGTGCCGTCCTGCATTTGCTTGTCCTCCTTACAAAAGGGAGTTAGTATAAAAATTGTGACTGGCTCTATGGTATAGCTGGCAGGCAGGCTTCTCTGTACTGTTAAGCATTTATATTTCTACAAAGGGGCTTTGTGCTCGGTTGAAAACAACAGTGCTATATTAAATAGGAATTTAGAAGCTGGAGGGGTTTACTCAAACATGCAGTAAATGGCAACAGAACAACAAAAAATTATTGTTACGAGTAGATAATCTGATTAGTAAATATTTATTTCACAAAAAAAGGCTGTTGTAATATTTGAGATCAGAATGCAGTTTACCAGTTGAGTAAATGCACTGTCCTAACCACAGCTTTTTAAATTATATTGTGTAGACCAGTATTTCCTAAAATGTTGTTTTTAGACCCATTGGGGGAGGGGGTCCTTCGAGACCTTCTCAGGGGCCATGAAATCAAAATTCTTTGCCAGATACTGGAGGTATTTGCAAAAATGTAAAACAATGTCACTCTTTTGATTATCTTTAATTTTTTTTAAAAAAACATAAGGTACTTTTCATAAAAAGGTTATATATACTGGGTTTAATATTATTTTTACACTATTCAATAAATAAATATTCTACAAATACATCAATTTTAATTTTGAATACAGTAATTATTGAAAATATAACATATGCAACAAATATTCTTTCAGGGTCCTTCATAATTTTTAAAAATGAAAAAGGGTCCTAACTTTTAAAAAAGTTAGGCAAAGTTAAGCAACATTGCTGTAGAGCAGGGGTGTCAAACTAGCGGCCTGCGGGCCAGATGCGTCATGTGCAGACTACACCCACCCCAGCTCCACGAAGGGAAAAAACGTCTCAATACATCCTGTGATGGCAACGTGACAAGTTTGAAACCCATGCGGTAGAGCATCAACCAGAGAGGCAAAATAATCAAGCATGTGTGCTGCAGAAATAAAGTTTAGTGTTGAGTACATTTATGATGGTGGTTGCCATTGGGTACAGTGGGTTTAATTCTTCTAGTCTAGATTGTTTAAAAGCAAGTCAGGTTTGAAAATTCCAAACAAGGGTGTTTCTGTATAAAACGTTTAATTAAGTAGTTTGTAGAAATTAGCATTCTAATTTCTACAGTTTAAACTGGCCTAGAGGCAAAAATCAGTAGATTAGGGATATCTTCTTTTCAACAGACATATACAGAGAAAAGCAGTATCTCTTCTGATAGTGGGATGGTATATGAAATATGCATCTCAGCTCTCTCTACAGAAGCTGCATTCAAAATACATGTTAGTCAGTCAATATATTGCATTCATTAACTCCTCATATCAATATGCAAGAGGAAAATGGGAAGAGAAACTTATTCCGCCCCATCACCACCATCTTTCCCCTTCTTCAGTGAGAATGTTTTATATTTGGATTCCCTTAGAGTTAGCTTTATGGCTCATTTCTTTATTATTTTATCTCAAGTGCAGAAAAGTGCTTTTTACCACTTTAGAAATTCTACTTACGTTATCCTTTCCTTTTTGCATCACTCGATACACACTCCATCGATTTAATATTATATGATTTTGTAGTTCCCTTACAGACAAGAGAGGATGAGATAGGGCTTGATTCCTGTCCTGTACAAATAAATAAATTTTAAAGGAAAATAAGCATTGTATCATATCATTAAGCAGTTCGAGATCTGGGATGCCCAACCTGAAGTCAGTGGGTATCATTGTGCCCACAACCCCCTTCCTTTGCATCAACTACACCCTTCCCTGTTCCACTTTTTCAATGTTTAAAATATTATGTGTATTTTCAAGAATGCCCTTGTATTTCACACAGGCCCTATTTGTACAAAATAAATAAGATGTTGATTGCAGACCCCTATTTGGTTGATAGATCTGACAAGAACAACAAGCAAAGGCATGCTTGAGGTTGACATTTCCGGGTGGAGATGGGCCTTTAGAGGGCACGCAAGATGGTGCTTCTGGTGAACTGATGTTAGATGTAAGCAACCAGAACCACTCATGAATAATCTCAAGCAGAAGCTTTATCGTTAGTCACCTGTGTTACCTGTGTTACAGGAATCTTGCCAGACTGACTGAAATTGCTTGGGAAACGGTCAGATAAGGCTTCAGAAATTCTGGAGGAGGTCAGGTCTGTGCTACTTTTTGCAGTGCAAGGACTCTAAGCTTGGTCGCCTCTTAACATCTCCCTCCAGTCAAGCTGGAGATTCCACCACACTGATATTTGGTGAGCGTAGCAGGAATTTTGTGGAAGAACCAGCTCTCTCCCATTTTCTTTGCATGCTTACAGCTTGCAAAGCCCCAATGCAAAATAACGTTTAAGCTTTGCTTGATATAAACTGCCGATGATCATCAGAAAGCATAAACATATAGTACCAGTTCTCTTTGAACTTCAGGAATGACAGTAATTACAGTTTTGTCTTGAAAAGCAAGATTCTCCTTTTAGTAAGTCAAGTGTTTTAAGTAACTCAGACTTCCTCCATTGATTATTTATTTTCCTTTCAAGGTTCTTAATCCTTGACAAAATTAGAATGACAGTTATTTAAAAGTATAGGAAAAATGATGATAGGTCTAAGTACTACTATTGATTTTTAATTCCAAATCCTGATTTCAAATTAACCAAATTGAATAATAAATTTGATATGGACAACATTAGGATTAGTTCTGGGAAATGAGTTTGTCGTTCTATTTATACATATTTGTTTCATTAGAAATATTCTATTTTTTTTCTAAGTCCTTTCAAATTATTGCTTTGCTGAAACTTCAGGAGTATTTGTAATCCAAAGATCACATTTAATTGTTTTTTTTTTTCTTTATCAGTGGTATGATGGCTATGATGATGATGATGATTATGGTTAGTCACATAATTAGCCAGATGTTTAGACTAGATTTGGCATTTTTAGATACATATCAAGTACTTCCCAGAGAACTCAAGTAGGCAGATGTTGTGTTTGATCGTGTTAAAGGTATTGTTGCAGGATATAAGCTATTCCAACTAATTGCATTTCCCTTCAGTCAATTGCATTTTGCAATTGACTGAAGGGATTGCACCAATGCCAATGGTGTTCAAGTGGTACTCCAGATCTTTTGGGGTTGCATTTGCAGGTCTTTTATTTTGTGATTTTCTCCAATTCTTTCTCTTCTTCTATATTGTCTCCAGGTATGACAATGTCCAACATCTAGACTTTTTTGTCTTTCTTATCACCAATTGTTAAGTGTGGGGTGTGTTGTGGGAGGTAGTTTTCTGTTTGAATTCTAAAATCTCAGAGCCCCTTAGCGTCTTCATTTTCTATTACTTTGTCAACATGCAGGGGAAAAAAACCATAACATTTACATAAATTTAAATTAATTACATTTGTTCTTAAGAGTCTTTTTAATTGGTTGTTTATTCTGTCAAAGAGACATGGCGCAGATGTGCATGGACGATGAAAATGAGAATTGTCCTCTTGCAAATTATTCTTTATTCTTTGAAGTCCACTTCATCAGACCAAAGTCTTCTATAGTCCAGTATCTTGTCTTTCACGTTGTCATTTTGAAGCCTACCAGCAGAATGTAATAATGATGTTCCTCATTAGCAATGTCCATGTATTACTTGCTGAATGGCCATAGACCAAAAGAATCAACTTCAGTGAACTTGTACAAAATTGAAGGAAGGTAAAAACAAGGAAGTTAACAGTGTTTAGTATACAGCAAGGGCCAATATGATGTGAATTATATAAATTCACATCATATTGGCCCCACATTATATAAATTAAAGTCAAGAGAGACTGAAAATATGGGTAGCAAATCTTTATCCACAGATAAATGGAAGATATTGGAGCAGAGCAGTCAACAGATATAAAAGTGAGTGGAATATAAAACTAAACCCAGATATGGCTATTTATAGAGCAAAGAATTGCAGAGCAAACCTATCCCTTTTTGTGAGCATTGTGATGGAATATGCACCTGGAACAGCAGTGGAGGGGAATCTTGGCAGCAGAGAACTTTCCCAAGAGGAGGCAGTACATTTCACCAAAGAGAAGTCTACATTGTTTTACTGAGTAAATTGATAGATCTTTGTAGAAATGGCTTGTTCATATTATTATGAAAAAGCAAAAAGTTGTGATTGATCATAATGCCTTATTTTACTGCAACAGAGAGAGTTGGAAGTCAATGCTTCTTTTTCTTTTCTTTTTCACTTGTTTATGTTTATGTTGTTTATGTTTATTTGATTTATATACCGCCCTTCTCCCCGAGGGGACTCAGGGCGGTGAACAGGCAGAAATAAAAAACATAAATACAAAATTTAAAAACGAATTAAAACCAAATTAAACAATTGCCCAACAATTCAAACCCATTTTTTAAAAAATATATAAATCCCAGATCTAAAAATTTGGATTATACAATTTAAAATTTTCTTATAAAAAGGAGAGATACTATGCCAGGCCCGCTTGATGGAATAAAAAAGTTTTTAACTCACGGCGGAAAGCACGAAGGTCCGGGATCCGCCGAATCTCTGGGGGGAGATCGTTCCAGATAGTGGGTGCTCCCACAGAGAAGGCTCTCCCCCTGGGGGCCACCAGTCGACATTGTTTGGCCGACGGCACCCGGAGGAGTCCTTCTCTATGGGAGCGTACCAGTCGGTGGGAGGCTATTGGAGGTAGTAGGCGGTCCTGTAAGTACCCGGGTCCTAAGCCATGGAGCGCTTTAAAGGTGGTAACCAACACCTTGAAGCGCACCCGGAAGACCACCGGGAGCCAGTGCAGCTCGCGCAAGAGCGGTGTCACATGAGAGCGCCACGTCGCTCCCATCACCACCCGCGCGGCCGCACTCTGCGCCAGCTGGAGCCCCCGGGTGCTCCTCAAGGGGAGCCCCATGTAGAGAGCATTACAGTAGTCCAGGCGGGAGGTGACAAGGGCATGAGTGACCGTGAGTAAGGAGTCCCGATCCAGAAAGGGGCACAACTGGCGGATCAGGCGAACCTGATGAAAAATCCTCCCGGACACGGCCGTCAGATGGTCTTCTAAGGACAGCCGTGAATCCAGGAGGACGCCTAAATTGCGCGCCCTCTCTGTGGGGGCCAATGATTTGCCCCCAATAGTCAGCGATGGTACCAGCTGACTATATCGGGACGTCGGTAACCACAGCCACTCAGTCTTGGATGGATTGAGTCTGAGCCTGTTCTTCCCCATCCAGATCCGCCCGGCCTCCAGGCACCGGGACATCACTTCAAGGGCATCGTTGGGGTGGTCTGGAGTGGAGATGTACAGCTGGGTGTCGTCAGCGTACTGATGATATCTCACCCCAAAACCACGAATGATCTCACCCAGCGGCTTCACATAAATGTTGAACAGGAGGGGCGAGAGAACCGATCCCTGTGGCACCCCGCATATAAGGGGCCTAGGAGTCGATCTCTGCCCCCCTGCCAACACCGACTGCGACCGGTTGGAGAGAAAGGAGGAGAACCACTGTAACACAGTGCCTCCCACCCCCAACTCTTTCAACCGGTGCAGCATGATACCATGGTCGATGGTATCAAAAGCCGCTGAGAGGTCTAATAGGACCAGGACAGAGGAGCACCCCCTGTCCCGAGCCCTCCAGAGATCATCGACCAACGTGACCAATGCCGTTTCCGTGCTGTACCCGGGTCTGAAGCCTGACTGGAACGGATCCAGATACGTTGTTTCCTCCAGGTGCTGGGAGAACTGTCGCGCAACCACACTCTCAACAACCTTCGCCAAAAAGCAAAGGTTGGAGACCGGACGATAATTTACCAACATTGCCGGGTCCAGGGAAGGCTTCTTAAGGAGAGGCCTCACCACCGCCTCTTTCAAGGCGGCGGGAAAATCACCCTCTCCCAACGAAGCATTTATAATCTCCTGGAGCCAGCCTCGCGACACCTCCCGGGAAGCCAGTACTAACCAGGAGGGACACGGGTCCAATAAACAAGTGGTCACGTTCAGTCTACCCAGAATCCTGTCCACGTCCTCAAGGGTCACAGGATCAAACTCAATCCAGGTAATGGTCTCAAGACTTGCCTCGTCCCCTCCCCCTGGAACCACCCAGTCGGAGTCCAGATCTTCCCGAATCTGAGTGATTTTATCATACAGATATTGAACAAAGTCCTCAGCTCTCCCCTCCAAGGGGTCCTCCCGCGCTTCCTGTTGGAGCAGGGAGCGGGTCACCCTAAAGAGGGCGGCTGGGCGGTTATCTGATGATGCAATAAGAGCAGCAAAATAGTGACATTTTGCTGCTTTTATCGCCACTAAGTAAGTCCTAATATGGGCTCTCACTAGTGTTCGGTCGGATTCAGAGCGACTGGCCCTCCAACTACTCTCTAGGCGTCTTTTCCGGCGCTTCAACTCTCTCAGCTCCTCGGAGAACCAAGGGGCCAGTTGAGATCGGCGCCGGATCAGAGGCCGCAAAGGCACGACCCGATCGAGAGCTCCAGCGGCCGCCCTATCCCAGGCGGCCACTAGGTCTCCAGTCGAGGCGTGTGCCAGCGCCTCAGGAACTGGCCCAAGCTCCATCTGGAACCTATCAGGTTCCATCAGGCGCCTGGGGCGGAACCATCTTATCGGCTCCGCCTCCCTGCGGCGGGGTGCAGCGGTTTGAAAGTCAAGACGGAGGAGAGAGTGATCAGACCATGACAAGGGCTCGATGACTAAGTCCCCTATTTCAAGATCACTCTGCCATTGTCCAGAGACGAAAACCAAATCCAGCGTGTTTCCCCCCGTGTGGGTAGGGCCATGAATTAGTTGGGTCAGGCCTATGGCTGTCATGGAAGCCATAAACTCCCGAGCTACCTCCGACGTCTCACCCACAGATGGCAAATTGAAATCCCCCATGACAATAAGTCTGGGGGTATCAATCGCCACTGTGGCGATAACATCAAGGAGCTCGGGCAGGGCTGTTGCCACGCGGCAGGGAGCCAGGTACGTGATCAGCAAGCCCGACTGAACCCCATGACTCCACTTCACAAGGAGGGACTCACAGCCGGTCGTCTGAGGAACAGTGGCCTCCTTCGGTCTCAGACCTTCATTTATAATAACCGCTACTCCCCCGCCCCTGCCCTGTACACTTGGCCGATGAAATGCAAGGAAACCTGGTGGGCACATTTCTCTTCCTCCCCACTGCTTTTCTATTTAGTTTTGTATTTTGTATCTTATAATACTTTATAACTCAATTTAAAAAAGTCTTTTTTTAAAAAAGAAAAGAAACAAGTCTAAATTAATATAGTGTGCAGTCCCAAGCTGGAGGGAGATAGGGGAAGAGACATTTTAGAATATTTCAGGACATATATATTAGGGTAGAGAGTTATAGCTTTAGTTTAGCAAGATTCTGTCCGTTAGGTGTAAGCAAACAAAGAATTGGACTCAGTTGGATTTCACTATTTGAGACTGGGGTTGACTATGAAAATCTTGCAACAGTTGATCTATAACAGTGCTTCTCAATTATTTTCTGTTATGCCCCCCTAGGAAGAAGAAAACATTTTTCGTGCCCCCCGCGCGACTGTAAATAGTATCATTATTAGAAAAAGGTCTGTTCTCCTTGAAAGGGAGGAGCATGCGCAGTCACATGTACTGGCTTAATGCTCACTATCGATGCAAATGTCAGCAGCGGTAGCCCGATTTCTTTAGCAAGTTTGATTAATTGGGGCAGCATTATGTTTCACAGGAGAAGGTCATTGTCAGTCATTTGAGCATCAATTGGGCGCACATCCGTCGGGCAACAAAGTAAGTGTGGATGGACGTCCCACACTAAAGATGGCTCCGACAGGCTTGTGTCACAAGGGTTTTGGACAGCCAATCAGATGCCGAGGTCAAACGCGCCCCCTTTTATGGAGCCTCGCGCCCCCCCCGGGGGGCGCGCCCCACTATTTGAGAAGCACTGATCTATAATAACTAATTGTGGTAGATGGGAAGATTTACTAAGTGATTCAATGAGTTCAATATGCAGATGTGTTATATGAAGCAGTCTGATTGTATGTGCACCTTGGTATCGGGCACATACAGAGGCAATCCTGACATGGAATGTTGTTATGTTTCCCTATAGTCACTATTGAAAGCTGGCAAGCTCAAAGTAACAAAGAAGTTAGAATAGATAGACAGACAGACAGACAGACAGACAGACAGACAGACAGACAGACTAAAGATTCTCCATTTGCTTTACCTGGATTCATAAAAGTGTATAACTAGAAAGGATAGGACACAATGAATAAAGTCCAAATCTATTTGCTTTTGAAAAAAGAGTTTTAACTATGCCAAAGTATAAGGAAGGCCAAAGACTCACCACACAATATTTGTTTTAACCAGAATTTAACTCAGCAAACTCTTAGATGGGCCTCAAAAGACAGAGGCAAGTTCCAGTCAAAAGGAAGTACATTCATGGTTCATCAAGGTACAGAGAGTGGCCTTTGAATAGTTGGATTGAATTATTACCAGGGTAAATGTGTCCTTGTACACAGAGATTTCATTGCAGAACAGACTTAATTATTGCCACCAGCAGTACTGAGAAATGTATTTTTCTAACACAGGTGCAGTAAATTACCGCCATGGTTTCCAGGTATTGATACCCTTGAATTTTATACATTTGATTCCCTATAAAATCTTCTTGAAACTAATCTCAAGTCTTGGAAACTTCATGGACACATAGTAATGGGCAGAAGGAATAATCTTGACAGACAGGAAGAAGAGCCTCTACTAAGACAATAGTCAGATAAAAGAAATCTGAGTCCAGGGCAGAGCTGTAAACTGATAAAACATTTACACAATGTCCCTAGTCGTCATGAAGATAAAGGGAGGGAGAGGGGAAGTACATTCAGACTTGCAAGACTCTGTTACCATAACCAATAAAAAAAATGCATGACCTTGATTTCCTAGTCAAGTCTACTTTGAAGGGCTAATGTACAATACATACATTTGGTTGGCAATAGTATATAAGTTGTTAGTCAGCTTTGCTCTATGAACATTGGGTTTAACAGACTGTTTCCTGGCTTTATCTGGCTGTATACACTGACGAAAAATTGGGATCAATCTTGCGTGGCAAATCTTTACACCTTTTAAAATACTGCTACTTGATAAGTCAGTTCATACGTCACAGTTATTTAGCCTTATAATTAAAAATTCTATCTGCCCGGTGACTCTTCCTGCAAGCAATGTGGCTAGCTTGTGTGAATTATTTAGAATTAACTAAACTATGGCATTGAAATGTGGGGCTCAGATTATTTCTATCAAGAAAAACCAGAGGGTATAAACTAAGAGAAGTGAGAGCTACATTTCTAAGTAGCACCATTTAGAAATAGCCTCTTTGTTGTATTTGAAGGGTGTGTGTGTTAAGTTTAAAGTATAACAGCCACACTACTCACAAGAGGAGCTAGCAGGCCTGTTCAACATTGATTATGCAAAAAACGTCATCTGTGGTAGAAAGCGTCACCTAAACCATATACTAGGGTTATTTGTGATGTCATTGCTTTGTTTTCTGTGTTTATTTATTTATTTATGATTCTTTCAAGTCAGTCTTTACTCTTGGCGACTGCCTGAATGTATCCTGGTAGTTTTCTTGGCAAGATTTTTGGAAGCAGTTTGCCTTTGTCCCTTCCCAGGACTGAGGGAAATTGACTGGCTCAAGGTTACCCAGCTGGCTTTGTGCCTCAGTTGGGACTAGAGCTCATAGTTTCTTTCAGTTTCTAGTCCAGTGCCTTTAACCTCTATATCAAACTGGGGTTCATCTATGTATGCATGATGTAAACATTATTGATTAGTCTTTTCTCTTCTTTCTCTCTCTCTCTCCCTCCCTCCCTCCCTCTCTCCCCCCCTCTCAAAAATGGATATTGTTGCTTTATTTCACGGGTGTTAAACTCGCAGCGTCAGGTTGCTGTCACGTGACGTTTTGCAATGTTTTTTCCATTCACGGAGCTGGGGTGGGCGTGGCCTGTGCATGATGCATCCGGCCCATGGGCCGCCAGTTTGACACCCCTGCTTTATTTTATTCTTGCTTTGTTTTCCTTTGCCTTCCGGAGTCTTAATTATTTGCACAATTTACAAAGATTATACATAAATAAATTAATCTGCTAGCAAAATACTTTGTTCTACTAATTCCTATTTACCAAGTTCCTAAACTATAAATGTACCTGAGAAGAAAGTTCTTTAGTTTTCTCCTGCCATTCTGTGTCCTGCTGTTTTATACTCAACAGTTGTTGGCTTTCTTTTGGGATGCTGTTCCTCCAGGCAGTTTTTGAGGCTTAAAAAGAAAAAGAAAAAGTCCAAATCTTTCCTTTAAAGGAACTTGTACAAACCTCTCTTTGATGCATAACAGATCTTGAATTAAAATCAATGCAAAAGCTGCAACAGAAGAAAATAATTATCAATATTGTGTACAACCTCTAAATTTTCTAAAACAAAGCAGCTTTCAAGTTTTTCACATGTTAAAACACAAGGGGAGAGCTTTGACCTGATTCTCTAGGGATATTCCTTTAGAAAATGTTGTTTCTTTGATTTTTTTTTCCGTGTCAAGATTTCATGTCATGCTCTTCTTAAACAATTTCTTTAAAGCATCTAGAAATAAAGTTGAAAATACAACAAAATAGGTCACAAAAACAGGCTAGGGTCTAGACTATGCAAATAAATAGTAAGATAAAACAGTTTCTGGGAAACCTTAGTTCACTCTGGGAGAAGGTAAAGGAAGATGTTATATAAAGTATTTGTTAAGTAGAAGAGTTTAAATTTTATCTCTGAAATGTTGGGGTAGAGGATTTTTTTCCCCATATACTGAGAAACATGTATCCCCAATTTGTAATCCGAAATGGTACAAAAACCAATTTTTTTTTTACTACAGTATGTGATCTATTGTGTGCTATCTCCAAAGCTGAACTGCTGTGGAGATAGAAAAATATAACTGGAATAAAGAACACACAGCAAGAGAAATTTAGTCTTGGTAGACATTTCAGAAAAGTTTTGCAAAGTTTATTTTCTACACCCAACAAAAAATTACTTTTCCTTATATTCGATTTTTCACCATTTGTTTGCTGTGAGAAAAAAAAACCAAACTCTTTTGCAATAGTCCTTTCACCATTTACAGAGTTTGAAAGGTAGAAAATGGAAAGTTTCTTAATCTTTGATATCAGAAAGGTTCATCACCGAGTCCTAGTTGAAGAAGCAGCTCCTAGCTATTTGCAGCTAAGTGATAAATGTTTGTTGTTTCACCTCTCTCACTCATTGTTTCTATATTTTCTCATTTCTTTTCCTATCTATGTATTTCTTTACCACTTAGTAAAATGAAGTAGCTAGATCTCTTCGACACATTTTTTGCAATCTTCTTCTTTCCAAACTATTTAGAAGTCTCATCCAGACACTGCAGATAAACTGAAAGATACCGAGCTTTTCATTGCCAGATTTTCCTGACAAATAAATAACATGTGATCCTTCAAAAGTTGATATACCTATTTATTTTGTCATAGTACAATGAATGGCTGACATAATCTTAATCTCATGTATTGGTTTGTTCAAGTGATGAGGTGGAAAAACCTTTGTAGCAAATACAAAAATTACACAGCTGCTGATCTCAAACATGAGTATTTATAGTACATGTCTAGTATAACCCAAGTGATGTTGGTATATCTAGAGTGTGCTGGTCTTTATGTTTGAATTAGCCCTAGATACATATAAAAATGGTTACATATTTTTGTCTTTGTCTTATCTTGTCAAATTTTTGTCTTTTAAACTTTTTCAATCAAATGTTGTTTGTTGATTATTTAAGCAGAATGCTACAGAATTCCTTTTTACAAGGTCACAAATAACTGGCAGCACACCACATGTGTTGTGCATTTTACAAATATTTTTGGCCTACAAAATACATCCCCATAATGATTATATTACACTTACGACAAAGTTGTTGTTTTTTAAGCTCATGCCTGCTTGTGGCTGTTTTCTTCTAGTGGGCTTCTTGATAAAGATTTTTACTTTTTTTTTTTTTGCGATGTGAAAAGAGAGTTGATAGTTGTTTTTACTGCACTGGAATGCTGTCATACATGATTCCACAGGGCCAAAGGTTGAATCTATTGGTTTAGATGGAACCATATTGGGAGCTCTAAAACTGGCACTGAGATAGGTCATGGTGATGGACAAAGATAAAAACAGATTTCTCTGTTACTGGCAGGTGCTGATTGGAATGGACCTCATCTTATCTGTAGCTGACAGCACTACAGTTTAGTTCTTTTGAAGTGACAGCAACAGTGGCGGCAAACTTTGCAATCTGGCCTTGTGATTTGGGAAGGAAGCTGCAGCCATAAAAGAACATTCAGTTCATGTGCAGTTGCCATTACAAGTAGAATGCTTCTAGAGAGACAGGATGGTCAATAGAAGCTTGTTTGCTATCCATTCCTTATTTAAAGGAATAGTTCCTCACACACATACAGTATATCTTCAATAAACAGAATGAGAGACACTTTTCCAAGCAGTGTGATGTGTATACCTTGATGTAGAATAGAGTGTATTATTTTTTATCTTATTATCTTACTTTCTTATATCATGGAAAAATATCAAAAGAATATCTAAAAGAGTAAAAGTTCCCCTCGCACATATGTGCTAATCGTTCCCAATTCTAGGGGGTAGTGCTCATCTCCGTTTCAAAGTCGAAGAGCCAGCGTTGTCCAAAGATGTCTCCATGGTCATGTGGCCGGCATGACTAAACGCCAAAGGCGCACGGAACACTGTTACCTTCCCACCAAAGGTGGTCCATATTTTTCTACTTGCATTTTTTACGTGCTTTCAAACTGCTATGTTGGCAGAAGCTGGGACAAGTAACAGGAGCTCACCCCGTTATGCGGCACTAGGAATTTGAACTGCTGAACTACTGACCTTTCGATCAACAAGCTCAGCATCTTAGCCACTGAGCCACCACATCCCTAAAAGAATATCTACATCTGCTTTATTAACTACAAGTAAGCCTTCAATTGTGTTGATCATGTCAAGTTGTGGAATGTCCTAGAAGATCTTGGGGTGCCAACACAGATGATCAAGTTGGTGCAGTCACAACACAAATCAGGAAGCCACAAATCAGGAGCACCATACGGAGAACTGATGGGTTTAAGATAGAGAAAGGAACATTGTAAGGTTGCATTCTTTCATTTTTTAAAATTCAACTTGTATGCTTACGTTATCATGAAGAAACTGGAACTTGAAGAATCAAAAATCAGAATAAAGTTTGGAGGGATGACTGTCAACAATCTTCAAAATGCTGACAACACAACTCCCCTCTTAGAAACCAAAGAAGGCCTAAAACATCTGATCAGAAGAATTAAAGAAGAAAGCTGGCCTCTCGCTGAATGTCAAAAAGAGTAAGCTTATGACCCCTGCATGAATCAAGTATGAAAAGGCCACAACATCAGCCTCGCAACTAAATGCACATTAGTTCATACTGTTGTGTTTCCTATAGCTACCTACAATGATAAAGTTGGACTATGAAAAAAGTAGACAGAACAATTTATTCATTTGAGCTGTCGTGTAGGAGAAGGCTCCTGCTTATTCTTTGGACAGCAAATGTGACAAACAAGCAGGTACTGGAGTGTATAAAGCCAGACATATCACTGGAAGGCAAAATCACAAAGTTTGTTCTTATTTATTTCAGCCGTGTCACACCATCAAATTCATTCCAGATTTATTTGTTTGTTTGTTTGTTTATTTATTTATTTATGAAAAATTATATAGCTGCCTACTCACTCACAGTGACTCTAGGTGGCTTACAAACAATAAAAACACAAAATAGAAAAAAACATAAAAATAAAAAATAATAACCCACCACCCACCTCCCTGGTGACAGCACATGATTAAATAAACTATTTGATGGGCTCCATTGCACTCTGGCTTCCCCAGGCCCCCTTACACAGCCACATCTTCAAGGCCTTCCAAAAGATTGTCAAAGTGGGGCCAACCTAATTTTTGTAGGGATGATGTTTCAAAGGGAGAGAGCCATCACAGAAAAGGTGAAAAGAGAGCCAGAGTTTTAAATGTGGTTTTATATTCTGTAAGCCACCTTGAGTTGCCATGGGCGAATAGGTGGCAATATAAATTCAATCAATCAATCAGTCAATCAATCAATCATCTTCCTATAAAACAGTTAAATCATTGTGTAAATCACATAAACATTCATTGGGTAAAACCAAAAATATAGCAATCAAACAGAACAGTAGAGTGACAAAACAGTCCCAAATTGCTGAAATATAAACATTTCAGAAGTGTGAGAAAAGAACTAGTGAAGAAAAATACTTGATAGACCCTGAGTTTCAGTTTAAGAAAGAAAAAAACAGAAAGAATGCCAAAAATTGAATACTAGTTATTATACCGAATGCTACATACAGTGTCACTATGTCAGTAAAATAAGCTATGACTCTTAGCTTAATATTAGTTTATGAACTAATTTTATTAGGATGCTGGTAGTTTACTAATAATTTTTATTATGTACAATACAGAAAACATAAGTCACAATTTTATCTGAATGTTAGGCATAGCTTCTGTCCACTCTGATGTCTAAGCAAGTCCATTGGTTTGAAGATCAATACGAATTATAGCTGTAAAACATTAAATAGAATGATAATTTAATTATCATTAGAATCAAAACCTGGAGGGTTAACACAAGGGCAACGGCTGCTTAATTCTCTTAGATCTCCAATTTGTTATGCATTCACTGGTTACATGCAGAAGTTGAAAGGAACATGGAGAAAAAGAGAGTTCTGATTTTTATCTCAATAAATGATCAAGTGAACAATAAGAATATTTCTCCTGGTTGGCAGAGATACTTTTACCAAAGGTCCCCTTGTATGTGAATGGGATACTTTATTTCTCCTTGAAATAGGCTTCTTGGTTTCAGGGTAAAGCTCCAAACATAACCTATTGCCATCTCTAATCCACAACCTGAAGATGCCACTTCTTGAAATACGGCACTTCAAATTGACATCCAATCACTAGATGCCATCAACTTTGAAAAGAAAATACTTAACTTTCATCAGCTGTTTTATATCAAGGCGAATAATTCAAGTGATACTTATATCACTTGATCTCCTTAACAAGGAAGAATTGTGAAGAGAGCAAATAAGGCCTTAACAGCAACAAAATTCGTACGAAGGAATCGTATAATGTATTCCACATGGAATGAACAAAAGGATACATAGGATAGCTATGGACAGGGACAAAGTCTTCTTGCCTTACAAAGGCAAGCAGTCAGGCTAATAAAAATTGCAGTTAACAATTCAAAGCATTAGTATTCTATGCACAAACATGTAGGACAATATGTTCAATTTAAAAAGAAATCTTACTAATTTTTAACTGATGGTAAAGTATTAATTAAAAGAATATTTGCTAATAATTGCACAAATACAATCATATCAGTGCAAGATATTTATCATAAGGGAGGCTAATAACCTAAACTTTATGGTTGGAGAAAAATGAAACAGGGTTACGTAAATCTGGTTAACAAGGTAAAAATAAAGCAGACAAAATCCTTCTCAGGATTCCTTCCAGTTCAGAGTGGTGGCATCTTCCTTGTTTGTACTGCAGAAGTAGCAGGGAAGGATTGAAGCTAATTATTTGTAGCATTGTTTCTTTCTTTTGATGCAGAAAACATAAATCTGGTTGAAATAGCGGTGATAAGTTTACAGAGGAAAAAGCTCAGCATATAACCTTTTGCTTTTCAGCTGTAAATTGGATAGACAGGGCACCATAAGCAAGCAAGGAAAAAAGAATCTTAGTTCTGAAATGAGTGCTGGCCATTAGTCATTCATTTCAGCTAGTGATAGATCCTACGTATTTGTTATAAAACATCTAAGAAATATGCTAAAGGTGGTACCTCATTAGTCACTGAATATAAAGAGGTTGTCCAATTAAGAGGTGATAGAGTAAAATACCAAAGGCTGCAGCAGTTTGCTGTAACCTAAATATCCTGCTACTTTACTTATTGGATTTATTATCCACTGCAGCTTGAAGACACTTAGTGATATACAGTGAAGTGGAAAAGCAGATATCAATAGAGTAGGCAGCCATCTAAACTGACCTGAACACTTTACAGAAGTCTGAAGAAGTAAACTTTCTGGAGGAAAGAGAACTGATAGAAATGTCAGGGGCAGTACTCCAAAATGAAGCAGAGAAGTTCAAAGAAGTGTAAGAGAAAGATAATAACTTATGCAAGATCTGGGAGGAGGTGGAAAATATTTCCCACACTTCAGCCAAGTTCAGAATTCCAGCTTCATTAAAAGAAACGAATGGATGTTTCACCCACAACGACACAGGGAGATTTCGGAGGCAGCTAATTGTGTCCAGGAAATTTTGTAAGGATATCTCAAGCTTGGCCCAAACCAGTGGTGGGATTCAGCCGATTCTCTCTGGATCGCGTGAACCGGTATTGATGACTGCGGGAGGCTCCACCCACCCACCCGCTCGGACATAATGCATGACTACTGCGCATCTGCAGAAGGTCATGCGCATATGCAGAGGTGGTGCATGCGCTCACATTTGCGAACCGGTAGGGAAGGTAAGTGAATCCCATCTCTACCCCATACTCATTGAAATGGAAACCTGGGTTGGATGGAACTAAGGAAAGGCAACATTTTTGCTGATCTAAATATGACAGGGACTGTTCTGCCCCAGCTACGGGTCCCAAGAAGTGTAGCACACACAGAGCTCCAAAAACTCCATTTAATACAAACAGACCCCTTTCAAAATGCAGGCTTTAACCACAAATGTCCTTATCAGCCTGCTGATAAACAAAGTCCGACAAGGGTTGGCAATCAGCCCAGAAACCAAGTTGTAACAAAAACTCACTCTCAAAATGTTCTGCGTAGGACCAAGCGTTGTTTCCAGCAACATTTGCCAGCTGTGTACGAATTTAAATAGGCTAAGGGAGTGGCCAATTAGCCCCAAGCCTTACTCTTGAGGAGACCTCCTCCTGAGTAGCCACTCCTGCCTTTTGGCAGCCCTGCGTGCTCGAGCATTGAGAAGAGGCTCCTGCACTTCACTCTCCTCACTTGAAGGAGCCTCTGGAGTTTCTGAAGGCCCTGGCTGAGTCTGCCTCTGGCACCACATCCTCTTCAGCCTCCTCGCTGTCCGACTCGAGCACAGGCTGCTGGCGCGACACCACATCAGCCTCCTCGTCATCGGGATCAGCTACAATCCGCACAGGCCACTGGCGGGCCACAACACGGACTTGACTGGCTATCTAAAACCATATGATGTTTGCCAGAGAGTGGGAAATAGCACCGACAGGATAAATACGTCTTTATAATCCTTACATACCATGGAAACAGTACTATGTAGAATATTTTGTTCATTTTGAAAGAGTAAAAGATAATATGTATAAAAAGAATAGAAGCTCTTTATCGCATCACTGTGACAGTAATGTTTAGCTGGAAATAATTTTGCAATTATATAAAATTTCTTTTAAGCTCCCAAGCCTGCACAATATGTGGCACACCAAACTGAGAATACAGTACGGGTTTTCTATTGTATTGTGCTAAGAGTATGACAACCACCTTGTGTTTGCAGTCACAGACAGATGGTTTATCAAGGTGTGCAGTTCTGCCTTTCTTGGATATTTTTAGATTTGTTCTTCTTTCTAAAAATAAATGTAATAAGATATGTAATTTATTCATTCCTTGAGAGTCCACGTATTTATCAGAATATAATTCGGGCTCTGCTTTATTTTCTGGGAAGTGTGTAACTGAACGTAAGTATATATATTGTCCTTCAGTGAGTGAACTGTTCTAATTTAATTGATTCTGGTATTTCTTCAGCTACTCCACCTAAGTGATAAGTGTTTCTGGAAGAATGTAATGTTCCAACTAATTCAGCATAGTATTCCAGTTCTTTCTGATAAATGATGATGGCATGTGAAGATTTGCAGATGGGTGTCAGAGCTTCATATAAACTGGGTTAACTGAAGTTACAATCAATTTTCTGATTTTTAAAGATATTCTTATTCTTCTTCTGTTGTTTTCTAATAACAATTTAAAGTTAATTAAAAATAACTTATAATCATTTCAGAACTTTAGATGGATTCCTAGTATGGATTCCTAAATATAACAGCTTAAATACAGATTTTGCCAGTAAAAGGCCCTGGTAGCAGCAAAGAAATTTAGCTTTTTCAGATCCTTTTTTTTTTCTATAGCCAATTACAATCCCTGAAAATTTGCTCCAGAGAGATCCTGAATCCCCAGGAATTCCGAGTGTTACAGTTAATGGTTGTGGAAGGAGATGTGTCCTCTGACTGAAACACTACTGGTAGAAGCATGTTCAGAGACACACAAGGCCAATGTCTGTTGAGCAGGACATTCCAAAGTAGCTAGAACCACCCATCCCAATGTATTCACTGATGGATCCACAGGCAGCAAAGATGTTCTCTTTGTCCAGGAATGTCATGCCTCCCCTTTCTGGAGTGATACAACAAAGTCCAGAAGACAGAATGGGAATCCTTAGAACAACAGTCAAAGGTTATAGTTTCCTCCATAGCTTCCTGAAGGTGCTCACCTTCCTCTCAAAAGATGCATACATGGTAGCATTGTTATGGGAGCCATATTAAATCAGGAGGAAAAAAAACAAAAACAAAAAACCACGCACCCAGAAGATAGAAAAGGGGAAATCTTCTAACACAAAGCTCATGAGATATAGCTATAGATAATACAGCCACCACTGGTATCTCCAATTCAGGAATGAAATCCAGCAGGTTTTAACAGGTTCTGGAGAACCGGTAGCGGAAATTTTAAGAAGTTCAGAGAACTGACAAATACCACTTCTGGCTGGCCCCAGAGTGGGGTGGGAATGGAGATTTTGCAGTATCCTTCCACTGGAGTGGGGTGGAAATGGAGATTTTGCAGTATTCTTTCCCTGCCACCCCCACCAAGCCACACCCACAGAACCGGTAGAGAAGAAATTTGGATTTCACCCCTGCTCCAGTTTGCTAGTTTGGCCATATTTCATGGTCTCTTGAGTGAGGCCATGAGATGGAGGCAGATGGGCGGTTCATAAATTAGATGGAGGAAGGGAGGGAGGGAGGGAGAAAGTGTCCATCTCAGCCTCATAGTATTTGAACAAGTGAAATTAACCTTTAGGAATCCAGTTCCATTTTGTTCTATAAACCTACCTGCAAGGTTGAGTATTTCATTTCATTTTTAGAGGATAATTGGCACAAGTTGGATATCAGGTAAGCAATAAAGAACTACCTGAGCAGAACAGAGGAATTAAGAATTTCAGACAACCTCTTAATCTCCTTCTGACAGACTCGCCTGGGCCCCAGAGCTTTACAGGACAGCTCCAGGTGGATCAAAGCTTGCATCAAAGTACCCTACAAGGCTCAAAATAAGCCTGCCACATAGAGAATTGTGATCCCCTTTCCTAGAATAGGTTTAGCAACTGTTCACATCAAAGCACCCAGGACATATCTGTAGGGCTGCATATGGTCTTCCTTTATAAAGCATTACAAATTTGATTCTTATGTCTAGGATGAAATATCCTTCAGCAGGTTGCTACAAAATATAATTTCCAATAGGGACTAGAGCATTTAATCACCTGCCCCTAAAGATAGCTATGAGAGGATAGGATGCTCTGGCTCTCCCAAGGTGCTTTTCAAAAGGCAACTGGACTTGCTTGATTTTTTTCCTTGAAAACGTTCTCATCCAAGAACCGAAAAGCTTCTTGGATGAGAAGCGAAACGTTTCCAAGGGAAAAAAACCAAGAAAGTCCATGTCAGCCCCAACCCTGTGACGGTACTTGGGGCCGCCATTCGTGTGAGGGTCGCCATTCTGCTGCTGCACACTGTGTGCCTGCTCTCCTGGGTCGTCAGCCTCTCACTCTGACATCCCAGCCGCATGCTAGATGATGTCAGGGTCATGCACTGAAGCAGTTTATCAACCTTTATCACTTTATGGAAAGACGGAGCAGCACAGAACAACAGAAGTGTCTTGTGACGGATTGGGGAGGGATGGATTGGTTAACAGGATAATTGAGTGATTGCATTAGGGTGGAGCCGTATGCTGCTTAAAAAGGTGATGAGGAGCACGGAGCGTCAGCTCCAACAAAGATTCCTTCCTGTAACACTTTAAGGTGGTCAGTTAGTACCGATATCAGGATAAACAAACTTGGTTACTGCTTTTGCATGCTGAGATTTATTTTACCAGTCTTTACGGGACCAGTCCAGTTGTCTTTTGAAAAGCACCCTTGGGGCAACCATCACCTGGAATCTTTGCCCCCCACAGAGAGGGCTCGCAATCTGGGTGTCCTCCTGGACGTACGGCTGTCTTTAGAAGAGCATATGACTGCTGTGGCTAGAGGGGGCCTTCCATCAGGTTTGCCTGATTCGCCAGTTGCAGCCCTTTCTGGATCGGGATGCCTTGCGCACAGTCACTCACGCCCTTGTCACCTCCCGGCTGGACTACTGTAATGCTCTCTACATGGGGCTCCCCTTGAAGAGCACTCGGAGGCTCCAACTGGTCCAGAATGCGGCCGCGCGGCTGGTTATGAACGCAACCCATTGTGCCCACGTGACACCCCTCCTGCGCGAGCTGCACTGGCTCCCAGTGGTCTTCCGGGTGCGATTCAAGGTGCTGGTTACCACCTTTAAAGCGCTCCATGGCATAGGACCTGGGTACCTTCGAGACCTACTTCTGCCACCAATAGCCTCCCACCGGCCAGTTCGCTCACACAGAGAGGGTCTCCTCAGGGTGCCATCGGCCAAGTTATGCCGGCTGGCGGCACCCAGGGGGAGGTGATGATGATGATGATGATGATGATAGAGGGCATAGACACAATTCTCTGGCTCTGCCATAGGAAAACTGCATATTGTTTGTTAGGATTTTAAATTTAATAGCTGGAACAGTAAAGTGCAGACTAGACCAGAACACACAGTTATAGATGATGGGTTGGAGAATGCCAGCTGATGCACGAGGCAATGTACACTATGATTGGTTTGCTATGGGTGTAAAAGGAGATTTTTCCTTTTTTCTGCCTTTGTTCTTCTATGTGCACTGTATACTGTTGAATTTACCTCCTGATTGTTCCTGTGTTTCTGACTATCTTGCGTGCTGCAAATATAAATGTAAAATATATTTATTTATATAAAACTACAAGTTTGTGTCAGTGTCTCGGACAGCTGATGTGCAATTCCCTGACATTATTTTTAGTGCGGAGGTCCTTTTTTAAGGAAAGAGACAGAGCATCTAGCACACCCATGTATTAAAGAGACAGAGAAAGGGGAATATATGAGGTTTGCAAGCATATTCATATATTCTAATTTGTCTCCTTTTCTACCTATAGTTCCTGTACTTTGAGCCTACTCTTTAGTTGCATTTCTTCCCACTAGTTACATTTTCAAAGCATTTCTTAGCCTTGCATCCCAAGTGAGTAGAAAAATGATACTTACTCATGGATGGCCTGTCTCTGGTGTAGGAAAAGGGCTTTCTTGGTGTTCTTTGTTGTGGTTTAGACCTAGAACATTTGTTTATTCAGCTATGAGCAGTTTTGCAAAATTGTAATGAATAATAGAAGAAAAAATATTGATAATTCATAGATAATAGATATCTATTTAAAATGTTTTAATGTATTTCTATACTCATATGGAATTATTCAGTGATACCGCTTCAGAGGACATTATTTTTAATTGAATGTATATGAGTTTTCTTTATAAAAAGAAGTATTTTAAATAATAAGAAAGAATGCAAAGCATGTACCATGGGTGTGGGATTTATTCCAGTTTAACCAAGGAATCGCTTTCTGTTTTTTTTTAAATAAGCTCTTTCAGCTTCCATTTCAGAGATTTTAATTCTCCCAAAATTGCCATATTGAAGTCTTAATTTCTTTCTATTACTGTGCTCCAAGACCTTTTATGATGATGAGCAAAATTAGTCTTTTTAGCAAGTAATTACTTAAATTACTTTAATTATCTAATAATGTAACGTCAGCAACAAAAATTATATATACTCCAGCAGAACCATTATAATGCTGATTAAAGTAATTGTTAGACCCTAAATACTAGCCTATCTTTTCCCAAAGCCAAGAATTTGTACAATTTCAGTGTTCCTTGCTTAGCATAATTTGGCTTCAGGTGTTTATCATACCAGTCAGTGATAGCTAGAAAGGTATTTGGTATAATTAGTTAAGTGATTCATAATTACTGAAACATCTGTCTGAATTAATCCCAGCAAGGTAACTGATTTATTAAACGGAAATATTCTCATAATGTATTTGACCATATTGTCCTCTTTTTCTTTGTATATTACATGTCATAGAATCATTAAAAATATATTTTGGAATGAAGTTTTTGGGTTGCACTTTAATAGCATTGGATTCTTACAGTAAACTTATTTTTCCTTCATCTGCTTGTATTTTCTGGCACAGTATGTTTTCTCCAATTCAGTTATATCATCATCACTTCTCAAAGAAGAGACTAAGAGCATTATAGTAACAGCTTATGCTTGAATTGGTGGAACAAGTAATTTTACTTAATTTTTATCAAGCTAGCTTTTGTTTTATGATTAAATAATTCTCTCTGATGCAGAAATAAAATCAGTTTTCTATTTATGATGAACATAAAAAAAGCATTTGGAATTATGCTTTGAAGTATGTTTGAGTTTCATTATAACACAGAAAAGCCAGCTATTCATGCTCTGGGGCTATTTGTGTGTTTGTCAGTTTGTGTCTGTGTGTGTGTGTAACAGTCACTAGATTCTAATAGCAGAATTGCAGAATCAAAAGTTACTGTCTCATTTCTTGCATTTTAACATTTAATGGCGAACACAGTAGTCAAAATGTATTTATTGAAGCCAATGCTGCCTAAGGGTTTTTCCCCCCATTCTGTTATTACTTAATTGTTTCTAATCAGCGTTCCGTGTTTTGACATCCAAATGATACTGGAAACAGCAATGTTTTATCTGATGCAATTGGCTGGCTAATTTGAAACAAAATCTAAAACCTTTCAGCTCTAGTTGGCCTATTTAAATTAGGAATAAAGTGTAAAGTGACTAACTCTCACTTTAAGTCAGTGGCATCCAGGCTAAAACAGTTGTGACAGTGGAGAGAAAATGTTTCATGCCTCTGTTCTATATTAGGGAAAATGTTTCTTCCTTATATGCCACATCATGTGATGCTATGATGACAACTCTGATGAACAGTTCATTGCACAATAATGCTTGCTATTTAGAACTATTTTCAATGACCTCTGGTCATGAAGGTAATACAAAATGGCCCCAAGGATAGCCTTACGACTGAGGAGGATAAAAAAAACACTATTTGAAGCAACTAAACCCAATATGACTTGGAGTTGTTTCAGCTGATTGATAGAATCTTGCTTTTAGGCTCTGTTTAGTGATATGACTGCAAACAGTTTTGACATTGGGGGGGGGGGGGGGCTACAAGGCAGCAGAATTTATATTTAGTCCTGCTCAAAATTGTCAGTTCAAAGGAACAGTGATCATTCTTTTTATAGGAATATTTAAAGAAAGGAATAAAAAGAAATGCCTTTCCTTCCACAGACCCTTCCATTAATTTAAACATAGCAACCAATCTTGATAGATTTCTTTAAGTATATGGATAAGAGACAGATTTCCAATTGACCATTGGTTTCTTTATCACTTTCAAGAAGTGCTGAAAGATTATTTGTCAGATTTGCAAGAGGGGATTGCTTTTGAAAAAAGTGGTATGATGGGCCTTCAAAGGAATTTTACAAGTTTCCTTTGTTTAAGGCTGAAAGTCCATCTGTCTTTCTACTTCAAGGTATCACAGCAAACGGAAGCCATTGTGTTCATGAGCCAACTTCAGAAGAACGGATGTGTGAAAAGAACCTATAAAAATGGACACCTTTTTTTAAATTTCAAAGAATGCTCAGATTTTATTTTACTATTGAATAGGCTGGTTTCAAAGCCACTTTGAAATTTTAATATTTTGTGATATAAGAAAACTTCATTGGAAATAAAATTGAGCGTTTTTTTTAAAGTATTAACCAAAGCTAATAAATGCTTTCTTGTGAATTCTAATTATTCCTGTTTTCTATACTGCACTTCTGAAGAGATTAGTAAAATAATAAATATTGTACAATCAGCAAAAATGTATATTGGAACTACCGGTAGCAGGTTGAAATCAATGAGGCACATTTAAATAGATTAAAACTGTTTAAGGGAAAGGTTTCAGGTATATTTTAAAATAGTGGCTTGATCATTTCTTTTAGTAGTATGATCCACTGGACCAGGGGTGTCAAACTTGCGGCAGTGTCACATGACGTATTGGGACTTTTTTCTCCCTTTGCTAAACCGGGCGTGGGTGTGGCCAGCGCATGATGCATCCAGACCACTGGCTGGGAGTTTGATAGACCTGCATTTGACCAAACTGCAGCCCCTAAACTATATATGCAAATTGGTGTCACATTCTAGCCTGCGGTTCATCCTCAGAATAAGAAGTAAGGTGCATGGTACAGGTAGTACTTGCTTAATAACGTTAATTGCGACCACAAATTCTGTTACTAAAGGATGCAGTTGTACAATATGACATCATGACGGTGCTGATACATGATGGCAGTTGTAGCAGTTCGGATTACCACTGTGATTTTTATCACAATACCCTGAAACACCCTAGCCTGAATTCCAGTCAGAAAAAGAAACTTGGATGCTAATACAGATACAATATAGATATAAACATTACAATAACTGTTCAATTGCAATAGATTATAAGAACATCTTGTATACTTCGTGTTTCAGAACACACTAACCAGGATCCTGGACTAGTTATTCACTAATGAGTCAGAAGTCATGGTTTCTTTTTGGTTTTTGTTCTATGAGACAGGCTATCAAAACTTGTCAAGATGACATGATAAACAAACGGCAAAGAGCACGCTCATGATCTGTTTATTTGCTCCTCCTGACAGGAGAAGCCATGCAGGAACAATTATACTACACACGCTACACTGGTTTGTTCACAGCAAGCTGGACGTCACTGAAATTCTAACTTATTGGATTATAGCCAGTAGCTTGTAAATTTTAGCCTAAAAATGGTAAAGTTGCAGAAAAAGAAAACTTGTTTGTTCAACCTATTTCTCTGGATAAATCCTGATGTGTTGTTGACTTACATGCTAGAGCTGTGTTGTGCAATGTGTTATAGAGATCCAAATTAGAAATGTTTGGGAAGATCATTAGTGCAATATCATCTGCAGTGTTTATTGTACTGTGTAAGTTTCCTTCTTTGAAAAAGTTGTGCAAAACTTATTATCTGTGCCTTCTCATCTAAAATGAGCCTTCTGCCTCATGATGCTTTACACAATGTTATTAAGTGTATGTGGGGAGGGAAATAGCTGTTACCTGCGTAATGCATCCTGTCTGTAATACTTGCACAGCACAAAACCCTTGGTTAACCTTATACGTTGTAAGAAACATTCTAATGACATTGTGCTGGCACAATGGCTAAGCACATGACCTAAACATGTGCTTCACAGTTTTTGCAGAGTTAGAGATTCAGATGTTATAATTCTTAGGTTTATTTATATCTCTTATAGCAGTAGCTTTTCTCCATGGAAAGTAAGACTGCATATAAAATGAGATTTAGTACAGCTGAGAGATACTGATCTCAAATTATGTAGGAAGTTTAATGTCTGTGTATCATTAAACCTCAGTCTTCCTGGTCAGAGTCCTATGTGTTAATACGATTGCCTTTTAGTTTGTTTATTTATTTATTTATTTATTGGTTCAATTTATATGCCGCCCTTCTCCGGAGACTCAGGGCGGCTTACAATGCATTAAGCAATAGCCTTCATACTTTTGTATATACCTGCTTAGTAGGGCCCCCCCTAAGCGGTGTTCTTTTTTATACAAAGTCGGCTTATTGCCTCCACAATCCGGATCCTCATTTTACCTACCTCAAAAGGATGGAAGGCTGAGTCAACCTTGAGCCTGGTGAGATTTGAACTCGCAGTAATTGCAGGCAGCTGGCAGCTAAGTGTTACTTAACAGCACTTTAGTCCGCTGCGCCACCAAGGCTCCTTAGTTAAATTATAAAGTAGAGGAATTTTTAAACTTCAATTTATATATATTCATATTTCTTTGTGCAGAAAACAGACTGAATGTATAGGATTTATGCCACTCATGCATAATGTGGTTATGGTTGTTTTTACCCCTAGAAATGTCTGCAGTACCTTCTTTATAACCCTTCTAGCCTTTCAACACTGCTCACTCACCAATATTAAATCTTGGAGAGCCATCAAGATGTGTAGCAGTTTGTGACTTCAGTGCATGCCCAGCAGGGATTAATTTATCTTCAGCTGCTCAGGTTTTTGGTTTGTTTGTTTGCTTGCTTGCAGCAGGACTCAAATTATTTAGGGTCTATGGCTTCTAAACCACAAATATTACAAAAATAGAATTAATGAGCTTTGTGCATTTTGATCGGCTGAAAACTCTTAAGCTTAAACAGAAGAGTAATCACAGGACCAATTTTAAAATCTCTTTATTTTTAAGCCCTTGCATTTGCATTGCTCATCTTATTCCTGTGCTTGGAAGACTGTGTTGATATTTACAGCCTTCCTTCTGCAGAAGCATGGAATAGGTTAGCACAGAAATCTCTTGTGCTTCCAGACTTGAGCAATCAGGGATGTCAAACCAATGGAGACTAACGGTGCTCATCAACAAAATAGCCATGGGGAAGGAGAGATAAAACATTTGAAATGCTGTTTAGCACTTTAACAGCAGAATGCCACTTTGCATTTGTATTTCTGAATTTATATTCTTTCCCTATCTTACCATAACATTTTTAATTTGGGGTTGGCTCAGCAGAGAAATTATGAGTGCAGTCTTAACGCATACCCAACCAAATAGAGTTTGAAAACGATAGCTAGGCTTCACAGTGGAAGCTTGGTGAAAACTGATAAGGGAAAAACAATGGGATCAGAACATTTAATAATAACTTTTATAAGTCACTTAATTCACAAATTAAAGTTGGAATCCTTTGGAGCGCATTCGATTAAATGACCTTAAGTCGTTTGCATTTAATCTGACATTAAAGCTGAAATTCCTATATTGTGCAGAGTCGAAAACTGATATTTCTTGCAACTTGGATATCTGTTCAAAAGTGCACCGCTTTGATAGAACCAACTCTTTTGCAAATACTGCTGAAACCCACAGAACTATAGTGGGTTTTTTTCTCTCTCGTTACTTTCTATAAAAAAGGAAAGTTGGTGAAATGGGAAGAGGAAAACAATGAAGAATATTCTGAGATGCACTTTCAGACAAGCACAAAATTATTGGCCTTTTGTTGTGTTTATTTTAGCATTCATCCCACTGTTTTTCCCATTCATTCCCCAAGTGAATCACTGAATGTTTATTAACTCACTGTTACCTGAGAGATCACTTTTTTCCAAGAGTCTCTCTCTATCCAACCCAATCTAATGGAATGGGCATACTACAGATCTCATCAACCAAAGAGTGTGGGGATTAGAAAATGGGCTTTTTCTTCAGTGGCCCCTGCTCTATGGAACATCCTCCCTTCGGAGATTAGAATGGCCGCAACCATTTTAGTGTTTTGTAAGGCCCTAAAAACTTGGCTTTGTTCCCAGGTCTCTGTACTGAAAGTGTTAAGGGCCTCACTTCCTGGCTGTATTGCTAACAGACCAATATCTTGGCTGCTATGTATATTTATTCTGGATGTTTTTATTGTTTTAAAATGTTTTTAGCATCTTAATTGTAATATTTTTTTTTTTTAATTGTAAGCCACCGAGAGTCATTGACTGAGATAGGCTGCTGGAAGGAAGGAAGGGCTGCTGGAAGGAGAAGGAAGGAAGGAAGGAAAGGAAGGAAGGAAGGAAGGAAGGAAGGAAGGAAGGAAGGAAGGATTCAAAAGATAGAAGGAAAATGCACCGGGTTTAAACTCTTGGAAGCTTGATCTAAAACAAAAGCTTTGCATTTTTCGCATTGCAGGGAACAAATATTCTGGGTGACTGTGGCTTCCTTCTTGTCTGCAGTAAAGGATCTTATCTAGCCAAGTCATTTCTGAGAGTCTTCTGTCAGGGTAAGTCTCTTCCTAAATAAGGAGTTGAGTGTCTGGAAAGCCAAGACTTACTGTCAGGCTCTGATGCAAAATCTGGCTTTATTTGGAGGGCATTTTGCCCACTCACAATAGGCTCTTTCAGTTGCTTTTCATAGATACCCCTAAGAACCTTCCATTGCTCAAACATCTTATCCTACTGTTATCCTCTTTTCTTGTACTGATGTTTTTATAAGCTCATTTAACTTTGTGTCTCCTCTATTCATTCAGGTTTTTGACCACTCCAAATATTTTTGATATAATGAAATATAGTTTGAATGTCTATGGGTGCTATTAGAAATTTAAACAAAAAACCAGATAAAAATATATAGGTAACAGAAACAGCAACATAGAAAAGTATCTTACGATAATTTTAAGTCATAGTGAATCTTCCTTAGTTAGTATCATCAGACATTTTGCTGGCTTTTGAAGTGTACTCCTTTTGCCAAAATGGAAACCTAGCAACTCAGGAAGACTACAGCAGCAGGCAAGACTCTTGTGAAGCTGGTGGACCCTGGGGGAAGTTAGTCACTAGGAAATATCACCCTGCTACTTTTCTAGTAATATAAATGTTCTGAAATGTGTTTTCATCACATCAGTCCACATGGATGGAAGTTTAGAAGGAGTTGAATAATTCCATGGTGCGTGCTAAGCTTAATAAAATAAATTCAGTCAGAGAAACTCTAATTAGTATTTAGTGCATTCAAGATGCTCTGACCTCTGCATTTTCTTCAAATGACCTATATAGTCTGGAAATATTTACTTCTCTTCCCCAGGAGGTGCCAAAAATAGTGTTTTGCTGAAGAAAGAGAAGCATAGTTAGGAAAAAAATGTAAATTTGATAGAGTTTAACTTAAAACTATATGAAGGAAGATGGGAGAAGGAGAGAAGGAAAGAAAACATATGTACTAAACAAAATTAGTCTTGCATATACAGATAGTCCTTGACTTACAAGTACTATTGAGCCCAAAATTTCTGTTGCTAACTGAGACATTTGTGAGACAAGTGAATCTTGCTTCATTTTATGACCTTTCTTCACACATTTGTTAAGGGAATCACTTCAGTTGTTAATTTAGTAACAGGATGGTTAAATGAATCTGGCTTCCCCATTGACTTTGCTTGTCAGAAGGTCATAAAAGATGATCACATGACCCCCCCCCAGAATACTGTCAACTGCAGGATACTGCAACTGTCATAAATATGAGTCATTTGCCAAGCCTCTGAATTTTGATCACATGACCATGGGAATGCTGCAACAGTCGTAAGTGTGAAAAATGGTCATGTCACTTTTTTCAGTGGCGTTGTAACTTTGAATGGTCACTAAACGAACTTTTATAAGGCGAGGACTACCTATATATTCATGTCATAACATGCAGTTAAATGATTTATGAGATAGTCATTCTAGTTAATCCTAGAAACAATTGGAAATCCAGCATATACCAGTAATATAATATATGAAGCCCAGATTCTTAAGTAAACCTTGTAAAGAATAGTTCTGCAGATTTTTAAATTTGATTATCCTTGTCAGCTTCTCCAGTAAGTTTCATATTCTTTGGTAGAAGAGCATTAATTCTCTCCCTCTCTTTCTTTTGCATTACATATTCAATAAAATTAAATCATCATAATAGAATCCTACATATCAGACACGGTGCATCCTGAAAGCTGCAAAATGTAAAAAAAAAAAGAGAGAGAGAAGTTTGTTACTGACTTTGGGGGAAATTGCAGCTGTAGAATGTGTAAAATGAAGATTTTTTTTAAAAAAAAATATGCAGATTTAGATGGGGCTATGCTCCATTTATTGGAAGTAGGTATTTTTATTTCAGAAAATATAAAAAAGGGAGAAATGATACAGATCTGTAGCTCCACCCAGCTCTGCATGGCTTGCTGCAGTCCTTTCTCATCGTTTCTCCTGTCATTGCCCTGCCTCAAAGCAACTGCTATTGCAAATAGAAAAAGAGCCATGTCACTTGAACACACTTCAAGAATACATTACAGTTGACTTACATGTCAATGAAGGAGAGCACCACAATTTCAAAGGCATGTTACTCTATTACTGATGGAGTGTACAGTTATACTCCATGCTGCAATTTGTTACTTCTAATGTTTACACATATCTTCTAGAGAAGAACATAATGTAGATTGATAACAGGAGGCACCAACTTTGTCATGCTTATATAGATCTGTCCTAGGCAGGAACGGAAAAGCACAACTCTATGTATAACATTACTGTTGTAGTTAATATGATAGTCTATCTCTATAATTTATCAACTGATTCCCCTTGGTTCAAAAGGAACTATTATCTTTCAACTAGGCTTTGAGTTAATTTATACTATGATTGAATATGATTATTTAACAATTTTGTTTGCCCTGCAAAGCTCAATAAAATTTGTACTGGAAACAGGAAGTTTGGTGATGGAAAGCTGTCAGAGTTTAGGCAGCGTGACTAGTATTATGAGATAAACCCAGGAGCAAAAAAACAGCACACAGAGCCTTTAAGTAAATAACAGTGGTTTATATACAGCTAAATATTTACAGACAACTACTGTCACACGGAGAGCAATGAGATACAAAACAAGAGAGAACATGAGGAGAAAGAAATGCCCTCTACTGGCTTCCCTTATATAGGCAGCTTCTTACACCGCTTCTTAAAGTGGCAGTAACCCCGCTGCCTCATTCCCATTGCATCAGCTTCCAGTTGCCTCCGCTTACAACCTCTCATCAGCTTACAGCTATTAAATCTACATACCCTGACAAAAGCAGCTCCAAAAGTCTGGTGAAAGGTGATGGAAAAGGAGAAGTTCAGCTCTTTGTCATCTTGCTGTTCTGCATTTCCCCTCTAATACCATGGTGTTCCAGACTTAGCCAGGTTTTTCAGACACATCACGGATGCAAGTTAGCTACACCCCATTCAGAAAGGTCCCTATTCATAAACAATACAAAGCAGTTCATATAGTAATAGTAAAATAATGTATAACTAACCACCAGTGCCATTCATAATTTAGAATCATAGGACTGGAAGATGATCATCTAGTCCAATCTACTGTCCAATGCAGGAATCCTCATACTATCCCAGACACACAATTGCCCAATCTTTTCTTAAAAACATCCACTGATGGGGCACCAACAACTCCAGGAACAAGATGTTCCACTGCTTAATGACGTTCACAAGCAAGAAATTCCTCCTTATTTCAGGCTTAGATCTCTCTCTGTTAACCCACTGGTTCTTAGGTAAACCAAACAGGAAATACAACTGAATTAATTTTACTTTGTTTACCCGTTTGCTTCTGGATCCAATTCAAGATATTGGTTGTTACCTTGAAAGCCCTATATGGCATGAGTCCAGGATATCTGAGAAGCCATCTCTCTCCAGTGGGACTAGCCCACCTCACTTGCACCAGCAGAAGAGGCCTAGGGATTCCATCTGCTAAGGAATTCCAGTAAGTAGTTTCAAGGAGAAGAGCCTTTTCTGCTGTGGCTTCATTCCTGTAGGACACTCTACCACTGGAGGTGGGAAACTGCTCCTACCTTTTTGGCCTTCTGGAAACGTATTAAAACATGGCTTTGGCAGTTGACCTGGGCCCTGAGGAGGGCGCTCGCTACTGGAGGTGATTGATAGGGTAAGAGGGCCTCATCCCCGTCCTGTTTGTCTTTTAGTTCTAGTTTCAGTATAGTTTTTAAAATCTTTATCTGTAGTTTTAATGTTTTAATTATTTTTCTATTTGTTTTATAATCTGTAAACTGCCTAGAATTGCCTTATAGAACAAGATGGTGGCATAAAATTTTAATAAAAAATAAATAAAATAATAAATAAACATATCAAGTTTTTTTAACTATTCTTCATAGGATTTAGCCTCCAAATCTCTCATCATTTTTGTTGCTCTTCTCTGCTTTCTTTCCAGTTGCTCTGCATCCTTTTTGTAATATGTTGGCCAGAATCGGACACGTATATGGACCAAATTTATATATTATGTTACTAAGGGTATAATACCTAAGAAACAATATTAGGCTGCCTTTGTAGGAGTTAAGTTGTTGAACTAACACCAGAGAGGCCCAGAACCTTGGAAACTGACTGGATGATTTTGAACCATTGTTGTCAGGCCATTCTTCTCGGCAAAGTTTATGTTGTGGAGAAAAAAAAATAGAAGGAAGAAGTTGCTGAATGAAAGGCAGAATATCAATTTAGTAAATAAAGGTAAAAGTTATACTAGAATTCAGAAATATATTTTCTAATATCAGAGTGACCTTAGGTATTCTCTATTTTTCCAGGAGCAGAAACCACCGTCTGAACTATCTATATTTACTTTTAATGCTTTTTAATCAGTGCTGGCTGAACACTTTTTGCTGAATAATATTGTTGATGAATGTAATAATGCTGTCACCCATCAAATAAATTATTCAGTAAGTTTATTTTTATAGATGGTTGAAAGGTATCCATTGAATAATATTTTTTAATTATTCATGGTGTGTGTATTTTTATTTGTTTATACTCCTACTATGCAATGAGTTTGACATCTGAAGATTCTGAAGTTTTCATTCATAAACACAGTTCTAGCACTTATAAGAAGCTGTAAATTTGGGGGCAATATCTGCAGAATATTAAGAACTATGCATATTAAATATAATTTCCTGATTAAAAAAAAGTTGAGTTTTTTTCAGTGTTACTAAATAAGTGATCTGATTCTGTCTCATCCTCTTTTTGTGCTCCTTTTTATATATACGTGAGGACATTTTTGTATGAGAGAAGCTATAGCTTACTAAAAGAGAATTACTTAACAATATGCGGAAGGTCTTGGTTTAGAGTAAATCACCAAAACTTTCAAATTTTACTATACATTCCATTATCCTGACGACATCCCAGTGTCAGTAGCATTTTGCTGTGGTAGATAAAAGTGGATGCAATCATTGGTTGCAAGCTTTTTCCTGCAAGTTGTGTTTGATAATGCTTGTTTGCCAAAATCTCCTGCAACTTCCCTTTGAGAATCCTTATCTCTTTCTTTCTGGACACCAATAGAAAGACATTTTTCCACACCTGGAAGGTATGTATTGTAAAATAAGAAATTTACTAGTCATTCTGAAGTCTGCACTGCCAAGTCACTGGTGGACTTTATTACCGTAAGATGACATATATGCAGTTCCAATCCACTGACCTTACTCTAAAATCAAGATCTTCTGTTAAAAAAGAAGCACTTACTTAACTATAGTTGTTTTGCTCGAAATTGGATTTTAATATATTAATTCTTTGCTGTTGAGCCATTGACTACTCATTCATATCATTCACTCATTTGGAAAGCAGCTTGCATTCTCCGTAAATTCTCGTTCCTATTCAGGATTGTCTCAGGCTTTTGTGTCTGCCAGATTTAGATTGTTCCTCCTTTCTTCTCGGAATCATCAAAACCTCTTCTGTGTTTACTGTGCTTAGCACAATAGGTACTTGATCATATTTTACTACAATGTAGCAAAGCATCCTTGCACTGTAATACAGGTAATCCTCACTTAACAACCATTTTCTCAACTACTGTTCAAAGTTACAACGGTGCTGAACAAATGGTAGTTATGACCATTTTGTGGTCTGGCTTCAGCCAAAGGAGAAAACTCCCAAGCAAATGACAGATAAAGTGCAGGCACATGCGAACGCTTGAAGCCGAGGCTTGCAGAAGTGCTAGGTGGGAGCAGGGATGAAATCCAAAAATTTTCCCTACCGGTTCTGTGGGCGTGGCTTGGTCGGAGTGGCAGGGGAACGATATTGCAAAATCTCCATTCCCAACCACCTCCAGGGAAAGGATACTGCAAAATCTCCATTCCCTCCCCTCCTGGGGGAAGGATGTTGCAAAATTTCCATTCCCACCCCACTCTGAGGCTAGCCAGAGGTGGTATTTGCCGGTTCTCTGAACTACTCAAAATTTTCGCTACCAGTTCTCCAGAACCTGCTGGATTTCACCCCTGGGTGGGAGTACACACCCCTGCCAGAAGGATTGGAGTATTTAGGAGCAATTCGTTTGTAGAAAGTCTTGTAAAATGTCAGGAAGGCTTGTCTGCAGAGAGGGCACCAACAGGCAGGAGGTGAAGTAAGAGGAAGTGCCTGTGTGTGCATGGCAGCTCCTTGGCACCCATATTCCCCAAAGAAGGATCACTGCTGGGCACATCTTGGAGCCTGGCTCTGAGACCATGACAAACTGGTCCACAAAATTATGGTTATTATAGCTCCTCTGCATCAGGCAATAAAAATTCAGGCACTTAGCAGCTCACCTGCATCACAGAGGCATCACAAAAGTCTAGCCAAAAGGACCACCTGTGCGTGCCTTGCAAGCAGCAGGAGGAAGAAGGTAGTGAAGGTCAGCTGGGGACATTGGAGATGGGTAGTAAGCTAAACGGAGACAGCAGAATATAGGGTGGTCAAAAGGCAGAGATGGAGAGACATAGATGGGTGTTGTATGTTGAATTGGAGGTGAGATGGTAGAGTCTCATCTGCCAAAGGGAGTTCATTGGGCAGTCCGGGGGGAGGCAGCAGGACAGACCCACCTGTTTTCAGCCGATGAGGGAAAGATGACATCCTGGCCTTATGATGGTATAGTCCTCACCTAACTACTGCAACTACACTACAGAACTGCCATTGCTAAGCAGTACAGTCACATGATGTTTTGCCTAATGACTGCTTCATTTAGTGATGGAAACTCTAGTCCCAATTAGAATCATGAAGTAAGGACTACCGGTATTGAGACATTCCATTAAAGCATTCCTATAAGGTATACCTCATTGTTGTACTTACCGTGATGCAACCTGGTTACAATGACTGCTTTTATTACTCATTATTTCAGAGGTATTGTCCTCTGTGTTTTTTTGTAATTCCCAATTTCAGATAAGATTGATGATAATGATCCAAGTATCTGAGTCTTAAAGAAGAAGAGCTAATTAACTAATTATTGTGATTTGTTGACTGGTTGTGTCAGAATTTATGCATGCTTCCTTCTCCAAATCAGGAAGAATAACAGGCCTGGTCTTTTAAAGGGAGAGAATTGGTGGGACTTTTATTTTCTCATGTAGCATATTTCTACTTCATTTAAAAATCTTGAACTCTGGAACATTCTGATGGGAATCAATGCAGGAGCAACATTTACACTGAATTTATAGGTTTAAAATTTACATTGAATTTAAAGAAATACAATTACAGATAAGTAACCAGTCACTTTTAAATATAGTCCTTCAGCATCTTCAAGAGCCATGCATTCTTTCTGATTTTCCACAATAGCTTCAATTGACAGTGAGAAAGTGAGTTAAAAGTTATCTGCTAATAGATTAAAAACAAGCTATTCTGGAGGGAAAGTTAATATATTAAGAAATTGTGCAAAGTATTATTCAAGAAATAAAAGGGAGGGAAAAGACATAAATTTCTGTATCATAGAAATACTGTAGAACAGTAATTTCTTTTATTATTATTATTTTAGAGGTTGAAGTGTGAAGAAAGGAGCTGATGATGGTTTTGTATCTGGTTCCTTTGATAAACCTGAAAATGGAGCTTTGATATTTCTTCAGCTAGATTATTTTCAGTATATTTAGATAAAATTCGTACAGAATAGCAGTTTTAAAAATCATTCAAAGGGGAAATGAGACTCATGCCATTAAATTTATTTTCCTATATTACAGTGCCAATTAGTACAATTAAAGCGTGACTTAAAGATTTAGAAGTTCTCTGTGAAGTATGAAATAAACCAGAGGCACAAGCGCCTCTTGAACATTTGAATGATTACTGGTACTCTATTACAGTCATCAATCTTACGAAAATTAAGTGGGTATTGATGTCAAACTTTCATCCAATTTTTTTTTGTTTTAAAGAGAAGATTTAAATTCCTTCTAAACTGTTTAACACTCTGTTATTTTTCCACAATCCTACATATATACATACAAACACAAACATATACACATCCAGGCAAAAAATAAACTTCTTGATGTGTTACAACTCTAGAGCTGTAAGAAGCCCCTGAACCACAGCACAAAATCACAGCTGGCCCTGGAAGCCTTAAGTCTTTGTCTGAAAAGGTATAGGATTTTCTGCTTGAGCAGGGGGTTGGACTGGAAGACCTCCGAAGTCCCTTCCAACTCTGATATTCTATTATTGTCTGTCTAAAGTACCTGGCCACTGCATTCTAGGAAGCTCTTAATAGCACAAAGCAAAACCAATATCTCCCCATGTCTTTCCTTTTGGCCACTCCATACAGCAGCACTTCTCAGAAGTGGTGGCAACAGTGCTGGGGCTGAGGTATAGCCTGGGGTCTTCAGCAATCTCAGCCCGCCACTACTGCCCCCAGGCCTTTACTCCAACATCAGCACCATCACTACTGCCGCCATAGTGGAGTGCCACCTGAATCCCCATGCTATGGCCAGCCATCCCAGTACCACAATGCAAAGCCCTAGCTGCCTCTTCTGCTTTGTGTTCCACAGACTCTGCCACACCAAACTGAATTTTGCTATCTTCTTTCTCTTGTTGCTGTTGAGGTGCACATGTCCTGGCCCTAGGTCTTTTTCCTAAGGTTGCACACCACCCTTCTCCAAATTAAATCACATTCATCCAGAGGTGGGTTTCAGCAGGTTCTGACCAGTTCTGGAGAATCACTAGCAGAAATTGTGAGTAGTTCAGAGAACCAGTAAATACCACCTCTGACTGGCCCTGCCTCCATCTATTTTCTGCCTCCTGAGTCCCAGCTGATCAGGATTTTGCAGTAACCTTCCTCTGGAGTGGGGTGGGAATGGAGATTTTACAGTATCCTTCCCCTGCCACACCTATCAAGCCACGCCCACCAAGCCATGCCACACCCACCAAGCCACACCCACAGAACTGGTAGTAAAAAAATTTGAAACCCACCACTGCATTCATCCCTCTTCAAATAGTGCTCTGCCTTCTCACAATGCTTTGGAAGACTTCTGCAGCCTTCTAAAAGCTTTCCAGAAAGCCATGCCTACCCCTCTCCAAATTGTGCTCACCTGTCTCCAAACTGTACATCACCTTCTGGTGGAATTATGGAAGGCCTCAGTAACCTAGAAGCATCATAAGAAGGCAGTGTGCGAGACTAGCAGTAGAGACTGCTGAAGGCCTTGGCCTTCTACTTCTACTTCAGCCTTAGCACTGCCACGACCTTCCTCTGTGCAGGGCGGCCAAAGGGCAGAAGTGGTGATGGGGAGATAGGCAGCTTAAATTGAGTTCAAGAGGAAGCAGTCATCTTAAATTACCAAAGCTCAAAGCAGGGAGAGGCCAAGCTGGGAATGACTTCGATCGGCCCAGGGTGGGTCCTTACCTAATGACCAGTCAGATTCGGTTTTCAATGGCAACAAGGTCTGCTGGGATTTCCATCACTAGTCAATGGGGTCACATAACACCATTTTACAGCTGCATTGCTTAGCGATGAAAACTCTGTTCCCAATTAACCATAGTCAGCCAAAGAGTACCTGTAACTTCCATACAGAAGTGCACATAACAAATTCTTAAAATAATAGCTTTGATTTCTAAATTAACGTATAAAGTATAATTTACGTAAGCCTCAGAGAAGTTGTAATAATAAAATGAAAGCATGAATTAAAGTTTGCATATAAATGTTAATAAATTTCATTAAAGAAATTGAGGAGGTGACTGTGAGGGCAGTAACAGTAACCATTAATAGATTCTAAAGGGAAATAGTTTTTGTGCAAAACAAAGTTGAGTTGCCTATCTGAACAAAATGCATCATGAAAAAAAGTACTACAGTATCGTAAAATAATTGAGTTACCTTATTTGGCACCTATTCAATTCCTAGTTTGTGTTACTTCATGAACTGCTTCTATTGTGCATTCAAAATGCATTCATAGTGTTAGTTTACAATAGCGTATCAGCAAAGAAACAGAAATCAAAAGCAAATAATGAACACCTTTGTTAGATAAAAGGTTACAATAATAAATCCTATGTTAAGCATTTTGTATTGTGTTTTGAAATGCATACAGTCAGTGCTATAGATTTAAATTATGTGTTTGTAAATCTTGTAAATGTAAAAAAAGACAACATTTGTAAGCCTACATTCATATGCATGCTTTCAATGGCTCAACCTTAAGAATGTATTAGCATATAAAAATCAGCTGCATTAGTTATCAATAAAAAATGTAGATATAAATCTCTATGATATACATGAATACCATGAATCATTAGGGAAATTGACAGAATGGAAACCAATCCCAGCAGGTAATAGCTTAGTGTGTTAGGAAGAAAAGCAGTTTAGAACATGTCTATTGCAATATATCCTCATGTTAGGGGATTTTTTTCAAGGAGGAAACATAGTCTTATTTGCCAGAGAGGTTATACAGGTAGCCCTCAACTTACAATAGTTCATTTAGTGACCTTTCAAAGTTACAATGTCACTGAAAAAAGTGACATATGACCATTTTCCATACTTACAACTATTGCAGCATCCTCCTAGTCACGTGACCAAGATTTGGATGCTTGGCAACTGACTCATATTTATGACGGTTGCAGTATCCCCAGATCATGTTAACATCTTTGGCGATCTTCTGACAAGCAAAGTCAATGAGGAAGCCAGACTCACTTACCAATTGGGTTATTCACTTAACAGCTATGGTAAGGAAAGTCATAAAATGGGGCAAATCTCATTTAACAAATGTTTCACTGAGCAACATAAATATTGGGCTCAATTGTGGTCATAAGTCAAGGACTACTTGTAGTCCAAGAAAATTTGCACATGAGTTTGTGACATGTACCAATAGTCAATCTCACAATAAAAAAAAAGAGCATTTACAATGAAGGTCTAGAAAATATAGCTGGATTGTTTAATAATTGTATTATTATTAACTATAGACTATTAAAAGTTTCATGTCTGTTTATTTGTAACCCTCCGTTGGGCAAAACAGTGTATCATAGGACAACAATTTTTCAACCAAGGTACCTCGAATGGGCTAACTTGCAGAATGTATCCAAAATCTGGGACTCATTATTCCCATGGGCTTGAAATTTGGCAAAGTTGTGGGCCGCTTCAGCATCACTGAGCCTTCCAATTTTGCTTCTTAGAAACCTCTAGGTTGTGTGACACAAAGGAAGATGGGAGGGTATGTATTCACATTCACTTGGATGCCTGCTTGCAAGATAGGGCTGCCTGAGGGGCGCAACAGTCAATGGATGAGCCCTCTTCCTCCCTAGAAGGAAGGGGCTGTTGGAGACACCTGAATGAGAGAATGAGAATGCAATTTTCCTCACAGTCCATGGCTCTCTTTGTTCCCCCACTCACTCAGCAAAGTGGCAGGCAGTTCCACAGGTCAGCCAAGGATGAATTTCCAAGTTTTCTTGCCACTTCCCACATCAATGGGGAAGCCAGTAGGAAGTCAGAAGTTGCTTCCACTCCCATTACTTCCCCCCCCCCCCACCCTCTGGTGGTCATTCTGTTAGGTAGGGAGATATATTTGAAAGATTGACCCAATGTGGCATGGGGTTTCTAGTTAGTATTTAAATTGATATGCTACCTGACTCCCAACAACTCTGGGTCACAACAATCAAACAAGAAATTAAGCTAAAATGAATTAGTTATTTTATATTATTGCTTCAATTTGTTCTTGAAATGAGAAGGAGATGACTGATGAGCATATATGTGCAAGCACACATGTGCTGTCCTTTTTTAAGGGAGAGGATCTAATTTCATGTTTCTTTTGAAGAACTTGATCTCTGGCTGTAAGTTTCTTCCTTTTCATTGTCCACTACTGAAATGGATGCCAGTGAGGAATATCCCATCATCAGTTCTGAGGTGATATGTTAAAGAAGAAATCACTGCACTGCTGTCCATGGAGCCTTGCTTCTTAAGGACCTTTTACTCCTGCTTCTTGACTTAACCTTCATCATATGTGCTGTTTTAGAATATGATGCCTAACCAGCATAGATGTGAAGAGGGAAAGACAGATTGAGATATCTGAGAAATTAATTTTTGTGGAGTGTTTGGTGTAGTCCGGGTTTGATTGTTGTCTGATCAGGCGAACCGGTGGCAGTGGCGGTGGGAGGCTCTGCCCACCCACCTGGACGTCTCTGTGCATGCGTGTGAGCGCCCTCGCGCCCGTGAGCGAACAGGTAGCGACCAAAATTGAAATCCACTATTGGTGTCTATGTGTAAATTAAAATTTTCTCTTTTGGATTTTCTCCCAGAGGCTCTTATTTGGGGGGGGGGGGGGGGGTGGTTGATGAGGAGGAAAATATCTATTTGTTTTTTGCAGTAGTTCATATTTGAAATGTACACTGCAACTTACCTTGGCCTTATGTTTGTGCTGTCAGATTGCAGGAGGACCCTTTTTTCTCTGTTTTCCCAATGATCACTTTTTAAAAATACCCTGAATCTTCCTAGTCATTTCATTGTATTCCTGATAGTTCCTAATTATAGTCTTCTCTTCAAAAATCCAACTTCCAGGACTCTGTTTGCCAACTTCGTGGCAAACGAATTTAGTGACGCTGAGATTTGGGAACTTGAATCAGATCTGCCAAATCTTATTCATTATCCACTACGCTACACTTAGATATTGTGAGTTTGAGAGCAGGAGCTGGAAAAGTTAATAGGGTTAGTATGATGGTAAAGTTTCCTAAGTAACACTATGTTTCCAGTCAATTTTTATTTGAAGAAATTGAGGATGAATAGCTCCCAAAGATCTAGGAGATAGTTGGAGAACTTATTTTCTTCCCATTCTCATTTCAACCAAAAAAAAGAAAATAGCAAACTCAGTCTGAATTTTTAAAAGAAGAAGAAGAAGAGAAAGATGCTTCAGTTTTGGGAATAAATTCAGAGAGGCAGGGAGAGAACAAGTTCTAAAAATGATAGGAGCTGCTTTTATTTGAAGATCTGATGTGGGGAAGGGATTTGGTTGTCGGCTTGTATGCTGAGTTATACTTCCCTGGGGTTCAACTTTTGTATTGCAATTTTTAAATGAGTATATAGTTGGCTTCTATTTTTCTTGTTTTCATCTGAATTGTTTGCATTTGATAGCTATCCTGAGTACACCAAGCTGAAATACAGCATATACTAACTTAAATTATCTGTATCTCCAGAGATTTTCTCTTCTAGCAATTGACTTTTGCTATGAAATGAGTTATCACAAGATTACAAGTTTCACAATTATTGGGGAAGCGTGCTTAAGAAATAACCACATCAGGAAAAAAAATGAATGGGGGATTTTAGGAAGATGTAAATCTTTTACAGAATATTTCATTTTCACGTAAATAAAATTCTCATTTTATCTTCAAAGTACACATCTTTTTCATTCGTGTGTGTGTGTGTGTGTGTAGAGCAAACCCGTATTGACATACAAACCTGAATAGTTTGCAATATAATTTCTCCATTACCATTATTATAGTCTCTTGATGTCGATTATATATAACAAATGTAAATAAAATGTAATTTTTTTAAAAAAAATCTATTGTTCCTAGATTGTGCGAATAATTATAAATTAGTATTACACTCAGAATTGAACAGCTTTAGCAGTTGCTACATGCAGTCCATATTTTAACCAAATCAAATATAATCCAAAATAAGTTATTCATTTTTTTTCTCCTAATGTATTTTCTCTTTATGTATTCTTTCAATACATAAACTGCTTTATTGGCAATTAGGTTTTTATTAATTGCTAACAATCTTAAACTTTTTATAATTAATATATGACTAATAATGCCAGATAGTAACAAATCAGAATAAAACTCATATTCCCTTCATTTTCAATCTGACAATTAATTATGGAATCTTATTCATATGTCAATTGCATGCCATGGCCTGACAAGTGTATTGCCAGTGTGGTGTAAAGATTAAAATATTGGATTAAGACTAGGAAGAACCAAATTCTAATCTACTTTCATCCATGAAAATTAATTACGTAACTTTGGGACAATCACTTTTTCCCCCAGCCATTTAACAGGGTTGTAGTGGGGGAGGAAATAGAAAAAGTGTTACAATAAAACAACTATCCTCACACCTTTGTATGTAATGTAATAATACTGACTGGTCCAAATATAATGGATTACTTTAATTTCAATGGATTATTCACTACCAGCTACAGATTAATGCATGTGGCTAGATTTACATTATGTATTTGAGCCTATTCATACCATTAAATGATGATTCTCAATTAGGAAATATCATGAGCTGAGGAAGAATAGGGAAAAATAATATATAGGAAGTCCTCAACTTACAAACGTTGGATATTACAACAACACTAAAAAAAGGGACATGACCAGTTTTCACACAACCATTGCAGCATCCTCATGGTCATGTGATCCAAATTTGTGTGCTTGGCAACTGGCATGTCTTTATGACAGTCACACTGTCTCAGGGTAATGTGATCACCATATGTAACCTTCCTAGCCGGCTTCCGACAAGAAAAGTCAATGGGGGTGACATCAAATTCACTTAACAATCACATGATTCACTTAACAACAAAAGCAAAAGAGATCATAAAATGGGGCAAAATTCACTTAATAACTGACTTGCTTAGCAACAGAAATTTTGGGCTCAAGTGCAGTTATAAGTCGAGGACTACCTGTAATAAAAAAATAACAGAAAATAAATAAAACAAATAATAGAAAAATGTATTCTTCAAACATTAAGACAAATCTACGTATCTAAAAATTACTTTACCAACTGGTGCTACAAAACAAATGGTATCTCTTTAAAGAAATACCTGTTCCTTAAGAAAAATGGTTATAAAGTAACCTATTTATAATTTAAAACTGGCATAATCAAAATGAATAGAAATGTTTTCAAAAATCACTGCCATATGCATTTAGTTAGGTAAACCACCTACTTTTACTAATCAGAGGCTCATATATATACAAGTAAGATTACTCTGTAAAAACTTTTCAATATTTGATCAATTTGGACCAATAATGTCACTCTTAATTCTAGAAACAGCTATTCAGTAGTTGAAATGGCAATTTAATGAAACTGAATTGCTCATTCTGAACACCATGCCTTGGACCTTTGCACTTAGGCAGACAAAGTCTTACCAATAATAGTGTAACCAGATGGGTTGATTAGTTCTTCAGTAATTCAGTTGCTGTTAGCCTGTCAAGGAAAGACCTGTGCTAGACATCTACCATGGAAGCAATTCTTAACATGCCATTTAGGTTGATTTTAATGTAGAGGGTCCCACTTACATCATTACAAAAGAAAAAAAGAGGCAGTTTTGTCCTTTTGCGTTCTTGTATCTCGCAGATTGTTTCCATCACCAGCTTGGAGTCGGCTGAATTTTGACAGAAAATTAAATTTGCCCGTTTACAGTTTATCAGATCCCCTCAGTCACTTTGTGGATTTTCTTTTATTACAGTTTTGGTCAATCATGGCCTAGTGCTGTTACAGCAAACACTTTTTACTTTCTGAAAAAAGTGACTTTTGAAAGGTATCCTTGGGCTAGTAGAAAAGATTTACTTGTGGCAAGGCAGATTCTGGTCTCGCAAAAGAGCACTACCAAGAATAAATAAGAATAGATGGCTCTAGCATGAAAAATAATTCTAATTTGTTTTTAATACAGTTAAATTATTTTAATATTATTATTGTTTTCTCACCTGTATGGGATATTGATCACTAAATATTACAATTCAGCGTCATTTTTGAAGGAGCTTTTGAGTGACACCGAAGGATTTTGGAGGTCACGTAACTTTGGATTTACTGTGTCTGAAGCATATAGTGATATAATGTAAACAGGTCAAATTAAGGGGTGTTGGTCATCCTATAGCACCGTGATGGCAAACCTATGGCACACGTGCCAGAATGGCATGCAGCGCCCTCTCTATGGGCACACGAGCCGTCACCCCAGTTCTGCTCCGCCGCTCATGTATGCATGCCTTCCACTGGCCAGCTGGTCTTTGGGTCTCTGCCGCACATATGCAAGTGTGGGTGATGTGCAAGGGGCGCATGCATGCGCGGCCATGCAGTTTGTATTCTGGGGGTTCAGGCACGTGCTTTGGGCACTTGGTCCGAAAAAGGTTAGCCATTACTGCTATAGCAGATTTGAGATAAATATCATTTGCACACCAAGCATGAGCCATGGTGGCATAGTGGTTAGAATGCAATATTGCAGGCTAACTCTGCCCAATGCCAGCAGTTTGATTCTGACCGGCTCAAGGTTGACTCAGCATTCCATCCTTCCAAGGTCGGTAAAATGAGGACCCAGATTGTTGGGGGCAATAGGATGACTCTGTAAACTACTTGGAGAGGGCTGTAAAGCACTGTGAAGTGGTATGTGTTTAAGTGCTATTGCTATGGGTTAACATGCTTGAATAGCAAGGAACACTTCATCTTTTTGATCAGTAATGCCTCCATATTATTGCCAAGTAGTGTGTCTCAGGTAATTTTTGGATTTCTTTAATCTTTTAGGTATATCATTCAACTCATAATAATTTCCCATAGGTACCAATTTCAACTTAGAATTACATTTGCAGAAAATTGGATTTCCCCCCAGGTTTTCAGTTAGATTGTTGAAAGTGTACTCTTTCCAAAAGATTTTCAAGCCTGTAAAAAATATAACATTTTCTAAAAAGTTCAAATCTGAACAGGAAACATACCTGATTTCTCTAAAATAATGGCATGTATTGCAGTTTCTATTTAGGTTATTCTAATTGTTACTAAATTTACATTTATTTTTATAAGTTAGCACTTAACAGTGTTTTATGCAAGTCTTTCTTGTCTTTTACTCTTTTTCTGAATGGTAAATCTTGATGGTAAAGTATGTAAAGCTATTTACTTCCAATACATTTTATTTTTTTAATATTTGTTGAAGTTTAAAAATATAAAGATAAAAATCTAATACAAATTAAGAAAAATATAAAAAAGTACAAAGAGGAAAAAAGGGAGGAAGGAAGAAAAAATGATTCAGAATGTTAAAAAAAGGAAAATATATAGAAATCGCTTCCACCTTCATCAAGACAAGAAACAACAATTTCAGTAACTTATCAGCTTTTCTAATTTCAGCCTAAATCTGTTCATACCATATCTTATTGTTTATCTATTAGAAAATAATAAACCATATCATTCAATCTTAATCATCAAAATATATTCCCTCAGAAATTAATTTTTTATCATCTTCTCTTCATCTCCTCTCAGAAACTTCTTTGCACTTTTCTTCAATTTTAATACCATAGTTTATCACTTTCTCTAAAATACAATAAAAACAAATCTCTTTTTCCCATATGTTATCTATAAACAAATCTCTAAAGCCTCATCATTCACTTCTGGTTAAAAAAAAACAACCCACTAAAAGCTGCTAAGGAAAAAAAACATAGCCACTTTAACTTTGGTTGAATAAGAGAACATTACAAATCTTTTTCCTTTTAAAAGTTTTGATGTTTATTCCTTTTAAGTAATGTCCCAGAAGATTATTTCTTTTCATTCTCTCTATCTTTTCTCATGAATTCCGTTCATAGGTATAACATACCTCTTTTGTATGTGCAAAAAAGAAAATTGTCCATGTCACTTTTCTGACTAGAAATCCAAGTCATTCTTTTGACTCGTTATTTGTGTCCCTTTTAGCTATTAAGAGCAGTTTTATTTGTAAATCCCATGTAACATCTTTGTCAATATCATTCTTGTATGCTGTCAATTTTAAATCCATATCCAAAAGAGTCTGATTCTCAGTTGTATCTTCTATCTCCTCTTTCGCACCCATTTTTATAGTAATGAATAATCTGAAAAAAAAGCTTTGTATTGTTACCAATGTCCTTGAAATTCTTCCAGAGTTAAAATACTTTCCTGCATTCTGTATTTTACTAGATCGTCTTTAATTATAATCTTTAGTTCTTTCTGATTGCCTCTAATAACCAACCTTCAAGGTTTCCTCTTATTATTTTTTTCTCTAATCCACAACATTTTCCTAGGGAAATACTTTTTACAATTATCTTCTTGTATCTTTAATAGGGTTTTAAACAAATCATAGGAAGTATACTTATAATTATTACAAAATTTTATTTCCAGTCAGTCTGACCCTTTAGCCCATGTAAACATTCCAAAATCAACATTCTAATCACCCCTTTGCTTCTAATTTCTAAATTAAAATTAGGTCTTAAATTTACATAAGCCTCCTATTGCTGAGGATTGAAGGAAAATCACCCAGTAAAGCTACCTAATGTCTAATGTTCCTTCTAATGGTTCTGAATATCCAATTTATAACCTACTTCCAATGAAAGTGATTAAGAAAGGAAGTGAGTGAGCCCAGTGTTTCTTTGAAGGCTCTGAATGGCGGCTTTGGCAAAATTCAATATTCCAGCTCTTAGGGCGCAAAACCTATTTATTCCTGTCTTACTAAAAACATTATCTGAAAGCCTTCTTCAACCAATGAAGCAATTAAGAACAGAGATTCATTATTTATAAATATTGGTTAAACCAGAAAGAATAATAATAAGCATTATTTGCATAATGACATCACCACACAAATTATATTAATCAGGTTGAAACGTTTTTCCAATGCATGTGAATTCTCTGGGATTTCCATTAAATTAAGATTTTGTTTATGTGGTTTAATATACATTTATTTGTGTGCATATACAACAAAGGAATTAATGTAAAATATGATTTATTTGATTATTTATTATCAAGGATATTCAATCAATCAAGGATATCAAGATTCAGTACCTTCTTCACTCCAGTTTAATATCTACATGAAACCACTCGGTGTTATCTGATAGCACAGTTTATTTATTTTATTTTATTTATTTATTTATTTATTAGTCATATTTCTATGCCGCCCACTCTCCGAGGACTCTGGGCGGCTTATACCAAAGACAGTATACTAAATAGCATATTGCCCCCAGCAATCTGGGTCCTCATTTTACCCACCTCGGAAGGATGGAAGGCTGAGTCAACCTTGATCTGGTGAGATTTGATCCTCTGATCTCCTGAACTAGCAGTCAGCTGAAGTAGCTGCAGTACTGCACTCTAACCACTGTACCACCTCGGCTCATTTAGTTAATCATGCCTGTTCCTAGATTAGAAGGGCTTGCTGACAGTCCCTCATGGCTTTGTCACCTCTCGTATGGATTACTACAATGTGGTTTATATGGGACTAGCCTTGAACAATATTCAAAAGCTTCAGCTGGTGCAGTATGCAGCTGGGTAGGCAATTAAGCGTGGCTCTTGATTGGCGCACTTACTTCCCTGTTCTGTGGGATGGATTGATTACCAGTCTGCCTCCCAGTGCAATTCAGGGTAGTGGTGATGACCTATAAAGCCCCTTATAGTGTGGGAATGGATTATTGAGGGACTGCCTCTCACCAATCACACCTATCCATCCCATCAAATCAGGTAGGAGGGGCATGTTCTGTATCCCATCTGCCCAGGGCTGTTATCTGGTGAGGCACAGAAAGAGGGCCCTTTCTGACATGGCTCCTACCCTATGATAAAGCATTCCCCTGGATATCAGATTGGCCATGACCCCGCTGGCCTTTATCAAAGCCTTAAAAATATGGTTGTACCAATGGGCACTATATTATGGTAGAACTGGTGCAGTGACTATATTAGTTGTTAAGTATGGAGACAATTACCTCAGCTGTAAATTTTGTTTTCTGATTTTATTCTGTCCTTGCTTGGTTTGTTGTTTTTAATATTGTTCTTTTAATCCTTTGTGAGCCACCTAGTTTGTATGGCGATGGGCAGCTATAATAATATGATTAATAAATAAGTACTGTATACCTAGAAAGGGGTTAGCCAGAATTCTGATTGAAAAAATTACAAACCAATAAACAAAATTTGGGAAGTACAGTGCAGCTCGGTAACAGAGAGGGGGATTTTTTATCTTCAGCAGTACATAGGATTGTAATGTCAGGAATGTGAAGCATGTAGGATTGTAAGAAAGAAAACTTATAGTATGTATTGATTTTCTGCAAAGCTCTGAGTACAGATCATATACTTTTGGTGTGTTGCATAGGATAGGAATAAGAAAAATATTTCTATTTTATCACTATATGGTCTTTGCAGCTGGAATGCTTTTGATAAACTACCAGAATTAACCTGCCTACTACTTTTTACACTGCTAAGATTCTATCCTGTTAGATATTATTATCGTGTTCAATAAACAGTGGTATTTAATGTATGTGCATCTTTTCACACCATTCCATTCACACTGAAGGACGGGCAGCTGTTCTGGTTTCTGTACGATTCCAAGGTCACTGGGCTACATGCCTCTTAGATATCTAAGCTAACTTCTAAAGTTAAAAATGAACATATGAATTAACTTCCACATATTCATGAGAAAAAATATTAAAAAATGCTTCTGGTAACACTAAAAATATGTTGGTCAGGAACATAAATGTTGCATGTAATTTAATTTTTAGATAATATGCTATTTTTGGCTGAGAACCTAAATGTTTGTTTCAGTTAATTACGATCAAAGACCAGTACAGAGAATCTAAATGATCTGTAGTAGACGTTTTGATGCATTATGCAACAAAATATGGATCTGAAAATTAATGGATTGAAGATTACAGAGGCTGTGCTTGACAATGAAAATGATGTGGAGAACTACAGGTTACACAAAAATGCCCCCAAATCAGAAGATGTAAATTAATTTATCTACAATGGCAGAATGTTTACTAAAGAATGGGACTGGAATGAATGCATTTTAAGATGTGCAAATGCTGGTAAAAAAGTGGTGAGTAACGTGATTTCTTTGAGAGGAGTATGTCTCAAAGAAAGCAAAGATGGCCACTTTCTTCCCTTATTATAAAACTTCAAATCCTAATTCAAATATTGTTAGATCACTCATACCAGAAATCCCTTTCTACAATTCTGATAGATATTTAACTTTCCAACTTTGTAGAGTAAAACTTTTGGCTATTCCTAAGGCATGAAAAATGTATATTTATTAGTGTCTTGATAGATTCCAATTTTAGAGACAGCGCTAAGCAGAGCATTGTTAAGTAGCAATAATTCTTTTAAAATCGTGTTACCAATTGTATGAATTTCAGCCCAAATTGGGGAAATAGTAACACATGTCTTACATGAATTAATGTCAGTTTCTTGAATATTTGTATCTTCGTTTTTTATTTACTAAATTACATAGCTGCCCATCTCACTTTTACATGGCTCTAGGCAACTTACAATAAACAAATAAAAATACAAAATACATATTACAAAACACATACATACTTGTTTGGCTTCCACCAATAAGTCAATAAACAGACATATTGACATTGATCCAGTCTACCAACCGCTGAGAAGAAAAGGACTGCATCAACGGCGATCCCGAAGATAGCATTTAAAATGAACAAAGAGGCACCCCGCTACGCAACAACAAAATCATAACCCATCAGCTCACAAGATATTGAGCCACGTCTCAGTAATAACAACCAGCCAATCAAACAGTCCGAAACCAGACCATGACTCAGAAATATCCGAACAAACAGCATTAATTTATATCACACCAACGGTATTTAAACATCAAAAACCATATCTTGGTAACAATACCAAGCCAATCAAACAGGCCGAAATCAGCCCATGACTCAGAAGCAGCTGAACAAAGAACATTCACACTAATTTGCATCACATAAAAAGATATTTAAAGGCTAGTGTTCTGACAGACAAGCACAATTCAAAGCGCACTGACGATGTCGCCTCGGATGGTGACGAAACGTTTGCAACGAAATTGCCAAACTCGGAGCTCAGACCAACAGCCCAGCCACCAACCCGAGTTACTAATATTCAAATATATTTCATTAAAGCAAATATTTATGATTCCTAAACGAACAAGCCAGAGTGGAACAACTTGCCTCCAGAAGCTGTGGATGCTCCAACACTGAAGAGTTTTAAGAAGAGATTGGACCATTTATCTGAAAAGAAAAGGAGTTTCTGCTTGAATAGGGAATTAGACTAGAAGACCTCCGAGGTCCCTCCCAACTTTGTTATTCTGTTTGTCAGAATTTTAATGGGGCTTCACATCACGGCTGTAAACGAAGACTAAGATTGGGCAATCAGGAGCTGCACACAGACTCCCAGCCTTGGCAACAATGGTGAGATGGCATCAGGACCCTCCCTCCTGGCCCAAGTGATTCCACAGATGTTATTAAGCACCATGTACTGAAAGGCCCTGTAAAAATATCCACAAGAGCATGTTTCTAGTTATTCTTAAATAAAAAACTTGAACAACCAAGTCAGAGAACGTCTACAACAGTAGGCATCTGGCATTATCATAACACAAGCAGTCCCGAAGGACAAGATCAACTGTTTCTTTCTTTCCACAAATATCACACAGTCCCATGACATCTCTTCCAGTTATGAAAATATGCACTGTGACCTAACAGTATTTGAAAACAACCAACTTGCTTCACCTGGCCCAGGCAGTGAAAACCTCAATAATTTATCAACACATTGAGACTTGCAGACTGGGCAAGGGGGCGCCGCTGTAAAAGATTATTATACAGCGCCTTGTTTTCTTTAGATATTTGATAAATTTGTATAGAATTGTTGATGTGTGGTTTATTATTTATCAGCATTTGATAGATTTTATTTATTTTGTCTCTCAATGCGACAGGAAAGATTTTAGAGCAACCTGGTTGAAGTTTGGGGGATTACTTTGTTTATATAATTTTGGGGGGGGGTTCTTTTTCTTTCAGTTTTTCTTCTTTTAAATGTAATTTCGGGTTTATACTGCATTGTAAATTGTGTGTGTGTGTGTGTGTGTGCTTTTAAATAGTCTGGAATTGTCTATCTAAAACAGTTTTTTGACCATTCTAAATAAGGATGGCAAACAATTTATAGTACACTCTGTACAAGAATAAATAGGCTGCTGTTCATCGCTATGCATCCTTGACCCTTTAAGGGCTTAATCAGTAGGAAGTAGTATGACTGAAATAGATCTAACAATCTTTACAGAGAGCCTACAAGGGCTACTGGCTCTCGGTCCTTTTACTTTCTTCCAAGAAGTAGCCATGCATGTTACCCCCAGCAAGGATTACTTCTACTCATCAAAGAACCATAATGATTTTATGAAAGAAAAGCCGTCCTGCTGTAAAAATTGTAGAAATTACTGCGGGCAAGTAATATGTGAAAGGCTGTAGAATCTCCCAAATATTAAAAATTGTGGCGTTACGAGCAAATGGATTGAATGTCTGACTGATTCATGTTTGACATTGTGACATAAAGATACGATCACAGGATGTTTGATATGATCGCAAAGCCAGATGAAAACATTTATAAATGCCTCTTCCATGAAAGTGCTCAAATGCAAACAGAAGAATGTGTTTGATTTAGTATATTTGATGTATAAATTTCTTATTGTGGAAACATAATACATTGTTTGCTGTAGAGCTGAAACATCAAAACAACAGAGATAATCTTGGAAAACTATGCTGCAAAACTTGAAACCTGATGTGGGGAGTAACTATGTGTCATGGCAAATCTGTTAGCCCAATTTTAAAGGTAGGGAAGAAACACTGTTTTGAATTTCTCTATTATTTATTGAACTGAACAAACATACATTAGGTTTGGCCTGTAATGCACATGGGAGAGCAGCCTTCCAGATATGTTGTTACTCTCTCTCTCTCTCTCTCTCTCTCTCTCTCTCTCTCTCTCTCTCTC